>JALGRB010000016.1:9720000-10347500 GCA_023091065.1 Dianthus caryophyllus
GTCGGTCTTTTCACCCGGTGACAAAAGGGTTGTCTTTTCACCAACAAATTTCAATGCAGCTGTCCAAGAGATAAAAAAAACCTGAGTTACAATAGCATGTTGTTCAATTTGTTTGAATTTTTATGCAATAAGTACAAAAAAAACTAGAAAATTAGCTAATCAAACAAGATGGTAAGGGTGTAGTTTGCCCCTGGTGGCACTTTAGGGTGAAGGTTGATGGTGAACTAAGGTAATGACTAATGACTAACGAGGAAAGGGTTTTAGAAAACCTTGGGGATGAATGAATGGATTTGGGAAAATAAGAAGGGAATGAATATGAATAATTTTACTCCCTTTCCCTTTAATAAAGCCCTCCAACCAAACACCCCCTAAGTACGTACTACGGACTATTCAAAAAAAATTTAGGAGCTTGGCTGGAGCTTATGTTGGGACTTGGGTGCAATACAGAAATATTGATATACATTCCCTTAGATGTGTTGGCTAATTTGGCAATCAGGCAGGTCAAGGTGGGTCAGTCATATCTGGTTCAGGTTTTCTCAGCTAAATATAACCTTTTGGGGCCAAGTCGATTGTGGACCCATGTCATCACCTGGTCAATTTAATTCAATTTGGGTCAGGTGTTCATTGCACGTTTCAACGTCTCTTACAAGTTAGGAACCATTTGTTCATGTTTAACCTATTATTAGATCCATTTTCTTTGTCTCATAGTTCATATGATTAAGCTCAACGTGAACCCGTTCTTAATTGGATAATTATGCTGATTCATGGTCGATTCAGCAATTGGGTCAATTGTTAAAAGTCATTATCGAGTCACAAGCTATCTCTGATCCTTTTTGGTTTGGATTTAGTTGATACAAATCGGATTGTATTGGTTATCTATTGTGCCTTTGATTGGTTCTAAATCCAATTTCCGCGTCATGCACTTCGATTCTCCTTTTATTCGCCTCTAGTGTTGGTGGAGTGCAGGCAACTGTGCGACTGTACGAGTTTTTATTAGTAAACAATGAGTTGGCATCAAGTGACTTACCATCTTATTTGATTAGCTAATTTTCTAGTTTTTTTGTACTTATTGCATAAAAATTGATACAAATTGAACAACATGCTATTGTAACTCAGGTTTTTTATCTCTTGGACAGCTGCATTGAAACTTCTTGGTGAAAAGACAACCCTTTTGTCACCCGAGATAGTTGCTAAAGCTGGCATCCCTTGTTGCAGGTAAAGCTCCTGTCATCTTTAGTAGGCTTGTATTGGAATTGTTGGATGATTCTAGAACTCTAGTTAATGGTTACATGTACACTGAACTTTCTGTTATTCTGTTCAATTTTTGTGCTCCCTCATATCCTGGACTTCATATTAAATTTTGATTTGTGGATTTTTTTTTTATTAGGTTGGTACAGAATCCTGGTGAATTTGTGGTGTCGTTCCCAAGGGCTTATCATGTAGGATTCAGTCATGGTAATTGCTACTTGTATTTAAATTTCTTGAGATTATTATGTAACTATGCTTGGCATAAGCTTGAACTCTTTTTAGCATGTATAGTTCAGTCTGATTGTTTTTCTGAAGATAAGGTAAAGGTGAATACTTTTGTCTGCCATAAGGTTCTTTTTGATGAATTGTCTCAATATATTGAGCTTATCATCCTTGATTAATTTGCTGTAACACCATGACATATTTCATTTCATGCCACTAAACCATGCTTCTGGTTTATATATTGCATCAGTTTTTCGGCACATCTTAAGGAAACTAAAATATAAAGATTTTGATGGTTCTCTCATAAAAACTGGTGATATTTATATTATTCAATTTTTGTAGAAGAGTTTTTAAATACTTTCTACTTTTGGTCTATTGATATGTGCCCAATGATCACTTGTTTTAGAAACATTGAATATATTATTACTTGAGCTGCTGCTTGATTGATTGTCTTGCTGCGGTTGAATCATAGTTATGTCGTGTCTGTAGGTTTCAACTGTGGGGAAGCTGCTAATTTTGGCACTCCTCAATGGTTAACCATTGCCAAGGAAGCTGCTGTGCGCAGGACGGCCATGAATCATCTTCCTATGCTCTCTCATCAGCAGCTTCTGTACTTGCTGACAATGTCATTCATATCAAGGTCTGTTCGATTATCTGTCTTCCTATTGTTTACTTCAATTGTGTGTAAATTGTAGTGCTCTTGAGCCATCTAATTGCTGTGAGTTTAGATGGGTGAATGATAAAGGTTTGAAGCAGCATGAGAAATTTTTCTTGAGTGTTACTTTTCTGTTGGACAGGCAAATGAATGAGGAATAGGAAACTCGCTCGTCTTTGTCTCATGACTTCGATTAAATTGAACATGTTAAGAAATAAAGAACAGAAAGTAAAGGGGAAAGGAGGATGGTTGAACATGTTGGCAAACCATCATCCTCTCTGGAATTTCATCAATAGATGAAAGTGCTAAACAATAGTGATACATCCACAAACGTATGCTGCGCAGTGAACTTCTAGTTTCAGTCAAAGAGATGATTGCATGACACTGTGACATCAATTAGAGCTTGGGTTGGCATGGCCAACTAAATGATTCATGTGTTGAGATCTGGTTGCTTGGTAATCTATACTTCATTACTCTTGTTATGATTATTAAAAAGGAAAGGATTTGAAGAAAATTTCCTTGTTTGGCTAGACAAAAAAGGGACATTTTTTTTTTCCCGTTTGTCTCAGTCCTTCTGGTTCGCATGGAAAGGAAATTTAGACCTCCATTTCCACACTTCCATCATTTTCTTCCATTTCTTCCCATAGTCTTTAGTTGATATTGCAAAGACCAATTATAGCTACATTAAAAAATTGATGAATGCAAGTGTAAGAAGATTTTCTGTTACAGATTACTAAATGATTTCGGAGTGTTTGTAATTACTACAGTACTACACTTATCTAGGTTCATTACTAAATGATTTCGGAGTGTTTGTAATTACTACAGTACTACACTTATCTAGGTTCAGCCTTTTCTTGTAAGGAAGGATTGCTGAAGAGCAAATATAATGGATGGAAGCGGATATATAATCAATATAATCTTTATGGTTTACTCATTATATTATGGTGTACATCCGAATTGAAATTAAACCCACACTAAGGCTTTTGTTGAAGTTTTCTAATTGATCGGGCGCTGATGTCTTTGATTGTCTCATTGACGAACTTAATGCATACTGTAATTCGTAACTCAAGATTGTATGTAGTTAAGCAAAAGCAAACAGATATGGCTGCAGAGCTGATCCTTACCAAAATGTGTCAATTTTTGAAATTGTATCTTAGATTCTTAGCCACCTAGTACGCTTAATGAGGTGCAATCTGTTGAACACTCAATAGTTAATACCTGTTCAGAATAAGCACCTTATGAACTGAAAACTTAGTTAGTACTGTACTTTCATAAAATAAGATGGAGTGATTAACAAAAGAAACATGGGTATATCTCCTTTTTTTTTTTTCCCCTTTATGGACGTCTCCAAATGTTCGTGTATTTCCACATTTACGTCACAAAGTGCACGTTAGAACATTTTATGCCCTTTGAAAAAGTTGGCTCATATTTGGTGCTGATTAAAAAAAGGAAAGAAAATGATTCATTTGTTCATCCAACATTCCAGTCAACTGAGTCAAGTGGAAACTTGTGCTTGACTATTGCATAAGAATTTTTGTTCTAACTTCAAACTTGTTTATATTTAAAATTGATCATGCTATGTAGTGACGAGTGAAAAAACTACCTAGGGTTTGAGGGTTCTGTTATGTAATGTCTTTTTTTCTGGTTTTACCAATGTAAAGAGTAAAGACATTGGATTTTACAATATTTAAGTTGCTTTCTTGACAGGGTCCCTGAATCTTTTCTTCCTGGGGTACGAAGTTCTCGTCTAAGAGGTCGTTTAAAGGAAGGAAGAGAATACTCGGTCAAGAAGGCTTTCATTGATGATGCGCTCAAGGAAAACACTCTATTAAATAGTATTATTGGAAAAGATTGTAGCCTTCGCGCTGTGCTGTGGCACCCTGATTCCTTGCCATCATTCGCCAGAGAGGCTTTGTTGCAAACAGATGCTTCACTCGCTAAAGATGCTGCAATGGCTGTTGCTTCCGATGAGTCCACATATCAGGATATTAGCCAAATGTTGCCTAGGGAAACAGTTGATGACTTGTATCTGGGTAGTAATGAACTTTCTCATGACTTTCAAATTGACTCTGGAACTGTGCCTTGTGTGGCTTGTGGTATTCTTGGATATCCATTTATGTCTGTAGTTCAACCATCCAGTAAATCATCTGCGGAACTTTTCCCTTCCGAGCATCATCTTTCAACGGGCGCAGTCAACAGTCTACAAGAGCATGATTCATCCAAAGTTCATTATGAAGGAAAATTCTCTGTTTCAGGTATAACCTTGCATTTTAGTGTATTCTGTCAAACTCTTGCTATGTTACTCCCTTATCCTAACTAAATCTCAGAAGCCATTATAAATCTGACTTCCTTTTATCTTAGAAACCATATTATTATAATATGAAATTGGATCTCAAAACTGTGTCGTTACGCTTGGTATAGTAGAAACTATAGGTACTAGTTTTTGAAAGGAATTAGGATTCCAAGGTTATCCAGTAATCCTGAGAGAGTTCCTGCTAATGTTTTGTTCCCGCTGCAGTAGGTTTGTGATGTTGGTGGTTCCATCTTGTATGACTTTCTGTGCACTCCTTTCAAAATGTATGATCAGGCTTATGGTTGGTCAATCCCTTTTATTGTTAGATGTTTTTTATTTGGTCCAACATGTGAACTTTCCCCATTCGTTGAAAGCAGAATCAGGCATTCCACTGTTATATGGCAGTGTTTGGAGGCGGATGTGTGTAATGTTACAAGTGTATATGTTGCTTATGGTATAAAACGATTAGGATGAAGTGGAATCTATTGAAAATGAGGTGAGAAATGTTAAGGTGTTTTGACCAGGTAACCGAAGTAAGTTTAGAAATTTTGATGAATATGGATCGACATGATATGGATTTGCATGGAAAAAGAAGAAAATATTTAGAAAGAGAGGAGAATTTACGTAAATAAGGAAAGTGGAGAATGTTTCCCTTTTATTTGGTTACTTTCCACCTTTGTCATGGTTTTTTTTTTTCGTTTACCATTGTCAAAGATCTTTTTTAATCTCTGTTTTTCATGAATTTTGAATGGTTCTCAACTCTATTTTTTTTTTTTTTTGGTTTACCTTCTATTCAAGATTTAGGTATATATTACGGAGTACTCTGTACTATCTTATTCTTGTAATGTGATATCTCTGTTATACTTTTTATTTATATGATTTTTACCTTGTTGAATAAATGATGATTTTGTGGGGCCATCTCTCATCATTTTAGGACTATGCTTTGTTGTTTTGACAGTCCATGTTTTTTACTTTTGACTGAGCGAAAAATTATCCTAAATTAGAGTTCACTTTTCTGTGGAAAACTGGTGATTCTGAATCTATAGCCCTCAACACAGTTTACGTATCTGCATGTAATGTCTCATTTAGCGTCCAAGGATTAAAAAAATTGTGGTTATTTGATTTGTTCTATGGCTTCAGTGTACTTCTTGAATTCATTGCTTTTGCTTTTTGCTTCAGGAGCCATTGACGGCGAGAAATGGAATATTTCTGGGGTTTCGAAACCACGAATTTTCTGCTTAGAGCATGCCCTACAAATAAAGGAGCTATTGAGACTCAAAGGTGGAGTCAAGGTTCTTGTGATGTGTCACTCGGGTAAGGCGATGCTCTCATATCTGTAATCGTCACAGTTATTTTTCGGTTGTAAGTCCAACACTTTGCCACTTGTGGTGTTGCGCCGCATGTATTGCAAATATTTTAATTTATTCTGTCAATTGAAACAAGTTCTTAAACATGCAAATGGTGCACTTTCTGAAACAATCTCGTCTAGTTAGAGACCGTAGAGGAGAGCCTCAGACCTTTAATTATCACAAACGTTGTGCATAACTAAACAGTACATTCCAGGAACTCTCGACTATATGCTGCAATATCTTATGCCTTTGTAATCTAACTCTTTTCCTTTCACATTTACTAATGTAGATTATCAAAAGATAAAGGCAAACGCTGTTGCGATTGCAGAAGAAATTGGAACTTCCTTCAACTATAAAGAGGTGCAACTGGAGTCAGCCACCGAGGAAGAATTGAAACTCATAGATACTGCAATTGATGCTGAACAACTTTCCGACATCCAAGAAGACTGGACGTCAAAACTTGGAATTAACCTACGTTATAGCGCTAAGAAAGGGTATCTTTCAAAGAAGATAAAACACACGTTAAATCTCGACCATTTACTCTCAGCTATGGCCCCTGTTTCAAGAATCTCAAGTATCAAGTGGTGGTCTAGGAAATCTCGCTCCAATTCTGCCTCAAATCGTCAGAAGCAGAAGAACTTGTGTAACAACCACCTATCTAAAACGGAAGCGGTGATGCTTGAATCTGATGCTAGGCCGTGTAAAGGTGCAAAGGTGCTTCTTCAATACTATAGGAAGAGGTTTAAAAACCAACCAAAGAAAATTTAGTGTAGGGGTTTTTCTCAAATTAGTCGTTAGATGCCAGGGGGTAGGTTGTAATTTGCTGTATGAGAAGGTATTAATTTTTCCTTTTGTTTCCGTCTTTCTGTTGTGTTCTAATTTTTAAGAAAAGAAGTTCGGAGGGTGCAGACATAGAGGGTGTGCAAAAGTGCAGGATGATTAGCATTTAGTGCCATTGAACAAGGCCATGCAAGGTGTGTAACTAAAACTAGGTATTTTCTCTGCTCGTAGGCAAATCATGTCGTCATATTTTGTTTTGGCATCTCGTATGACGACGCCAATGTTACTCTTTCTAATTATTTGTTCCCTTTTGTTCAATGTGTTGCGCACGAGAACTAGATTGAACTTTTTGGAAAATAAGAGCACGATAAAACAACCAAAAAAATTGGTAAGTGAAAGGTTTCAAACCTAGATTAGCTGATTGCTAAACACATAGTAATCTCAAACTAAGATATAGTTTCTTTGATAGAGTTTGGGTCTTCGGTATATATGTTAGACCTCGTTATCCTAAATAATTTGATAAAAGTCTAAAGTAATATGGTTATGTTTGGCGTCAGTACATAACAGTCTCACCATAAAATTACTCAATAAACCGTAGGCTTACGTAGTTACGTGTGTATGTGTATGCGAGCGTGAGTAATTTTATGGTGTATTGGCGATTATATTCCAAACTTTATTTAGATTACACATAACTATGTAAGCCATAAAATACAATTACTCCATAACAGTTTGGGTCTTCGGATGAAATGATTTCACTTATTGGCGTAGTTATTATTTTCCGAACTTTATTTAGATGAACTTTTAGATTTGGGCAAAATAGAAAGTGAAATCATTTCATCCATAAAATGACCAATATAATTCGTTTGCACCATATTTATTGCTTATAATAAATAAAGTGCTGAGAAATTGTATTAGTCGTTCCACGCATCAAACGGTTTCATAATAAACTTTTATTATTGTTGTTGGAATAGGAGTACTTTATTTCTTGATTTTTTTTTTTTTAATGTGATTTTTTTTTTTTTTGATTTAAAGGGTTAAAATTATTCAACGGATATCTATTTCATCCGAAAAATAAAAATAAGGGTGAATGAAAAAATAACTAAAAAGATAGGATATGATATGGATGATGAAAAAATATAAGGGTAAATCTGCCCTACCCTTAACCTGTCCATTGTCATCCCTATTAGAGACAGGCGTACATCTGCCCTTAACAAAAAAGATTAACCACTCGTGTGGTAGACGTAATCAAATCTTCAGAAACCGCCACAACCGTTAATCCCACAATAAATTAAATATTGAAATTTTCTATGAATCCATATAATTTAACAAAATTCTGAAACTTCGGAAAAATTCAAATATTTATTAAAAACAAAAAGAAAAAAGTAGAATATTTTTAAAACATTCATGTTTCAAAACTTAAAAGGATTATTTCATAAAAATAATTCATACTATTCCTTCTATTCTCATATTAATCCATACTCATATTTACCCGAATATAATCTCATATTTAACATCATTTAACTTGTAATGATCTCTTGTAAGGAAACAAGCAGAATCGGTTATCTTTCCTTTAAATTCATTTATTTTATTGAGAAAGAATAACATCACCCAACATCTTCATCCCCTTCATCAATCAAAAATCCTAAATTACTTTTCACCTTCTTTCTTAAACTTCTTCATGCTTCCTACTTCATCTTTCATTAAAACCAACATAACCTCACCACTTATTCATCCTCCATTAACACCGCTAGAATTGTGCAAAAAATCGAACCGAAAAAAATGAGAACTACTGCAGGAGCTAGCTCATCTCATGAACAAATTGGCTACAAGGCCCAAGCAACAAAAGAAGTCAACTACATCCAGTTCAATTCAAGCCCAGAAAAACGGGTTCTCATGTCCATTGTCATCCTTGATCGAGGGAACCAGTAAACTCGACTTATTTACCAGCCCAACAAGTGAAAGAACCTCAAGTCAGCCCAAAGAAGTGAATGGTCCTCTGTTTTGAGTGACACAAACAGACAAATGCAGAGAGTAACAGCCATTTCCACATTAATAAGCAGCTGTATCTTTTGTTTGTACTAAGAAGCTTTAGGAGGAAATTGTCTCTTTGTAAGGCTCTTCCAACATTGCCCTTTAGGTGACCTGTTATTTTGAAAGCTATCTTTGTTGTTTCCTATTTAAAGAGCTTGTACCAAGCAATGTAGGATGACCAATGAATTAAAAAAAAAGAAGCCTTTATTTTCTTTCATGTGTGGAAGTTTTCACCTACCTGTGTGGAGGACCCTTGTGCATTTTTATGGTTTTCTCATCTTGTTTTTCTACTTTAGTTTTAAATTCTTCTTAACAAAATATTTGTGTGGTTCTCATAATAATATAATTTTTCTATTACCTTAAATCACATACAATTAATCGTTTAATCAGTGCAATTTTGGTTATCAGAGACAAGGTTGATACTTGACTAAAACCACACAATCAATGACGGAAGCTCGGCTTAACAGAATTGAAGAAGCTTTAACCTCGTTGGCTGACGCGGTTAATAGGTTGTCTCATGGAAATCCAGGAAGAAACTTTAATGAAGTACCACATATCCCTAGAAACCCAACGCAAGGAGAACACGACGGCCAAGTAAGAGTGGACATCCCTGAGTTCACAGGCAGTCTGAATCCCGAAGAGTTCTTAGACTGGTTGCGCGCTATTGAACGGGTGTTTGAATTCAGGGGCTATGACGATGTGAAGAAATGTAAGGTGGCCATTCTTCAACTGAGGGGATATGCATCTCTTTGGTTTGAAGGCATCAAGCAACAAAGATTTAGAGCAGGGAAAGAACCCATCAGATCGTGGGACAAGCTGAAAAAGAAAATGCAAGATAAATTCATCTCAACCGGTTACACTCAAGACCTTTTCCTCAAACTAACACACCTGAAGCAAGATGGAAGAAGTCTTGAAACCTACCTGAGAGAATTCGAGCAACTTACGCTTCAATGTGAGATACAAGAGAAGCCAGAACAGAGAATTGCACGATTTCTGGAGGGATTGGACCCTTGGATAGGAACCAGGGTTCGACTACAGCCACTTTGGTCTTATGATGAGGTGGTAAGGCTGGCCCAAAGGATAGAAAAGCAGGGAAGGTCAAATACCTCAGTCCAAGGAACGAGTCCTAGAACAAACCCCAACAGATCTATCTCATCTCCGAAAAGTGAACCACCAGTCAAGGAAGAGAGGAGGATGGACAGAGGAAAGGGTTTAGCTAGTGAACCACCCAGGAACAATGTCGGAGACCTCAGAAGAAAGTGTTACCAATGCCAAGGTTATGGCCATTTTAGCCGTGAGTGCCCCACAAAAAAGACCCTCTCGCTGTTAGACATCCAAGGAATGGAGCTTGAAGGCGTGATCGAGGAAGAAAGCTTGTAGAATATGACAAAAGAATCAGGAGATAACTCTGACACCATTTTTCTCCCTCCTGATGAAGGTACTGCCTTGGTTCTTTGGAGAGTGATGCACTCCCAACCAGCCCCACTCGAAGCGGATCAAAGACACCAGCTTTTTCAAACACGATGCACTATCATGGGCAAGGTATGTAACCTTATAGTGGATAGTGGAAGTTGTACTAATGTTGTGTCGAACAAGGTTGTGGAAAAGCTCAATATTCCCACCCTAGACCATCCAAATCCGTACAAACTCAGGTGGTTGAATAGGGATTCGGAAATACGAGCAGAAAAACAGGTTCTGCTTCCCTTCTCCATTGGCAAAACCTATCATGATCAAGTATTATGTGATGTATTACCAATGGATGCGTGTCATGTGCTTTTAGGAAGACCATGGGAATTCGACAAAGATGTTGTGCACCATGGAAGAGACAATACGTACAGCCTAAAGCATGACGGCAAGAATATAACCTTGACTCCTTTACCTTCCTCAGTTCATCATAAGGGATCAGGGGACATGGGATCTTCAGACCTGTTAACGTTGGTGGGCTCTGAATTGGTCAAGGAAATCTCTCCTTGTCAAATTTTCTTTCTGTCAATTCCGAAGGCTATTCATGGTGAAAATATACAGAAAGGAAGTCCACGATTGAAGGCCCTACTTCAGGAATTCGATGATGTCTTCCCCGAAGAATTACCACATGGGCTGCCACCTATTAGGGGGGTGGAACACCAGATTGACTTGGTTCCAGGGGCGTCTTTACCCAACAAACCTGCATACCGCTCTGATCCCAACACCACTAAAGAGCTTCAGAGGCAGGTAACTGAACTCATCGAGAAGGGATTTTAGAGAATCCTTAAGCCCCTGCGCTGTGCCGGCATTGTTGGTCCCGAAAAAAGATGGAACTTGGCGAATGTGTGTTGACAGTAGAGCCATCAACAATATTACTGTCAAATACAGATTTCCAATTCCTAGACTTAATGATATGTTGGATGAACTAAGTGGAGCAAGTTTTTTCTCCAAAATAGACCTAAGGCAAGGATATCACCAGGTTCGAATTAAGGAAGGGGACGAGTGGAAGACCGCTTTTAAAACTAAATATGGCCTGTACGAGTGGCTAGTGATGCCTTTCGGGCTTTCCAATGCCCCTAGCACCTTCATGAGGTTAATGACGGAGGTTTTGCGCCCCTACCTGGGTCGATTTGCTGTTATTTACTTTGATGATATCCTCATCTACAGTAGGACAGAGAGCGAGCACCTGGAACATCTTCGTAAGCTCTTCCTCACCCTTAGACAGCATAAACTTTACGGCAAACTCGAGAAGTGTTTCTTCTTGGTCCCAGAGGTGGCCTTCCTAGGTTTCATTATTTCAGACAAGGGAGTGGCTGTGGATAAGGAGAAGGTGAAAGCTATTACCTCATGGCCCCTACCTAACAACGTCACTGAAGCACGAGGGTTTCATGGTCTAGCTTCCTTTTATAGGAGATTCATAAAGAATTTCAGCTCTGTAATGGCTCCAATTACCGAAAGCCTCAAAAAGGGGGAGTTCAAATGGACCTTAGCTGCCCAAGGAGCCTTCGAACAAATCAAAGAAAAGCTGAGCAACGCTTCCATCCTTGCACTTCCTAATTTCAACAAGCCCTTTGAAGTAGAGTGTGACGCCTCGGGGGTTGGTATCGGTGCTGTACTTTCACAAGATGGGAGGCCCGTAGCTTATTTCAGTGAAAATCTTAGTGGTGCAAGGCTGTCCTACTCCATTTATGACAAGGAATTTTATGCCATAGTGAGAGCCCTAGGACATTGGAGTCATTATCTCAAGCCCATGGCATTTGTATTACACTCTGACCACGAAGCTCTCAAATACATCAATGGACAACATAAGTTGAGTCATCGACATGCCAAATGGGTAGAATTCCTACAAGCTTACTCGTTCTCTAGCAGGTACAAGGCGGTAAAGAACAACGTGGTTGCAGATGCTTTGTCAAGACGACAACATGTTCTAACAACAATGTCAAGCAAAGTTCTGGGATTCGAGTTTATTAAAGAACTTTATGCTGAAGATCCTGACTTTGCTGAAGAGTTTGAAGGCTGCAATACTGGAAAACCGGGCAAATTTACTCTCCAATCTGGGTTCCTTTTCAAAGGAAACAAACTGTGCATACCACGAGGGAGCTACAGAAACCTGTTGGTTCATGAGACTCATAGCAGTGGGTTGTCAGGTCATTTTGGCATACACAAGACACTGGAAATGCTGAAAGAACAATTTTACTAGCCTAAGATGCAGGCTGATGTTCATGCCATCATACAACGATGTTCCACCTGTCAACGGGCTAAGAGTCAATTTAGGGCTGGGGCGTATACGCCTTTACCAGTCACTACATACCCATGGGAAGATGTCAGTCTTGATTTTATCACAGCTCTACCTAGAACACAAAGAGGGAAGGATTCGGTGATGGTTGTGGTAGATCGATTCAGCAAAATGGCCCACTTCATTGCCTGCAAAAAGACCGAGGATGCAAGCCATGTCGCTGAGCTTTATTTTAGGGACATTGTGAGATTGCATGAAGTTCCAAAAACCATCGTATCTGATAGAGACGTTAAATTTATGAGTTATTTCTGGAAAACTCTATGGAAAATGTTCCATACCAAGCTTTTGTTCAGCACAGCCTATCATCCTCAGACCGATGGTCAAACTGAGGTCACAAACAAAACGTTGATACAGATACTCCGGTGCGTTATCAGCAAATCAATTCGAGAATGGGACTTGAGGTTGCCACAAGCTGAATTTGCTTACAACAGGGCACCAGCTCTTGCAACAGGGAAAAGTCCTTTTGAGGTAGTCTATGGGATCAATCCTCTCATGCCTTTGGATCTGGCTGATATTCCCAAGGAAACGTGCAACTTCGAGGCTAAGGCAAGAGTGGAAAGCATGAATAAACTCCATGAGGAAGTTCATCGACAGATAATCAAGGCGAATGAACTTTACAAGAGAAGGGCCAAACAAACGAAAGGCCGACCAATCTTTCAACCAGGGGATCTGGTATGGCTTCACCTCAGGAAAGAGCGTTTTCCCGCCAAACGCAGAATCAAACTGATGCCCAGGGCAGAAGGACCGTTTGAGATACATGAAAAAATCGGGGACAATGCTTATAAGATCATTCTACCAGGGGAGCAATCTGTCTACGGGACGTTCAATATAGGAGATTTAATGCCTTACTATGACTTATTACCGGAGGACGAGCCCACGTGGAAGACAGCGTCTCTTGAAGCAGGGGAGAATGCAGCAGGAGCTAGCTCATCTCATGAACAAATTGGCTACAAGGCCCAAGCAACAAAAGAAGTCAACTACATCCAGTTCAATTCAAGCCCAGAAAAACGGGTTCTCGTGTCCATTGTCATCCTTGATCGAGGAACCAAGAACTCGACTTATTTACCAAATTTCAACAAGTGAAAGAACCTCAAGTCAGCCCAAAGAAGTGAATGGTCCTCTGTTTTGAGTGACACAAACAGACAAATGCAGAGAGTAACGGCCATTTCCACATTAATAAGCAGCTGTATCTTTTGTTTGTACTAAGAAGCTGTAGGAGGAAATTGTCTCTTTGTAAGGCTCTTCCAACATTGCCCTTTAGGTGACCTGTTATTTTGAAAGCTATCTTTGTTGTTTCCTATTTAAAGAGCTTGTACCAAGCAATGTAGTATGACCAATGAATTAAAAAAAAGAAGCCTTTATTTTCTTTCCTGTGTGGAAGTTTTCACCTACCTGTGTGGAGGACCCTTGTGCATTTTTATGGTTTTCTCATCTTGTTTTTCTACTTTAGTTTTAAATTCTTCTTAACAAAATACTTGTGTGGTTCTCATAATAATATAATTTTTCTATTACCTTAAATCACATACAATTAATCGTTTAATCAGTGCAACTACCCGTTTTATAAGTTTGGTGAAGGAATCGTTAAGGCATAACGGTTTGGTGCACCAAACCGATATAATTAATAGCTCGGTTTAGGTTCGACAGTTTGAGTTAACGGTGCACAGAACCGAAACGTTAAGAACAAAATAAATAAACAAATTATGCTTACATTTATAAACTAAAGCACAAAGTTTAATTTTACCAATTAGTCTCCTATAAAACGGGTCAACCCGTTTTAAGTTAAGACGGGTCAAATATGACCTGTTTTGACCTTTTTTTTTCGAATTTTTTTTTAAGACCCTTTCTTTTTCTTTTTTTTTTTTTTTTTTTTTTTTTTTTTTTTTTTTTAAAACTTAACTCAAATAACGAATAAAACACGAAATTTAAATGATAACAATATTGATAAAAATGGAAACGCACTATATTATATTGGTGCGACATATTCTCAAAAATTAAAACATAATTAACCTATTTTGGTAACATATTATACAATTATGGTAACATATTAAACAAATGTTATGAAAATTTTTTATTTTCTATGTTTTATAATATGTTACAAATATAATATAATATAATATGTTACCATTTTACATTACTTTGTTACCATTTTCAAATAACCATATAAACACGATTTTCGACAAAAGTTGTTAAAAATAAAAGTGATCCCGCTGCCGTCACATCTCCTCGCCGGTTCCTCTGCCGCCTCGTCACTCGTCACCTTATCACTCTGCCGCCTCAAGTGCTCAACTTCGTATAACCTCTTACTTATTTTTTATTTTTTATTTTTTTTTTGCTTTTACATAGATCTTTTAATAATCATATTTTTGTTGTAAATTTTCGTATCTATGTTATGATTTGAGTATTGTTTGCCATTAAAATTAATTATTATTCTTATTTTCAATTATTTCACATTTTTTGGGGTGTTGATTCTTTTTCACTGTAATTATGAATTTTGATATGCTGTTCTTGTTTATGTTTAAATATATGGCTCATGGAACTATGAGTTCCACTATTACCTCAAATTAAACATGGCGGGGCAGGGCCAGGGGCGGGTCTGGGGTGGGTGGTGGGACGGTGGTGGGTCTAAAAAATCCCCATCAGACGGGTGGTGGAGGATGGGTGGTCACCCGCCATGAGGTGGAGGTGAGTTTTTGTTGGTAGATGCGGTGGTGAAAATGCTTCCCCCGCCCCTGCCCTGCCCCAATGACATCTCTATCCACAGTGTTGGAGTAAACACGAAGACGAAGATGAGGCTACAGCGCTGGAGTAGAAAATTGAAGAAGATGAAGTTGAACGAAGAGCCCCGGTAGAACGAAGACGCATGAAGGAGAGAAAAAAAAAAAAAAAAAAAATCAGAAGAAGACAGAAGTTTTGCACGAGATGATGTTGGGAGTTGTGTTTTGAGGGAGAGAGAAAGTGGGGTAGATTATTTTAATTACATTGTTGAACTTAATTTGTATAACTTTGTTTTTGTAGTTTTTATTTTGGGTTTTTCTACGTAGCACTTCGCTGTTTTTAAAAGTCTACGCAGACTTCAGACATTTTGTGATTACATGTGGTACCCTTAAATTAACAAAAATTGTTTAACCGTAACTCTCCCTCAATTTTCCATCATAATTGACGTTAATTAGTGCCAAGGAGGCTGCTTATGTGGCAAAATTTGTTTTCCCTCCAATTTTCATTTGAGTTCCCTCCAAAATCTTCTTTATATTACCCAATTCCCTCCAATTCATTTGTCATCTTTTTTTTTTTTTCTCATCTTTTCTGATTTTTTTTTTCCTTTGATGTTTGTTGCGGTTGTTGTAATTTTTCTCTTTAAAGTTTGATGTAATTCGACTTTCGTTGTCCATTTGTGTTTGTAATGAAAGAACCCGTGTGGTTGTTATGGAATAAATGATACGTATTTGGACTGCACAATAATTAAAGAGCAAAATAAGATTCAAAACAGAGCATGAAGGTTCAGTCATTCCATTGAAAATATGCTTCAAAATAGTACAAATCTAACTGACATAGCAAAATATATTTTAGTAGCCACTGTTTAATGTCGTTCTAAATAAAGTAGCCACAATAATTTTTTTAATAGTCCACATGGTACCCTTGTTTTTTTTAAAAATTCTACACGGTACCCTTTTTTTTTTATAAAGTCCACATGGTACCCCTTTTTTTTTAAAATAATCTACATGGTACCCTTTGTAATTTTCTAATTACATGTGGTACCATGTAAAACACAGAAAAACTCTCAAAAGTAAGCAGAGTATCCAAATTGTCCAAATATGTGATCATAACAAGCATTGTCCAAATATTATCTTCAAGAAGACTAAGGATTGGCATACATCTATGTATGCCCAACGTAGCATTGAAACTCTCAACGAAATTGGAAGTGTTTTCGTCAGAGCATACACTGTGGTCAAACATGTGTTTAGCCCACTTCTCCTTGTCCCCTAAATCTAGCAACCACAAAATTCAACAGGAGAAACCGACAATAACGACATTACAACTACTTCTAACACAAAAGATCCAAACTTAAAAGTTCATGCAAAACTTTAATCATAATTCAACGCCAACGAAAAATTAGGGCAAACTTTTAGGGGAAAAAATCAAGACTTTTTAAAGTACCTGCATCAATAGTATGAGTTGCACAACAAAGAAGAAGATGAAGAACAATAATGACGTGACAGTTGAAGGAGATAAATGAAGAAGATGAACAAAAGAGGTGAACTGAGGAACAAAGGAAATTGAAAGGGTTTTGGGATTTTTGATAAATGAACTTTGAAATTCAATTTCACTGATGTATTAAGCTCTCAGCCACATCATTAGCCTAGTCACCCCAATTTTGCCAACTCAACAACACCTAATCACGTTAAATACCAAGAGTTAACGTTAGTATGACGGAAAATTGAGGGAGGGTTACGGTTAATCAATTTTTGTAAATTTAGGGGTACCACATGTAATCACAAAAGTACAGGGATACCACGTAGACTTTTAAAAAACACAGGGGTACCACGTAGAAAAACCCTTTTAGTTTTTAATTCCCAACGACTCTTTCATTTAATTGCATTGTGTACAACTTTGTTTTCGTAGTTTTTTTTTTTGTTTGTAGTTAACGGCTATATTAATTTAATTGTTTTTTTTATAGTTAACGGCAAGATTTATTTTTCAGTATTTAACGGCTATAAATTTGCAAATTTTATAGATACTTTCATTTATCAATTAAAATTTCCCACAATTCAAATTTTGTTTTACAAAATTATCAAATAAATTTTACACTGTAACTTATATAATAATAACATGAGTAGAAATAATTGTTATACAGATTTTCATTATAATTACGATGAATTTGATCTTAATATAAGTAATAATGGTGGAAACCCGTATCCGAACCCTTCTAAAACAATCCCTGTGATGTAATGGACTTTTAATACACATGTTTTAACACTGACTTAGACGATAATAATTATGACGAATTCTAATTAAGTCGTTTAAATGTCAAAATGAGTCGAAATGTGTCATGACGCTTATATATAGGGCTGAGCAAAATATCCGAAATCCGAAAATTGTGATCTGATATTCGATCCGATTTTTTGGATATCCGATCCGAATTTTTGAAAATTTTGGATATCCGTATCCGAAAGTTTTGGATATTGGATATCCGTGGATATTTAGTTTTGAAATTTTGGATATCCGATATCCGAAAAATATCCGAAAATTGTCTTGATATTTTGATTATTTTTAATATTTCTTTTTTATTGGTTACTAAAAATTGAATTTTATTAAATATAGTTGTAATTTTCATAGCATCCAATGTCCTATACTACAATTTTCAATTTTTCCGTATCTTTAAATATAATGTACTAATTCATATATATAATTTTTTATTTTGCTAAATCTAAAATGCAAAGAACTAATAATATATATAAACAATATAATGTGATATGTGTTGCTATTAATACAATCATACTTAAAAGTTCATTATCAAATTTAAAAGGAAAAAAAAAAAAAAAGAATGAACGAGTGTAACGATAAATTTAACGATAAATCAACATTTTTGTTTGTGCAATGGCGCTATATGGATATCCGAATGGATATCCGCCTCTGATCCGAAATATCTTGGATATCCGAACATTGGATATCCGAAATATTTGGATCGGATATGGATATTAAAATTTAAAAATTTCGAGTTTGGATATCCGATCCGAACTATCAGTTTGGATAGGATATCCGATCCGTGCTCACCCCTACTTATATAAATGTTATTTGGTTCATTTAGAGTCTAGCTTGATTCGCTTCTCGATTAAACCGGCATGAGCATCTCCTTTGCAATTTAATTGACCCTTTTACGTTAACAAGGCCCAATTCAATTCTCCTAAATTCCTAAATTTAGGCCTGGTAGCTAAAATCACTATTAGCATTTTCATTTGCAAAATATGACCTCGCGGGTCTTCCTATTTCAAAATATACAACAAAATGCATCCCTTTCACATTTTCGGGTCTCGGGCCCAAAATCGAGTTTGGCCCGCTCTTCGCCCGTTTTCCAAGGCCCTGAGCCCTCACAAAATATCTTGTATAGCACCTAGAAGGATTATACTCGGTATTCTTGAGGCCTAAGTAAGAGATTATATCGTATATTTCCAAAATACGTCAAATCAGATTTAGGAAAATACGAAAATCAGCAACCAGCCTGACCTTGTAACCGCAAGGCACATTGCGGTTTGGGTGGTAATTCGTAAAAGGCTTTGTGATTTGCCTGCGTGGTATTTTCCGGGTTTTTCTTACTTTCCTCGTAATCTCTACTATAAATACCCTCCTACACCCAACACAATTGAACATCAATTTTCACGCTTTTCACAGCAATACACATACGCAACTCACAAAAGCCTCACGCACTAAATCTTTGAATTCAACACACATCTCGTGTTGAATTCCTCCCCTTTTGTTGAAGTGAAGCTCTGTCGGTTTTGAAGCCCGAGACTGGTAGGTCTTGATCCTAACATGGGTCAAAGTTTTTGTTTTGCTTTAGACTAACAAAGGGACTACATTAGTGCCCAAATCGACTTTGGTTTGCGAGCCCGTTTTTCATATGGCGGTCTTGCAACTCGAATGCATTCCATTCGTTTTATACCTCCCCAAAGTCGCATAAGCAACCCCCCCTGAAATAAACATAACGGACTTTATTTTAAGTTTATGTATTAACAATCCTCATCTTGCATTAAATCAACTTAACAATGAATTCGACATTAACTGTACCATTTTCGATAACAAGTTTAAGCATGCTTAACTGAGGGTTTTTAACAATCTTTTTGCATACGCATTCATACATCCTTTTACAAACGATATCACACTTGTACGTAGCGAATTACTTTAGCTCAAATATCATCTATGGATTGTTCTTAGGCTAGTAGTGTTTTTTTCAAAATAAGCTTTTCTACATGGTTTTCATAAAACAAATTGAATTAATCTTTAGGAGAGTACCCTCACCCCGAATCTGAATCTAGTTTCACAATAGCCTTAGACGAATGGGTGTCGACGTGCCCTGAACTCTAAGACGTGTCTTAGAGCTCAAGACACGTAGGCGGGTTCCAAATTACCGCATAATTTGGTGGCGACTCTAAAGCAATTTTAAAGTTTTTTCTAACTTAATCTTTTTAACTTAAGCACCTCTTCTTTATTAGCCAAAACCCCTTAAGCATGACGTCGAGTGGTCTCCGCACCCCTGGTTCCACAGTTTAGCGACTTAGCTGGGGAAGTATTATTTTTAAAATTAAAACTAGCGTTTTCTTTTAAAAGTAAAGAGGTGAAACTCGAAAACTTAAGAACAATCTCACTTTGTATATTTGAGCCAAGCATATTCGTTACAAGAGTCGAATCCAGTAGATTCAAAAGCACACGACCCTCGAGAGGTGGTTCCAAACGCAGGCTTGTCCACTCGATAAAGCACGTTCTGGACTAACTTTCCTTTCACCCCTCCACGGCTTGTCGTAGCAGACTATTCAGACTGTCCCAGGCCCCCCCTCTGTAAACCCCACGTTTTACCGTGACGGAACGAAGAGATCAAGCACCTGCCAAAGCGTACTCGGAATATTTGGAGGCGTACGAACCCTAAACCAAAAACCCGAGTCATACGTACAAGTGCGAGGCTATACACTATGACCTTTTTCAAAAACACATGCGTTGCATATCTTTGAAAATTTATCTTAATTTTCAGATATAAAATGATCCTAACACCTAACAATCTAGCACTCTTTCAAACAAAACTCTCACGAATTTTTGAAATAAACGTTTTTCAAAACTTTCTTTTACAAAATCAGCAAAACCCGAGCAAGGTTCAAAACTCGACCTCGTGGATTTCTCTCCTTAGGTCCCACGATCTAATCCTTTTTAACATTCTCGACTTGACTTGCAAGCCCTTAACGACACACCGTTAACAACACACCGTTAACATGGATTTCTCTCCTTAGCTCTCGAGTCGAATCCTTTTCAATACATCCAAGCTCAAGTCCTTAACGACACACCGTTAACATGGGCTCGACGGATGCTAAACAAAAGCATTTTAACATCGAGGCAAAATGCGCGCACGCATTTTCACCTCAAAAGCCTTTCGAAACAAATTTTTTTCATTTTTGATATAATCTCTTTTAAAAAACTCATCTTTGTACACAAGCATAGCAAAAAGAAGTTTTCGTCGATTTTTGAAATATAACACTTTTCGAAAATCCCGCGTCAAACCAAATAGTCCTTCACTATTTCGGTTTGACCGTCTAAGCATTCACTTCAATCCGCCCGGGAATAACCGCTACATTCCCGACGCCTTTGAAAACGTAAATGGATTACATAACCCACGGTTATCTTAACCCATTTATCGCATGCTTTTTCAGAAAACAAAACCCGAGAATTGAAACACATTCTTGGTGAGTCTTTCAAAGCAAACCTGCGACCCACGACCTTTTCAAACGTTTCAAAACAAACACCTTTTCCAAAGTTCATTGGACCAACCGACTCATAGTCAAACCGAACTAATAAGCAGTATCCTTCACAAAACCCAAGAATGGCCAAGCCCAATCTTGTGGACATTAGCATTGGATCAAATGACCCATAACCATCTCAACCCAATTCTTCTTTGACAAAATTTATGTGCACGTGCAAACTCGTCCTCATCACGTTTTGACATCCTCGACTCAATTAGCTATTGTAACACCCCGTGTTTTTATTAATAATAATTAATCATTTTAACAAAATTCTTAAATTAAAATTTATATAATTTAAGTCTTATTCAATTACTTTAAAAACGCGACTGAAAAATTTCGATTAAATAAACTTTCTCAAGATATTTCTAGTTAAACTTTCTCGATTTTTATATTAATCTGTATTATATTTTTATTTCTAAAATACGTGTCGAACAAAAATTTACTTCCGTTACCATTTTTGAATTTATAAATTTGCATTATATATTAAAATCATTACTCTCATAAAATTTAGTTTTATAGAAATAATCTCTCAAATAAATAGACCGTTTGAAAATTTGTGAGATCATAATACAATTTGTAACTGACAACTTTTATACATTTATATTTTCGAAACTATAAATTTTATAATATGAATAATGGAATTAAAATTTAAAACAAATATTTTAAAACATAATATATTTTATAAAATATAAAGATTTATAAATAAGAGCAAATGAAACAGAGCGAATCGGAAAACTGACCCAACTTGTCCTTGCCTTTATGTCGACATACATACACACCCACTTGTGTTGGGATATTTTTTTTAGGTCAAAGCCTTCCTTAACACACCTCTTATACTCTTTGCCCTCTTTTCATTTTCCATTTCTACTGATAAAGCTTCCATCACCCTCATTCTTCTTCTTCTTCATTTTCATTTTTATTTCTTTTTGTTTCCTCAATTAAAACCAACAACAAACACAATAACAACAACAGCCAACGACACAACAACAATAAAAACAACCAACATCATCGACAACAACAGCAGCGGCCACCATGGCCATGGTGGTCGAACCACCATTAATGGGGGGCTCAAGCTCGGGCTCAGTCAGCCAGCATCGCGACCGCCATGGCCACCCCCGTGGTCTCTCCCCTGTTCCTCCCTCGCCACGCTCCCTCAGTCCGCCTTTCTTCGACCACTCCGCCACCACCGCTGCGGAGTCATCCTCTGAGCCGCCATTAATGGTGAGCTTGAAGCTCGACCCACCTCGAGCTCTCTCTTTCCTTCCCTATTCAAAGACCACCGTGAGCCACCACCTCTCGCCACCGCCTTCTCTCTACCGCTTCTCCCCTTTTCTTTTCCTCGCTCTTCTCGGCCTTGCCTTCCTCACCGCCGAGTTCGACCGACCATGGCGGGTACTCTCTGCGCTCCATTTGGTGAGCCCTTTTCATTTCAAATTTTTCTATTTCATTTCATTTTCCGTTTCGATTTCATTTCGTTGTTTAAGTAATTGTCGGCTTAATTCACACTTATCGTTTTCTGTCGATAAATTCTATCGACATTTGATTTCGCCGACTTTAATTCATTTTTCCTCGCCTCCTGCGTGTTTTGTTCATTTGTCGAGAACGGACTCGACTGAGCATGACTACCGCTTCTTCCCATGTTGTCTGCCGTGTTTTCTTCCTCTCCTTCCTCTGCTCTGCTTCTCGATTTTGCCCTGCTCATCACCACCGTCCCTTTTTGTTTTGGTGAGCTCCGCTTTTATTTTTATTTTCCCGACTTCAGTTTGTTTCATATTTCTACTTGGTATCGAGTCTCATTTCCTCTTTCTCTATTATCTTTGTTGTTTTCAATGGCATTGTCTTGACCCGAGCTGCTGCTATTCTCCTTCGACTTCACTACTATTTGTGTCCAGGAGGAATTGAGTTAAGGTTTTATTTGGAGGCCCTCTCGTCATTGAGCCAAATTTAAGGTGCACCCGCACACTATATTTGACTTGCACCATCTAAGTGAATAATTGTTATTTTCTTAATTTATATTTTTAGAATATATAAGTTTTGTGTTCATATGATATATAGATAATTTATGTGATTTTGTGAATTTGGATTGTGTGTTATTTTAGTTATAATATAATGTTGAATTGAATTGTGAAATATGATATTTATATGATTTTGTGAAATTATATTTTGGGTGAAAATGTGTTGTGAATTATTGTTGAATTATATGTAATATTATCATGTTAAAATTATTTGTTATGTGTAAATTAAAATATATAAAATTTATGTAGCACAAGATAAATATGAAACTAAGATATTATTAAATAACTTAAGTAAATAAATTAAATTAATATAACTTATCTATCGTCACTAAAATGTTAAATCAAAATATAACTAAAAATAAAGAATTAAGTTAAAAGAGTATTAAGTTTAAAATTAATAATAAATCATACCTAAAGTAAAAATATAAATTAAGTTACTCATATTAAAGTTTCTAAAATAAATAATTATATAAAAAGTCATATCTCACAATTACTATAAAGATTACTTTATAAAAACTCTAAAGTTTAAAATGAACTTAAACTATACTAAATAAGTATTTGCTTAAAATATCAAAACGAAATAAAGAACTTGAAACTTAAAATAAACTTAACTAAAACTATTACTAAATAAAGTTAATAATTAGTATCACAAATAAGAATTAACTAAAAGGTAAATTGTTAAGATCATATAAAGATCGACTAAATTTTTACTAAGTATATTTATATAAAAATTATGAATAATATATTTATATATATAAATACAAAACCTAACTAAAATTTAAACTATAAAGTGTATGACATTATAAAAAGTTATAAAAAAATTAAGTAAATTAAACTTGAGTGAATATTACTAAAATATAAATATTAATAATCTCACGATCAAATTATTAAATCACTTAATCCTAATTAATGCTAAAGTTACATAAATAAAATTCTATGATTTAATTTAATTTTCACCTAAATCGAACAAGTAAAGAAATATTATAATATGAAGTTGTATTAAGAAATTAAACCACCTAAAAGAAATTTAACTAAATGTCACTTAATCATATTTTATCAAGAATACTAAAAATTGTAGAATATCATTTAAGTAATATTTCTAAGTTAAAATAAAGGTTATGAATGCTAAATCGCTAAACACTTTACAATTTAAATAAAAAGGAAGAAATAAATGTGACTTATAATGAAATTCAATTATTTATATCACTAATCGTAAACATACTTGAATTGAATTTAAAAGAAACTAAATCTTTTAACTTGATCAAATAAAATACATACACTTGAATAAAATAAATTAATTACTTGAACCTATTTAAGTTATTCGAAATAAATCTTTTTAAAGTAAACTAAGTAACGAGAATTAATATTTAAAAGAAAGTGATGAATAGTAAAATAATGAATGGTTAAAGTGTTTAAAAGTCACGAACGGACTCAAAATAAATATTTAAGTTTCCTAATTGCTTCTGTTTAATTGAAGAACTGCTGTTACTAAAATTTCATTAAACAAGTTCGACGTTATATTTATATTACAAGTTCGTCATTATTATTATTTATGAACGAGAGAATGAGAATTTGAGAAAGCAAGTACTTGAATAAAATACTAGGATTGTTCGCCATGTTGCGACTCTTGAAATTCGAAGTTAACGAGGTAGCTGTCTATGGGGACTTGGGCTCCTACCGAAGTTGCCCAAGGCTATTCAACGATCTTAAGATTCTTTGTTTGACGTGTGGTATCAACCTCGTGATGGGGCATACTTGATACTTCCGCGCCCATAGAATAGTAATTGGAAACGC
The DNA here is from genome assembly GCA_023091065.1 of Dianthus caryophyllus. Lineage (NCBI taxonomy): Eukaryota > Viridiplantae > Streptophyta > Magnoliopsida > Caryophyllales > Caryophyllaceae > Dianthus > Dianthus caryophyllus. The sequence continues at coordinate 9,744,649 of JALGRB010000016.1, forward strand.
CAACCCCATCCGGGGGTACCCGTCTCTGGTGATAGTCGAACTTTTTCGTCGGTGATACCTTTTGAATAGCGAATAAGTATGATCCTCGATAGGTAGTGTATGCATACATTAGACAAGGGATTGAATCATCCTTATTACCTTAGATATCTTTAAGCCTGGTAGTCACGTCCAAGTTATGTTGGCCCACCGGCCATCAAGCGCGATTATGTCCCCATGCTTCCGCTTTACTAATCTGAGACTCATTTGTTATCACATGTTGAATGCATTTCCTTGTTTGTTTGATGATTGTCTGAATGACCTGGTTATGAGCATTGAAATACGAATTGTTGAGAATGATCTTTTTACGAGTATTGTGTGCTTATGATTTGAATTACACTCATGTTTGGAAACATTATGATTCCTTTTATGTGATACATGCCTGCTTGCTATTTGTTCTTTTATCTATTTATTATATATCGCATAATGCTTAGAATTGCATGTATAGAAAGAGTGACGGGTAGAACGGGAATAAACAAATACCGAGACCTGAATGATGATCTACAGCAGGGGATTTGAAGACCTTATTTTGTAATTCGTTTTGAGAGATTGTAATCGAATATACACTGCTTTATCTTTAGACTCATATTATGTATATTGAGTTTGTAAGACGATAACAGCTGGTTTGTAATATTTAGACTTAATTAATTTTCCGCCTTAGTTTAATTAAAGTCATGAAAAAGCAGGGTTATTCTGATTAGTATCAAAGTCTTTTCATGACCGTGAAAGTAACTTAAAGTTATTTCATCTAGCGAGAAGACACCTGGGCTAGACATACATATTAATATATATGTCGGGCATAGACTTATAGGATCAAATAATGAATTAGAAATCTTAGATCGCTGAAATAATAAAATTAGATCGCTTTAACATGTGAGAATGGGTAGAAATATTAAGGATTGACCGACTGACCTAGGCTTTAGGTTCTTGACCGTCATTCAACCTCGATAGATTTTTATTTCTCTTTTCTTGCCTGCTAAGTGCTCTATGACTAAACTTTTTGGCTAACAAGTCTCTTATACTAACGTTACCAAAAATCGAGACGTATGAAGTGAAGACAAGACGACAAGAAGTCAAACACATGGAAATGGACGCATCAAGAGTCGAACGATCTGAAAAGACGTTCTAGACCTCGAAGAATTCTATTGCCTTGGAGACCTCTATAACTTTCTCAAGCATCCTTATTAACTAAATTTTATTCATCTCCTCCAAATCTTTAAATCTATTTAACTTATATTTTTCTCCTAAAATATAACTTTCCTAACTTATACTTCTATAATGACTTCATAAAATGGATTTTTATCTCTTTTCATTTTCTCGCAAATGTAAGACTTGAAGACAAGACCAGAAGCGCATGCGAAGAAACGTATCAAGAATCATGCTACCCGAGACAGCTTCCAAGACGTCGAAGACTTAATTAGCATTGAGGATTTCTACAACCATATCAAATCGTCCTTTAAATATCATAATCATTTAAATGCTTTTCAATTTTCAGATTTTCTAATCATAAAATTCCCTAATTTTACTCTCCCCATGATTTTAGCCCTCCTGTTATATTTTAAAAATCCGTACTGAAAAGAAGTTAACTCAATGATTTTGTAACCTCGAAAAATTTTAACTCCTTCAAAATTGTTCATTTCCTCATTCAATAAATAACTGACTTCTTAAAATGATTTTCATCTTTTCCTTTTAATCTCGTAAAATGTTATTACCTTACTTTCGAATTTTGAAATCATTCTTTAAATTTAAATATTTTTAACTTAATTAGTTTTCAAAATCACACCCTTACTATCTCATTCTAAATATTTAAAAATCGTAAATTATAATCTCTAACTACCTTCGAGAATTTACCTTAGTATTTCGTTTTAAAAACATCTTCGAAAATTATTTATTTGCTTCGCAAAACTTTTATTTCGTCATTTGAAATATCTTTGATATTTAATTGTCTTAAATTGCTTATTCTTATTTCATCCACTTTCGAATCTTATTTTTGATTATTTTCAAAAATTTATTGTTACCTTCTTGTAAATTTTCATCCGATTTAAAACTTATAGTCTTCTACGTATTAATCATTAAATTGGATTTCATATTTTCAATTCCCTTCATAAATTCCCTACTTCTTAATTTTCGATACTTTTGAAACACATTTGTTTCGATCTCCTATATTTAAAATTCTTATCAATCTCTTAATATATTTCTAAAAATTTGTCTTCATACGTTCTCTATAAAAATACTTTTAAAAATTTATTGCTTGTTCCGTAAAATCTTTGTAACGTAATTGGAATTACTTTTGAAACTTCATGGTTCAAACTTTTCATTCCTTTATTTCTAAAATCATCGAAATTGTTTTATTTCTTCTATTTTAGAAATATATACAACAATGTTATTTTACGTCATCAATTATTATAAATTTTCAATCTTACCCGAAATATGATTTATAACTTTCCGTCTCACCTAATAACATCATAATAACAATTTTAAGAAAAAGAGTTATATTAAAAAGGTTATCCGTAATTCCCTAAAATTTTATTTATCATTCAACGATAACCTGTATTTCCTTAATTTCATTAAGGCTCATATTGTCCTTATGATCGCTACGATTTTTACATATTTTCCCTAAATGCCGTTTTTCCTAAGGCTATATATCTTGTGTATGTGATCATTAAAAGTAACTATAATAATATTACATAAATACGCTTAAAACTTCTTAAGGGGGTAGGACAATAATTTGATTATATTAAAATCCTAATTAAATCTTAAAATTTCCTTATTTCAACCTATTTTAAGGTTAACATTTTATTTTTAAATTTAAATAAATCGTTTTAATTCTTAAAACGCTTATTATTTTAATTTGATTTAATTCCGTACAGAACTTCTAGGCCCTACCTTTTTGAAAACCTCCTTCTCGCTGATTTTGAAAATGACAATGCAGCAACATTTAGATATTAATTCAATAAAAAAAAGAATTATTTATATTTTAATATTATTAAATTCTTCAATAATTCCTTCTAAGAAGATCTTGCCCAATCAAGAGTAATGTTAACTTTCGAATTCCAACAATCTCGGCATTTTCCATATCATCTCATTTTATCTTGAGCGTTTATCCTCTCTATTCAAGTTTCGGGGACGAAACTTTTCTTAAGGGGGTAGGATTGTAACACCCCGTGTTTTTATTAATAATAATTAATCATTTTAACAAAATTCTTAAATTAAAATTTATATAATTTAAGTCTTATTCAATTACTTTAAAAACGCGACTGAAAAATTTCGATTAAATAAACTTTCTCAAGATATTTCTAGTTAAACTTTCTCGATTTTTATATTAATCTGTATTATATTTTTATTTCTAAAATACGTGTCGAACAAAAATTTACTTCCGTTACCATTTTTGAATTTATAAATTTGCATTATATATTAAAATCATTACTCTCATAAAATTTAGTTTTATAGAAATAATCTCTCAAATAAATAGACCGTTTGAAAATTTGTGAGATCATAATACAATTTGTAACTGACAACTTTTATACATTTATATTTTCGAAACTATAAATTTTATAATATGAATAATGGAATTAAAATTTAAAACAAATATTTTAAAACATAATATATTTTATAAAATATAAAGATTTATAAATAAGAGCAAATGAAACAGAGCGAATCGGAAAACTGACCCAACTTGTCCTTGCCTTTATGTCGACATACATACACACCCACTTGTGTTGGGATATTTTTTTTAGGTCAAAGCCTTCCTTAACACACCTCTTATACTCTTTGCCCTCTTTTCATTTTCCATTTCTACTGATAAAGCTTCCATCACCCTCATTCTTCTTCTTCTTCATTTTCATTTTTATTTCTTTTTGTTTCCTCAATTAAAACCAACAACAAACACAATAACAACAACAGCCAACGACACAACAACAATAAAAACAACCAACATCATCGACAACAACAGCAGCGGCCACCATGGCCATGGTGGTCGAACCACCATTAATGGTGAGCTCAAGCTCGAGCTCAGTCACCCAGCATCACGACCGCCATGACCACCACCGTGGTCTCTCCCCTGTTCTCCCCTGCTCACGCTCCCCTGTGTCTGCCCCTTCTTCGACCACGGCCACCACCTGCTTGCCGGAGTCATCCTCGGGAGCCGCCATTAATGGTGAGCTTAGAAGCTCGACCCACCTCGAGCTCTCTCTTTTCCTTCCCCTATTCAGCACCACCGTGAGCCACCACCTCTGCCACCTGCCTTCTCTACCGCTCTCCCTTTTCTTTCCCCTCGCTTCTCGGCCTTGCCCCTTCTCGCCAGGAGTTCAGGCCTCCGACCATGGCCGTGCTCTGCGCCTCCATTTGGTGAGCCCTTTTCATTTCAAATTTTTCTATTTCATTTCATTTTCCGCTTCGATTTCATTTCGTTGATTAAGTAATTGTCGGCTTAATTCACACTTATCGTTTCGTCGATAAATTCTATCGACATTTGATTTCGCCGACTTTAATTCATTTTTCCTCGCTCCCCTGCGTGTTTTGTTCATTTGCTGAGAACGGACTCGACTCGAGCATGACGGCCCTGCTCTTCCCATGTTGTCTGCCGTGTTTTTCTTCCTCTCCTTCCTCTGCTCTGCTTCTCGATTTTGCCCTGCTCATCACCACCGTCCCTTTTTGTTTTGGTGGGCTCCGCTTTTATTTTTATTTTCCCGACTTCAGTTTGTTTCATATTTCTACTTGGTATCGAGTCTCATTTCCTCTTTCTCTATTATCTTTGTTGTTTTCAATGGCATTGTCTTGACCCGAGCTGCTGCTATTCTCCTTCGACTTCACTACTATTTGGGTCCAGGAGGAATTGGGTTAAGGTTTTATTTGGAGGCCCTCTGTTCGTGAGCCAAATTTAAGGTGCACCCGCACACTATATTTGACTTGCACCATCTAAGTGAATAATTGTTATTTTCTTAATTTATATTTTTAGAATATATAAGTTTTGTGTTCATATGATATATAGATAATTTATGTGATTTTGTGAATTTGGATTGTGTGTTATTTTAGTTATAATATAATGTTGAATTGAATTGTGAAATATGATATTTATATGATTTTGTGAAATTATATTTTGGGTGAAAATGTGTTGTGAATTATTGTTGAATTATATGTAATATTATCATGTTAAAATTATTTGTTATGTGTAAATTAAAATATATAAAATTTATGTATCACAAGTATAATATGCGACTAAAATATTATTAAATAACTTAAGTAAATAAATTAAATTAATATAACTTATCTATCGTCACTAAAATGTTAAATCAAAATATAACTAAAAATAAAGAATTAAGTTAAAAGAGTATTAAGTTTAAAATTAATAATAAATCATACCTAAAGTAAAAATATAAATTAAGTTACTCATATTAAAGTTTCTAAAATAAATAATTATATAAAAAGTCATATCTCACAATTACTATAAAGATTACTTTATAAAAACTCTAAAGTTTAAAATGAATTTAAACAATACTAAATAAGTATTTGCTTAAAATATCAAAAGCTAAATAGAGAACTTGAAACTTAAAATAAACTTAACTAAAACTATTACTAAATAAAGTTAATAATTAGTATCACAAATAAGAATTAACTAAAAGGTAAATTGTTAAGATCATATAAAGATCGACTAAAATTTTACTAAGTATATTTATATAAAAATTATGAATAATATATTTATATATATAAATACAAAACCTAACTAAAATTTAAACTATAAAGTGTATGACATTATAAAAAGTTATAAAAATTAAGTAAATTAAACTTGAGTGAATATTACTAAAATATAAATATTAATAATCTCACGATCAAATTATTAAATCACTTAATCCGACCACGTTAAAGTTACATAAATAAAATTCTATGATTTAATTTATTTTTCACCTAAATCGAACAAGTAAAGAAAAATTATAATATGAAGTTGTATTAAGAAATTAAACCACCTAAAAGAAATTTAACTAAATGTCACTTAATCATATTTTATCAAGAATACTAAAAATTGTAGAATATCATTTAAGTAATATTTCTAAGTTAAAATAAAGGTTATGAATGCTAAATCGCTAAACACTTTACAATTTAAATAAAAAGGAAGAAATAAATGTGACTTATAATGAAATTCAATTATTTATATCACTAATCGTAAACATACTTGAATTGAATTTAAAAGAAACTAAATCTTTTAACTTGATCAAATAAAATACATACACTTGAATAAAATAAATTAATTACTTGAACCTATTTAAGTTATTCGAAATAAATCTTTTTAAAGTAAACTAAGTAACGAGAATTAATATTTAAAAGAAAGTGATGAATAGTAAAATAATGAATGGTTAAAGTGTTTAAAAGTCACGAACGGACTCAAAATAAATATTTAAGTTTCCTAATTGCTTCTGTTTAATTGAAGAACTGCTGTTACTAAAATTTCATTAAACAAGTTCGACGTTATATTTATATTACAAGTTCGTCATTATTATTATTTATGAACGAGAGAATGAGAATTTGAGAAAGCAAGTACTTGAATAAAATACTAGGATTGTTCGCCATGTTGCGACTCTTGAAATTCGAAGTTAATGAGGTAGCTGTCTATGGGGACTTGGGCTCCTGCACCGAGGTTGCCCAAGGCTATTCAACGATCTTAAGATTCTTTGTTTGACGTGTGGTATCAACCTCGGGGATGGGGCATACTTGATACTTCAGCGGGCCCATAGAATAGTAATTGGAACGCCTTGACCCATCCGGTACCCGTCTCTGGTGATAGTCGAACTTTTTCGTCGGTGATACCTTTTGAATAGCGAATAAGTATGATCCTCGATAGGTAGTGTATGCATACATTAGACAAGGGATTGAATCATCCTTATTACCTTAGATATCTTTAAGCCTGGTAGTCACGTCCAAGTTATGTTGGCCCTACCGGCTACTGCGCGGATTATGTCTGCATGCTTCCGCCTTACTAACGGAGACTCATTTGTTATCACATGTTGAATGCATTTCCTTGTTTGTTTGATGATTGTCTGAATGACCTGGTTATGAGCATTGAAATACGAATTGTTGAGAATGATCTTTTTACGAGTATTGTGTGCTTATGATTTGAATTACACTCATGTTTGGAAACATTATGATTCCTTTTATGTGATACATGCCTGCTTGCTATTTGTTCTTTTATCTATTTATTATATATCGCATACGTTTAGAATTGCATGTATAGAAAGAGTGACGCGGGTAGAACGGGAATAAACAGGTACCCCGAGACCTGAATGATGATCTACAGCAGGGGATTTGAAGACCTTATTTTGTAATTCGTTTTGAGAGATTGTAATCGAATATACACTGCTTTATCTTTAGACTCATATTATGTATATTGAGTTTGTAAGACGATAACAGCTGGTTTGTAATATTTAGACTTAATTAATTTTCCGCCTTAGTTTAATTAAAGTCATGAAAAACCGGGTTGTTACAGCTATCGCTATTTCGGGTCGATTCCATAAACATTTATCGTAATCCCACGGTAGGCTCACAACGACACATCGTTAATACGAGCCTATTGGATTCGATTACAACACACCTCTTACATCAAGCCGAAAACGTTCTAAAACATTTCTAGTTCAAGTCTCCCTAAGCATCTTTGTCAAAAACAACATCAAAACACAACGAGTTGTTTTCACAGGACTTTCACCACATTTTGAAATAACATTTTTCAACGAAACTTTTCTTCAAATCAATTGATCCATACACATGTTGGTTTGACCCTAACGAATAGTCTTTTTCAAAACATCTAAGAATATTCACTACATTCTTGCGACATTTCGAAAACATTAATGGATTACATGACTCACGGTCATCATATCCCGTTTATTGCAAAACTCTTTCCAAACCCGAGAATGTGAACCCAATCTCATGGACTTTTACAAAAGCAAATAGAACGACTCATGGCCTCTTTTTACACCTCTTTTGAAATAAACATTTTTTAAAATCTTCGGTCTCAGTGGCCCAAAGCCTTTTGGGTCTGATGAGGCTAAGTCGTAGTCGCCTATCAAAAATAAACCTAAAAACAACTAATTGGGTAGCTAGCGGCAGTAGGGTCGAATCCACAGAAAGACAGTGAGTTAAAAGGTTTACTCAGTTAAACTAGGCTATTCCTAAAGTAACAAAATCGGTGTATAAGAGGACTAAACTAAGAACAATAAATAAAAGGTTATAAAATTATATGAGAGGGAGATTAGGGCATCGGGTTCAATGTGACATTGATTTAGGAACTCAATTAAAAAAAATAACAATCAATTGAAGTTATGCAAGTGACTAGGTTTAAGAATACGCTCTCTCGAGTCAATATTAACCTTAAGCAAATTTAGCGTGCTCTCGCAACTTACTATACTCAACTTATCAAATACGCGTAAGTCTAGTTTTAATTCGGCTTTCGATCTTAAATTAAAACTTCCTAAGATCAATTCAATTAAGGCGTCCTTGAATTCAATTGATAATAAAAACGCGCAAGGAGTCAACTTTGTAACACCCCGTGTTTATTTAACACAAATTAATTATTTTAACAAAATTCTTAAATCAAAATTTGTATTATTGAACTTTTAATCCTTTGTTTTAAAAACGTGGCTGAAAAATTTCGATCGAATAAACCTTCTCGAGCTATTTCTATTTAAGCCTTCTCGATTTTATACTAATTTGTATTATAAGTTTTAAGTCTAAAATACTTGTCAAACTAAAACTTTGATCCAATTACGTTTATTAAAGTTTATAAAGTTTTAGTTTACTTTAATAATTACTATTATTCGAATAAAATATAATTTTATCGAAATGTATCTTGCAAATAAACTAACCGTTTGAAAATATGTGAGACCGTAATAAAATTTATAGTTGAAAATTTTTATACATTTTATATCTCAAAATATAAATTTTATAATACTAATCATAGAACTAAAATTTAAAACGAATAATATAAAGTATAATATATTTTATAAATTATTTAACTTTTATAAATAAGAGTAAATAAAACGGAGCAAACAAATCAAACTGACCCAAATATACTCCCTCTATGTCGGTACACCATCCACTTGCTTTGAGATATATTTTTCTTTAGGTCAAAACTTCCTCAGCTTATATCACACACCTCACTTCACTTTTCTGATTAATCACCTCCCTCATTTCATCCCCTTCTTCTTCCTCTTTTATTACTCCATTAAAATAAAACAAAATAAAACAACTAACAACAACATCAACACGGCAACAGAAACAACAACAAAGACAACAACAAATGATGATAATAATAATAATAATGATAATAATAATAACAAACACAGTAGCAACAACAACAAACCACAACGAGCAACACAACAATGGCGGCAAGAGCAACAACACACGACACATCAACAACGACGACGAAAACAGCCGTCATGGCCGTCACCGTGGTCCCACCTCCTCGAGCTCCCTTCTTTTCTCTTCCATTGGAGCCACCATTAGAGGTGACCTCGAGCTCGAGCTCAGTCATTCAGACCACCATCGACGCCAAGTTTCACCGCCGTCGCCCCTCTTACCTGCGTACACCACCACCTCGGCCGTCATCACCAGAGGTGACATCCCCTGAGACCGCCTCCTTGCTCTGCCTCTCTCCCCACTTCACCGGAGCCGCCTCAAACACACCAGGAAACCACCTCCGACCACCGTAGTTTCCCCTTTTCATGGTCCCCTGCTCTCGCCTCCCCTGTTTTCTGCCCTTCCTCGACCTCGGAACAGCCACCACCGTGGTCCTGCCCACCGTGGCCCTGCTGTGCTCTACCTTGCCGTCGTATTTTTTATCGTCGGTAAGTTAAACCGTTTTCAGTCCATGATTTTATCGTTAATTGATTTTGCCGATTTTAATTCACCTTTGCCTCTCCTCTGTCACTTGGGTCAGCCGTGAATAGTACCACCGCCGCTCGAGCTCTGACCTTAGAGGACCATGCCATGGCCCTCTATGCTCTCTCTCGTGCTGCTTCTTTATCTCTGCTCGGTTTCGACATCGAACATTGTATCGTAATGGTGAGCCCCATTTAGCTCTGCCACTCTTTTTCCCTCATCCTTCATGTTCTTTTAAATTAGGATTTTTGCTTCTACTATTCTATCAGTTGAAAGGTTGCTGTGATTATCAATTTACTTTGTAAATTGATTGATTTCTTTCGGCTCTAATTCACTCTTATTTCGCCTTTTCTTAAACGATAAATGTAGCGGCCAACATTTACGATGTCACTTTTGGGTCTACGAGGAAACGGGTCAGTTTTGGGTCATGGGTTGACAAAATCATGGATCCAGACGAGCTAAGGAAATTCGTACCGAGCTAACCTAAGGTGCTCCCGCACACTATAATTGCTAAGCACTTACACTTGTTTGATTATATGTTATGTTTGAGTGTGTGTATGAATTAGTATATCACCTTAGAAATTGCATGACTAATTACAAGGCAAAAATCAAAAAAATAAAATTTGTGTAGCATTTAAAAAAACACACGGCCACCCTTAAATTTTCTCACTAAATTTTTCGTTTAATTTTTGTAAATTGCATGCTTAAAATACTAAGACTAATATGTACATGAAAATATAATTAGTTTATGTTTTAGACTTAAACTGAAATTACTATGAAATTTGATTGTTTTTAAAGTATGTGTGTTCTTGAAGTATTATTGTTTCCTTGTGTTCAAAACGATTTTACTTTGTAATTTTCACACATGTTAAATATATAAATGATATAGAGTAAATTAGTTATTGAATTAGAAGTATAAAAATCAAAGGATAAAATATAGAACACACATATACATCACACGACATTCTTGAAATAAATGGACCAATTTTTAGTTTTAATTTTTCTAAATAACATATTATGATTAGTTTAGTTAAAATGGACTTGTAGGAAAAATTTTAGAAAATTATATAAACTTATAAAAATTGGACTAATTAGGGTTCATATGAAAATATAAGAGTCCTTCACACATTCAAGTGTCTTTATTTAAATGACTAGTTTGATTTCAAAATAATTAAAAGTTTATTTTATTTTTAGTTTAAAAGTCATTAGTGAAAAGTTACAATAATAGTCATATAAGTTAAATAGACTAAATCATCAAAATATAAAAGTTAGAAACTTAAAGTGAGAAAATAACACTATTCATAAATAAAATAAAATGTTAGTGAAAATTTTAAACTAGTTAAATCATCTTTAGTGTAATTTAAAGAATTAGTATATAAAAACTTTAAGTCAAAAACCGATAAAATTAGAAAACGAAAATAAATGGTGCAAGTATGAGTAGCCACGGCCTTAGGGCTATTTTTGAACTAAAAATGATTTTTGTCACTTTTATTTTTATCACTTAAGTAAATTTATTAGTTAAAATAATGAATTATTAATAAAAACAAAAAAATAAACAAATAGTCAATATAATAAAAGGCTACGGCATTTCCCTTTGTAATGGGTCAATTTTAGTCAAAATGAATTTGTCACTTAGTCACTAAAATTGATTAGTAATTAGGATTATATTAGATTGTATAATGAATCATTAATAAAAAGAATCAACGAAACCGATAAAAATAAACGTTACACGTATTAAAATGAATAATGTCAAGTGTTACTACCTTTGCTTAAATTTGGATGTGGACGTACGGACTATTTTAAAATGAACTACGACAACCTCGCTAAAAATGGGAACCGCTAAAATGTTAGTTAAGTATATATGACTAAACGTAACCGACTTCTACTTTCAAAATATTATTTCAAATCACTAAGTACAAAACGAACTTAACGACTTTGAAATTAGAATTCTATACTTAGGAAATAAACTTGATTTTGTACCTAAATAAAATATCTTAAGGTATAAAAATACTAAGTACAAAAATATAATAATAAATACTAAGTATAGAAAATATACTAAGTATAAGAATACTTGTACGTGTAAAATACGAATAAAATACGAAGTATAAAAATACGCATACGTATAAAGATACGTACAAATACGAAATACTAAAATACGAATACGTATAAAAATACAATGAATAGTAAATACGATGAATAGTAAATACGATGAATAGTAAATACAATGAATAGTAAATACGATGAATAGTAAAATAATGAATAGTGAAAATATTTAAATTTTACAAACGGATTCAAAATAAATATTTAAGTCTTTCTATGTTTTCTGCTTATCTGAAGAATTGCTAGAACTAAAATTTCATTATACAAAGTTAGACGATATATTTAAGTTACAGAATTGTCACCTATTATGAATGAACGAGAAAATAAGAATTTGAGAAAAGAACTACTTGAATAAAATACTTGGATTGTTCGCCATGTTGCGACTCTTGAAATTCGAAGTTAATGAGACAGCTGTCTATGGGGACTTGGGCTCCCTCCCAGAGTTGCCCAAGGCTTATAACGATCTTAAGATTGCTATTCGGCACGGTATATACAACCTCAGGGATGGGGCAACATTGATATTTCCGTGGGCCCATAGATGGTAAGTGGAAAATCCAGCCCACCCTGTACCCGTCTAAGGTGATAGTCGTATTTTTCGTCGGTGATACCTTTTGAATAGCGAATACGTATGATCCTCGATTAGATGGTGTATGCATACATTAGACAAGGGATTTAGCTGTCCTTATTACCTTAGGTATCCTTAGCCTGGTCACCATGTCCAAGTTATGTTGGCCTACCGGCATTATTGCGGACGTCTAGTATGTCGGCCATGTCCAAGTTATGTTGGTCTCGCTTACTATAGCGCGTTTTACGTCTGCATGCTTCCGCCTTACTAACGAAGACTCATTTGTTATCACATGTTGAATGTATTTCCTTGTCTTGATTGATTATTGTCTGAATGACATGATTTCCTGAGTCTTGAGATACGATTTGCTTGAGAATGATTTTGTGTGAGTATTTGTACGTTATGCGATTTGATTTATACTCGTGCCTGAATCATCATGATTACCTTATGTGTTTTAATTGCCTACCTGTTAATTGTTTTATTTTATCTACTTCCTATATTGCATATGTTTTAGAATTACATGTGTCGAAAGAGTGTTGCGGGAAAATGATAATTGGTTAAATGCAGGTACCCCGAGGACTATTATTATTTCGAATGCTGGGGAGTATTTACCTTCTTTTGTAACTCCTTTTTGAGAGAATTTGTAATCTAAATACTCTGTTCTATCTCTAAACTCGTATTATGTATACTGAGTTTGTAAGACGATAACAGCTGGTTTGTAATATTTAGACTTAATTAATTTTCCGCCTTAGTTTAATTAAAGTCACGAAAAACCAGGTTGTTACAGTTGGTATCAGAGCTGTCTTGCGACCGTGAGTGACTTAAAGTTATCTCATCTAGCGAGACGACACCTGGGCCAGACATTCATATTGTATGTCAGGCATAGACTTATAGGATCAAATAATGAATTAGAAATCTTAGATCGCTAAAAAAAATAATAACTTAGATCACTTTAAAATGTGAAAAAGGGTAGAATCTTAAGGACCGACCTAATAATAATAAACTAGTTAGATGAGCGATAGAATCTTAACTTTTTATAATTCTTTTACTTGCTAAGTGCTCTATGACTAATTCTTTGACTAACAAATCTTTTATACTAACGTTACCAAAAATCGGGACGTATAAATCGAAGACAAGACGACAAGAACTAAAGCACTTGCAAATGGACGCATCAAGAGTCGAACGATCTGAAAAGACGTTCTAGACCTCGAAGAAATTCTATTACCTTGAAGACCTCTATAATTTTCCTTAACGTCCATATTCATATCTTCCTAACTTGTTCAAAAAGAAAAGTTTTAATCGATCTATTTAAATTATTTTCTTCGTTTAAAATAGAATCTTCCCAACTTATTATACTCCGATAATGACTTCATAAAATAAATTTTTATCTCGTTCCATATCTCGCAAATGCAAGACTAGAAGACAAAACCTGAAGCTCATGCAGTGAGACGTATCAATAATCATGCTATCTGAGGCAACTTCCAAGACGTCGAAGACTTCTTTAACAATGAAAATTTCAATAACCTTATTAAAATCATCCTTTAAATTTAAAGATTTTAAACTTGATTAGCTTTCAAAATCTTAACCTTACTATCCCATTTTAAATTTTTAACATCATAAGTTCCTAACTGCCCTCGAAAATTTACCTTCGTGTCCCACATTTAAAATATCTTCGAAAATTATTCCTTCGTTTGGCAAGATTTTTATTTCGTAGTTGAAATGTCTTTGATATTTGTTTGTTTTAAATTGCTTATTCATTATTTCATACCCTTTGAATTTGATTATTTTTCAGCTTCAAAAATTTAGTAATTTTCTTTCTGTAAAATTTAATCCGTTTAAAACTTATAGTTTTCTACGTATTAATCCTTAAAATTGGATTTCGTATTTTTACTCCCCTTCATAATTCCTGATTTCTTAAATTTCGATACTTTTGAAACTTAGTTGTTTCGACCTCCTTTTCTATATATTTTAAATACCTTCCGAACTTGTCATATCTATTACAATTATCTCTCGTCAGAATATACTTACATATATCACATTTTTCTTTTTATATAACCCCTTATTATAAATTTCGAATCATATCCTAAATATGATTTATAACATTTCCGTTTTTACCTAGTAACATTATAATAATAAATTTTAGAAAATGAGCTATATCAACATGGTTATCCAAAATTCTCTAAAATTGTAATTAATCATTCAACGATAACCTATATTCTCTTAATTTCATTAAAGCTCATATTTTCATTATGATCACTACGACTTTTACATATTTTTCCTAAATGTCATTTTCCCTATGGCTATATGTCATATACACGTGATCATTAAAAGTAACAATAATAATATTAGGTATATACGTTTAAAACTTCTTAAGGGGGTAGGACAATAATTTGATTAAATTAAAATCCTAATTAAATCTTAAAATTCCTTATTTCAATTTATTTTAAGGTTAACATTTATTTTCAAATTTAAATAAATTGTTTTAATTCTTAAAATGCTTATTATTTCTATTTAATTTAATTTTGTACAAAACTTCTAGGCCCTACCTTTTTGAAAACCTCATTCTCGCTGATTTTGAAAATGACAATGCAGCAACATTTAGATATTAATTCGAAAAGAATTATTTATACTTTGAAATTATTTAAATTCTTCAATAATTCATTTTGATAAAATCTTACTCAATCAAGAGCAATGTTAATATCCTAATTCCAAAAATCTCGATGTTTTCACTAACTGTCTAGTTCTATCTCGACAGTTTTCCATCCTATTTAAGTTTCGGGGACGAAACTTTCTTAAGGGGGTAGGATTGTAACACCCCGTGTTTATTTAACACAAATTAATTATTTTAACAAAATTCTTAAATCAAAATTTGTATTATTGAACTTTTAATCCTTTGTTTTAAAAACGTGGCTGAAAAATTTCGATCGAATAAACCTTCTCGAGCTATTTCTATATAAGCCTTCTCGATTTTATACTAATTTGTATTATAAGTTTTAAGTCTAAAATACTTGTCAAACTAAAACTTTGATCCAATTACGTTTATTAAAGTTTATAAAGTTTTAGTTTACTTTAATAATTACTATTATTCGAATAAAATATAATTGTATCGAAATGTATCTTGCAAATAAACTAACCGTTTGAAAATATGTGAGACCGTAATAAAATTTATAGTTGAAAATTTTTATACATTTTATATCTCAAAATATAAATTTTATAATACTAATCATAGAACTAAAATTTAAAACGAATAATTTAAAGTATAATATATTTTATAAATTATTTAACTTTTATAAATAAGAGTAAATAAAACGGAGCAAACAAATCAAACTGACCCAAATATACTCCCTCTATGACGGTACACCATCCACTTGCTTTGAGATATATTTTTCTTTAGGTCAAAACTTCCTCAGCTTATATCACACACCTCACTTCACTTTTCTGATTAATCACCTCCCTCATTTCATCCCCTTCTTCTTCCTCTTTTATTACTCCATTAAAATAAAACAAAATAAAACAACTAACAACAACATCAACACGGCAACAGAAACAACAACAAAGACAACAACAAATGATGATAATAATAATAATAATAATGATAATAATAATAATAATAATAACAAACACAATAGCAACAACAACAAACCACAACGAGCAACACAACAATGGCGGCAAGAGCAACAACACACGACACATCAACAACGACGACGAAAACAGCCGTCATGGCCGTCACCGTGGTCCCACCTCCTCGAGCTCCCTTCTTTTCTCTTCCATTGGAGCCACCATTAGAGGTGACCTCGAGCTCGAGCTCAGTCATTCAGACCACCATCGACGCCAAGTTTCCCCACCGGCCGCCTCTTACCTGCAGACACCACCACTCTCGGCCATCACCAGAGGTGACATCCCCTGAGACCGCCTCGCTTGCTCGCCTCTCCCCACTTCACCGAGCCGCCTCAAACACACCAGAAACCACCTCGGAGCCAGAGTTTCCCTTTTCGTGGTCCCTGGCTCTCGCCTCCTGTTTTACGCCCTTCCTCGACCTCGGAGCGACCACCACCGTAGTCCCGCCCGCAAGTGGCCTGCTGTGCTCTACCTTGCCGTCGTATTTTTTATCGTCGGTAAGTTAAACCGTTTTCAGTCCATGATTTTATCGTTAATTGATTTTGCCGATTTTAATTCACCTTTGCCTCTCCTCTGTCACTTGGGTCAGCCGTGAATAGCACCACCGCCGCTCGAGCTCTGACCTTAGAGGACCGTGCCATGGCCCTCTATGCTCTCTCTCGTGCTGCTTCTTTATCTCTGCTCGGTTTCGACATCGAACATTGTATCGCAATGGTGAGCCCCATTTAGCTCTGCCACTCTTTTTCCCTCATCCTTCATGTTCTTTTAAATTAGGATTTTTGCTTCTACTATTCTATCAGTTGAAAGGTTGCTGTTATTATCAATTTACTTTGTAAATTGATTGATTTCTTTCGGCTCTAATTCACTCTTATTTCGCCTTTTCTTAAACGATAAATGTAGCGGCCAACATTTACGATGTCACTTTTGGGTCTACGAGGAAACGGGTCAGTTTTGGGTCATGGGTTGACAAAATCATGGATCCAGACGAGCTAAGGAAATTCGTACCGAGCTAACCTAAGGTGCTCCCGCACACTATAATTGCTAAGCACTTACACTTGTTTGATTATATGTTATGTTTGAGTGTGTGTATGAATTAGTATATCACCTTAGAAATTGCATGACTAATTACAAGGCAAAAATCAAAAAAATAAAATTTGTGTAGCATTTAAAAAAACACACGGCCACCCTTAAATTTTCTCACTAAATTTTTCGTTTAATTTTTGTAAATTGCATGCTTAAAATACTAAGACTAATATGTACATGAAAATATAATTAGTTTATGTTTTAGACTTAAACTGAAATTACTATGAAATTTGATTGTTTTTAAAGTATGTGTGTTCTTGAAGTATTATTGTTTCCTTGTGTTCAAAACGATTTTACTTTGTAATTTTCACACATGTTAAATATATAAATGATATAGAGTAAATTAGTTATTGAATTAGAAGTATAAAAATCAAAGGATAAAATTTTGAACACACATATACATCACACGACATTCTTGAAATAAATGGACCAATTTTTAGTTTTAATTTTTCTAAATAACATATTATGATTAGTTTAGTTAAAATGGACTTGTAGGAAAAATTTTAGAAAATTATATAAACTTATAAAAATTGGACTAATTAGGGTTCATATGAAAAATATAAGAGTCCTTCACACATTCAAGTGTCTTTATTTAAATGACTAGTTTGATTTCAAAATAATTAAAAGTTTATTTTATTTTTAGTTTAAAAGTCATTAGTGAAAAGTTACAATAATAGTCATATAAGTTAAATAGACTAAATCATCAAAATATAAAAGTTAGAAACTTAAAGTGAGAAAATAACACTATTCATAAATAAAATAAAATGTTAGTGAAAATTTTAAACTAGTTAAATCATCTTTAGTGTAATTTAAAGAATTAGTATATAAAAACTTTAAGTCAAAAACCGATAAAATTAGAAAACGAAAATAAATGGTGCAAGTATGAGTAGCCACGGCCTTAGGGCTATTTTTGAACTAAAAATGATTTTTGTCACTTTTATTTTTATCACTTAAGTAAATTTATTAGTTAAAATAATGAATTATTAATAAAAACAAAAAAATAAACAAATAGTCAATATAATAAAAGGCTACGGCATTTCCCTTTGTAATGGGTCAATTTTAGTCAAAATGAATTTGTTACTTAGTCACTAAAATTGATTAGTAATTAGGATTATATTAGATTGTATAATGAATCATTAATAAAAAAAATCAACGAAACCGATAAAAATAAACGTTACACGTATTAAAATGAATAATGTCGAGTGTTACTACCTTTGCTTAAATTTGGATGTGGACGTACGGACTATTTTAAAATGAACTACGACAACCTCGCTAAAAATGGGAACCGCTAAAATGTTAGTTAAGTATATGACTAAAGCGTGTGAGCTTACTTTCAAAATATTATTTCAAATCACTAAGTACAAAACGAACTTAACGACTTTGAAATTAGAATTCTATACTTAGGAAATAAACTTGATTTTGTACCTAAATAAAATATCTTAAGGTATAAAAATACTAAGTACAAAAATATAATAATAAATACTAAGTATAGAAATATACTAAGTATAAGAATACTTGTACGTGTAAAATACGAATAAAATACGAAGTATAAAAATACGCATACGTATAAAGATACGTACAAATACGAAATACTAAAATACGAATACGTATAAGAATACAATGAATAGTAAATACGATGAATAGTAAATACGATGAATAGTAAATACAGTGAATAGTAAATATGATGAATAGTAAAATAATGAATAGTGAAAATATTTAAATTTTACAAACGGACTCAAAATAAATATTTAAGTCTTTCTATGTTTTCTGCTTATCTGAAGAATTGCTAGAACTAAAATTTCATTATACAAAGTTAGACGATATATTTAAGTTACAGAATTGTCACCTATTATGAATGAACGAGGAAATAAGAATTTGAGAAAAGAACTACTTGAATAAAATACTTGGATTGTTCGCCATGTTGCGACTCTTGAAATTCGAAGTTAATGAGGCGGTGTTTGCATGGGGACTTGGGCTCCCTCCCGAGTTGCCCAAGGCTTATAACGATCTTAAGATTCTTTATTCTAAGACGGTATATACAACCTCGAGGATGGGGCAACATTGATATTTCCGTGGGCCCATAGATGGTAAGTGGAAAATCCAAACCCGGGAGTACCCGCCTAAGGTGATAGTCATATTTTTAAATCGGTGATACCTTTTGAATAGCGAATACGTATGATCCTCGATTAGATGGTGTATGCATACATTAGACAAGGGATTTAGCTGTCCTTATTACCTTAGGTATCCTTAGCCTGTCAGCCATGTCCAAGTTATGTTGGCCCTGCCGGCTATTGCGCGGACGTCTAGTATGTCAGCCATGTCCAAGTTATGTTGGCCCTGTCTACTATAGCGCGTTTTACGTCTGCATGCTTCCGCCTTACTAACGAAGACTCATTTGTTATCACATGTTGAATGTATTTCCTTGTCTTGATTGATTATTGTCTGAATGACATGATTTCCTGAGTCTTGAGATACGATTTGCTTGAGAATGATTTTGTGTGAGTATTTGTACGTTATGCGATTTGATTTATACTCGTGCCTGAATCATCATGATTACCTTATGTGTTTTAATTGCCTACCTGTTAATTGTTTTATTTTATCTACTTCCTATATTGCATATGTTTTAGAATTACATGTGTCGAAAGAGTGTTGCGGGAAAATGATAATTGGTTAAATGCAAAAATTTTGAGGACTATTATTATTTCAATCTTTGGGGAGTATTTACCTTCTTTTGTAACTCCTTTTTGAGAGAATTTGTAATCTAAATACTCTGTTCTATCTCTAAACTCGTATTATGTATACTGAGTTTGTAAGACGATAACAGCTGGTTTGTAATATTTAGACTTAATTAATTTTCCGCCTTAGTTTAATTAAAGTCACGAAAAACCAGGTTGTTACAAACTTGCACAAGTTCAATCAATCTAAGCAATTAAAACATGTTCCTGAGCCAATTTCACAAATCACCCTAAACCCTAATTATAGAATTAACTACTCATGATTGAAACTAAAGCAATGCAATAATAATAATTAAACATGATAAAAGAAATAGCAATTGAAATAAACCTGTAATTAATCTTGAATTAAAAACGGAGTACCGACGGTTACAAGAAAACCAATCTTGAAACTAAACTAATCTTGAGAGTTTTAATGTAGAGGAAAAGTAAACTAGAAACTAAGCAATAACCTAAAACATAAAAAAATAAAGCATAAAATAGAGTGTGTCCCTCTAACTCACGACCTAATGTATTTATATACAATTACCATAAACCAAACTCGGATTAAAACAAAACCCGACAAAAATAATGCATCAGCGGGCCTGGCTTGGACCGGCCGGTTCCCTTCACTTGGGCCAGCTTCTTCGAGCATCAATCTAAGCCCCATTATTCTCTTTTGGGCCTTCACTTCTCTCGTGGCCTTTTGATCTTTTTCGTCTCTTATTTGTTTCCTGAGCTTCCGTATAAGCTCGAGCTTGGTCTCGTAGTTCTGGTACTCAAAATGCTCCACTCAACTCAGGTTTCGGCTCAGGACTGCCAAAACCTGCAAAATATAAACGAGGAGCAGCAGTACCGCAATATAAAGCAAATAGCTCCTAAAATAATAATGAACTCGAATAAATGCAAGCTAAATGCGACTAAACCGGGGGCATATAATCTATATAAATTATAAGAGCTGCATCTTCCGCTAAAGTAAACGGATTTTTTGAATTATTTAAATTTTGTAAGGTGGCGCTAGGAATTGGTGGAGTCTCATAATTATGTTCATCATCACGACCAACATTTTCATCCTGAGATAAATTAATTGGTGAATTTTGAGAATTTTTATTTTCTTGAGAAATAAAATGAGGATTAAAGTCTTCCAAATTGGTATTTTGTGTGTGAATTTGAGATGGATGATTATTATTTTCTAAAGAGTGAGAAGTATTAATAGGCAAATTTGACAAAGAATTCAATAAATTAATATTTTGATTTTGTACTTGATTTTGTGAGGGTCTTTCGACTTGTGAATTTTGTGCACATAATTCACTTATTAATTTTAGATATGGTACAAAATTAGGATCAATAGGAATATTGTTGTTGTTGTTGTTGTTGTTGTTGTTGTTGTTGTTGTTGTTGTTGATGTTGTTGTTGTTGTTGTTGTTGTTGTTGTTGTTGTTGTTGTTGTTGTTACTATTATTATTATTAATATTATTCATAATTAATGAAAGGATTTATAAAATATAAAATGAAGAACTTTAATTGAGACGAAAAATGGACAAAAGCTTAAGTATATTTATATCAACAAAAAAATGAGCCGTTGGAATCAATGAATTAAGTTGGGTGAAATTGAATTGAATTTGTTTGTTGATACAAAAAATGACGTTGCATTGTTGAAAATCAACACAAAAATAGGGTCAATTTGAATGGGCCCCACATAAATTTAAAGTAAAAAATAAGAAAAACAAAATAAAGTGGGAACTCATCTCTACACAAAACTCTCCACATTTGTGGAGAATATGCACTCTCTCCACAAAAATGGAGATAATCTCCATTAATATAAGGACCCCTTTTTTAATTTTCTCTCCATTTATTTCAATGGAGAAGTTTTTCTCCATTGTTATGAATGCTCTTAGAGATTGATAGCAATGAAGATGATGACTACTATGAAGGTCTATAAGACTGATTATGGAGATCAATAAATTTGTTTGTTTTATGATAATGAAGATGAAGAAAAAATATTGAATAAACTAGAAATTTGAAAAAATAAAAAGAAAAATACAATGACATGTTGCTCTATTGGGAAATTGGTATTAGCAAGTCAGTTATGGGTAGTAGTTAACCACAAGTTAAATGAGGTCAAAAATGAGATTATTTTTAGTAAAATGTGAGGATGAATTAATATGAAAAAATGAGGTATATTATGAATTATTCTAATTAAAATAAAATGGTGTTGTTCAATTGTACCTAACATTTACTCACTTTTTCCCATAAAAGAAAATAATACACTTTTCCTTTTTCCTCCTCAATTTCATTAATTATGTTTTTCTCTCTTATCTCTCTAAGAAATTCAAAGCACCGACACATGCACCACCGACCACCACCACCTGCAAACCCCCGGCGTCCTGCCACCACCTGTGAACCACCACCGGTTTCGTCCCCACAATCGTGCGCTACCTGAAGCCCCACCATCCACTAGCCTGCCTGAAACAGAACCACCATCACAAGCCTATGGTCAGCCCTGCCCTTGGCGAGCCCTACCACCACCATCGTAGACCCAAAATACATAACTCCAGCCCATCCTCAAAACTCTTTCCCCTGCCTCTGTAACCCAGCCCACGACCTGCCCTACCACCATGACCAACGACTTACCCCACCACCGTAGCCACCCTAGGCCGCTGTTGACCACCACGATCCACCTTGAGCCTAGATTTGTCCTCACCATGGACACCACCGTGGACAACCACATCCAAATAATCAATATATATCATACTTTAATCAATACAATTCATGAAAACAAGAGAATTAATTGATTTATGTTCATATTTTGATTAATAATTTAAAGATTCAATGAATTGCAAAAGATTTTGACTGAGTTTAGATGAATTTAGGTTAATTTGATAAGTTTTGAGAAAAAGAGAAAAATTGGGTAGAAAAGGGTAGTAGGTGAAAAAAAATGTGACGAAAAAGGGTAGTAGCTTGGGTACAATTAAACAATAACGAATAAAATATACTTTCTTCGTCTAAATCATTTGTTTACTATCATTTATTCGTTTATCTTTCCATTTAAAAAAAAAAAGATCATATTTCTCTAATTTATCAGTTGGCTCTATTCTATTCTCACTCACCTCTACAAAAGTTTGATTAACATAAAAAATTTTAGGAATATTTGTTTCTTTTAAAGAATTTTCTTGATACTTACATCAAATTAAACGATAAATAAATGATTAAAATTAAAATGAATAAGATAAAGTAAAAAGAACAAACCATCATCATTCCTCCTAAGAGCATACACAATGGTAAGAAAATTCTAATCTTTTACTCACCTTTTTCTTAACTTACCAATGTAAAAAAACCTTTTTTATTTTCCTCAAAGATAGAGGCAGCCCCATAGTTTGGGGTGGTTTGACATTGGTTTTTGTGCCAAATATTTTTATTTAACTATTTTTTTTTCTACAAAATATTAGACTATGACCCTTATTTATTACTTCATCCATTCCACCATATTCTTCCCATATCAATATGGCTCAAAATTATGATAAGTGAATTGTGTGGTTGAGATTAAAATTGGAAAAATAATAAAGTAGATTGTGTGGATGAGATTAGTTGAAAATTGACAAAAATAGAAATGGGAAGAAAATGATAGAATTTCCTTTCTGAAAAACTGGGAAGAAGATGGTGAAATGGATGGAGTATTATAAAGAGTGGGTGAGTGAGGTCATATAAAGGGTTTTTCTACGTAGTACCCCTGTGTTTTTTAAAAGTCTATATGGTACCCCTGTACTTTTGTGATTATATATGGTGCCCCTGTGTTTGCCAAAATGAATAAGGCGTAACCCTCCCTTAAGTTTCCGTCAAATTGACGTTAAATAGTGTGATCAGTTGTTGCTTAGTTGGCATAAATAAGCTGAGTTGGCTTTGGAGTTTAATATAGCAAAATAAGCTCTTGAATTTCAAACTCATTCATCAAAAACTCTTATAACTTCCCTCTTTCATCTTCCCTCTGTTCCTCATTCAACCCCTTCATTCATTCGTTTTTCTCATCGAACTGTCACATCAGTGAATTTTTTCTTCATCTTCTTCTTCTTCTTTGTTGTTCTCAACTTGATACAGGTATTTTCATAAGTTTCTTCTTTAATTTAATTTAGAACGACATTAAACAGTGTTGACAGAAATATGATATTTTGCTACGTCAGTTCGATTTATGTACTATTTTGAAGCATATTTTGTAATGAAACATATTTGATTTGAATCATATTTGATTTGAATCATATTTTGCTCTTCAATTATTGTGCAATCCAAATTTTTCGAAAGCCGCATCATTTATTCCATAACAACACAGGTCATTCATTACAAGCACAAATGGACGACAAAAGTCGAATTACATCAAACTTTAAAGAGAAAAATTACAACCACCACAACAAACATTAGAGTCATACATTTGAAATGAAAAGCTAATTTTGGTAAATTTCTCCTTCAACCCAATAATTTCACCATTGTACAGATTAGGACCTGAAATTTCATCCTCTTCATTTGCTTCATTCATTTCCATTTTTGAGCTTCTAATGACATGCTCGATGACGCAGAAATTTTAATTACCGCATTCTTACCGAACGATTGCACGCTTGATTCCTAAATTCTAAACCTTCAATTGGGGTACTTCTTTGATATGAATAATGAGACATTGTAAAAGTGGTGAGGGAAAAAATAAAAGCAAGAGAGAAGAAAGCAAAGGCAGAGAAGAAAAATTTTAGGATGAAATGTGTGAAAGGATGGATGTAGGTTATATAGAGGGAATTTTGGAGGGAAAGAAACGAAAAATGGAGGGAAACAAAAAATTAGACACATAAGCGGCTTACATGGCACTAATTAACGTCAATTTGACAGAAATGTAAAGGAGGGTTACGCCAAATTCATTTTGGTAAACACAGGGGTACCATGTATAATCACAAAAGTACAGGGCTACCACGTAGACTTTCAAAAAACACAGGGGTACTACGTAGAAAAACCCTCATATAAAATAGAAAAGATGTCTTAGACTACTCTCATCAATGGTGACTATTAAGGTTAGGGGTAGATTTGATGAAAAAAATAAAATAAAATAAAATAAACGAGAAGTAGTGCTAAGCGAAACCGCGGTGTAATCTTTCCCTATTTTCTCAAATCTTGCCCAACTTTCAATTGGACAAATGACATTAGTTCATAGATTGCTTAAAAAAAAAAAAAACAAAAAAAAAAACCAACAAAGTGGCGTCATTTTGGAGTTGGGTGACTTTATTATACATGCCACTTGTCCCTTTTTTTATTGGTAGCTATATTATATTCGTTAAACATTTGTAACGACTATAACTTTAAAAATAATTTTTTTTGAAAAAATGTAAAATTTCAGCAGTTCTATTTTTTCATGATCTATAATAAAGACCAATATTGATATACTTTGGTAGTCATTTTAATTTTTCTCATTACTTATATTATTTCCATTTTATAAATACCAAAAAATCACTCATAAATTCAATCATCGATTTATTTTATATTAATTTCAATATGAATAATGATTTCATTAATTTGCTAACTTCCCAAAATACTTCAAATTCCCCACAAAATACCAATTATTCAAATCAACCTTATTTTTCAAGTGATTCAAATTCCCAAAATAATTTTACTCTAAATTATGTAGAACCAATTCAATTAGCACCTTCCCCTTCTACTCAAATTAATAAATATAAAAAGACAACAAGAAGAGCAGAAAATAGGTCTTGGCGAGAGAAGGAAGATGAAGCTCTTGTCTCAGCTTGGGGTGTTATCAACACTAACGCAATACTAGGAAAAAACCAACAAAAGCAAATTAGATGGGGAAAGGTATGGGAATTATATGAGCTATCTCGAGTGAAAAATCTAACTGAAATTGGTCCTAGAACTCAAGAGTCATTAAGGTGTCGCTTTAATAAAATTAGTGAGTGTGCAAATAAGTGGGTTGGTTTTTACAATGAAGTTTTTCGTTTGCCGCATAGGAGTGGAACAAACGATGAAGACATTGAGAAAGAAGTCCACAAAAAAGTATCAAGAGGGCAATAAAGGGGTAAGTTATGCTCGTGTAAGTCTTTGGAAAAATGTTTTGAGCAATTATCGACGGTGGAGGTTACAACTAACAGAGCTTGATTTTAATGAGGAATCAGCTACACAAAGCAGGGGAAGCTCAAATAGATCAAGGTTGAATGAGAGTGATGAACGAAATGCTGAAAGTGTTGAGACGGTTCCTAAAACCCCTCCTATTGCTAACGTTAACAAACCACTCCGTCGTCCGGAAGGTAGAGACGTAGCAAAAAAGAAACGCTCTGGTAAATCTGTTTGTACATAATCTTCTATCAATTCTCAATTATCTATTAAACTAAATGACAGGAAAATTACAAGGGAAGAAGAAAACCTAGTAATGAATAGGAAATTGGAATTTGGTAGGGAAAAATACAATGGGAAAGGAAAAAAAGTGCAAGTACACAAGGAAACTGAAATGATAAAGTACGAGATGATGATATTGAACACTCTAATGACAAAACAAAACTTGACTACAGAAGAAAAACACATGAAAAGTTACCTTTTTGATAAATATTAGCCCAGTAACTAAGTGTATTTCTTAATAAAAGTTAGACCCGGTTTAGCTATTATCTTTCCTTTTAATGTAATTTTTGTACTGTATTTTTAAAGTTTATTTTAATAACGTATTTTAATTTATGAATGCATTTTATATTAATATTATTTTATTTTATTTAATAAAAAGTTGTCTTTTAATTAAATTGCTAGATAAGTTAACTTGAATTGTAAAATCAACTATTTCTTTGAATTGTCAAATCAACTATTTACTTGAACTAGTGGTGTGACCCTTGGAATCCACGGACTGACTCGATTTGTCGCTTTAGTTCTTTCGATTAGTGTCTCCCATTTTTGTATGTACATTAGGTCGGCTTGTTTAGTGGTAGTTGTTTTTTTTTGGTCCCATACGACTATTTTTTTGCATTGTACTATCCTTTGTTAAATTTCTTCAGTAGATGGAAGCTGTGTTTCACTCTAATGCTGGAGGATGTTTGAAGCAATAATCAAATTGAATTGATATGCATAATTTGACTTGTAACATTTTAAAGTACTGTTCTGGTTAATTGTTGATATACTAACTAATCGAGATATAAAATCATTAAAATCAGTTCCTAATATTATTCCAATTAATCATCAAGGAAAGAAGCCACAGAAAAAGTATCAACATTTTATTTGTCGTTATAACAAACATGGTAGAGAGTAACGCTCCTCTTTGTATTGGCTGAATCTAAACACAGTTCATAGTAAGTGCATAAGTCGAAATAAAATCGAATAAAACGCTTGGAGATTTTGGCTTGCACCTTCTGGTTGTTGGAGTGAGTATCCTCCACAATATTGCGAGTACTTAATAAATCTCATTAAAGGAATAATTGGGATAAACGGCTTATTGTAAGTCAGTTGATTAACGTATATCGGTAACGCTCAGCTTGCTAGAGTTTGACGTTACTGTCATGAGATGGCGGTAATCAACTGATCCCTTTCGGTAGTCACACCTATAGGGAGGAGGACCAATACAAGCTAGTTATTTATATTTGATATAGCATAACTAGACACTTAATATTATGACTAAAGAGTTAGTCAAGAGAAGATAATGTGTGAGACGTATATTAGATACGGAGCTAAAGAATTATTATTCTTTTATAATGATAACTGAAAAATAAGAATTTGTGATACTTTGAGTTAGTGATTAATTGTTAATTCACTAAATGGGATATTTATCACTAATAGTGGATTAGTGAATAAATATGATTTATAGGTTAGTAAGTGGAGAATATAGTTTAGCTAATTAAGGTCAAAATTGACAAATTATATATTGATATAATTGTCATTTGTACTACTTAATTGTCAAGTATGTTTCATTTGGTTAGTTATTCTATTTAAGTGTTAAATGGACTAATTAATATTGAATGGACCCAAAATGATTTTGGATCATTTATAAGATAATATGTTCCAAAATAAATGGACCAAAAATTGGCCCATATTAGGCCAATTTTGGTGGACCAAGGCATGGTCAATAAAGACCATATTTGATCATTTTTTTTTGGTAATAGGTAAATATCATTAAATCAAAACTTCTTTGTACAATCTAGTTTGTAGATATCCTATCTATACAAGTTATTATTTGATCATTTTTTATGATCAATTTTTTAATGTATTTTGTGCCTAACTTCCTCCACTATCTCTTGCCTATATATACCCATTTTATAAGCTCATTTTGATGATGAGAAATCAGCTTTATAAGTTCCAAATATTAGTTCACAAAATCACATGAAAAGGAGAGTAAATACCTAAGTATTATACTAGAGTTACTCTTACTAAATTCACAATATTATCTCTACAATATTAAGTGTATTACTACTATTATCTAGCATATAATACTAGTAATATTTTGGTTATTAATCATTGGGTGGATTAAGGAAGGAGGTGATCTACTTTGATCACAAGTGAAGCCATTTGAGGCCTTAAAGAAGGTCTATTCTCTTTTGTTTTAAATTACCGTAATTTAATTCAATTATATACCGTTTAGTTTAACATGCACAACTAGGTCCAAAAGTCCACTATAAGTGATTAGTGGCATGGTTAGAGGAGTCCTTTAGGGCCATGATCCTAACAAGTGGTATCAGAGCCAGCTGTTGTTGCATGTTCTACTAAACCGTAAAAGAGAGCTTATTTCAGCGAAGAGCTGAAAATTTGTGACCAAAATGAGTTTGATCACATTTTTATGGCTTGCATGTTCATTTTATGATCTTTATATCATTATGGTTGTAAATTAATTTTTACAAAATTTCGCTTTATTTATCACTTATACGACTAAAAATGGTTAAAATACGATAAAAACGACAATTTTGACAATTAAACGGTTTAATTGACTAAATTGCATGTTAATTTTAGCTAAAATGTAAATTTGACATACCACTAGTATACTCAAGTGTTTGAGATTAAAATTTTGAAATTAAAAGAATTAATCTCATTTAGTTTAGTTAGTTTTTAACGGTTAAAAACATCTAAATCGGTAAAGTCAAATTTATTCATTTTTAGTCGAAATGCTGCCAATTTTTATATTTATGTTGTTTTCGAACTACCATCCATTTATGGGGTCGAGTTCATTTTAATCGAACTACCACCCATTTATGGGGTCGAGTTCATTTTAATCGAACTACCACCCATTTATGGGGTCGAGTTCATTGTATCCGAATTACCACCCAATTTATTGGGGTCGAATTCGTTTTTATTATTTTGTAGAACTTGGACCAGAATTCAAAAGTTTGAGTTTGGTGTATTTCATAAGGGTTATGATAGTGTTGGCAAACAATCGTAACAGTTACGATAAAAGCGATAAAAACTAGCAATTTTGATCAAATTATGCTAAGTAAATTAGTGGTGACTAAACTACTATTCTAAATCAGTTTAGAAACTTAGTGTAAGCTCAAAATTGGTTTGAGTGTTGATCCTATTTTTTAAATGGTTTAAAACTTGGTAAAATAGACGATAAAGATCATAAATCGATATTCAAGTTAAATTGGTAAATTGATAGTTTGGCATGATTTATTTTATTTTATTTTATATAATCGGATTATATTGTTTATGCATGTGGTTTGAATGCGATTCGTATTTAATGCATTAATTCTAGTATGGCCTAGTTTAATCGGTATTTAGGACCCGTAATGAAAGGGAATACCGATCGGTTTGTAATATAATTGTGTTCTCGTATCACCCTGTATTTGTTTTTTTTATTCTTTTTAGAAATATATGTATAATAGGATTATATTTGTATTTATTTAAGAAGACGGTGATCCAATTACAAGACGGTGCCATTTTGGAAAGGAGTTCCAAACGAAGATTCCATATAGGGGCCAAAGGCGTTGGCTTCCAATTTGTAAATAATTGTATTACACTAGTTAATTAGATTAGCTAGATGGCCATACTAGGAATTCTTGTTTGTTTCATTTTATTTTAGCGCGTTAGTGTCACCTGCTAAAACATGCCAAACTAATCAAATAACCGACTAGTATAGATAGATTGTCGATAAAAATCGTCTAGAATTTGCCTATTTAGTTCACTTTAAAGGGAATTAACGATTAATCGACAAGATCTCTCACCTTTTAAAATTGAGTTAGCCTTACTAATTAGTAGCACCTATAAATCCCTTGTTCGTCAGATGCAGGTCCGCCTCCGCGGGATGTAATCTTTCTACCTTGGGTAAAAAGGGTAATAAACGAGTTATTACGAGTGAAAATTGGTTGGACTCAATAGAATGCAAGACAAGTCTTGTATTCTAGGGCTAGTAGTCGGATTTAAGTAAAGTCTGACGACCGAGAGTTCTAAAAGAGTTAGAATCAGTCAAAAGTTGACTCACCAAGATTACTTGAGATGGTATGGAACGACTAAACCGTCCCCAATTTTAACTAAAATTGGATCTCGGGATCATTCATATAAATCAGTGGGAGATCTTTATATGGATGTTTTTATGTTTAATCGTTTATCATGAATGCTTATAGTTTTTCCTTTTTCGCTTGTAGATTTACTATTTATTATGGCGTCTGCAACTGATGATACTACTCCTTCTCCTAATAATTCTCTTCCTCCTTCTACCGCTGCGCATCTAGCGCGAGATTCTTGGCTACGCTTCTTTATGGATAAGTATATCCTGAAGGACGATGGTAGCAACTTTTTGGATTGGGATGCCAATCTCCGTAGTGCTGCCATAGCATATGGCAAATTACGATACTTGGTTGACCTTTCCCTTCCTGCGTCCACCTCTGTTGTTAAGGATGCCTATGATGAGTATCATAGGGAGTCCAATGCGATCCGAAATGTTCTACTCTTCTCGATGGAACAAGAACAACAGAGGAGGTGTGTGAGTTTGACATCGCATCAAATCTACACAAGGTTGACAAACAGTTTCTTGAAAGCACCCCGAATCCTGCAGTACGACGCGGCTGCTAAATTTTTCGAGGCTCGCCTCGCGAAGGGGCAGTCCGTAACGACCCACGTACTCAAAATGATTGAGTATGTGGAAACACTGCAGAGGTTGGGTATTGCGATCACGCAAGAAGTTGTGGTGATCGAGTTCTACACTCTCTACATGAGGGCTTTGCTCACTTTCGTATGAACTATAATATGAACAATATGAGCAAAAGCCTACATGAGCTTCACTCTCTGCTTGTACAAGCAGAGACTGATATGAGAACTAGTGGGAGCAGTCGTAGAGAGGTGTACAATATGTCGGTTAAAGGTAAAGGGAAGTTTAAACCCGGTCCAAAAAGAGGGAATAAATCAAGCTAGTCACGTAAGGATAAAGTGGCAAAGCAAGCGTAGCGATCGTCCAAATCCTCGAAGAACGGGCCCAAACCGGACACGAAATGTTTCTATTGCTCTAGTTCGGACACTGGCAAAGAAACTGTAAGAAATATTTGGAGGACATCAAGACTGGAAAGGTCGTCCCCAAAAGTAAGCTTTCCTACTCAATCTATGTGATAGACTTTAATTATACTTCAGCTAATACCTAGGTACTTGACTCAGGCTGCGGTTCTCACCTTTGTAATCATTTACAGGGGCTGGTAAGAACAAGAAAACTAGCTAAAGGAGATGTGGACCTGCGGCTAGGGAATGGAGCTAAAGTAGCGGCCGTCCTAGTAGGAACATATGTACTTGTTTTGCCTTCCGGATTAGAGTTGTATCTTAATAACTGTTATTATGTACCAACTTTAAGTAAAAATATAATATCTATGTCTGTATTAGATACAGAAGGTTTTACTTTTGTGATTAAAAATCAAAAATGTACTATTTCATCCAATGAAATGATATATGGTTGTGCAATATCGATTGCTGGTATTTATATTATTGATTTGGCAAAAGACGTCTATCAAATAGAAAATAAAAGGCTCAAAACAGGGGATCCAGATACAACTTACCTATGGCATTGTCGTTTAGGACACATAAACGACAAACGCATAAGACGACTAGTTTCTACTGGTCTTCTGAAGCCATTTGACTACGAATCATATAGTGTTTGCGAATCTTGTCTTTTAGGCAAGATGACTCGTAGTCCTTTTACTGGAAAAGGAACACAAGCTAGTGAGTTGCTGGGACTGATACATACAGATGTATGTGGTCCTATGTCAATTTCGACCCAGAGGTGGAGTGCAATTTACTTCATTATCACATCGATGATTTAAGTAGATACGATTACGTCTACTTAATGAGGCATAAGAGTGAAGCCTTTGAAAAATTCAAAGAGTTTCAAAATGAAGTAGAAAATCAATTAGATAGGAAAATCCAAAGCTTTACGATCAGATCGTGGAGGTGAATACCTATCTAATGATTTTGATGATCATCTTGTGAATTGTGGTATTTTATCACAATTGACTCCTCCAGGAACACCACAATTGAATGGTGTTGCCGAGAGAAGAAACCGAACTCTATTAGATATGGTTCGGTCGATGATGTAACACCCCGGCCCCAACTGAAGGCCGAAATATCATTCACGGTAGCTCACCAGGCTGCGTACATCGCCCACAGACCAACACGGGCCCTTTTTAGCGCACTTTGTCCTCACTCGTGTGCATCCTGAAAACTTCCCAGGAGGTCACCCATCCTAAGACTACTCTCCAGCAAGCACGCTTAACTGCAAAGTTCTTAAGATGAGCTACCAGAAAAGAAGATGCATCTTGTTGATATGAGTAGTACTTACAATCCTTTTAAGCACTAGGTCACTTGAGCTTATCACATGGACCACTTCAACGGGGTACCCGGCCCGAATAACCTCGGACAACACCGGGTGTTACAACGTAAATAGAAAACAACGTAAACCTCCTAGTGTGTCTACCCAACGCTCTCACTCGGTGTGCTAAGTCAAATCCTACTCACTCGACTAAGAGAGTTGGGAGCGTATTCGCTCTGATACCAACTGTAACAACCCGGATTTTCCAAATAAAATAAAATACGTTTTAAAAAGGTTTTAGTAAGAAAATGAAAATAAAATGAAAGCCACGGTGGCGGAAACACCGTGAATCCGAGTCAGTACTCCCTGCTCAAACAAATAACAAAAGACAGTAGGCCTTGAGCCTAACAAATGGGGAATAAATACCCCTTACAATCCAACTCCAAAAGACATAAGTATGAAAATAATAAATAACAACAAGTCTAAATCCAAAAGTCTATCAAAGTTCTCCTCAAAGCTAGCTACGGGGTCAACAATCCTCACGGCTTCTCACACAACCTGTCCCCGCACAAACCTGCCACAAAAGAAAGTAACAGCCACAATCAGTGGGGAGTAACTAGGTGCTCCCCAGTCATATTTCAACATATAAAACATAACCAACAACCCAACAAGTACCTTACCTGGCCTACGGCCTATGTTCAAGTACAACAACAAATGCAACAACAATAGCGTGCTCAAACATAAACATTAGCATTAATATGACGACCTCAAGTCAAATAATCAATAGTCAATCCGATCATCAATCAAACCAAAGCAAGAGTAAGCACGGAGGACTGGGTGAAGCAACAAGAATCACCCCGGAACGACAAAAGTCCCAACCCTATGGCGGAACGACAAAAGCTCCTCAAACAGTCTAAATTTGGCCAAACCCACCGCGAACAAAGACGGTGTCACCGCGACAAAAACGGTGTCGACATACAATCAAACCATAGTCCCTATCCGTGACAAAAGCGGATGGGAACCCCTAAGGGCGGTATCCGTCCTACAATGGACGTTGTATCTCCTCACGCACGTGCCCAACAGTGCACGTACGCACACTCAACTCAAGCTCAATCAAACCAACTCAAATTCAATATCAAAACAATCATCTCAATATCAAACATTATCATAGCATGCCACTTCCATACTCATACTCAATACATTACAATTTAGTATCTTTAACATAGTTATACACGGAGTAATAATCAAGGTGATCAACATAAACTCATAACCTAGCCCTTTCAACATATCAAGTTAACATCTTTAATCATTATAGCCACACACTCAACAATATTCAATGATCAAGTAAGCCTAGACATGCTTCTAGACTCACACAAGTATGAGGCCGACTCACAAGTTCAAGTATAATGATTAGGGCACAACCAAACAACCAAAGCATGCAACTTTATCATCATACAATCATTCAAAACATCCTAGACAACATCTAAGGCCGCATACATGTGAAAATATCACTAGGGCTACACCTAATTACCTTTTCCAAACAAGCCAAAGAAAAGCACAGTTTTCAACACTTCTGTCCAGATGCGATAACAGACGATCCAGAGCACCAAATGAAAAACTGAACGGTGAAAAGGTAGCCCCAAGAGTCAGGAACATGCTCACAAAATTTCGGAAAAATCGGACGGTCGGATCTCCGGCGATCTTTAGTTTAGCGAACCTGGGACTGAAAAGTCCGAAATTGCGGTTCTCTCTCCAACTCTCTCCTTTTGATTAGGGCACACATAAATCATACAATATATAAGAACAACACAATAAACACATATAATAATAAAACCTACAAAATAAACTTAAAGATGAAGAATTTACCAAAGAGAATTGAAGAGAAAAGATGAGGAGATGATTAGGGTTTGATTAGAGGATGAATCGAATGAATTTATGTGACGATTTAATGAGGATTAATGAGAGATTGAAGAGAGAGAAGAGAGAATAATGATTTTGAGGATGAAAAGCAGTGAATGAATGATATTAGGGTTAAGGGGAGTTTAAATATAAGAGGGATTTCGTGAAAAACAATTAAAACAAATAAGAATTGACTGATCCGGAAAAACAGCCAGAACCGGTCGGTTCGGACCTGAACCAGTTGGTTCAACTTGAAAATTTGGCAGTTGCGACGGCGTCGACAAAATACGCAGTTTAGCCTTTTGAATCACCTGAATCGGAGTCCGTATGAGGAAATGACATCGTTTTTAAGTTCCGACTACGGTTTCACTTATTTCTCGAGCCAAAAATGAGAAAATCAAGAGAAATGAATTACGAATTTGACGAATTGAATTATTTATATAAAAGGGAAAAAGTCGGGGTGTTACAGATGATGAGTTTGACTGAACTACCAGACTCATTTTGGGGTTTTGCGCTTGAAGCAGCAGTTCTTAACCTAAATCGTAGCCCGACTAAAGCAGCTGAGAAAACTCCATATGAATTATGGAGAGGGAAAGTCCCTACTCTATCATTTCTCAGAATATGGGGTTGTGATGCTTATGTCAAGAGTAAGTCTGACGATAAGCTAGCACCGAGATCTGAGAAATGTATCTTTGTAGGATACCCGAAGGAAACACGTGGTTATTACTTCTACAACCGTCACGAGAACAAAGTGTTTGTGGCTCGTGAGGCTGTCTTCCTAGAAAAGGAATTTATTTCTAGAAGACAGAGTGGGAGAAAATTTGAACTTGACGAAGTTCAAGAGCCACAAACTGAGGTTGTGACACAAGAAATCGGTTCTTCTGTTGCCAACTCAGTTGTCATGCCTTTTGAGCCTAGAAGGTCAGGGCGTGTTAGTCACCCACCTGATCGGTATCTAGGTTTAATTTAAGAAGGAAATGAACAGGTCGTTTTACTTCTTGAAAGTGACGAGCTTGCTACCTACGAAGCGGCTGTTTCTGGTACTAACTCCGAAAAGTGGATTGAGGCAATGAAATCTGAAATGGATTCGATGTCCGAAAATCAGGTTTGGAATCTGGCAGATTTACCTGAAGGAGTCAGACCTCTTCAGTGTAAATGGATCTTTAAAATCAAATACGGACTGGATGGAAACCCGGATGTTTTCAAAGCTAGACTAGTAGCTAAAGGTTTCACTCAGATTCATGGTTTACACTATGATGAGACCTTTGCTCCAGTAGCAATGCTACGATCCATTAGGATAATTCTTGCAATTGCTGCATTTCATGACTATGAAATTTGGCAGATGGACGTTAAAACCGCTTTCCTGAATGGAATTCTGGATGAGGAGTTGTATATAACACAACCTGAAGGTTTTATCGATCATAAAAATCCTAAGAAAGTTTGCAAGCTCAAGAAGTCCATTTATGGTCTTAAGCAAGCATCCAGGAGTTGGAATCACCGATTTGATTAGGTGATTAAACAGAACGGATTTACTCGAAGTGCTGAGGAACCGTGTCTGTATACGAAATTCAGCGGGAGTCAAGTTGTATTTTTAGTATTGTATGTAGATGGCATACTGCTAATTAGGAATGATATACCTATGCTCACTTTTGTAAAGAGCTGGCTAGGAGATTATTTTTAGATGAAGGACTTGGGAGAAGCTAAGAGAATTTTGGGCATCAGGATCTATAGAGATAGATCCAAAAGGACGTTAGCGATAAGTCAAGAAGCTTATATTGATAAGATTCTTGACAGGTTCAACATGAAGAACTCTAAAAGAGGGTTCTTACCTATGGGTCATGGGACTACTCTGAGCAAATCACCGTGTCCTATTAAACAAAAGGATGTTGAACGCATGAAATTGATTCCATATGCTTCGGCAGTTGGACCAATCATGTACGCTATGATGTGTACACGTCCAGATGTGTCATATGCTCTTAGTATGACGAGTAGGTACCAATCTAATCCAGGTGAGAGTCACTGGATAGCGGTAAAGAATATCCTTAAGTACTTGATAAGGACTAAGGATTCAGTTATTGTTTATGGAGGAGATGATGAGCTACGTATAAAAGGTTATACGGATGCTAGTTTTCAAACTGATCGAGATGACTTGAAATCTCAATCAGGATATGTCTTCATTATGAACGGAGGTGCAGTTTGTTGGAAGAGTTCCAAACAGCCAGTAATAGCGGACTCTACAACGGAAACTGAGTACACAGCCGCATCGGAAGCTGCGAAAGAGGCAGTTTGGATTCGACAGTTTTTAGAGGGTCTAAAGGTAGTCCCCAAAGCTGAAGAATCAGTTCCCATATTTTGCGACAATAATGGGGCGGTCTTTCAAGCTAAAGAGCCCAAGTCTAGTAATAAATCTAGACATGTACTTCGGAAGTTCCATGTGATTAGAGATTATGTAGAAAGAAAGGAAGTTATGATATGTAATGTTGGGACAGACGACAATGTCGCTGACCCATTAACCAAACCATTACCTCAATCGAAACATGACCGTCATGTAGTTTCGATGGGTATTAAAAGGGTTTTGGATTTGTAAATTATTTTGATATATGATTATCTAATTTTATTACATATATATAGCATTTATTATTTACTTTTATTCAATTTTTATATTTTTTATACTCGGTTTGTCCCAATAGGTTGTGGAGACAATACTGAACCCTGTTAAAGTTAGCGGGATCAACCTAGTTTTTAGCCCCTAGTCACTTATATGAGGTGACGTCTCTCAAGTGACTGGTTTGTAAATCGATTTGATGGTGAGTTCAGTAACCATAGGTCATAGACTGTATGACCAGTCGATTACTTTGGCAGGCTATGGGATACTCTGCTGGGAAGTGACCATTAACCAGAGTTCTTTTTGTTGCCTGGTCGTGGCAAGAATCTCTAAAGTATTCCTTTGAGTCGATTCTTTAGACTGTTGACTATTAGTCTGAGTCAATACAGTTTCCGAGTGACTTTGGTTTATATCCTATGCCGTGCCGTAAAAGGAGGCTACATGGTATATTCTGGGTCATGGTGATCTGTGTTCGATTGCAGGCCTACAGAGTAACAGGAATTGTCTACCCTCGTCGGGGTTCAGTATCTCAGGGCCACTCGAGGAGAAATAACTGGAAATGCGTGGCCACGCTCGGAAGTAATTTATGGTAGATTTTTCCGGTCAGACAGTTACTCTCCAGATCGAGAAAACCACTCTAGATCAGATCAATTGCAAGTGCGACCTGAAAGACACCTTGCATTGAGTGGGAGATCAAAAGTGACAAGAGAATTGGTATCGCAACACTTGTGAGGACAAGTGGGAGATTGTTGGAGTGAGTGTCCTCCACAATATTGCGAGTACTTAATAAATCTCATTAAAGGAATAATTGGGATAAACGGCTTATTGTAAGTCAGTTGATTAATGTATATCGGTAACGCTCAGCTTGCTAGAGTTTGACGTTACTGTCATGAGATGGCGGTAATCAACTGATCCCTTTCGGTAGTCACACCTATAGGGAGGAGGACCAATACAAGCTAGTTATTTATATTTGATATAGCATAACTAGACACTTAATATTATGACTAAAGAGTTAGTCAAGAGAAGATAATGTGTGAGATGTATATTAGATACGGAGCTAAAGAATTATTATTCTTTTATAATGATAACTGAATAATAAGAATTTGTGATACTTGGAGTTAGTAATTAATTGTTAATTCACTAAATGAGATATTTATCACTAATAATGGATTAGTGAATAAATATGATTTATAGGTTAGTAAGTGGAGAATATAGTTTAGCTAATTAAGGTCAAAATTGACAAATTATATATTGATATAATTGTCATTTGTACTACTTAATTGTCAAGTATGTTTCATTTGATTAGTTATTCTATTTAAGTGTTAAATGGACTAATTAATATTGAATGGACCCAAAATGATTTTGGATCATTTATAAGATAATATGTTCCAAAATAAATGGACCAAAAATTGGCCCATATTAGGCCAATTTTGGTGGACCAAAGCATGGTCAATAAAGACCATATTTGATCATTTTTTATGATCAATTTTTTAATGTATTTTGTGCCTAACTTCCTCCACTATCTCTTGCCTATATATACCCATTTTATAAGCTCATTTTGATGATGAGAAATCAGCTTTATAAGTTCCAAATATTAGCTCACAAAATCACATGAAAAGGAGAGTAAATACCTAAGTATTATACTAGAGTTACTCTTACTAAATTCACAATATTATCTCTACAATATTAAGTGTATTACTACTATTATCTGTCATATAATACTAGTAATATTTTGGTTATTAATCCTTGGGTGGATTAAGGAAGGAGGTGATCTACTTTGATCACAAGTGAAGCCATTTGAGGCCTTAAAGAAAGTCTATTCTCTTTTGTTTTAAATTACCGTAATTTAATTCAATTATATAACGTTTAGTTTAACATGCACAACTAGGTCCAAAAGTCCACTATAAGTGATTAGTGGCATGGTTAGAGGAGTCCTTTAGAGCCATGATCCTAACACTGGTTACATCTGCAAATCAAAGCACGACAAGAGTTAAATTCACATATGTACAATAATACAAAATTTAAAGCGATATCTATCAACATAAATGTTTAGAAAAACGACGAAAATATCAGCCAAAAACAATCAGCAGACACCATATCCATCGCTCAACACAACTATAAGTTTAATCTAGGTTTTACTTTTGGTATAGAAATTTGTCATAGCACCCCTAATTCCTAAAGTCTCAAAGGACGCCTGATATTATCTCGATTAATCACTGTGATTGCAGAAAGATTTACACAGTGGTCACTATGAACAAAATTTTTAGAAAGAATAGCGTTGCCAAAAAGTTAACCAAGAAAAATGAAAAAGCTTACCCTTCCGGCTCCAGCTTGAGCCAGAAATATTGAAAAAATGTCAGTTCCGCAGCCAACATCCACAACCATTTATGGAAAGATCATCTTGCAAACGTCAGATACGTGGATTATGTACCTAAAACGAAAATTTGGTTTACTGATCAAGATGACGTAAAAGTAATAAACTAATTTTAGTTTTGTATTGTACTTTTTTAAAAAATTCTACCGGAACATATTAAATTTGAAAAACATCAAGTCACGATACGTCAAACAAACGCAATATTTACACTATTCCATTAAAATAGTACACTATTTCTTTTTTCCTATTAAACGGGGAGTTCTACTACGAAAAATCTCAACGCCATGTTAACGAAAATAAATTGAGATAGCGAAAAGATAATCACAAAACTCATGTTTTCTATTGAACATGAGTTCTATAAATTATATTTTCCTATTAAATGAAGCCCTACTGCGATAAATTTGGACGCCATTTCAAAGAAGATAAATTGAAATACCAAAAAGTGAATTCACGAACTCGCTTTTAGTCCAAATTTGTTATTGGCGATGACTACTCAAGCTTATGTGAAACCATTACCAAAAAAGTCCACCACCTATAAAATACTCCATTTTTTACCACTTCCAGTAAACTTGCAATTAAGCGTTCCCAAAATGTCACAAACATAACAACTCCTATTCTAATCATTTAATAGCACTATCTTAATATTATGATGCTTACAATTGACTTAAATCTAGTGAGCTGGGGAAGTACTAACGCGATTTTTTTTTTTTGTCAAGTCCCAACAAATTACCTTAGCATATCCATTCTCTATCAAAATTAATCAAATCAATTACAAATCCAATCATAAATAAATACCGCAGATATTTAATCAATATCAATATTAAGATAAAAAAGACACAAACATGGGTGGCCAAATTCATCGGTATTCATTAGCTGTTTCACTTGCTACCATTTATCATGTTGAAAAAAAAAAAACATTAAACTGCGCAGTTCTTGCTCGCCTTGAACCGTTTCGTCATTTGTAGTTGATACAGGAGCGTAATGAAATTACTTTCCAAACCAGACACATGCATGCGTAAGTAAAATGGATTGTATGAGTAGGCATTTTTTTTTTTTAGGAGAAAAGAATACTCCATAGTTGTCGTATTTTCATATAAAAAGTCAAAACACGAACCTTACTCACAAATTTGAAAACAATTTTGCATTATCTTACTTCAGAATCATTCAAAGTTCATCAAATAAACATTTGTGATGCTACGAATATCTTTTTTTTTTTTTTGGTAAATGGTAAATATCATTAATATCAAAACTGTTTATGTACAAGTCACGTGTTCATGGACATGTAACTAATTACAAATCTGTCGAAACCACATGCTATCCCTCATTTTCAAATTGGAAGCTAAACTATAAACCCTCAACTTAATCTCATCTCTAAGTTGTTATATACGATCTGAGGACGCATGACCCGACCATATATTCGACAATCATTTCTAACGTGCCATATGTGATAAATCAGTCCAGCTATAAAGGCGAAAACAATCTGTCTCTGAAATTTGGATCCACCCCTGCGTCTACACAACCGTAGCCAATCAGTTCTTGTGACCAGCTGAATCCCGAGCTTTTCTTGGATCTTCACCATACACTCTCTGCTATAATTGCATTCAAAGAAAAGATGCGTAGTAGTCTCTTTCTCGTCTAAGCATAGGTTGTAACACCCCGGCCCCAACCAAAGGCCGAAATGTCATTCACGGTAGCTCGCCAGGCTGCGTAAATCGCCCACAAACTAACACGGGTCCTTTCCAGCGCACTTTGTCCTCACTCGTACACATCCTGAGAACTTCCCAGGAGGTCACCCATCCTAAGACTACTCTCCAGCAAGCACGCTTAACTGAAGAGTTCTTAAGATGAGCCACCAGAAAAGAAGATGCATCTTGTTGATATGAGTAGTACTTACAATCCTTTTAAGCACTATGTCATTTGAGCTCATCACATGGACCAATTCGAGGGGGAACCCGGCCCGAATAACCTCGGACAACACCGGGTGTTACACACCCCCACTTGAAAAACGCGACATCCTCGTTGCGCCTGGTAGCTACTTACAATATAGCATTCCAGAATCCTCCCCAGCTAGGTGCGTACCTGGCCAACAAGACACAGGATTCGACCACACGGTCGCCGGGTTGCTCTGATACCATTTGTAACACCCCGGCCCCAACCAAAGGCCGAAATGTCATTCACGGTAGCTCGCCAGGCTGCGTACATCGCCCACAAACCAACACGGGTCCTTTCCAGCGCACTTTGTCCTCACTCGTGCACATCCTGAGAACTTCCCAGGAGGTCACCCATCCTAAGACTACTCTCCAGCAAGCACGCTTAACTAAAGAGTTCTTAAGATGAGCCACCAGAAAAGAAGATGCATCTTGTTGATATGAGTAGTACTTACAATTCTTTTAAGCACTATGTCATTTGAGCTCATCACATGGACCAATTCGAGGGGGAACCCGGCCCGAATAACCTCGAACAACACCGGGTGTTACATTTTGTAACATCCCGGCCCCAACCAAAGGCCGAAATGTCATTCACGGTAGCTCGCCAGGCTGCGTACATCGCCCACAAACCAACACGGGTCCTTTCC
The DNA here is from genome assembly GCA_023091065.1 of Dianthus caryophyllus. Classification (NCBI taxonomy): domain Eukaryota; kingdom Viridiplantae; phylum Streptophyta; class Magnoliopsida; order Caryophyllales; family Caryophyllaceae; genus Dianthus; species Dianthus caryophyllus. The sequence goes on from JALGRB010000016.1 coordinate 9,786,812, forward strand.
AGCGCACTTTGTCCTCACTCGTGCACATCCTGAGAACTTCCCAGGAGGTCACCCATCCTAAGACTACTCTCCAGCAAGCACGCTTAACTGAAGAGTTCTTAAGATGAGCCACCAGAAAAGAAGATGCATCTTGTTGATATGAGTAGTACTTACAATCCTTTTAAGCACTAGGTCACTTGAGCTCATCTCATGGACCACTTCAACGGGGAACCCTACCGAGATAACCTCGGACAACACCAGGTGTTACACACCCCACTTGAAGAACGCAACGTCCTCGTTGCGCTGTCGCTACTAACAATATAGCATTCCGCATCCTCCCAATTTAGGTGCGTGCCTGGCCAACAAGACAGGATTCGACCACACGGTCGCCGGGTTGCTCGATACCATTTGTAACACCCCTACCCAACTAAAGGTAGAAATGTCATTCACGGTGGCTCGCCAAGCGTGACATCGCCCACAAACCAACACGGCCCTTTCCAACAGACTTTGTCCTCACTGCGCGCATCCCGAGAACTTCCCAGGAGGTCACCCATCCTAAGACTACTCTCCAGCAAGCACGCTTAACTAAAGAGTTCTTAAGATGAGCCACCAGAAAAGAAGATGCATCTTGTTGATATGAGTAGTACTTACAATCCTTTTAAGCACTAGGTCACTTGAGCTCATCACATGGACCACTTCAACGGGGAACTCGGCCCGAATAACCTCGGACAACACCGGGTGTTACATAGGTAGCGTACCTCATCTGTTGTGATCCCAAATCTCACTAGTCTGTCCAATGTAGTCATTATGTCTCTTGCAGCAAGCCATGCTATCATCATATGTCGAGGGACATTAAACCTGGACCAAACAAAACTGGTCCAGCCTTGCTTTTCACAGACCCCCTGCATCCACTGATACCCTCGTTGGATGGTGTACACTTGATCCTGTTGCACCCATCCTCTTGACTGAAACCCTGCTTTTATCTTCTCCTTGACATTGCAAATTTTCCTCCAACACCAACTTGAATTAACACTCGGAATATAGCTCAGCCAATCACTGTTTTTAATGTAAATGTGGTGCACCCATCGAACCCAAACATGGTCAGCCTTAATGTGCACCCACCGGGCCAATTTCCCCACAGCTGCTTGGTTCCATATTCGGCTATTCATTATACCCAGTCCACCTGCTGGTTTCGACGTGCATACAGATTCCCAGGCTACGGGGCAGCCTTTAGTGTGGTGTATTTGACCTTCCCATAGATAGTTCCGGCACAGAGCATCCACTTTCTTTATCACACTCACAGGCAACACAAAGATTTGGGCCCAATATAGGTGTAGAGTGTGGAGAACTGACTTTACCAAAACCAGCCTACCCTTATAAGATAGCTTCCTAGCTCCCCATCCTCTAATTTTTGCTACAATCTTATCAGTCAACTTCTCACAATCCAAAACTGATAGCCTCTTTGATGAAACTGGAACTCCAAGGTACTTAAATGGCAAGGAACCCATGGCAAAACCAGTTTTCCTTCAAAAATCAGCAATAACTTCTTCCTTTACACCATTTGCAAAAAATTCAGATTTGCCTTGATTCATTTCAAGACCAGAAGTTCGAGAAAATATATTGAAACCATGCATCAACAATTCCATAGACTGAGGCTGCCCCTTGCAAACATGACCAAGTCATCCGCAAAACAAAGGTGGTTCAACTTCATAGGCGCACACATAGGATGGAACTTAAAGTCCTTGCACTTCCCAATTCTCCTCAACAGTCTACTCAAGTAATCCATACATAAGGTGAACAAAAGGGGGGAGAGTGGGTCTCCTTGTCTCAGACCCCTCTTCCCTTTCAGAAACCCAAAAGATGATCCATTTAGCAAGAACGTATATGTAGGGGTAGTCACACAATTCATGATCATAGTAGTGAAGTGGTCAGGAAATCCCATTGCCTTCAACAGCCTATGTACAAACTTCCATTCCACAGAATCATAGGCCTTTTTGAGATCAATCTTGAAGAGACATCGTGGAGAGCATGCTTTCCGTTTATACAGTCTTACCAAATCTTGACAGATGAGGATGTTCCCAAGGATGGATCGCCCTTTTGTGAAAGCACTCTGATTTTCACATAAAAGGTCTGGTAGTACCTTGGCAAGTCTTCCACAGATAACCTTGGAGATAATCTTGTACATGATGTTGCAACAAGCAATTGGTCGAAACTCGATCACAGATTGAGGGTTTGCAGTCTTGGGGATGAGTACAATATTGGTAGCATTGATCTGTTTCAGTAAGCTTCCATTATCAAAAAATTCCCGAACTGACTTGATCACATCTGCTCCTAAAATATGCCAAGCTTTCTTGAAGAGGGTACTGGAGTACCCATCAGGCCCAGGGGCCTTATTATCAGGGATAGAGAAGACAACATCTTTGATTTCCTCGGCAGTCACAGGGGCCAACAAGCTTGCACCCATCTCCTGGGTAACTAAGCTTCCACACTCCACAACCTCGTCTATCACATTAATGGTGTCTTTAGATGTCCCTAACAGCTCAGTATAGAACTGTAGAAAAGCCGCTTCAATGGTGGGTTGGTCATTACATTCCTTGCCTTCCTTATCAATTGATCTTCAACACCCTATTAGTACTCCTCCGCATCTTCAGACTAGCGTGGAAGTAAGCTGAGTTGCAATCTCCTTCCTTAGCCCATTCGACTTTAGCCTTCTGCGCCAAGAAACTGTGAACCCTGCTCTGATTCTCCTTCACAGCCTCCAAAGCAGCCTTTTCTAGTAGTTGCAGCCCCTGATCTCCTGGATTTTTGTCAAGCTTTTGCTGTATGTCATATAACCAGTGCATAGCTACATCACACGTTTGTTCCACCTCAGAAAAAAAACTTCTTATTCAGCTCTCTGAACTGAACTTTCATGGCTGTTAGCTTGGTCACAATTTGAAACATTGTCACCCCAAAGACACTTCTGCCCCAAGCTTGCTGCACTACCCTTTCAAACTCAGGTACTCTAGTCCACATGTTATAGAACTTGAAGGATTTCCTGTTTCTCTCCACATTCGCATCCAGTCTTACTACACAAGGAGAGTGATCATAAGTCCCCTCTGGTTTGAACTCGGCATATGACTCAGGCCATTCCATACACCAATCATCATTAACCAAAACTCTATCAATCTTGCACCACACCCTATTGCTACCCTCTTGTTTGTTATTCCATGTGAAGAATTTGCCTATGTGTTTCAAATCCCTCAAACCATTCCTCTGAACACAACTCTGAAAAGCTTGTAACTCAAATCTTTGGACAGGGGCCCCAATTCTCTCATTAGCATACAGAATGTTATTGAAATCACCCATCACCAACCATGGCTTGGATGTAGCAACTGATCCAATCTCCTGCCATAGTACCTCTCTCTCCTTGCTATCATGATGCTACGAATATCCAAAATGTCATATAACGATTAAACTGAAAGCATTAAACCCTCAAAGATTAGTCCACCACCCACCTAGCCACTTCTCATACCTCCAAATTTAAAAGCAAGGTTATATGCATCATCATTTTATGAATTGTAGGAAGTTCAAATATGATTAGTGTTCAAAACTTTTGATTGAGGGATTTCATGATGGAATTGTGACAATTTTTATTCATTGCACCTCAAGTGTAGAAGCTTTCAAATTAAAGTGTCTCTGTTATATTGTATATAGATGGTTGGAATTGTTGATTCATGTTAGTTGACCTTAAAATGTTTAGGGACTAAGGTTTTGTTGTTATTGTTGTTGTATTGTAAGCATAAAACCTTTCAGTGGGATCTTTAAAATCACATCATAAGTGTTTTGTGTGGAGCTAATGCGGAATAAAAATTTGCAAAAAAATGACAAAAAGAACAGACCTTAAATATAGGATAGACATGGAAATCATGCACTTGCCAAACTAAATGTATGGAGCCATAACTTAAATCAGTAATCCCTCGTTCGATTCCAAAAAAATAACATAAATCATTACCCAAAACCTAACCAAGCAACAAACTCGCATTTAGCATAAATTACATGGTAAATATCTGTAACAACCTGGTTTTTAGTCGACTGTAATTACTAAGGCGGAAATTAATTAAGTCTTAAACCAGCGTCATTAATTATACATAAAACCCAAAATGTTACATCATCGTTCAAGAGTTGAATAAAACAACTCTAAATACGGTAATTTAAAGGAGTAGCGTTATATATATTACATATCTCTCGAAAAGTAAGTAAAAGTAAAGCATAAAAGCGTCTCGTGGCCCCGTCCAAAATCCAAGCTCAGGTCCCACGGTTAACTTTGCACAATAAAGCGATGGGGGTGCATTGATGACGGTGACTAGCTATGCACATACTTACCCTCGATTTCAATTACTTTGGTTTATTACTATCGCTTTATAATTATAACATTATGATAAAAACATAAACATGCTTATTACATATAGCATATAAAGACGTATAAGTCATAATAAGCATGCGGTTCAAAGCGATAAATCATATAAGCATGATATTCAGTTATGAAAGCAATTAACATATAATATCATAGCAATAGTATCACAATAATTCAACAGGATTACAAAGCGATATCAGATCGCAAACAAACATACGTATGGTAACATTCACATCATGCAGACTCGTTTGACTCGTAAATTTGTGGTCTTTAGTTTTCAAAGATGGTACGCACTCATTCTCAATTAATCATACAACAGACAACACATAAACTGCTTACGAGCCTCACCACTGAGTAGGCCATTGTACTCTAGTCGCTTGCATCTCGCTACCATAGTGCAGCGGCTTACTCGACTCGTAAACCACAACGAATACTATATTACTTGCATCTCATCGTCTAGTGTTCGAAATGATTCGAACTTCAGTTACAATCCCGTCAAGTGATCTGTACATGTGGCAAGAACGAATGCAAATGTCGCGCCCACTAAGAACGAACCACGCCAAGGAGACACAACCGCATATCCATCCCAAATCCATAAAGCTGATATATGGCCCAAATCCATAAAGTCATATAAGGCGCAAAGCCATAACGCCGATAATAAACGCAAATCCATAAGGTCGCGGGTGCCCGATACCCTAGCGAAATAAGGTGAATTACACCCAAGTCTAATATGCATATATGAGTATTCTTGATAAGAGTAGGCTATGCTATTCATAGAGCACCTTACCTGCGAATAAAACGACTATTTCCTGAGGCAGGCCCAATAAAGAGTTGGCATATTCATTATCTTGTACGGCTTAGGCAATACGACTTAAGGCGTAAAGGCATGAAGCGACATGCTAAGCAATAAAGTCACGGCTTAAACCACACTAACCGGATGACGTCGAGACCGAGATAGTGGTATCCATATTCAAGACTATCTTTACCCAACTTCACGCGCATCGATTGGCGTTTTCATAACGGAGGCTCAAGCTTTGACCTTTTATTTAACTTACTCAATATTCATTATTTATTTGATATTACATATCTCATGTTACTAGACTCTCCTAGTCATATCGTCAAACGTTTAAGTATTTGTATTCGGTTTCATATGATCACATAACATATTCGTTTATTATTTGAAGTGTTGTTAATTATTAACATTTTTAAGCTTCTACAATGATAGGTTTATTAGTATGTCCAATTTTATTTAAGTGTTTTTCAAACACTTTAAGTTATTTACTTATTCATTTTCAATTTTCTATACTTAGTAAAATTTTCAATTATTTTCAATATTTCAAATTTTGAGATTTGAAATATCTTTGAATTTTGAGACGTAACTTGTTTTACAAGTTTCGTAAATTTTTCACTATTCACTTTTCACTATTCACTTTTCACTATTCACTATTCACCGTATTTTATACGTATTTTTATACGTATTCGTATTTTTATACTTCGTATTTTATACGTATTTTTATACGTATTCATACTTGTATACTTCGTATTTTATTCGTATTTCTATACTTATACGTATTCTTATACTTGTACGTATTTTTATACTTGAGATATTTTAGGTATTTATACTTAAGATATTTTAGGTATAAAACTAAACCTTTTTATTTCCTAAGTACAAATTTCTAGTTTCAAAGTCGTTAGGTTCGTTTTGTATTTAGTGATTTGTGAAAATATTTTTAAAAGTCTAGTTTTAAAAACGTTAAGTTCGGTTTGTAAAAAGTAATCAATGATATTTATTTTAAAGTGAGACTTAGTTAAATTTAGTCGTCTATGTACTAAATTTAGCGATTTTCATTTTTAAAATAATGGTATCGTGGTTGGTTCATTTTAGTCTGTATGTCCAAGTTCAACAGTCCAATATTTGCAAAGGCAGTAGCACACGATTTAATTCATTTTTATAACGGTTACTCATTTTAATCGGTTTATTATATTTCATTTCTAACTAAATCGATTTATACAAAAATTCATTTCTAACAACTATTTAACTTTAGTGACTTAGTGATAATTTCATTTGATCAAATTTAGCCCACTTTAATCAAGTATGTCGTGTGACTCATATATGTATCAAAATCAATTTATTTCTTTTAATTTCTTAATTCAATTTATTAACTACTAATTAAATTAATTAAACACTTAAACTAAAAAGTGATAAAAACAATTTTAACACTAAAATACACCTAAATGCCGTGAGGTTTCATGGTAGTGTCCTAATTTCATTTTTTTTATTTTTATCGGTTTTTAGCTTAAAGTCTTTATATTTTAATTATTCTAATTATACTAAAATGATTTAAGCTAAAATGAAATTTACTAAAAATTTCATTTATATTTATGAATAGTGTTTTTCAACACTTTAAATTTCTAACTTTTTAATCCTAATGATTTATAATGTTTTAAGTTGATTTATATTATAACACTAACATTATATAAAACAATAACTAAACATAAACACAATTCATTAATAAACATAAACTAAATCAAAATCAAAGTGAGTAAAAATGAAGAACACACATGAAAATTTCAAGAACATCAAGAACACAAAGATAAACTCAAGAACACATAAAGCATATTTAACAACTTATAATTTATTTTTTTTAATTTAATTTTTTTCACATGATAACATTCATTTGATACTAACTTAACATAACATATTATTTACAAAAATTAAAAGTGAAAATTTATTTAAAAATGGAGGGCAAACCGTGAGGAATGCACACACACATACAATTTTTCATTTTCGATTTTTATCACTTTAAACTCTTTGTTAATATTTCACATAATTTTTATATAAGTTTACTACTTAAATAAAACATAAATAAACACAAAAATCATATGACCAAAAATTAAAAATGCTCAAAACAAATTTAACTAAACATATTAACATTTTACTACAACTTAACTATTATCGATATTACTTATTTATTATCATTTTATTATACAACACATAACATACAAACACATATCAATGATGTTTAACATGTATTTAACATAATAATCATACTTATAAAAACATAATAAAAATCAAATTAATTTACAAAGAGGTTAAAATGAGATATAACTAGTCACCTTGATCGGTATGATTATTGGTTATCCGGATCGACTAAGTTATCTAGATCAAGTTCTTCACCCAAAAACCCGTCTTCACCTTCAAATAAACACCCGAAATAATAAGCTTCAATAACCCACTAATTAGCTAGATAATACTAGAGATTATTAGAATAATATTTAGGGTTTTAATTAGTGTGTTTTTGGAGTAAAATGGAAGAAAAATAAAAGAGAAAAAAGGGGGAGGGTACTCGGCCAAATAGAGAGGAAAGGAAGTGTGTTTTGTACTTAGAAAATAATGAGAATGATGTTATGAATTTAGGTCAAATGAATTAGGAGTTAAGTATTAGGTTTTCATTTATGAAATTTAAAGATTAATGAAATTGATTTAGGAACATCATCATCACCCTTAAGCCACTTAAGTCCACCCTACTATTTGTGTTAAGAATTTGTCCCCTTGATGTTTAAAATGCTTTTACGAAATAACCCGGGTTTAAAAAGTCGGGCGGCAGAAGACGATAAAAGTTAGTGTGTGCGCGTTTGACGATTTTTCGAAATATTTCTACTTTTGAATTCTAAGACTAAAATATTTATTTTATTATTCAAAAATTTTCAAAAGTTTTAAAGAAGTCGAGAAATTTTACAAAACGAAAGTTTTGCAAAAATTGAGATTTCGTATGGTTAAAAGGTTAAGATTAGATTTAAGATTTGAAATTAGTATTCGATGGCTAATAAATGATTTAAATTAACACGGGGTGTTACAATATCTGCTGATATCACGCACTTGGCAAGTTGAATGTTTCGATACAATCAATTTCAACATCATTCCCTCAAAAAATTTATACAACAACTACCTAAAATCTGGTAGAGCAATTTACTCGCTTTAAACCTAAATGAGATGGTAAAATCTATCGAAATCAAGCACAAGCACAAGCAAAGTCATATGACTTGAGGCAGTCCAACTAACAATCCATCACTCGAAAATTCATACAACAAACCACAATGCACAATGTAATCAAGCAACCGCTCCACATTAAAGTGAAACCCAAATTAATTTCCAAAAATCGATCCTAGTAAAGCAATTGAACCAACTACTTTAAAAAAATTCAAGAGATCCTTACAGCAACAACATCAACAACAGCACAACACATTGACAACACAACAAAAGCGTGGCAACATTAGCAACGTCAACACCATACAGCGCACTCACAACAAAAACAGTAACAATGGAAGCATATTACAACAGCCTCAAACTATGTCCAAAATCAACATTGGAGCCAATTGTTACGAGGATTTCACTATTCTGAATCAAAAATTTAAAACACTTTGAAGCGACAACAATCGAGGTGGTGTTGCCTTAATTGAAGCCAAAGTAATACTGTGTATTGCTAAATTTAGCATTTGATAACATCAGTAGTTAATTCAGTCAGATTCCAAACGCGAATAAATTCATATTCTATCAAGTCACTCCAAAATCAATACACAAAATCAAATCAAATAAAATAAAATTTCTGAAACAGGTCCTCGGTAAGAGAATTGTTGTTTGATACAATTACAATTTATTGTGCACTTTGTCGTTTTTCATACTGCCGATGTTGTTAACACTTGCAAACTTGCACTACCAAAAATTAAAATTAAGGGTTATTCTACATGGTAACCCTGTGTTTTTTCATATTCTACGTGGTAACCCTACATTCAGAAAAATTCACGTGGCAGGGGCGGAATTAGCTTATGGGCCATATGGGCTTCAGCCCAGTCAACTTTTATGAGAAAAAAATTAAAAAAAAAATATTAAAAAAATTAAAATAAAACCTGCGTACTGCACTACTGCTATGATCTTGACAAGTTGACAAGGAGAATTACATACTCAACACTTTACTTAATTTCTTCAATTATATAACCAAAATTTCAATTTTGGGCACCATTACAATTACCAATTTCATTCAGAATCCCTACCACCGTTTGCCTCACTAGTTTTCTCCAAGTTTTGGTAATTTCTTCTTCTTCCTTTTTCAAATTTGATAGTTGATTATATATTTTTTTATATTATTATTATTATTATTATTATTATTATTATTATTATTATTATTATTATTATTATTATTATTATTATTATTATTATTATTATTATTATTATTATTATTATTATTATTATTATTATTATTATTATTATTATTATTATTATTATTATTATTATTATTAGGTATTTAGGTTTGATCTTTATGTGAATTACTGAATTAATTAGGTTTTATACTTTTATTAGAAATATGTGTGAATAAATACAATTTAGGTTGCTTAATCAAAAATTTATACAATTTTGTATTTGAATATTTGAGGGTTTTGGTGATTTGGGTAATTTAATTTGCTGTTATAAATTTATAATGGATATTTTCCAGCTTAGGAACCTTTGAATAATTGATACGAGAATTTTATGTTTTACTAGTTTCACAGTGTTATGAATATTTGTTGTATAATATTTACATAAAGTTTATCAATTTTGAATTTTTGATATAATGTTACTTTATTGTGTTAACCATTAGTAATTGTTTGACAATTTATTAACTTACTGTAGGTGTGGAATATCATAGTGGATAATCGGAGTCCTAAACGATTTAAGAACTTGTTTTCGTTTTACAAAAGTAATCCTCAGTCTAGTGTTATTGGGCATGAAAATGTTGAGCATGACGAGAATGTGAATGAAATTGGAGTAGAGATGGAACATGAAAGACATGATAGTGAAGAAGAGCCTGAAATTCAAAATAATCAACCTTATGACATTACATCACTCGAACGAGATCCTGGAAAGCGTTGTCCTATAGGTGCATATCCTTTGAATGAACGTGACAATATTCGTCGAGCTTATGTGGTACATGGACCTTGTCAACCTATTTTGAACGATTATCCATATAATAAGTGTGGACCACAAGGACGAAGATTTTGTCCTAGATGGTTTAAAGAGTGGTCTTGGCTTGAGTATTCAATCGAGAAAGATAAGGCATATTGTTTCCCATGTTTTCTATTCGATACTTACCCATCTCGACATCCGTCTTTCACCGAAGATGGGTTTAATGGGTGGAAGAATGTAATGACAAAACAATCGGGTGTGGTGTTACATGTGGGTGGCATAATGTCTTTTCACAATGCTTCAATGCAAAAGTGGGAAAATTTAAGGAATCCTTCTAGGCATATCGAAAAAGTGATCAACACAATATCCTCTCAAGAAGTTGCAAAAAATCGACTCCACTTATTGCTACTATTGAGGCCGTGAGGTTGTTGGCACGACAAGGATGTTCATTTAGGGGGCATGATGAATCAAGTTATTCTCTTAATGGCGGCAATTTTGATGCGGTGTTGGGTTCTTTGAAAAGAATAAATGATGAAATTAACAACGCGGTAGACAATGCTCCGGGAAATGCCAAGTATACATCTCCTTTAATTCAAAAACAAATCACAAATATTCTTGGAAACAAAGTTAGATCAATGATTCGGGATGAAGGTGGAAATTCTAAATTTTCTATCCTTGTTGACGAAGCTGTAGATGTGTCAAATACGGAGCAAATGGCAATAATTCTTCGATTTGTTGATAATAGAGGGTTAATTAGAGAACGTTTCTTTAAAGTGAATAGTGTTTGTGACACTTGTTCTCAAACTTTGAAAGATGAGATTTCAAAAGTTCTTGCTCATTATGATCTTCGGGTTAAAAATATACGTGGACAAGGGTATGATGGTGCAAATAATATGCGTGGTCAATTTAACGGGCTACAAGCTTTATTTCTTAGAGAATGTCCATACGCGTATTATGTTCATTGTTTTGCTCACCGATTACAATTGTGCTTAAATGCCGCTGCGAAAGGTGTACATGATGTGTGGCAATTCTTTTCTACTTTGAATATGATTGTTACATTTGTTGATTCTTCCGCTAAAAGACATTTGATGTTAAAAAAATTTAGAGAAGAATGAATCTCGGATTTAGTAGCTGCCGGCACAATGAAGACAGGTTCGGGAAAATCAAGCTTGTTCTTTACAAAGAGCAGGGGCTACTCGTTGGGGTTCGCATTTTCGCTCTATCTCAAGTCTCATCAAGTTGTTTGGAGCTACTCGGGCAACTATCGATGATTTGCATATTAACGGTGTAGACAAAGTACAAGGAGAAGCAAAAGCAATGAGTAAGGCTTTAAGAAAGTTTGATTTCATTTATTGTCTCCACGTGATGCACGATATCATGAGAATAACCGACTTTTTGTGTCAAACTTTGCAAAAAAAGGATATTGACATATTGAATGCTTTGCATTTTCTTTCGATAACGAAAGAAAAACTCCAAGACATGAGAGAAAATGGGTGGGATGATTTAATTCTGAAGGTGGAAACTTTTTGTTGCTCACATGATATATCTATGCCGGATATGACCGCTCTTTATAAGGAGGGTTTGAGAAGTTGTGACAAAAACATCACAAATGCACACTATTATCGAGTTAATGTACTCTATAGTGTGATAGACTTTCAAATCACGGAGCTTAATAGTAGATTTGCCGAAAATTCTTTAGAGATTCTTGTTTTTAGTGCTTCGTTTGATCCACGTCACAATTTTTGGGCTTTCAAACGTGAAGATGTGTGTAAACTTGCTTTGAAGTATTATCCTTGTGATTATTTTTCATCATATGATAGACTTGCTTTAGATTTGGAGTGTGACTTTTTTGTTGAAGATGTCATTAAAGATCCGAGGTTTACAAACACAACTTCAACATCGGATTTGTGTCAACGAATGGTGGAGTTTGGTAAGACAACAATTTATCCTATGATTTACCGATTGATTTGTCTTATCTTAACTCTTCCGGTTTCTACCGCAACAACCGAGAGAGCATTTTCATCAATGAGCATCATCAAAAGTAAACTTCAGAATAAGATGAACGATGACTTTCTTGATGATTTAATGGTCCTTTATATCGAAAGGACTTATGCTGATAATATTAGAAATGACGATGTAATTGGCGAGTTCGAATTAAGTGGGCCTCGAAGGGTCAAATTTACGTAGTTATGTATTTTTTTTTTCTTTTTTTTTTTTTTTTTTTTTACTGTGTTTTGGTTTTAAGTCCTTTGTATTATTTTGATAGTAATTTATTATGAATGACGAACCTTATATATTGTGACATTGAGTTCGAACAATAATTTTTAAATTCAGCCCTTAGTGATTTTGAATCCTAGTTCCGCCCCTGTCACGTGGTAACCCTCTACTTTATTAATATCTATCAGCGTGACCCTAAACTTGTATTCCGTCAACTTTTCCGTTAAGTAATTAACGGAAAGTGTTGTGGCAAATTTAATTTTGTGTTTTTCTATATGATAACCCCGTAATTTAAAGAAATTCTACATGATAACCTTATATTTGTACATAACACTCATGCTTGAAAAAATACTTGTTTCGGGTATAAACTCGGGGTCTTGAGGGTGACGTCATGGATGGCCTCCAGGGTCTGGGCCCGCTCCATGTGCGACCTGCAGGGTGAACTCCGGGCCCGAGGGGCTTGCCCCCGGCGGAGCCTCCGACGCCCAAGTCAGTACCGAAATATATAAAATAATGTTTAATGTGGAAAATATAAGTGGAGAGATAGATAGAGAGTGAGAGTGTGGGGAGAGTGAATTAACCAACCCCTTTTACCTTTGCCCCCTACGGGCTATTTATAGAGTTTTTGGGCCCCTTGGGCCTTATATTTGTCGTCTAGCTGTCGTAAGCGTAATCGGATATTCGACCCCCAACAATTGCCCCCACCGGATTCGCATGCCAATGCGGATTCAGTGACGGATGTCGGCGTCGAATAGAGTGCGCGAAATCGTTGACCTTGGGCGATACAAGTGAAAAAAAGATCTCGTTAAACGAATCCTTAGCGGTAGAAGTACCGCGTGAAAGTGGTTGTCTAGCCGTGACAGACCAAATATAAACAGACATCGAAAGCAACACGATAGTTGTTGGGGGTGGCGTCTCCCGGGTCTGAGTACCTCGGACCGGAGGGGTCATGAGCCGGGAGCATCCCATGTACCCAGGCGACCGTCAGTCCCTCCCGGGTCTGGGGCATATTCGTCTCACCCGGGTCCGCGTCTGATCCGGCGGCGATGCGGTGCTGGCGAAATCTCACGCAGCGCGATCGAGTTTGCGCCATGGCCATCGAAAGTCTCGCGGCGGTAGGGTGATATTGAATACACAACGTCAAACGAATAAAAGAGCTAGCGCCCTTGAAGGCGATCCTGGCGCGGCGCTTAAGGTGACGGAGAATGAATCACGTCACGGGAATAAGGAGGTGGGCCGCGGGACAAGGTCACGTGGCGCGGCCTAGGGTGACACAAAGTAAACTGCGTCACTAGAATATAGGAGCTGCCCAGGCACGTAGCCATGGACTATTTGTACGACGGAGCCACCTGAGCACGAGGTCAGCCAGATGGTCTTATCCGAGCAAGCCATCTAGGCGCGGGGGCCATTAGTGGTCTCTTCTGATGGTAGTATAAAGGGCGAGGCCGCCAGGCCGGGCCGGGGCTCTCCGTCTGCAGTAGTGTAGAAAGCGCGCAGAGCCGTCCAGGCCGGCCGTGGACTCTCCGTCTGTGCAGTAGTATAAAGAAGCGCGAGAGCCGCCAGGCCGGCCGTAGACTCTCCGTCTGTGACGCAGTGTCTTGCACGCAGGCGCCTGAGCCGCCAGACCGGGCCGTGGACTCGTCGCGCGATGTTCGACCGTGCGTGGGTAATGTGCCCATCTGCAGGCGCGAGCGCCCAGGCCCGAACCATGGACTCTCAGGGCGCGATATTCATCCGTGCGTAGGCAATGTGCCATACGTAGGGCGCGAGCCGCCCAGGCCCCAGGCCATGGACTCTCAGGGCGCGATGTTCATCCGTATGTAGGCATGGGAGGTCCGCAGCCGCCCCCGGCCATAAGGCCGATCGGACATCAAGCGGTGAGAGCGGCCTGCACGTGGGCCATTATAGACATCCCGCTCTTTTGCATAACGCACCCTCATCCGGGCGGACGACCCACGGATGAGCATTGTCTGGTCGTCTGACGCAGCGCGCCAGTGCCGGCCGTAGACTCTCCGTCTGTGACGCAGTGTCTTGCCGCCTTGAGGCGCCGAGCCGCCAGGCCGGGCCGTGGACTCTCCGTGCGCGATGTTCGGCCGTGCGTGGGTAATGTGCCATACGCAGGGGGCGAGCCGCCCAGCGCCCCAGGCCATGGACTCTCGAGGCGCGATGTTCATCCGTCGCAGTGACGATGTGCCCATCACGTGGCGCGAGCCGCCAGGCCCAGGCCATGGACTCTCGGTAGCGATGTTCATCCGTCACGTAGGCATAAGGCACCTCACTGGGTACGAAGACCACGGGTGAGCATTGTCCTGGCCGTCTGCAGCGTATGGCGCCGAACCGGGCCATGGACTCTCAGGGCGCTATGTTCATCCGTGCGCAGGTAATGTACCATACGTAGGGCGCGAGCCGCCCAGGCCCCAGGCCATGGACTCTCAAGGCGCGATGTTCATCCGTACGTAGGCATAAGGCACCCTCACCCGGGTACGAAGACCACGGGTGAGATCAGTGCATGGGAGCCCTCCAGGCGGGTGCCTGGAAGGTCTTACCCTTCTCCGTCCTTTTATGCATCCATTCCTGCAAAATGTTAGTGAAATTTTTCAAAAATTCCTATTTTTGAATCTGACTGCCGTGATTAGCCGGGGTCGGGGGTAGTCCCCCCTCCTTGCCCTCTGGCCAGCTTTTGTGTGATACAAATCTAAACAAAGGCTGGGCAAAAATCTACCAAAAGAATACAAGGAAAAGCTCGCGGTGTCAACAATCCTGATCACTCGCTTTACAAATATAAATATGGCGGTTTTTGAGTATAAGGTGATTCTTGTGGAGCTTTCATGGAGTCTCGGGTGATTAAAGGTCGGCTAGGCGTCACAAATGTGTAGCTCGTATTTCCTTATCACCGCTTTGTCTCCATTACTCCTGAAAAATCAATATAAAAGAGATTGTAAGTTCATGTCGGTCTTAGTTGTTTTTGCTTGTATATCGGATTTTATTGAGAGGGTCAGGCAAAATAAGTGCACCCGGTGCCACTAGTGTGTCTATTAGACCGTCTATTTAGATCTCGTTTAGGCCCGTTGGGCTTATGTTTGTTGCATTAATTAATAGACTATGTTATACTTTCTCTAAGTGCTTTGAAACCTTGTGCCGACAACATTATTACAAAGATAAAGCTAGTATGCAATCCATTAATAAATTAATGTTACTACTTTTTGGTCAGGCACCTGCCCCCTACCATACATACTTTTTATGCTAACATGTTTTTATACTTAGAATTTTGAAGTAGAAATTAAAAGCATGAAAATACTTATCTTTCATGTATGATGAGGAGGATTCCCGGTGGTGGAAGAAAATCATGGTGACCTGTCCTGTCCCGTGACCGTGAG
This sequence comes from Dianthus caryophyllus, assembly GCA_023091065.1. Lineage (NCBI taxonomy): Eukaryota > Viridiplantae > Streptophyta > Magnoliopsida > Caryophyllales > Caryophyllaceae > Dianthus > Dianthus caryophyllus. The sequence continues at coordinate 9,802,722 of JALGRB010000016.1, forward strand.
CATGACTGTCAAACTTGCGGTGGTCCCGGCTCAGATGGGCTCATGACCTAGATGGGCTTACGGCCGGGTGAAGGTTGAGTCCCGGGATAGGGTGAAGGCGGTGTGTGAAAAGATCTCCCGGCGTGGAAGGTGGTTCCGGTCATGATGGTCGATCGGTCCCGGTCACGGCGTGGAAGGTGGTTCCCGGGATAAGGGTGGCCTGGTTCCGGTTGAAAAAGTAGCTGGGGAGAAGATGGTCGACGGTCTCGGCTCGAAGTTAATCGTCCCGGACCTGATATCATCCGGTCCCGACAGTGTTCATCGCGCCGGCAGTCCGGGGATGGGTGGTGACGATGTTTACAGGATCGTGACATCGCCCTTCACGGATCCAGACGTCTGACAGTCCTCGAATGGTGAGGTCCCGGCCGAGAGGGTCCCGGTGGTCGAGCTCGGGTCCGACGGCGGTCGAGCTTCCAGGCGGTAGGGGCGGTCCCGGTGTGTTGGCGTAGTCCCGGGATCAGGAGCCTCTTAGATTATAGCGGTGGGCGGTTAACGGTAATGGCGGTGCTGGAAGGTTATGGCGGCTGGAACCGTTGTCCCGGCGATGATGGAAGGTTATGGCGGTGCCGGGAGGTATTCACGGTGGTTGACGTTCGCGGTGGCTGATGCTCCCGGTGGCATGACAAGTCCCGGTTCAAGGAGATCTCGGGATGTGGTGGTTGTGTATAGTATAACCGTACCGGGAGGGTCCCGGTAGTGGCGGCAGGTGATTTCCCCGGCGGCCTTGCTTCCGTGAGCTCGGTGGCTTGGGTTGCCTTCTCTTTTTATTATAACTAATATTATAACCATCACTATATTATATTAATATATTATTATTATTGCTAGTTGCTACCACAATCTCTTTGTGGGACATCTTGGATTTTGGATTATATTATTAATTATCACTATTATTATATTATTTTTGTATCGTGTATTGTTGCTTTCCTCTGTACTTGTGGTCTCTATTTTCAACCCTCAGCTGTTTGTTAGAACAATTATATTAACAAACACACCTGTATATATAATTCACTACACTTCCTTCCTTTCTTCCTCGCGAGGCATGGCTTGGTTCCTTGCTCGAATGGGTACCATTATTCTTCGCCTTGGTTGTACGGTGATGACCGAGGCTGTGTATGCCGTCATGGGCCCCGAATCCATATGGTTGCGCCGAAGTGACTACGTGGCCGAGGGGGTCTGACCTCGTGAGGGTGGTCGGGACCACCTTGCCGGACAGTGGTGGCCTGATAACGTGGTTGAGGCCGGGTAGTCGGGTAATCTCCCGGGAGCTTTTTCTTCCTCGTGTCTTCACCTCGCTTTTGTTTTTTCTATTATTTTATTATTATTTTTCTTTTGGTTATTCCATTTTGCTTCTTTGTCTTCTAGTTTGTCTTTACTTTGTCTTCTTTCTCGGGTGGTTGTGATAATGACCGAGAGGGCTGAAAAACGTGGCCGAGACCGCGTACCGAGTAACCCTCCCCGGAGTGTTGTCTCCTCCTTATTTTCATCTTATTTTCATGATTTGTTACATTTTTTGGTCTTTTTGTGGGTATTCATGACTCACTGAACACTACTTTGTTTGGGTTGACTTGTTTTCTTCCTCTTTTCGTCCTTTCTTGTTGTTTGGCATGTGCAAGCTTCCACCTTTCTATCACTCCATTTGATGATTTCTTCAGTGTTGCTATTACTCTTATTATTTTAATAAAGCCTATGTGCTAGGCATGATTGCATGATACTTGGGAGCTTAGATCACGTGACCAATATTTTTTGGTCTTCTTATTTGGCGTATTCTTCTTTTCTCAAGTGCTTCACTATTATTATTAGTATTATTATTATTATTATTATTATTATTATTATTATATTCCCCAAATTAAAGGGGGTGGTATCAAAATGTGTAGGACTTTTGTCTTCAATGAAAGATGAGTTTTCTTGATTTTCTTTTGGGTATGCCGTGAATGATCACAAGTAGGGCAGTGCACGGTCGTTTTCTGTGGGTCTCATGGATGTGAACTATCTCTCCCCACAGACGGCGCCAATTGTTTCGGGTATAAACTCGGGGTCTTGAGGGTGACGTCATGGATGGCCTCCAGGGTCTGGGCTCGCTCCATGTGCGACCTGCAGGGTGAACTCGGGCAGAGGGCTTGCCCCATGAGCCTCCGACGCCAGTCAAGATCTGAAATATATAAAATAGTGTTTAATGTGGAAAATATAAGTGGAGAGATAGATAGAGAGAGAGAGTGTGGGGAGAGTGAATTAACCAACCCCTTTTACCTTTGCCCCCTAGGGGCTATTTATAGAGTTTTTGGGCTTTTGGGCCTCTTGGGCCTTATATTTGTCGTCTAGTTGTCGTAAGCGTAATCGGATATTCGACCCCCAACAATACTCATTAAATTAATTATTTTTCTTTTATTCTTCATTGTATAATATGTAATATTTATTTTTTACATCCCTGTGATTGAGGGCATGTTAACGAATTGTTTCCACGTCTACCCTCTCGATGTAATAGATTAAATTATTAATTATTTTCAACGCCCGAACAATACATCCGCCTCTTTCTGATTGAGGTGTACTTATTCATTCAAAGTTTCCTAACCAGCGAATTAACGAACTTCTAGGCTGGAAACTAAGTTAATCACATTATAGACAAAAGAAGATGTGAGAGTGAGTCGTCTGAAGAAAATTAATTCTATCAAACACATTCCATCGATGTCTTTCACATAAATGAGATTAAAACACCTCCTTAACAACTTCTTATCAAAAATTCAATTCAAAATAAAAGTAGGAGAAAAAAAAAAGAGATGTGACTCAATGGGTAAATTTAAAAATTTATGGTGTAATCAAGTGAAAACGAGAAAATTGATTAACTTAATGAGTGTGTTCCATGCATGTTCTTTTTCTAAAAAAAATTAAAGAAAAATGAGGTTACAATGTAAAACTAGTGGCGTGCCCCGTGGAATCCACGGATCGAGACGCTCACATTTCAATACATATTTCTTGTGGGTTGTCAATTGTGTTTGTGCATGTAAATATTATAGTCACTAATAATTATTAATTTCCATCTAAAATTTCAAAATAATCTCTTAAATTGATAGACATAATATGAATTCTAGGCTTTAAACATCGAAAATGTCACATATTATGTCGACTGCATGTTACATACTATCTACTACACAATCGAACAATTAACGAAATCATAAATTTTCCGCAAAGGTCCAACTGCGCCTTTGATGCTAAGACGAGCGCAAATCATAACACCAAGAGTTAGAGCTCAAAATTAATGGACTTTTACTCCTAAGGACAATTATGAAATTGTTTATGTATTGAAGACATGTTTTATTAAATGAGAAGAAACTAATATTGTGTCCTAAAAATGTGGAGGAATGTTACTACTGTGTCCTTTTTATTGTGAGTTGTTCCCAGTTACACATCGTTCCATTTGCAGTTTTTCTTTATTGTTTTCATAATTTGTGAGTTTCCTTTACTTAGTTGTTGTTGTGCCTCCTTTGTGGCGCTTTGTTTGTCGTTTCTTCTGTGTCTTTCTTTCATCGCTTGTATCGTCCTTTCTTGTCTGGATTTATATTTGTTGTTAATTTGTTTATTTAATTGATCGTTATTAATGCATTATATATCGATCGGAATGTATCAAGTTTTATATATCATGTTATTACGTTATATGAAACTGCAATGAGGTATGCTTAAAATATAATTTGAAATGCTTTAAGTCTTAATAATCATGTGTTATGTAGATGCTCTATGTGTGTTATGCTGTAATTACACATGTATATAATAATGTTACTCCGTATATTTTACTTGCTATGGGTTTATATGGCTTAGCGTGTGCGGGATGGAATCGAGTCTTACGAGATATACGTAGCTAGCCCGAGGTTAATTGACGATGAACATCAGGGGATTGATGGTCTTCTTTTGCATTTTGAGAGATGCTAAATTAATAACCATGGATATTTATAACTCTGATTATGTATTTTGAGTTGTAAGACGATTGCAGCTGGTTTGTAATACAAAGTACGTAATTAATATTTCCGCCTAAATTTAATTAGGTCACGAAAATCGGGTTGTTACAGTAATAATAATTAAGAATAAAGATCAAACATATTGCGTGCATTCGAATAGGAGATACAATTTTTTATAGTCACGTATAATGGTGGATATATATTTCTTATTTATATAATACCAAAATGATTCCAAAGAAGTTTTCAATAGTTTTTGAGAAATTCATCGAGCACTTTTCGCATTTAAAAAAGTATATGTTCATTTTTATACATCAAACTTAATATGATATTTATATTAAGTAGGTATGTTAGATTACTTATTGTATGTTTTTTTTTTGCATATATTTCGAATATGTTTAGATTAATTTATAAAATATAATTTAGAACTTATTTCATAATAATCATCATCAAATTTTGTAATTTTAAGAATAGTCCTGAACACATATAAAATAAATAGTTACTATCAAAATAAATATAAATTCTCGAAACAAAATAAAAACATGAAATTAAGAACGCAAAAGCATTTAAAGATAAATGGATGAGAAATAATGATTTTATTATTTCATGACCTTTGAAATTTTTTAATTCTCACACCAACTAAATTAATGCATCAATTTTATGAATGAATGATTCTTGTAATTTTCTCAATGAATGATTCTTGTAATTTTTTGAATGAATGATTCTTGTATTTTGGTTCTTTTATTTTAATTAATTTGTTAAAATAAATTTTAAAAAAATGAAAAATTAAGGGAAAAAATAAATTACTATTAGATGATGACTTTAAAATCATTCTAGTTATAAGAAAGTTAAGTAAATAAAAAATAATGACAATATATTTTTTTGTTTCCAGTGTAAGGTTATGATATTGTAAAATATATAATTTTAAAACAATTACTATAAAAATCACATTAAAAAATTATAATTTCTCATAGTTTTTGACTGTGTAGAAATAACAATTTAAATGAATATATTTATCTTATTCATCTCCTTTCATACTATTAAGCCTTGATAAAAAAAAAAAAAAAAAAAAAAAAATATACATCACAATTATTTTTTTATTCTCTTCTTAAACATCTTCTTGATAAGTTTAAAGTTAATAAATAAAGTCAAAGATTACTGAAACAAATATCAAATAATCCGCATTGGCTTTATCCCTTCATTCAAAAATAATTAACCAAAAATTAGCAACACATTGATTATACCTTGGTAATTGTGGATTTTTTTTATTTGATTTGTTCCTGAAAAGATAAAAATTAGTTAACATTGTACTATAAAATAACATTAGAGGAAAAAAAAGAATCAAAGTCACAAAATCAAAAGCAAAATATATCTAAATTTACAAATTTTAAACATTATTAAAATATTTGATGCATGACTTTTAATATTCTGAAAATTATATTTGATCCACCTTGTATTTATCCCCTCATTAAAAATAATTATCAAAATTTCCTCAAAAATAAAATAATGTTAATTAATAGAATAATCAACACATAGATTATACCTTGTAATCATTATGAGCTTTGTTATTCTTCGACTCATTCCTACAAATATAAAAAATAGTCAACATTGTACTATAAAATATAAATAAATATGTAAATATTTACATATCTATATCTTATATCTTATATCTATATTACATATTAAAATCAAAGCTACAAAGTCAAAAGTAAAATGTGTCTAAATATAAATTTAAAAAAATTATCGAAATAATTTTACCATGACTTTGAAAGTTTTGGAATTTTTAAAATAATAGAATTGATGCATGATTTTATAATGTAATAACTTATGTCTTATGGTTTTCTTTATATTAATTAGTTTACACAAAATAATTAATTCAAAAAAAATAATAATAATGTAATGAGAAATAAAAGACGATGTAGTTGAAAAGTTTGATTCTTTGTTTACAATTATTAAATTTTTTGTGTTAGTACATACCAATTGAGTAGTCTATTTTTTGATTTAATTTGTTTGTCGGGCACTCTAATGTTGTACGACGTGAACGGTGAAAATGAAAACCGGAGAAGAAAAACAGCCATGTTGAGATGAATGTTGTTTAACACGGACAATTGAATGCGAGCAAATGAATGATGGACTTCAATTATGGTATTCAATTATGGTCTTTTCGTATACTCAAAATTTGAAAGGAAAAGGAAGCTGAAAAAACAATGGGAAGACGATTAGGTAGAGAATTTGACCCGGAAAGTCAATGCGGACGTGGGCCCCAATAGATGACGTGGCGGAATAAGGGGAAAAAAGTGTATGTTTTTGAGGGTTTTCCATGAAAACACTTATGGGGATTCTCTTTTAATATATAATATAGATATAGATATAGAATATAGATATAGATATAGATATAGATATAGAATATAGATATAGATATAGATATAGATTTTGTGAAACACGAGTTTACCACATAGAAAAAACCATAATCAATTCCGGCACATCACTTTCCGTTAACTATTTAACGGAAAAACTAACAGAATACAAGTTTAGGGTCATGTTGATGGGTATTAATAAAGTACAGGGTTACCATGTATACCTTCTTAAAAGTAGGGTTACAACGTAGAATTTGAAAAAACACAGGGTTACCCTGTACAAAAATCCAAAAATTAAATTTCAAAAAATATTATAAAAGTGAACTTACAGCTCGTAAAATGGAGCAATAATTGCAATGATTGGGATGACCTCAACGCATGAACACCCACCAAAAACCGATACGCTACATATCTTATACAAGAATAAAAAAAAATATAAACTCAAAGACGGGCCTGATCAGCTGTAACACCCCGTGTTTTATTAACACTAATTAATTACTTTGACTAAATTATTAACTTAAATTTTATATAATTTAACTCTTATTCAATTACTTTAAAAACGTGGCTGAAAAATTTCGATCGAATAAACCTTCTCTAGATATTTCTAACTAAACCTTCTTGATTTTAAATTAATCTTTATTATATTTTTATTTCTAAAATACTTGTCGAACTAAAACGTTACTTTTTTTACCATTTTTAAATTCTATAAATTTGCATTACATTTAAAAAAAATCATTACTGTCATAAAATTTACTTTTTGTAGAAATAACTTTCAAATAATCAGACCGTTTGAAAATCTATGAGAGCGTAATTTAAATTGTAACTAATGTTTTTACACACCCTTTATTTTTAAAAGATAAGTTTTATGATATGAATAATAAAAATAAAATTATTACTTAATAATTTTCAACATAATATATTTTGTAAAACATTAAAGTTTATAAATAGGAGCGAATGAAACAGAGCAAATCGTATGTAACACCCCAGCCCCAACTAAAGGCCGAAATGTCATTCACGGTAGCTCGCCAGGCTGCGTACATCGCCCACAAACCAACACGGGTCCTTTCCAGCGCACTTTGTCCTCACTCGTGCACATCTTGAGAACTTCCCAGGAGGTCACCCATCCTAAGACTACTCTACAGCAAGCACGCTTAACTGAAGAGTTCTTAAGATGAGCCACCAGAAAAGAAGATGCATCTTGTTGATATGAGTAGTACTTACAATCCTTTTAAGCACTAGGTCACTTGAGCTCATCACATGGACCACTTCAACGGGGAACCCGGCCCGAATAACCTCGGACAACACCGGGTGTTACATCGTAAATCGAATTCCTTGGATTAGCCTCACCCACGTCTCCCTCATTCACTTCCACTCATTTAGATATTTGTTTTGAGCTTCCTTTACACACCACTCAAACCCTATACTCCCTCATTTTATTTTATTTTACTGATACTTTCATCTCCTTCATCTTATCTTCTTCTTCCTCAACTTCTTTTGTTTTAAGTACTCCATTAAAAGCCAAGGCACGACAACAACAGCAAACATCAACACAAAACAACAATAAATAATAATAATAATAATAATAATAAGCAGCAGCAACAACGAACAACAACAATGGCAACCATCAACAACGAATCGACAACAACAAACACCAGGCGACTAGCCTCGCCAGCCACCGTCACCAGCCGCCATGACCACCACCGTGGTCCCTCTCTCCTCTGTCGTGCTCTCCTGCTTCTCTTCTCCCCTGTTTCTTTTTCCCTGTTTTCGACCCACCGTAGACCACCACCACGGCTGTCCACCGTGAACCACCTGGGCCCTGCTTACCGTGGCCTTGCTATGCTTGCCGTCGTGTTCAATCATCGGTAAGTGTCGTCGATTAAATCGTTTTTATCCATTGAATTATCGACATTTGTTTTCGCCCATTTTAATTCATTTTCGCCTCTTGTTCTCTGCTCTCCCTCGCCTCTGCCGTTCATCACCACCGTGACCTTCGCCGGAGTTCAACACATCAAACGGCCACGTACTTTCGTGCTCCCCTGCTTCCAGACGGTACAGCCACCATCACCGCGGCCCTGTTCTCTCTTTCTCTCCTGTTCTCTCGAGCTTCCTCGGCCTTGCTCCGTTTTCAGCTCGCCGGAGCTCCGACATCCGTTTATTTCAGTTCATTCAGTTCTCCGTATGTTTCGCTGAATGATACATAGTCGTCGTTGTTGTCGCCACTGTCGTCTCTTGGCCACACGTGAGTCGGTGACGATCTACGGCTTGACTAGCACGATATACTACTGCCACTTCCTATGATAGTGAGTCTCTTTTGACTCCGTTTGTATTACCCTTCTTATTGTCCTGTCAATTAATCAACTCTCGACATTCAATTCGCTTTCCGTCTATAATTTATTATATCGATACGTTGTGTCGTGTCTCATTTTATTCTTCTCTTTTTGTGGGTGTTGCTGTCAACGCCTGTTGTTGTTCTCATTCGACTTCACTACTTATCGGGTCTATGAGGAAGCAAGTTAGTTATGAGTCTTGGGTTGACAAAATCATGGATCCAGACGAGCTAAGGAAATTCGTACCGAGCTAACATAAGGTGCCCCCGCACACTAGTTTAATTTATGTATTTAGAATATATAATTTTTGTGTTCATGTGTTATATAAATAAATTATGTGATTTTATGAATTTTGATTGTGTGTTAATTTGAATTATTATATGATGTTGAATTAAATTGTGAAATATGATATTTGTATGATTTTATGATAATATGTTTTAGGTGAAAAATGTGTTGTTAAATTATTGTTGATTTTATATGAAATTTTATCATGTTGAAATTATATGTTATGTGTAAATTATTGAAGATATTAAATATAAGCATCACAAGTATAAAAATAAGACTAAAAATATTATTAACCGGCTTAAGTAAATAAACTAAATAAATATAAAAATATTTATAGTCGTAAAAATAGTTGTAGTTACTTAATGGTTCAAATTAAAATACAACTAAAAATAAGGAGTTAAATAAAAAGAGTATCAAGTTTAAATTAGGATTAAATCAATTTAAAAGTGAAGTTCATTTTTAATATACATAAAATTACTCATATTAAATATCTAATATAAATATTAAATATCTAATATAAACAGTCGTATAAAAACTCATATATCTAATTTAATATAATAATTACTTTATTTAAAACTCTAAAGTTTAAAATGAACTTAAAATATACTAAATAAGTATTTGGTTAAAATATTAAAAGGAAATAAAGAACTTGAAATTTAAAATAAACCTAGTAAAGCTATTATTGAATAAAGTTGAAAATTAATATCACTAACAAGATTTTTGAAAATAAAATGAAGTTAGGCGAAGTCGCGTAAAAAGAAATTTAAGAACTAACGTCACAAATATAAACTAAAATAAATATAAAGTGTCAAGAATTTACTTAGTATAAAAGTGTAAGCACGAAAAGAGTATTATCATATAAATAAGTAAGTAAGTATAACATTTTCTATGAAAGGATAAACTTAAAGCAAAACTCACAAATTTAAACAATATCTTTAAAAATAAGAATTCGTCTTAAAGTCGATAACTCACTAAATAAATGTAGGTCATATAATAAAAATTAAACATATAAAACGTGAGACATTATAAAAAAAAATATGAATAGTTCCATAAAAAAATGATGTAGAAAAGATCTCTAAGTTATAAAAACTTAAATAAAATTCTACGATCAAATTATCCTTTCACTTAAATCGAATAAGTTAAAATTATAATACAAAGTTGTATTAAGGAGTTAAACCACCTAAAAGAAATTTAACTAAATGTCAGTTAATTATATTTTATCAAAAATCTAAAACTTGACAAATATCATTTAAGTAATATTTCTAAGGTTAAAATAAATGTTATGAATATTATGTAACTAAACACCTTCATTATTTATATTAACTATGAAAATATCAAATAATTATTATATTAAACGAAACTTGGAATATTTATATCACTAATTGTAAACATACTTAAGTTGAAATTTAAACGAAACTAAATCATTTAACTTAATCAAATAAAATACTTACACTTGAATAAAATAAATTAATTACTTGAACCTATTTAAGTTAGTCGATTCGAAATAAATCATTTTAAAGTAAACTAAGTAACGAGAATTAATATTTAAAAGAAAATGAATGAATAGTAAAATGATGAATAGTAACCGTGATGAATAGTAAAATAATGAATAGTGAAAAAATTTAAAATTTACGAACGGACTCAAAATAAATATTTAAGTTTTCTATGTGCTTCCGTTTACCTGAAGAACTGCTAGAACTAAATTTTCATTATACAAGTTCGACGATATTGATTTGTTTGAATTACCGCGTAAGTAATAAAGAAACGAGAAAATGATAAAGAAAGTACTTGTTAAATACTCGGGTGTCTGCCATGTTGCGAATCTATTGTGCCATCGTTAGAAAGGTAGCCGCGTATGGGGACTCTTTCACTCTCGGTCGATCGGCGTTCTAATGACTCTCATAGTCTTTAGGCAAGCGGCGTTTACATCCCTTGAATGGGCATAAATGTGGCGACCTGCGGTCCATACGAGGTAACGGAAAATGACCATCCCATCCGGGGACCTTGTCGATAGGTATTAATCGTTTTATTTAGGAAAGCATACTCTCTTGAATAGCGAGGTTTATGTCGATTCTAAATAGAGGTGTATGCATACATTAGATAAGAGATTGAATCGTCCTTCTTACCTATTGGTATCTTTAGCATTAAAGTCCGTTGATGTACCCGGCAGCTACTGCGCAGGCCTTGCTTTTGTAGGGTTTTGCATGCTTCCATCCTAACTTGTTGTGGCTCATAGGACAACGTATGATAGATTATCCATGTTGTGTTGGATATTAGGTAGTTATCATGTACGCTACTTAGTGTTTGATCTGATGTACGAGTCTGAGTAACTAGTGCACTTTGATAGCGAATCATATGGGTGGTTTACTATGAGAGTACACAAGCCGCTCTGTAGTCAAGACTCGCGAGTTACGTTACTATATGAATATAATTGAAAAGGGTCGACTACCTCGAATATGAATGAATTGATAATGCTTGTCCTCTGTGTTTATGAATTGAGATGATATGATGATATGATGATTTAATTGCCATGCTAAATGAGTTATTTTATGTTATGATATATGAACTGCATTATTGTATGTATATTTGTCGCTTAGTATGTGCGGGGCTGAAAAAGCTAATACGGGAATACCTCAGGTACCCCGAGACTTGATTGTTGATCTACACAAGGGGATTGAAGGCCTTATTTTATATTTTGAGAGAATGTAATCAATTAAACTCTGTTTTATCTATGACTCTTATTATGTATAATGAGTTGTATAATGATGACAGTTGGTTTTGTAATATTTAGACTTAATTAATATTTCCACCTTAGTTTAATTAAAGTCACTGTAAAAACCAGGTTGTTACATCAGCCACCCAAAACAGAATCGAGATTTACACAGTAAGCACAAATTCTAACATGGTTTCTTATCCACATAAAATTGCTAACAAATGTGAATGCAAAATAAACGGACTTTAATATTACGAAATTGAACGTACAGATCGTAAAATAGAGCAAGAATTGCAATGATTGAGATGACCTCAACACCTGAACATCCACAAAAAACTGATACAGTACATATCTTATACAAAAAAAAAATATAAACACAAAGATGAACTTGAACAGCCACCCAAAACCGAATCGAGATTTACACAATAATCACAAATTCAAACATGATTTCCTATCAACATAAAAGTTGCTTACATAAGTTAAAGCAAAATAAACGGACTTTTCTAGTCAAACCAGACGATAATGTTAAGTGGGCAGAAAGCTTAACTCTAAACAGTGACAATTAACTTTGAGCAAATTCAGAACGAAATTAACTAATTACCACGATCAACTATTTATAATTAGATTGAACTTCATTTAAGAACACCATCAAATTTCCCGCATTTCCAATAAAAAGGTAAATAAACGACTAAAACAGAACTAAAAATCCGCCAAATTAAATTGGGTTTTGATGACCTCAATGCATGAACACCCACCAAAAACCGATACGCTACATATCTTATACAAGAAAAAAAATATAAACTCGAAGACGGACCTGATCAGCCACCCAAAACAGAATCTTTTACACAGTAAGCACAAATTCTAACATGGTTTCCTATCCACATAAAAGTTGCTAACAGAAGTGAAAGCAAAATAAACGGACTTTAATATTATAAAACTGAACTTACAGATCGTAAAATAGAGCAAGAACTGCAATGATTGGGATGACCTCAACGCCTGAACATCCACCAAAAACCGATACACTACTTATACAATACGTATCTTATACAAGAAAAAAAATATAAACACAAAGACGAACCTGAACAGCCACCCAAAATCGAATCGAGATTTACACAATAATCACAAATTCAAACATGATTTCCTATCAACTTAAAAGTTGCTAACATAAGTTAAAGCAAAATAAACGGACTTTTCTAGTCAAACTAGACGATAATGTTAAGTTGGCAGCAAGCTTAACTCTAAACAGTGACAATTAACTTTGAGCAAATTGCTTCTTATCAACTCTACTTAAATTGCTTCTTCATTTTAATCTTCCTTCAATTTTTTTTTTTTTTTAAAACTTAACTCATAATTCTACAATGCCTTCAAATAAAAACTTAAGCAATACAAATAATATATTCAACAATTCACAAGTATATTCAAGTGATAGTTCTGATGATTTTACTCAATGGCATGAACAAAATATGAAGTTAGACATTTTACTAGAAAATGTTTTAACTTCTATACCAAATCCATTCCTACAACCACCATATCTAATTTCAAGACAAAGGAGAAGACACATAGAGAGAAATCGTGAAAATGGTCATAAACGTTTGTTCAATGATTATTTTTCTGATAATTCGATGTAGCCACCTGATATATTTCGACGTAGATATCGCATGTGCCACATTTATTTCTTCGTATATGTAATGAGGTTACTAATGGCAATGAGTATTTTCAACAAAGACCAAATGCAAGTGGTAGACTTGGTTTTTCACCACTAGAGAAATGCACTATTGCGCTAAGAGTTCTAGCATACGGAACATCTAGTGACTCTATTGATGAGTATATGCGCATGAGCGAAAATGTGGTAAGAGAGTCTGTTATACACTTTGCACAATGTGTGATCTCTAAATTTAGCGCAGTGTATTTACGAAAGCCTAACGAAGAAGATGTAACAAGGTTACTTGAAGCTGGGGAGATACGCGGATTTCCTGGAATGATGGGTAGCATCGATTATATGCATTGGCAGTGAAAGAATTGCCCAACTTCATGGGTTGTACAAGTTGTTGAAAGGAATCGTAAAACAACAATTATATTGGAAGTTGTTGCATCATACGATCTGGGGATATGACATGCATTTTTTGGCACACCAGGTGCATGCAATGACATTAATATGCTTCAACGATCCCCCTTTTTTTTTTTTATGATGTTTTACAAGGTTGAGCACCAGAAGTTAATTTTCAAATTAATGGCCATGATTATAATATGGGATATTATCTTACGGATAATATATATCCTCAATGGGCAACTTTTGCGAAATCAATTACCGCTCCTCAAGTTTATAAGCACAAGTTATTTGCTCAACATCAAGAGTCTGTCAGGAAAGACGTTGAGCGTGCATTTGGAGTTTTACAAGCTCGTTTTGCATTTATCAAACGTCCTTGCATCATGTGGAATGAGCAATTAATGGGTAAAATTCTCATGACTTGTATTATAATGCATAATATGATAGTGGAGGATGAACGAGATACATATCTAAACCAATATGACATCACAGACCCTAATGAACCAAGTCAAAGCAGGAATGAAGTTGAAGAAGCCAATGATGAACAACGTTTGCAGTACACTATAGGATGTTTTATTAGCTTAGCTAGTTATATGGAAAATCGAACACAATTTCGTAGTAGATAAATTCATAATAATCTAAAAAATTATTTAATTCAACATATAGCGCATAAATTTAGTAATCGTAACTGAAGATGTAACCGTCGGGTCTTTTTAGCATATTGTTTGAACTGTTTTTTTTCTTTCAATGTAATATTTGACAATTTTAAGTACAACGCATTTTATTATAATATTTAAATATTATTTTTTTAGTAATAAAATATAGAGAAAATTGTTCATTACACCCTTATAAAAATCACTTTTTGTAAATTACACCCTTGTATAATTTTTTTTGAAACTTACATACAAAATTTTACTTTTATTCTAAAATTGCTCCAAAATGAAATTTTAATAGTATTTTAATGTTCCTTTTTTACGATTATTTGCTTATATTTGAATAACTAAATCAATATTAATCAACGGCTTGTGTAATAAAATAATTTAATCGATACAAAAGAGTGTTTTAGTTCATCGAAAACCTCATTTTGGGGTAATTTTAGAAGAAAAGTGAAATACTGTATGTAAGTTTCATAAAAAATTATACAAGGGTGTAATTTACAAAAATTGATTTTTATAAGGGTGTAATGAACAATTTTCTCTAAAATATATATTATTTCTTATTATTTAATATTCATAAATATTATTATGATCATTGGTTACAAATAATAATAATAATAATAACAAATGATATTATTATTTTATTATGGAATCTAGGGTAGGGGTGGACGGGTGGTTAACCTAGAGCTTTAATGGGGCGGAAATATGAGTTTGGTTTTGAAAGTAGGTTTGGTTGGAAAATAATAATATTTTAAGGGAAGAACTAGGGTTAATGTGAGCAAATCAAACCATTGATGGGGGTACTCTTATGATTGTGGGAAAAAATTAGAAAAATTTGGATAAGGGATAAAAATGATAAATAATGAGGTGTTGAAAATATAAACAGAGTGAGAAAATTATTAACGGAAAATGTAAGCTTACCATTATTTATGCTCTAAATATGACCCGACCCGACCTGACCCTTGTACCAAAAAAAAAAAAAAAATTATGACCCGACCTGACCCATTTTTTTGGGTCTGAGACCTGTAATTTTGACTCGTGACTCGAAGTGACCCCCTAATTTAGGATCAAGACCGGACTCGACCCGTTCGACTGGATAGGTCAAGTGTAATTTTATGTAAAAAGACTTTTTAAGTTGTTAAACACATATTTTCGATTCGAACCCAACCCGTGACTCGTATATTGACCCGACCTATACATTGACCCAACCCGTATAACCCGAACCCGACCCCGTTGGTGGGTCTAGCTCTAAGTCATTAAAAAGTACTCCCTCCATTCACTTCCATTTGCATCATTTGCTTTTTCACGTTTGCCAACGTGAATGTTGGGACACAAATATGTAGTGTTTTACGTTTTTAAAAATTATAAAATTTAGATATTTTTGTTGTACTCATTAAAACCTATCAAACAAGATGACACATGATTATATTTTATTTGATACGTTGTAAGAAATTTCAAAAATTACCCACTTAAATGAATAGTAATTTTTTTTCTCTTTGCAAATGGGAGTGAATGGAGAGAGTAACAAAAACAAATCAATTAATGAAAGGAGATTCAAAATGTACCCTTAAACAAATAAACCCGAAAAATCCTACGCGTTACCGACGTGTCACCAAAATTAAATCAGAAGCGTCCATCAAAATCTCAAACCCACAAACCCTAGCCAGCCTCCACCCCCCAACCCGACTATATAAAACCCACACCTCCCACTTTCTCTCTCTTCAAAAACCTTATCTCACACATCACCTCTCCTCTCTCCCTCCCTCCATTTATTTCTTTCAAACCTAAACAAACAATAACAATATTAAAATTAAACAAAAACACTTTGAAATTTTATAAAACTCGACAAAAACCAAAACAAAAAAAAAAAAACAAAACCTTTCATCCTCCCATGTCAAACAAACCCAATTACATCAAAAAATCACCATAAAAAATTCACATAAAATTAAATTAAATCAGTTTTACGGTGGATATGGCGAGGTGGGCGGCGGCGACGGCGGGGCAGGGCGGCGGAGGCGGAGGGTACGTGGGGTGGGAAGAGGTGTACGTGTGCGGGGAGAAAGGGAGGAGAGAGATACATTACACGATGAAGAGAAGAGATGGTGGTAATGATTTAGCTGTTATTGCTAAAGAACGTAGCTTACGTCATATGACGTATAGGTTTCTTCTTGATTTTGATACCACTTCATCGATGATTCAATCTGCTAAACCTAGATCTAGGCGTGAGCTTATTGATTGGTTGAATTCCTTTCTTCCTGGTAATTCTTTTTTTCCTTCCACTTTTTTTTTTTTTTTTTTTAAATTTTTGTTTGTCGTTGATTTTTCTGGGTTTTTTTTTTTTAATTCCTCGGCTACCCTTTATCGTTGATGTTCTGGGATTTTTTTTTTTTTGTTCAAAATTTATGGCTCTTTATATTCAAAGGTACCCTTTTTGTATTTGTTAATTTTTTTTTAATTGATAGAGTTTCTGGGTTGTTAGCGACATCAGATGCCCTTTGATCGTTTTTTTTTTTTTTTTGGCATTTTTAAAAATTTCGTTGATTTATTTATTTATTTATTTTCTGGGTTTTTTTTTTGGGTTGACAAATTGTAATTTTTTATTAATGTTTCTTATGGTGGTTTATGAAATTTCACAATTTAGCGACATGGTTTTTTAAATTGAATGTTTTTGTGAAAGTTTCAATTTTGAATTAAAAGTGTGATATTTAGATCTCGACTAAAATATTGCTTAATTGGCTTGAAATTGATAAGTCTTTTGGAAGATTTGCAAAATATTTGGTAATTTATGAACATGGCTAATCATAGTTTAAGAGGATACCGTGTGGAATTAGTCCTTATTTATTTATTTATTTTTTTTTTTTTTTTGTGTTTCTGGGCATTTTGGGTTATTTTTAATTGGTGATATTCCTTGATTGACAAGGAAATAATATACTCATCCTTCTTATTATTGACAAGGAAAAATATATTCTTTGTGTGTGTTTTTAATTTTTTTGGTGAATTATTTTTTTTTTTTTTTTTATTTTTTTTTTTTTTTTTTTTTTTGGTCAACTTTAGCTATATCTAAATTTAATTAGTTTTGAGAGATCCATATATGATTAGATCTGATATTTTATTCCATTGTTATTTTTATCTATATTTGTTTTTGGGTTAATTTATTTTTTTCCAAAAGTTGGATAAAATGATTTCTTTTATAAATTAACAATTTGGGATTCATAATCCTCTCAGATCTGGTTTGAATTTGAGATTGAGCTGTGAATGATCTCAATAAATTGTCTTTTTGCAAAACAAAAAAAATGTATTAAATTGTGATTGGAAAACTAGTGAAGCATTACATTAAATTGCTACGAAATGGCAGTTGTAGTTCTATTCTGAAAAGATCATGCGTTCAATTCGTACTAGTATCTAGATTTAAAAGGGTGTAAATCAAGGTTATGTTCGTATCGAAGCGGAAAAATTGAAGGCCAAGTTACGGGAGATAATGTCGGCGTCAGTGGTTTCCTTTAGTGGATGAGGAAACATGTCGCATTATGTCGATGATAGATTATCTGATATCGTTTTGTATGTGAAATGGGAGTAGAATTCAATATGATGTCTTTTGAACCAGATCTCACCAATTTTTGGATGGTATTTGTCCGAAAGGCTATTAGCTTTTTTCTGTATCTGGGTATTATATGCATGTGTTCTGCAAACTGTTTTTTGAGAGTTCAGTTCGGGGATGAACTGTTAAGGGAGGCTATATGGAAGAAGGAATACGGTGACATAGATTATGCAGCGGTGTATTTCTAGTTTGTGCTGCTCTATTTGGTTACATAGAGCCAGTAATTTTAGCTTGTAATTAGAATGATGTTGAATTTAGTGTGCTCAACAGTGATTTTTGGTAGATGTAATTGGTAGAACTTTTTTTTGTGTGTTTGAGAGGTTGCTTGAGATATTTATGTACTTGCTTTTTTCCGTTAGTCTTTAGTTATCTGCTATAGTCCAAGTTGCATTGGTGGATCGCAATTTTAGCTAGTTTGAATTTTCACCGTGTTTTATGCTTGTAATGATTGTCATATCTTTAACGCAACTGCCTTAAACTTGACGACAGCTGACTGTATGTGGGCTGCAGGACTGTTAGACCAATGTCTAAGAGGCGGTTGAGAGTTAAGAGTTTTGGCATCCTCATGCCCTCTTCATATATCTAGGTTGAAAGTTCTGCCACTTCTGTTTCTCCGATTTTCAAAATTGTCTTTTTAGTTTGTGATGTGTGTACGTCTGTGGTCTGACTTCTTACTATCATAGTGTCTGGTTTCCCGCTCTATTTGTTAACTGCTGTGGCATATTAGTGGTCTGAATTGTTTACGGTAACCTTTTCTTGCGTGGTGTGTAAGCCTGCCTATGATGTACAAGTCATCTGAACTTTCCTTTTTCGCTAACAGCTTTTTACGAATGGGTGCAGATACGCCAAACCCAGTCTCACCTCAGAAGACTGGTGGTCCATCTGATATAAAAGAGCCGAATGAGTTAGATGTTCAAACAATCAAGGTACGTAGCACCGTGCTTTGCTGTCTATTTTTCCATTTTACATAATTATTCTTTGTAATTTTGCTTTTGTGGTTGCATACTAATTTTGATCTATTCATTCAGGATTCAAATCTTCAGACAGTAGCCTCATACACAAAAGAGTTTCTTTGGGTAGGCTCTCCATGGATTTGTAAGAAGAAGCGTAGACATTACTCAGCGTTTTGCCGCAATGGATTTAAAATTTCGGTATTACTCAGTTCTCAGCTTTCAATTTTACCATATCTTAATGGTTAGGTGACTTCCATGATCATATTAAACCGTCTTGTGTTTTTATCATAACTTCTGTTAATCTGTTTACAGGTGAATGAATTTGTTCATGTGTTGGCTGAAGAAAATAATCGGCTTGTAGGTTACTTGGATGATATGTACGAGGATGCCAGAGGCAGCAAAATGGTTGTGGTACGGTGGTTTCATAAAATTGATGAGGTTGGTCTTGATTTGCCTCACGATTTTAATTACAGAGAGATTTTCTTTTCCCTTTGTCTTCAAGATCTCAACATTGAATGCATAGACGGAGTGGCCATGGTGTTGAGTCCCGAGCATTATGAGAAATTTCCTAGTGTAGCTAAACACACCAAGTTGGAACCCTATGTGTGCAGTCAACAGTTTGATAACGACGATCTCAAGCCTTTTGATGTGACTCAAATAAAAGGTTATTGGAAACAAGAAATACTCAAATATATGTTCCCTATCTCTTCTTCAAAACCATCTGATAAGACTATTGTTCCCGAGGATCCCGTGACAAAACCAAGGAAGCGATTGCGCTTGGCACGTGATTACAAGACAAATATACCGTCTTCAGTTGTGAGAGATCCTACGGATGTTGATGCTGTTAATGCTGTTAATGGTCAAAGAAACCACGGCTCATCTCAAGGTCCTCGTGTGACGGTTTCCAGAATGGGAATGGAAGTAGAACCTCCTCGTCAGACGCCAGCTGTTGGCACCGTAGTTGAAGTTTTGTCACAAGATAGTGGTATCAGAGGCTGTTGGTTTAGAGCTACTATCATTAAGAAGCACAAAAACAAGGTCAAGCTGTCTTATCACGACGTTAAGGACGCAGAGAATGAAGCTAATCCTCTTGAGGTATTTTTGATATTTTGTCCGTCTATCTTTTGATATCTTGCTTCGATTATAAGGGTAAATATGAGAGGCTTTAATCTAAACACTGTCCATGCCTAATTTGGGGCTGCTTTCATTGTTTTCTACATAGCAATATAACGTAGCAATATTCTTTCAATATGTTGTAGTTTTTGCCCTAGCAATGTACTTACATAAACCTGTCCTTGTGTCTAAATAGGAATGGATGATGGCGTCGAGAATTGCTGTTCGTGATGAAATGGGTCTTCGACTTCATGGAAGGACAACAATTAGACCATCATTTCCATCAGATGAAGACAATACGCCACAGGCCTTCCACGTTGGTGCAGTCGTGGATGCATGGCAGTATGATGGTTGGTGGGAAGGTATTGTAATCCAGAAGAAAACTGACAATAACTTCCGAGTCTATATCCCAGGTGAACAACGAGAAGCTGTTTTAGGCGCAAGTGATCTTCGACATTCTCAAGAGTGGATGGGAAACACATGGCGAAAGCTAAGTGAACGGCCAGACATCGCATCTTCTATATTATTCGATTTGGGTTATGATGGCAAACAGCCAGACGGTGATCCCGGAAAAGAGAATTGTTCGGGTAATTTGGATGAACCGGTGAAGATAGTACCGGACCTTTCAAAAGACGACTTTTTGTCTCAGTTGAAATGGAAGACGTTGGGAAAGAGACGACGCAGTTGTTTCTCTGTTCAGAAGTTATACCCCCGTGGTGGCCGAGTAAACCCTGAAAGAACACTGTCTCACAGGACAAAACAAGATAAACTGACCACAAAAGTCAGCAAAGAAGGTTCTGAGACGTCCAAAGTCGATCGTGATAAGTGCAAGTACACGAGCGAATCCCTTTTTAGTCCATCTGTAAAAACACCGCCTTTAACCAGCCTCATTCCCGTCTAGTTGACCGGATAACCAGGCATGTAGGTCTCTAGTGCTAACTAAAACGCGGCTGCGCACGACAAGCGGTGCCTTGTGTTGGAAGTCGGTTTTCGTGGTCAGGTTTTGCTCGTTTGCTTTTGTTGTGACACCTTGTAATTTATATAACAGCCAACCAAAGGCGTGCTCGTCGGTGCCGGAAATTGGTGGGCAGCAGTTTTGAGTGAGAAGTAGAATAATAATGAATACTTCCACCCTTAGGCTGACTGGTCTTCTATTAGGGTTTTCTTTTGAATGTTGTCTGTTTATTTTTATTTTTTTATTTATCCGCGGAGTTTTTTTTTTTTTTTTTTTTTTTTTTCTAGGGTTCTTTAATTTTTTCAAATTTCTATTGATGGTTATGGTTTGTTAGTCTTCACACTGAAGAGTGAAGACTGAAGCCATGATATTTCATGTTATTTGTCTTGTAACTCTGTATAGTATGTTTAGCAATAAAATTTGAATCACGTTTGTCGCTTCTGTGGACTGACTCGATAAGTTGATGTAATTGTTCAATTGTACGTGCCTTTTATTTTAAACGCATTGTCATTGAATGCTCTTGACTCGAGTTGATGGATTTCCAGCTCCGTCATTAATTAGACGATTCAATTAGTTTTAAATTAGAGTTATTGTGGGGAACAGGACGGCGGTGGATGATGGTTACGGCAGCAGGTAGAGTAGGTAGTGATGATGGTGCGGGGAATGGCTGGCATTTTCTATTGCCGGAAAAAGGAGAACGATATTGTTGCAATGAAACTTCGGTCTTTCTACAGCCGCGTCAAAACACCTGATTAATATAGTTATAACTAGATAATTAACTACTATGTAGAGATTAATGAGTAATATTATATTCCGTACTCCGTATTGAATAGGTTACTTGTACTCCAGTTGTAGTGTGTGGGATCATCCAAACGATATGTGTTAGCGTTTTGTACCGTTGTACGTAGTCTTGTACAGTGCTCGAGCAAGTTGAATTTTCTGCTTATGGCCTCCTCTTCTTCCTCCGATTTGACGACTCGAGGTCTTCACCAGTGAAGTGAACATTTCGCAAGTGTTTCTCGCTACCTCAACTCGTTCATGGCAACAAAAGGGAGAGAATTATGAGGGAATGACAATTTGAATCCTTTTCATTTTTTTTTTTGTTTTCCTAATACACTTAGACCAAGTCTTTCTTCTTCATTAGAACATTATTTAAATATACTCAGTCACACAAAGTTGTTTTCTAAGCCTTATCAAGAACTAACGTTGACGACATTGGTCGTGATTTGTCAATTTGCAATTTTTTTTTTTCAAATCTAAGTTACACCTAGGTCCATACACTGTTTAACTAGGAACGACCGTGTTAATATGTTGCTCGAATAAATTATTGCCAATGTGCATGATTCAAAAAAAAAAAAGGATTAATTGCCAAGAATAATCCGAACTGGTCCTCTTATTTCATAAATAATCCGAACTCGAATTAATCCACGAATAATCCCAACTATTGAAGTAACATTCCAATAATGTACTTTAGCCAATTTCAATCGACTGTAACACGTAAAAAAAAATGGTGAAATTGACTCTAACTTTGCCTCACTCTTATTTTAAGTAAAATTCAAACCTTTTTCACTTTTTTTTTTTTTATTGATTAAAGCATGTTAAAATTGACCAAAGTACATTATTGGAATGTTACTTCAATAGCAGGGATTATTCGTGTATTAATTCGAGTTCAGATTATTTATGGAATAAGAGGATCATTTCGAATTATTCTTGGCAATTAATAAAAAAAAAAAAAAACCATTTTTTTTATTTGTGTTTAAGCAACAATTAGTCTCCCTTAAAACGGGTCAACCTGTTTTAAGTTAAGACGGGTCAAATATGACCCGTTTTGGCCCTTTTTTTTTCGAATTTTTTTCAAGACCTTTTTTTTTTTTTTTTTTTTTTTTTTTTTTTTTTTTTTGAACTTAACTCAAATAACGAATAAAACATAAATATTAAATGGTAACAATATTGATAAAAATGGTAACATACTATATTATATTGGTGACATATTCTCAAAAAATTAAAACATAATTAACCTATTTTGGTAACATATTATACAATTATGGTAACATATTAAACAAATGTTATGGCAATTTTTTATTTTCTATGTTTTATAATATGTTACCATTTTACATTACTTTATTACCATTTTCAATAACCCTATAAACACGAACCTATTTTGGTAACATATTATATAATTATGGTAACATAATAAACAAATGTTAATGACAATTTTTTATTTTCTATGTTTTATAATATGTTACAAATATAATATAATATGTTACCATTTTACATTAATTTGTTACCATTTTCAATAACCCTATAAACACGATTTCCGACAAAAGTTTTTAAAAATAAATTTTGGGTCTTGAAAAAAAATTTCAAAAAAAAAAAAAATTTCAAAAAAAAAAAAAAAAAAGGAAAAATAGGAAAATAGGTTAATCTGCTTTAAAACTAAAAGCAGACTTGCTTTAAACAAGAATTTGTGTTTAAGCAATAGGGAGAGTCCTTACTTTCAAATGGAGTACTAAGCTATTTCCCATTTTTTTTCCTTATTGGTTTATCATTCAATTTTTATTTTTGTTCCTCGCTCATTTGTTAATGTTTTTAGGAATATTTCTCATGTTACCCCTGAGGTTTGTCACTTTACCCATAATACTCCTTTTTTCCTGCTAAAAACTTTGACTGATCTTAACTTGAAGTTATGAGTTCGAAATTGACAATCGTTTTGCCTAAGCCGTAGATCTCGTTGAGACGATCAATTTGAACATCGAATTTTTCAGATTCGCTACTCGTGACTAGTAGTTATGGTCGGTCAAATTTTTCGATAAAATAACTTTGACCGACCATAACTTGAAACTACGTGTTCTAAACATGAATTTTTTTTTTATGTCAAATTGAAGAGTTCAAATAGATGATTACTTTGAAAACAATAATGATCGGTCTCAGAATTAAATGCTTACTGAGTTACGATTCTGAAATGTATTTAAAAATTGCAGACCTCAAGGTACCGTGAGAAATATCCCATGTTTTTATTTAACAATAAACGTAATTTAGACATTTTCTTTCGGTAATTTTGACGAATTCCTCTTTTATCCTTTTATCGGCAATCTTAAGGGGCACTTTAAATTGAAAACATTATACTAATATATTTACGGATTTTAGACACTCATTTTTGAAATAAAAACTAATCCATAATACGGAATATATAATTGAATGAAGGGGATAGATTTATTTGGAGACTTTAATGAGGAAGTGAAAGTGATGAGTTAGCTGTAAATGAGGAAGACGCAAGCCAATTTGATGGAGACGTTAAACGAAGACTTTGACATATTCTGAATTCATTTGCTACGTGACAACAGTCTCCAATTCCATTACGATTACATGTAGGTTTGGATTTTGGAAATACTACTCCCTAGTCAGTAGTCACCTTTGGTAAATCGAGAAATTTTACTTTGGGATAGCGAAAATAATACGATTAGTTATTTTTGCTTTGTAATTATTCAAGCGACATATACTTTGGGTTAATAAACACCTACGGAATATATTTTTGTTCATTTGTCTGAATTCAGAGTAATAAGTGGCAGTACTCTTCGTTACTATATAACTTTTCCTTCTAGTCACTTCCGTTTTTTATTATCTTCCAATTTAGTTTTGGACCAATATTTGCTCTGTATTTTTTGAATAGACGAATAAATATTATTCTTATGATTATGAATTACGATACTCCATATTTTGGGAACACATACAATGTTTTATTACTTCTTCTGTCTCAATCATTTGTTTACCCTTCTCTCAAATCTCCCTCACAGAATAAATAAAGTGTAACCAATTTACTGGAACGGAAGGAGTATATATAATTACGATGGTCCGAAAGCAATAAGGCTGTGAAAGTATCCACTCCTTTGGAAAGCATATTTTATTGGCTTTTATGGGCTGATTTTAGTCATTTGTGGCTGCGCTCCTACTTTAGCTTTTACTCAAAGTATAAACTATACGCTCCTCCTACTCCTTTCCTTTTCGTCGTCATGTATACTCCACAGTCCACATCACTTCAATTTGATATCTTTGTTCCTTTTATGCAAAAGTTTTAGTGTCAAATTTACACTTGACGAATTGACGATTCTAAATTATTACTCAGTGTACCAATAATTATAGGCAAGTCGCTAAAAATACTCGTAATCGACATTTTACTTAGTACGGATGGAGTATATGTGGGATGAGCTAGGAAGACCCTACAAATGGGTCTATGCCTGACCGTGGAAATGGATCCTCTCCATTTCTTAAAAAAAAATGGAGGGTCCATTTCTTATTCAATGGTTAAGATTTCTTTAAAGAAATGATCTAATGGTGCTAAATATTAGTAGAGAAAATAAAGTTAAAAAGAAAATGGAGGGAGTAATGATTCTCTTTTATTTTTGCATGCATATTTAGAACCCTTGGATTCATCTCAAAAGAGATCTTAGCCATTGGATTTTTTGAAGAAATGGAGAGAACCTAAGCTCCCTGACCGTATGGCCTCCTCGGCCCAACTTTATAATATAAGTTTGTAGTCTGATCCGTAATTGATTTCTATATTTGTATACTCGATTAATTTCAACATGTGTTATAATCTTCAGATGATTTGTTATTAATAAATATGACTTTTCACTCAAAAAAATTATGGATACTCTCATTGGTTGTAAATTTTTAATTTTTCAATCATTTAGTCTTTCATTGTCGCTTTATGTAACATACTAATATCCATTAGTTTATGTTTTTCTTTTATTTGTGGGTTATTTTATAAATGTAAGCTTTTGTAATTTTCGACTCTAGATTTTATTGAAATTATATTCTTTGTCTTTTCAAACAATTGAGAGCAAAGACTCCAAAATAGGTAAATCTCGACTAAAACAAGTAATACACCGACTGCGTTTAACAATTGTTAAAAATAATACCTCCTGTATTTGACTTCATTTACCTCATTTTACTTTTTGACACAATTAATGAGTTTATAGAAATTTTCGAAATTGCGAAAATTATGTAAGTAAAAATATAGTCATATGTAATGTTGATCGATATGTCCTTTTTAACATAATAATAACTATTAATATCAAATTTGTATACTAATTTATACGGAGTACTCCCTAATGTATAAATTATATAGATATTATAGTTGGAAAATGTATTATTTCGACAAATATGCCACGGCTCATGCCATCATGGGATGAATAGAATTGAATGAGGTGAGAAATAATACTTTACCTTCTCACTCGAGCATCTCCAATGATATGAAAGAAGGACTTGCTTGCAATTATTGAAAAAATTCAAGTTACGTCCTAACCATTGGATATGAGAAAAATGAATTTGCTAGAAAGCCATTCTAACTTGTTTAGACTACAAACTTGAAATGAAAATGGAAAAAAAAAAAAAAAAAATTAGGAGAAAAAAGTGGAAAAATAATTTTCAATGAACGTAAAAAAAAAATATTTGTGTCCCATGTAAGTTTCATGATGTTGTATTTTAACCACAGTAGAAGTTTGTAGCTTTAAAGTGGGTTGCTTGAAATATTGATGCGACAAAGTAAGGTACATTGTTTATGTATCTTACCATTGGAAATTCTTAAAAATGTCAACTTTATCTTTTTTAATGAGTAAAACTACTCCATCTGTTTCGGTTATTTGTTTACGTTCACTTTATATACATTTATCGATGTGAGAAGAGAGGTTGAGAAAAAACTAATAAAATAATAATATAAAGTCTGAAGAAGCGCTGCTTTTCTTAAAATTATCAAATGTAATTGGTTGAGGGAGTAGGGGCCACCTCCCAATGGGTCAAGCATGACCATTTTTGGAAAGTGTAAACAAATGACCCGTACGCCCAAAATGAAAAGTGTAAACAAATGACCGGGACGGAGGGAGTATTAAAAATGTTCCTTTTCCCTTATGATCTACATAGCTCTTTTCAACAAGGTGAAAATTAAAAACCAAATGACTTTCAAGTAATACAATAATAAAATTGAGAAAAAAGTAGGACAACCTTTGTGGAAATTGTTGAAAAAATGGAAACCCTTTAATTTATTTCTGACCAACTCATGAAAGAAAAAAGAATGTGATAGCTCTCTTTCAATTGCAAGAATATAGGCTTATGTTAGATCATTTTCACCATTCAGGCATTCACCTTTGTTCTCAAATTTCCCCACCTAGACTATCTTTGATCATCAAAATTACACCAAATTTCCTTTTTCAATAAAGATAAAAAAGGTGCTTAGTATAGGAGCATCTTAACTTTTTCATAAAAAATAAAACTAAAAAGAAACAAATATTGAGTACATATACCTAATTAAATATACGAAGTGATATATAAGCATATATGTTTAATTATAGTGTAATATTAAGGTGAGTTAAGTTCACAGAAAAACACGCAAAAAAGTAGTAAAATGGAAGCACCAAGTAGCCTGGCAGTTATGGAGTCCCTTACACTACCTCTCGTTAGTACTCTAAACTCTACTTTATTACGGAGTATTTTTTTTTTTTTTTTTTTTTTTTTTTTTTTTTTTTGTCATTTCGAAAAAGAGCAATAGTATACGAGGGACATAAGCTATACTCAATTAGCAATGAAGGTATGTAATATGTATGTATGTATGTATGTAGAATAAGTTTTAACACTGTTGCGTTATTAGGAAAGTTCGGCTCCCTATCACTTGTTCATCTTAGTTCTTATAGCTTAATCGATCTGTATTCTTTATTCTCGATCATATACATTAAATTACATAATAAGTGACATGATTAATATAATAAAACTGTACGTTGAAGATCAAGCTCAAAAGTTTGTACCAGCTGACGACAGTACACCATCTCATTTTATCCATGAATTTACTCGTAACTTTTTAGCTTAATTAGTACCTTCTCGATCCTACTGTTTTTTGTCTATATAATGAAGATGTCTGACCTAGTGATCAGGGCGGAGATATCCTAAGCAGTAGGTCTCAGGTTTGAATTCCCTCCCCCGTGGCGTTGTAATGACATAGTGTCTCATTTTAGGAAAAATAAAACTATTTTTTGTCTATATTGTAATACTCCGTTTATATTGTAAATTGACTTTTTTTTTTTTTTCTCTATTATTCATTCCATAAATCATTTTAGACAAATCGAAGCCCCTAATCCCTACAAACCCCTGAAACAAAGCTTAGTACTCTACTTTTGGATTCGATCACTTGTTTTATTTATTGGTTGTTTTTGTAAGCTAACTAATTAAGCAAGCTCTTTAATAATATGGGTAAACTTTGTTGAAAAATAGGTGCATGAAGTTGTTTTATCAGCGGATTTGCAGTGTGTCGAGTGTCAGAAGAGAATTAACGACATGATTTCCCGCATTGATGGTTAGTTATTGTAAATACAGAATATCAGGTTTTGTCAGATATAATTAGTAACTAAAAAGAGAAATTTGTTATTGTTATCAGAAGCTGAATCTATAATGGTGAGTAGTTTGTGTGAGAAGAAGGTTGCGATAACATGCAAGTACATGAAAGCCTCAAAGACACAAATCAATTCACAACCATGGCAAATCCTCTTGAGGTATTTATGTTTAAAATAGGTATGGATTGTAGCGTCAAGAATTGCTGTTCGTGATGAGATGGGTCTTCGACTTCATGGAAGGACAACAATATAAATTAGACCATCATTTCCATCGGATGAAGACAAAATGCCACAGGCTTTCCACGTTGGTGCAGTCGTGGATGCTTGGCAGTATGATGGTTGGTGGGAAGGTATTGTAATCCAGAAGAAAACCGACAATACCTTCCGATGAGTCTATTTCCCAGGTGAAAAACGAGAAGCTGTTTTAGGCACAAGTGATCTTCAACATTCTCAAGAGTGGATGGAAAACATATGGAAAAGGCTAAGTGAAAGGCCAGACATTGCATCTTCTATATTATTTGATTTGGGTTATGATCGATGGCAAACAGCCAGATTGCAAAAACGAAAATTGTTCGGGTAGTACCGGACCTTTCAAAAGACGAATTTTTGTCTCAGTTGAAATGGAAGACGTTGGGAAAGAGACGACACAGTTGTTTCTCTGTTCAGAGGTTATACCCCGTGGTGGCTAGCGAGCACTTTTACGTCGTTAATAAAAGGGCCAAATTAATCAATTTATAAACCTATTCAATCACACACGAAAAAACGTAGTATAGTGACAAAGTAGGGTCGAACCCAAAGGAAGGCCGAGCGATAAACTCGTTTAAGCTAGCTCGGTGATCCAAAACGTAACAAGACAAGAACTCGTAAAAAGGGGGGAATATGTGTTTGAATTTGTGAACGAAGACTAACAATAAAACAAGTAAAAGCGATGAAAGAAAGATAGTTAAAGATTGAATTAAAGGTATTGATTTATATTGACATCCATCATCATAATATCGCATTGATCATAGCCAAAAACTCGATTAAACCAATGTTGCTCTCTATCGACAAAACTAAGCAAGTGAAAAACATCCATTTCCACAAACCACTACGAAATCATGCAATTCATAACAATCTAGAATGAATTTAACATGAGTTGTGCATTAAAAATGATAGACAAGAGCATGAACTTATAAAAACAATCTAATCCTCATAAAGTTCACTAATCACCTCCTTAATCAACACAACAATCCACAAATCCATGAGAAAATTGTATCAACAATGTCACACAATAGATAGTTACCAACAATCTAGAGGTAAAAATCTAATGACAATAGATAAATTCACTAATCATATGATGATCAAGCATAAAAATCAATGAATTAATCATAAACAACGTTAATAACAAGGAGAGATTAAACAATAAAATTAAAAGAGAGAAACTTTGGCTCACAATGTGTATTAGATGTTTTGAATCAATACAAACCAATAGGAGAAGATTAGCCACCCATATTTGGCTTAATTCCCACAAATTCTTGAAGAAAAAAGTTAATTACCCACTAATTACTTGTTAATTAAAAGCTAATGATAACCTAATGACCAACTAAAATGAGAGAGTTCTAAAATAAAAATGTTGTCTTGCATAATAAGGTAGAGCATGTTGATGTAAGAGATAAGGATAATAATCCCCCAAATACTCGTCAAAAAAGAAAAGAAACGGTGCAGTTTTGAGCTAGGCGCCTAGGGCGCAATTTCTGGCGCCTAGGGCGCATTCTTGCTGGAAGCCGATTTTGTAAAGGCCATATCTCACTCGTTTCTTGGCGGAATTAAGCGTGTGACCTGCCGTTGGAAAGGTATTGAGATGAACTATCGTCTCTAGTTGGTCTTGCATCCATTGAAGGTCTAAAACTTGAGATATAACCATTTGAAGTTGACCTTGCATCGACTTTGATTCACCTTGGCTTGACTTTGACCTTGACTTTTCTTGGAACCGTAATTTAGCCTCGGTTTCCCATTTACGTCAAAAGCATAATAATCCATCTAAAAAGTGGGAATTATAAGATTCTCGAGGGCTAAATTCTCGGTTTTAACATCGTAAAAACGTGTCTTATTAGTGGCCGAGTAAACCCTGAAAGAACACTGTCTCACAGGACAAAACAAGAGAATTTGACCACAAAAGTCAGTAAAGAAGGTTCTGAGACGTCTAAAGGCGATCGTGATAAGTGCAAGTTCACGAACGAATCCCTTTTTAGTCCATCTGTAAAAACACAGCCTTTAACCAGCCTCATCCCTGTCTAGTTGAAGGGTTAACCTGGCATGTAGGTCTTTAGTGCTAACTAAACGCGGCTGCGCACGACGTACGAAACCTTGTTGTGGAAGTCAGCTTTCGTGGTCAGGTTTTGCTCGTTAGCTTTTGATGTCGACCTTGTAATTTATATGACAGCCAACCACAGGTGTGCTCGTCGGTGCCAGAAACTGGTGGGCAACAGTTTTGTGTGAGAAGTAGAATAATACGGAGTAATGAATTACTTCCACCCTTAGGCTGACTGGTCTTTTTTATTAGGGTTTTCTTCCGTATGTTTTCTGTTTATTTATATTTAATTTTTATTAGGGTTCTTTATTTTTTTTCAGATTTCTATTGTGGTTATGGTTTGTTAGTCTTCAAACTGAAGACTGAAGCATGATATTTCATGTTCTTTGTCGTGTAATTCTGTATAGTATGTTTAGCACTTTACTTTTTGCAGTCGATGTATTACTTTGCACAGTCAGTATTTATTTTTACTAATTATACTTAGCGATTTTAATAAGTAATTTGTTTTTTTTGACTTTATTAATATAATTTATAAAGTTTTGAATAAAAAATTTTAAATTTCAAATTTTCACGAAATCCGTAAATTTCGGTGTCATTACATTTACGTGTTTAGTTTTTCTTCTAATTACGACTAATAAATTTGTTTATTTATTTTCTACTGTGAATTATATTACTTGCACTAGAGTGTTTTTGAAAATAAAAATAAAAGTAAAGTGTATTTTACATTTACATCAATGTTTATTTTGTACAGTGGATTACTTGTACAAAAAAAAAAAAGTAAAGTGTTATGTTGGAGAATGAAGAGACCTGAGTTAATTATAGTTAGTAATTAGAGTAGTTGTTAAGTGGTAATTAATAAATTTATGTCTCTAGAGAGTTCCCTCATTGCCTATATAAAGGGCCTCATATTGCTATGTAAGACAACTCTCATATTTCCTAATAATAATATCATCTCTCCCTAAATATATCATTTACATTATTTCAAATGGTATCAGAACCTCGTTACTGAGGTCTCTCGATATGCTTCCGCTTTCTTGCCAATGGGCCTTGCTCACCGGCGGGATTCCGTTTTTTTTATCCAAATCGAAAATAATACTTTGCATCTTTTTGGTGTTCTTTCTCCACATCTTAGTGTTGATTAAAATTTTCATCAATATTCTAAATTTTCTTTCAAATTGTTAATTTTCAAGCCACTTCCAAAAAAATAAAAAAAATAAAAATAAAAAAATAAAAATGAGTGGTTTCCCAACATCCAGTATATCGTTGATACTCATCTCCCTCCATAAACTTTTGGCTCAAAACTCATGCAATCTGTCAACTATGTTGTACGCAAATTTGGCTCCATTTTCTCTAAGTAATGTTGTTTCAGCTGAAAACCTCACAAAGTGAGATTCCCCCGTTCATTTCTTTTGATTTATTACGTTTTTTCTTTCAAGGATCGAATTTAACGGATAATTTTCCATTTTACGGGATCGATTAGTGTTCCCGTCGTTTTATCAGGATCGATTAGTATTCCTGCCATTTTATCGGGATCGATTAGTGTTTCCGCCGTTTTATCAGGATCGATTGGTGTTCCTGCCGTTTTATCGGGATCGATTAGTGTTCCCGCCGTTTTATCAGATCAAAAAAATCGAGAAGACCAATGAAGGCCGAAGAATTATGAATGTATCGTTTTGTTCCTTTGAATGTCTCGTTTTGTTATTTTGGCAAACCCATGAAAATTTTAACAAATCTCCATGGGTTTGAGGGGGGGTGTTGGAGAATGAAGAGACATGAGTTAATTATAGTTAGTAATTAGAGTAGTTGTTAAATGGTAATTAATAAATTTACGTCTCTAGAGAGTTCCCTCATTGCCTATATAAAGGGCCTTATATTTCTATGTAAGACAACTCTCATATTTCCTAATAATATCATCTCTCTCTAAATATATCATTTACATTATTTCACATGTTATCATCAATTTTACATAAAATTGTATTTATAGATTTAGAATTCTTTAATTTTAGAAATAAAAATTTAATAACGGAATTTAAATTATCGAAAATATGAGTTATAATAGAAAACGAGAATTAAAGGAAAAAAAAAGGAGTTCAAAAGGTAGGTAGTGGGGGAGGCGTGGTGTGACGATCCGCACTTTGACCCCGTAGTTGATTCATCATTCCTGCGAGCCGAGAAGAATAAATTTTTTAAGACCACGGCAGCACCGGCCACGGCAGATGATTCATCATTCCTGCGAGCCGAGAAGAAAAAAGTGCTTAAGACCACGGCATGACCGTGGCCGCACCGGCCGCGGCAGATGATTTATCATTCCTGCGAGCCATAAAGAAAAGGTTAAGACTAAGATGGCGGTGTGACCGTCAATAGTACCGACCATAGCAAAAGATTTATCTAAAACGTGGCCAAAACCATAATAAGCATCGGCTGCAGCGGATGCAAATCATCCCTGCAATGCCAAAAAGATGTATAACGAAAGAGCAAGGGCAGACGAAAGCAGGAACAATCACCGCCATAAGGCCGCCAGAAACACTATAAAGAACATAACAAGGCAATGGCCGAAGAAACAAAAGACAATCAGAATAAATCCAAGATCTAAAAGTGTTCATCGGCAGCAACCTGGAAAAGTACAATTTATACAGTAGACTAGGTAAATACGCCCCTGCATGCCGAGAAAAGTCTGTCCAAGGCCCTTGAGCCTGGATAGTTCTGGCCGCAGACGCTGAAAATGTGTCATCTCGCGCCAAGAAAAGGCTGTCCAAGGCCCTTGCGCGCTGTATAAGACTAGTCGTACGCGAAAAAGAAGTACAATGAAAGATAAATATGAAACTTGCATTACAAATCTACAACTAAAGTACCTCAGCAGAAACCGTGAAATACAATGAAAAATACACGGAGTCGGCGCCGTCACACATAGCGATCATGACGCTAAACAAATTTAGCCAAAGAAGGTAAATCTTTGGACTAGAAGATGCCTAAACAAAGGTTAATCTTCGCCGAATGATTGAAAGCGGCGGCAGAAAATTCTCCTACCCTGTACAGGAGGAATCGGATGACGACAGCCCGATTTCCTATGCAGGCCCTGACTTAGGAGGGGCCATCGAGGGCTGGCCGTCGCTTGCCTCGTTTTCCTGTTTGTCCTCACTTTCTTCGCCCGTCTTCATTTCCCAACCAGGCACCGGCGCGTCAAGACCAAGGCCCAACCTCTCGCGCTCTCTATCCCTCTCCGCCTCGAGCTCGCTATGCTTATCGAAGTCAAAGTAGGGAGAGACCCTCTGGATAAGGGCCTTGCCGTCCTCATCCCCTTGTACGTATCCCCGGCTGAACTCGTCTGCGTACCCTCGGTTATAGCCCTCTTGAAGGAGTTGTTGCCTCTCCGCGTCAAAGGCGGCCACCTTATCGGCTAACGCCTTAAGCTGAGCATCCTTGTCCATCAGCAGGGACACATCAGAAGCGGCTTTGGCTTCGACCTGCTGAAGTTTCTCTTTCAGCTCTGACAGTTTTTTCTCCGCGGCATTTGTCTTCGTTTCGAACTCGGCCAAATTCCTTATCAACTTCTCATTCTCAGAACGAAGAAGTATATAGTCAGCCTTTACTCGGCCGAGTTCTTTCTCAAGTCGCGTAACGGCGGCACGACCCTCCTCGCAGCTGCGACAAACTGACTGATGACTTGTGTTAGCTCGGTCGGCTGATCTTATCAATAGATCAGCCCCATGCTCCACCAGCTCCATCTGCCGCATAACAATCCTCAGGCCGCTGTTGAGCTTTGGCCAGCTGATCTTTGAATTGGGCGGCGGGAGTCTTTGGCCTGTCACTCGTCATCGCTCCAGCAGCTCCAACGGCAAAAGTAACTTTCTTTTGATCTTGCCCAGCCACCTTCTGCAGACAAAAGAAAGAGTTCAGATCCATGTCACTGAAATTTGGGACTGACGACAGGCTGTCTGCAGGGACGTCTAGAACATTACACCTAGACAAAAACCCTTCAGAGAAGGGATCTGAACTAACCTTTCCCTTGTCGAGTGGCCTAAGCGGGGGCACGGATACGGTAGAAGGGTCCGGCCGGCTGGTCTCCTCAAGCTCATCCTCAAGATCAACAAAGTGTTGCTGAGGGGTTTGAGAACGTTGAGGGAAGCGTGAAGGCGAGTTTTCGGCGGGCCTTTCGGACTTAGCGGAGGGCAGATGCAAGCTTGCTCCATCTTCTGCCTTTTCGCCTCCTTAGAGAGCTTAGAGCTAACCTTTTTCCTCTTCGGGATGGACGACGCAGACAGAGTTGGGGGTTTTGGTACAAAGTTTCCATAATAGTCCTTAGGACTTCCTTTCGATCGTTTTGATCAGCAACTGGACGAGCTACGTTAGGAACCCTGTTTGAATCAAGGCCGATACGGTCGTAGTCAACAGCTGTCAGCTCCCGTAAGGAATCTGCACATAAACGGTGGCCGTTAAAAAAATCAGCTATGAATAAAACGGGAAATATGAAGACGAAACATTTTGAGGCCGGCCCCGGATTACCTGGATCCAGGGCCGGGATCAGGCCGACCCTGCCCAAGAACTCGTCAGTAAAAATGATTTCGGCCGGAGGCAACCAATACCGTGGTCGATTTCCATCGTCAAGTCTGAAATAATCCAAAACTCGGTCCACGTCGGCAGACCTGGGCACCTTGTTAGCCGGCAGCACCGCTATAGGGCTATATTCCACGGCCGTCTCAAAACGGCGGTGGACCTTATTCCTAAACCTTCGAGGGCTGTAGATAAAAAACCATCGATCTTTCCAATTGTGAACGGACGATAGTTTCTTGTGGACGGTCTGATAACCGGGCTCGTATTTAATTCCCAGTAACCTGAGTATTCTTGGTTTGTCCCCTTGCACATATACTGAGAGTGCATTATACGAAACGCGTCAACGGACAAAGGGAGGTTCACAAACAAACATGTCCACGTAAATGCTACCATCGTACGGATGGCAAAAGGATTGAGCTGACATAGAGCCACGTTTGCCCTCTGCAGAAGCAACTCAATATAAGGATGGAGAGGGAAACGAAGCCCAAATTCCAGGTGCTTTGTGAAAACGGCAGTATAACGAGTTGGGGGTTTTGTAACCGTACTGTCGGCCTCAGGAATCAAAAATTTAAAACCACCGCCCAAATTATAATGCTCAGCGGCCAGCAAGTGACCAGTCTTTATCAACATCAGATCTCTGTAGGGACCCTCTGGTTTCTGCAGCATAGGGGCTCTATACAGGGCCCTATCTAATTTATTTACGCTACGCAGTACGACCTGCGAGGTTGAGGCCACAGAGATGTCATCCCCAGGGTACACGGTGCAGAGGGGCATGGCATCAACCAGTTCAGGATCATCAACCTCGGAATCAGTAACATCTAAGTAGTCCTCTATTCCACGGAGGGGGGGAGAGTCTGGCTCAACAACAGTAGTCATGATAGAAATAGAAGTATGGACGGATGAGTTACCTAAGATGAGAAGACGGCGGCGAAAAACACAGCAGAGGCAGTGGATGACTCAGAAGCGCAGGAAGGGCAAGAGACTCTAAGGAGTTTTTTTAAGTGATGAAAAAGAAGAAGCACAAATGAGGAACTTGGGGGTATTTATAGAGGGAAGGTGAACAGTAATCGTTCAACCCCAACCACACACGTGTTAAGCATATAAAGGAAGGAAAACGAAAAGCCCATGCTAATGAATAGGAGACAAGGCCCATGCAGATTGGCGCCAAAGCCCAAAAAGTTCGAAATATTTTGAAAAAGACTCTGAAAACTTCTTAGAAGGCTTGTCGAGGAAGCTAGTACCCATGACAGCGTCCCACCTGTTGGAGCTAGTGTCCTCCACAGTTAGTGTGATTAATTTATTAAATCTCTTACAGGATCACAAAGGATACTTGTATTTAAAATCAGCTGATTAACGATATCCAGAATTGGTTGGCTTGCTAGAAAGTTTGACGTTACTGTCATATAGATGGCGGTAATCAGCTGGTCCTTATCGGTCACACCTATAGGACGATTTTATGAAATGTAATGTGATTACATTGATGCCTTAAATATATCTAAACAGTTAGAAAATTGGAAATATATTCGAATTATTTAATACGATTAAATAAAATAGTGGGTGAACTGAATTAAATGTTAATTCATATGTGTATAATAGTTATGAGTTACATTTATATTATAAATATATTTGATATTTATAATTAAAATGATGCTATAAGTTATGTTATTTAATCTATTGTATTATACGATAATCAATTAATCAAATGCGTATTATACATATTATTTTACATGTAATGTACATTTAAACACTAAACAAATTAAAACATACACAAACACACAATGAATGTCGTGTGATGTATGTGTGTATGTTAAATTATGTTGTTTTAATTAGTGGAAATAGTTAGGTTATTATTAGTGGTAATTTAGTGGTTTGCTTTTGTTTGCCACTAACTAATTAAAAATCTTTCCACTAAATATGACCTAATTTACCCACTAAATCTTCACTTATAAATTACCTGCACTAACTCATAATTTGATGAGCAATTTGTGTGCATATTAAGTGTATGTATGTCGTGTGAGATTGAAGAGAAAACAAGAGTTTTTCTTTTGCAATTTTCACATATCATATTTCCAAAATCATTATATATTAATTGTAATACATACATAGTTTTCTAGCATAAACAAGAGGCATACCATAAGACGTTTTGGGTGCAACTAATGAGAGATATTCTACGTTGAATATTGGTCTTAAAACGTAATTTGGGTACGTTTTAGGAGGTTCTTAGGCCATTCATCGAAGAATTAGAAAGGTTATTTCTATTCTTTTGTAATTCATGTTATTATCTTTTTGTATAATCTTGGGCATGTTAATATGATTAACATTTTAGTAGTAATATCATGTTATATTCCCACAAGTGGTATCAAAGCTTTTAGGTTCAAAATGATTTTAATATGGATTAAAATTGAAAAATAAAATCGTTTATTTCTTCATTATACCTCACGGCATTTTGCTATTTTCGAACTTTTTTTGTTTAATTTAATTATTTTAAATTGTTAGAATGATTAAGTTAAATTGATATGCAAATTTGTTATATGTAAATATTTTGATATGATCATTATTTAAGATATATAACACTAAATTTTGGTTTAAATATGATTAAATCAAATTAATATGATTATATGATAATTATAAAGTTTATTATATGATAATAAAAATTGTGATGTAATTTATGAAATTATATTGAAATCAATTCTCTTTGCATATATTAATAATTTCGAAATTTATATATATATATATATATATACTTGTCAATTTTTGTTGTTAAATATGATTTAATAAAATAATTGTTTATATATATGTGTATATATATTTAAATTTTGGCCGAATTAAATTGAATTAATATGATTGATTCATTTTGTTTCTAATTTGAATTGTCAAATTGATTATGTTTAGATAAACCTAATTTAATTGTCATGAAATTGTTTATGATATCAAATTGTATATGATACTATTTATTTTAAAACAGTTTAAAATAATTATGGAATTGATTCATTATATATGATATGTTGAATTGATTATTTTATCAATTTATGTATGACATAATTGCTTTTTATGCAGATGGGTGAATTTTTTTTATGAAATTTTCACTTAAACATAAAATAGGTGGTTTGCTATCTTTCATGCATTTGGATGTATGAAATTTATTGTTTTTTGTTGATGAATCCGTTTATTTTAATTGCGTTTTATATCTAGTGTGGCCTTTGTCTTATTATTTTAATTGCATTTTCGTAATGATGGAAATGTGATTTTGGGATTTTCACATCTCCAACTTGTAATATTCTTTTATCCTAGATTATTTGTAAATAGGATTTACAATGTAATAGTTAATGATAAAAGAAGAGGAGATTGAAGATTTGCCAATTTTATGGTGCTCCAAGACGAAGGATATGGAGCCTTGCCTATTTTGAAGATAAGGTCCTTTTAAAGGATTCCAATTTGTAAAGATATAGGGTCCAATTTGATTGGATTCCGCCTTGTACTGTTTTTGTTAGGCCACACTAGGTTTTATATGTTTATTTGATTTACGTTTTTCGTCATTTTCCGCCTAAAATCAAACCACCTAAAAAGGATGAATAATGATTCATTCTCACGCGCTAGATAATTTAATTTAAACATATGATGTTTTAACAAGTCATCATTCACTTAGACTCACCTAAAATTGTTCACTTAAATGAGTTTTTAAATGGATGATGAGATCTCACTCTTAATCTATTAAAAATTGAGATATAGTCTTTCTAAATCAAGTCATTATGAATCCCTTGTTCGTCGGTGGGCACATAGGACACATTGTTAAATCCATGTGTACCCCTTCTACCTTGGGTAAGTAGTGGATGTCGATGTTAGTTGAACTCAACATTTAATTTCCACTAATAGTTGGGAAATTGAAATGGACTAGAAATAAATTTAAGAAATTTATGAACCAAGAGTTTTTAAAAAGGTTAAAAATTAGTCAAATGGTTGACTTATCGATTTATTGAAATTTGAGTCTTGGAAACATTTATATAACTCTTGAGTGGGATCAATTATATAAATGCCCTTAGTTTATTTACATGTTTTAAATAGATGCATTATATTTGGTGATTGCTTATGTTTGTTTTATCTTCTTAAATTGTAGATATATTTGTTGCTTTTTCTGCTTAATTATGGCTGATAATAATGCTATCCCCGGCCCAAGTGCCGTCTTAACTAGGGAGTCATGGTTGCGTTCCTTTATGGACCATGTCTCCTACAACCAAAACTATCGTCTCAAAGCAGATGGTAGTTACTTCGCCGAATGGGAGGCGGCATTAAAGAATGCTGCCATCGCAGACGGAAAACTGAAGTATCTCATGGAGCCGATTCCGGCTGAACCTACTGCTAGAACTGGAACTCAACGAACTACATATGATGAGTTTGTGCGAGAGTCGGGTGCGATTAAGAACGTACTCATATATGCAATGGATTCACATTTGCAACGTCGTTTTATTTCCCAAGGTGCAAATCGTATTTTCACCACCCTCACTAACGAATTCTCACAAGCTCCGAGAATTGTTAGGTATGATGCAACTGTACGCTTCTTTGAGGCTAAGCTGCAAAAGGGCCAACCTGTTAGCGCCCACATGCTTAATATGATTGAGAATGTGGAAAGATTAGAAGCTCTTGGTTGCAAGATTGAAGAGTCAATCATTATTGATCGTATCCTACACTCACTTCATGATGGATTCACTCAGTTTAGGGTGAATTACAACATGAATGATATGAAGAAGAGTCTTCACGAACTTCATTCTCTGCTTTTTTTGCTAGAATGTAAGATTTATATTAAAATCATCTCAACAATTACATCGTTTTGTGATCACACTTTACATATTTTGTAAACATTAACATCAAAATTGAAACAACCTATCTCAATTAACTCCTAGACTGTGCAGCCAACGATTATCCATCAAATTGCGACCATGATGTCTAACACGTCCCAATGTCCATTCTCGGATCTTCTTCAAATGGAGCTCTGGTATAGTCACACTCAATTGAATCCAAGCATCATTACGTTGCATCCAAATAGAGTAAAGAGTAGCAGCACGAGCGACATTCACCACGAGTTTTTTGGTTCTAGACCATCTTCGCGTTTGAATGCCCTCCAACAATTCCACATTTGAAAAACGTACCTTCAACCAACAGCAGACCAAAGCAATCAGTCGTCTCGCAAATTCACACTCAGTGAACAAATGGAGCAAAGTCTCAGCCTGTAGACCACATGTACAGCAGCGGTCATCTTCACTAATACCCAGTTCAAATAATCTCTCCTTGAGTTTTAATCCCCTTTGAGCAATCAACCACACTATGAAACCATGCTTAGGAATCACCATAGGATGCCACACTACTTTGTGCCATTGTACTTGAGGTTGTGGTACACTCAACCACTGGTAACAAGCTTTCACCGTGAAAATCCCATTATTGACAGACCATAGATCACCATTGAATGCAGGTTGTATTCGATCTCTCACACAACAAATTCTTTTTACGTACCAACTTGTGTCATCCTTGGGAGTGTAATCCCACCATGAGCATCCTTTCATATACACATGGTTCATCCATTGTACCCACAATCTGTCAGCCTTAACAGCCAACCACCACACCAGCTTGCCAACCAAGGCCATATTCCACAAACTACCATCCTTTAAGTTCAGACCACCTTGCTTTTTTGGAAGGCAAATCTTTACCCAGGCTACAGATGGAACTCTTGTGTAATCGGCTGACCCACTCCATAGGAAGTTCCTGCATACAGACTCCACTCTAAATATAACTTATACCTCTAAATAAATTGTTCCAGCTTGATTTTGTTTTTATGCATTAAGATTTTTATAAAAGGATACAAGGGGTACGTAGAAGACGAAAATCCAAAAATAAATCGTGTGATCATGTATGCTTCAAGATTTATATTTAATAAAATTTTATTTATTTATGTAGTTTTCAAAGTTACATATACAAAGTATAATCTAAGTATGAGGTGTATTTTGTCATAATACACAGTACTTAACGGCATACTGCAGTTAACAATAATATATGCGACACTTTTTTTGTTTACCAAATAACCTGATGTAGTATAATCGTAGTTCTAACTCTCAGTCATTTCTCCTTATATGATTCATGATTGTTGCCTATTAGTAGTTGTTTATGAATTATCTATTTATAAGTTAATTGTATATATGTTATTCTTCACTTTAGTGATTTAGTCGTGGAAAATGAGATTGTACTACCCGGTGGTATTCAATTTGGGTACCACCGGGGACATATTGGTAAACTATTATTTTTAGTTTTAATTCTCTTTTACATTTTTAAAATTTAAACTAATTAGTTAAAAAGGGTATTTTTGTAATTTTGTTGATAAATTTGATACAAACAAAAATCAAAAACTAAATTTCAAAGAAATTTGTTACAGAATAGGATTTTAGGGGAAAAAATCTCCAAATCAATGAGATTGTACAACTCTTTCTATGTACGATGAATGTCGTTCGATCATTAATGTATTAGAATTAAGAATGTATGTGTTTCTGCCAAATTTTGTCGGTTTGTTAATTTGACTCGTAAAAAAGGGGTATAGTGATCTACTCGGTTTGTAACTCGGATTTGTGATGAATGCAATGCGCGTAAAGTAAAAAAGAATGCGAAAGTAAAGTGCAAAAAGTAAAATGACACAAGGGATTTTGGTGACGCGGAAAACCCAATGTGGGAAACGACCGCGGGGGGATCTGTGTCCCGCCTAATGTGCTCCACTAAGTAGTTGAATTACAAGCAGCACGTTACAAGGTACTGCAGAATTTAGCATATAAGTAACGTTTTCTGGTGGAATGTCAGTAATTCTGGGAGAATGACTGTGGTTCTGGGAGAATGGAGCGTATTATGTTATAGGCTGTAGTGAATAATGTTGGGCCCTGTTCAAATGCTGCTCATTTGCCTTTTATAGGGTTGAAATCTTGCTGTTGGATATTCAATACCGGTTGAGGTTTCGCGAAATCATGCGGGTGGTCAATTTTAGGAACTGCTCCTATTTTTTGGGGAGTGGTTGCTGACCTCTTCTACCCTCTCACCTGCTGCCCCTCCTGCTGAATTCCATGCCCTAATTAGTTGGGCTTATCACCCTCTTGGGCCCAACCTTTGGGTGTGTGTAGTGAATTCGGCCCAGGTGGCCTCCTTACACGAGCTGGCCATTTTTGGCCCAAACAATAGCCCCGGATTTTCTGCCGGACTGAACAAGGAGGGTAGAAAATTCTTCCGAATCAAGCCCTCAGTGTTCTTTGCAGTGCTTGACCGTTGTGGAAGAGATCTTTCCTGCTGAGGAGGAACTTTATCTTGCTGTGGAGGAACTCTGTCTTGCTGAAGGTAGCTTTATCCTGCTGAGGATGGCTGGACTTCGTCGTACTTTGATTGGTTGATGTTGTTACTCTTGTGTCGCTTGCCTATCTAGTGGAGCTGCGCGCCTAGAGTGTGTGACCGACGTCGTGTTTGGCGAGGCTGCCAGGAATTCTGAAGCGACTGGAGGAAAATTAGAGACGCTGAGCGGGTCTGTAGATGGAGGAAAGGTGTAGTCTCGAGTTCAGCAGGATCCGAGGGGCAGGAGTGCTGGACTCTGACGATGAAGAAGGGTTGTCTAACATGAACACTGGAAATGCTGAGATTCTCGCAGCCCCGGCTGATGTTGAAGGCGATAGCCATGTTGGCCCTGTTGAGGAGGAGGTGACTACCTCTGATGTTGGTAACTGGTGGGCAGTGTAGCGTATGTAACTGGCGACAGTAAGCGTATGTAACTTTGGCGACAGTATGCGTGTAGGCGTGTAACTGGCGGGCGGTGTGGCGTATGTAACTGTGGCGGTGTGTAGCGTATGTAACTGGCCGAGCGGTGTGGCGTATGTAACTGGCGGTAGGTCAGAAGCGTATATAGCCTGGTGGGCGGCATGGCGTATAATGTGTTTGTAAGTGCATGTAGCTTGGCGGGCAAGCTAAAGGTGGTGGAATCATGTTGGGTGCTGTACGACTTGTGGTTGTTGGCTGATGTGCTTCTTGACTCCTACAGGTAGGTTACCAAGAGAGCAATCTGTTGTGGAACTTGTTGAGGTCTGCAGTGCTGGAGAGGTTATTCAGCCCCGAGGGGGTTGTATGATGTGGTATCCAGCCCCAGCTAAGGGTAGTGTAAGGCGTCAATGTATGTACGTGTGTGCGCGCGCGCGTGTAGGAGCCTTAGCTAAGAATAGCGTCGGGCGTATATGTATTGTATGTGTGTATGTATGTAATCAGCCTGGGCGAGCGGTGGGATCTCATCGCGTGGCGCGCCATTGCTATTGCTCGGCGTACGTACGTGTCGTATGTATGTATGTATGTTGTGCATGCACATGTAGTAAGTTAAAATGCCGAACCATCTTAAAACTTACGTATGTAGGCGCCGTGTTGTGGCCAGGGCGAGCGGTGGGATCTCCGCACGCAGGCGCCACCGCCGCACTCCCAGCGTATGTACGTATGGGCCCATCTATATGTTGTGAACCGGTGGGTGATCGATCCGGTGGGTGTGGTGAGAGCCACTGCTTTCCTCTTGAAACCCTCGCGACGTGCGTTCTTTATAGATCGGCCGTTGGCGTCTTGCCAACAGCCCTCCGAGGCTTAAGCGAGCAAGCATAGTAAAACAACAAAATGTTAAAGTAAAAACGGAAATACAAGAGATGCTAAGTACAGATTTAGATGTAGTACTTCCTTGTTATATGCAAACTTTCCTGTTGTCCTGCTGTGGAGGCTCAGCAAGATAGGATTTTAGTTCTTTGTATGTTCTGCTGTGGCCGTCTGTTTGGGGCAGCTTTGCTCTGCCACTGCTCGTACATCTAGCTCAGCTTCCTTTCAAGAATGTTGTCCTGCAAAAGGGAGTAGTTAGCCTGAGCTGGAACGTGAGGGGGAGGTGTATTACCTGGGCGCTGGGTGTTCAGCAGCGGTGCTGGGGGGTTCTGCTCCACGACAGGTGGTTCATTCTGGATCCTTTGCACGACTGGTCGTCTCTGGGGGTGTCTGCTGCACCTCCAAGGGCCTCTGCGGGTTCTGGTGCACGTTAGGAACTTACTGCATGTTGAGGTTGTCGACTCCGAGGAGTACGACCTCTGTCGCGGCACCACTTCTTTGGCGAAAGGGCCGGTTTCTTTGGGATGGACCACCTTGTTGAGATGTAACTACTTCGTTGGGGAATCCTGGCATGTTGACTTGCTGACCGGTTGAAACGAAAGACGTATGTTCCGAGTTGAC
The DNA here is from genome assembly GCA_023091065.1 of Dianthus caryophyllus. Taxonomy (NCBI): domain Eukaryota; kingdom Viridiplantae; phylum Streptophyta; class Magnoliopsida; order Caryophyllales; family Caryophyllaceae; genus Dianthus; species Dianthus caryophyllus. The sequence continues at coordinate 9,847,190 of JALGRB010000016.1, forward strand.
GCACGAAGTTAGATCACCAGCCCCACGGTGGGCGCCAATTGTTTCTGCCAAATTTTGTCGGTTTGTTAATTTGACTCGTAAAAAAGGGGTATAGTGATCTACTCGGTTTGTAACTCGGATTTGTGATGAATGCAATGCGCGTAAAGTAAAAAAGAATGCGAAAGTAAAGTGCAAAAAGTAAAATGACACAAGGGATTTTGGTGACGCGGAAAACCCAATGTGGGAAACGACCGCGGGGATCGTGTCGCCTAATGTGCTCCACTAAGTAGTTGAATTACAAGCAAAGACGTTACAAGGTGCTGCAGAATTTAGCATATAAATGCGTTTTACGGTGGAATGTCGCACTGGGAGAATGACTGTGGTTCTGGGAGAATGGAGCGTATTATGTTGTAGGCTGTAGTGAATAATGTTGGGCCCTGTTCAAATGCTGCTCATTTGCCTTTTATAGGGTTGAAATCTTGCTGTTGGATATTCAATACCGGTTGAGGTTTCTCGCGAAATCTGGTGTGGTAGTCAATTTTAAGGCTGCTCCTATTTTTTGGGGAGTGGTTGCTGACCTCTTCTACCCTCTCACCTGCTGCCCCTCCTGCTGAATTCCATGCCCTAATTAGTTGGGCTTATCACCCTCTTGGGCCCAACCTTTGGGTGTGTGTAGTGAATTCGGCCCAGGTGGCCTCCTTACACGAGCTGGCCATTTTTGGCCCAAACAGTATGTATATTTCGCAATCACTTCAATAATTATAACTATATTCATACAACATGTCAATTTGATAAAAAATTTCATACTAAGTTAAACATTATATTCTCACACTTTATCCACATGTAAAGCTAACACGTAGAATAATTAGAGTTGTCGTTTTTATATTTTCACCATATGACTAATCAATTGTATACTTTTTTTAATCACAATTAGAATCATGCCGAAAAAAAAAAATGGTGCTCAATTGAGGAAAGTATATAAAGATGCATGACATAAAATTCATGAAAAACGATACAATAATAATGAGCGAGATTGTTCAAAATACACTAAAGTACATATATTAAATTTAGTTTAACAATAAAATAAATAAATTAAAGATTATGATTTTAGAGAGCGAGAATCTCAACAAATTCAAAAATTAGTAATGTACCGTTTTACCCTTTTGTATTTAATTGGTGTAAGATATAATACAAGTTAATTAATTTTTATTAGTTTTTAATATTTAAATTAGGGTGGTACTGAAATTCAGTACCACCAGGTGGCATCATATCACTTTCATTTAGTCATTTAAACTACTTAATTTTAAATATAGGAAAAAAATCAAATTGTTATGATGAAAATAAATTCAATTTTAATGTAGTATATACATGATATTGTTTCCAATATATTAATTTCCCTAAACTAAGGAAAAAAAATACCCTACTTGATTTAGAATTCTCCCTTTGTCAAACACTAAAGCAGTAAAGTTGCATCACAAAAAGATAACCAATTAATTTTATCTTAATCACTTACAATTAGATCTTGATAAGCTAATGTTATCATTTGTTATATGAAATATTATTAGATTTGTTTAATGAGTACATTCAGAATAATGAATACATATATATATTCAATATAATATAATGATGATTAATAAACAAAATGGTATAAGAAATTCCTGTAAGAGTTTTAGAATGTGTGGAATTAACGAAAATATATCAATATGGCATTAGCTTTACAAGTTTGGATCCATTAATTTGTAATTTGGTCAAAATTGTGATGTTTTACTATCATTGGAATAAAAAAGAAAAAAGATTTGTATAATACTTTACCATATAAAAAAAAAAAAAAACAATATTTTAATTCCATATTGAGTAAACTTTATCAATTTCACTGATTATTAACTCCATGAAATCTAATCCCTAAAATACATATTCTGTTAAACTATGAAAATTAATGATAGTCAAAATCAACAATGCAGTATACTAAACAATAAGCTTGCCCACATTGTATATAGGGGGTTCTATGAAACAAAATAAATAAAGATTAATGTTAAAATGAGTTTATTTTTTAAAATGTATGCCAAAGGCATTTGTGAACACGAGAATGAAAACAATTTTTAAGGAAAAAAAAAAGATTTATATAATACTTTACCATTTAAACTAAAATAAAAATATTTGAACTCCATATTGAGTAAACTTTACCAATTTCACCGATTATTAATTAACTCCGTGAAATCTAATCCCTAATTCCTAAAATACATATTCTGTTAAACTATGAAAGTAAAAATAGTCAAAATCAATAATGCAGTAAGTTAAACAATAAGCTTGCCCACATTGTATATAGGGGTTCTATTAAATAAAATAAATGAAGATTAATGTTAAAATGAGTTTTTTTCTTTTTAAAATGTATGCCATAGACATTTGTGAACACGAAAAGGAAAACAATTTTTAAGGTTCCTTTGCACATATGGTAAAATATGTAAATATTTCATACCATCCTAAAAATCATTGAAAATTATTCATTTCTTATCATATGCTAATATGACACATTTAAAAAACAACCCTCTTAAAAATATTACCGGCCAAGCAGTTCATGCAAATATAAACTTAGCCACAAAAGATAAAATATTCTCTGTACTTCGGTATTTTGATTTTAGTTTCTTAAAATTTATTTAGGTAACGACTAATTAAAGAAAAGACAAATTTATCAATTCCACTAAGCTTATAGAAAATTTATTTTTATTAAATCAATGCCTTTCTAAAAATAATTGACATATTTTATTGTATTTTTGTAGTTTTAAAGTCTTTTTTATTAAATTTACGAGATGAAAATATTAAAGATGAAAATATATCGTGATAAATAGTTAGATGAAAAGAAAATATATCGTGGAAATTTTTTGATTTTATTCTATCATGATAATATTATTATCAATTTCTTTTACATTTACTTTTTCTTTTCTTCTTTTATTTTTTCATTTTTAAAACCCGTGCATTGCACGGGCTTTACAACTAGTTGAAAAGATTTGAGGGTGTTTTAAATTAACTTGAGTGTTTGATAAAATATGTAGAGTTGGTGGGGAGAAATGCCATAACAGGTTGAAGTTAGTCTCCCATAAAACGAATTATCCGTTTTATATGTAAAACGAATCAAGTAGTTAGATTTTTACATAGAGAAGACAAATCTTTTGTTAGTTTCAAAGCTTTTAACTTTTGTCTTATTTAATTATTTGAGCCGTTTCTTGTATGAAACGGATATTACCGTCTAATTGAAATCTTTACCACTGTAACAAAAAGAAGGCACATTTTCTAAATAGGAAGCAGATTCCATATCTACTTGTGTCACATAATCAACTTTTTGATATAACACAACCGTAATACGCCTAATAATCTTCTAAGAGGCGAAGTGTAGAAAGCACATCACACCAAGAACAAATCACACAAAAATTGGTAGTCGATCTCGGATAGACTCTTGCGGTTTTCTTCCTTGATCACACGTTATGTAAACTACAAAAGGCCAGCTTCATTAAGGGCATTTTCAAAATCTTTTTCACTCTCGAATGAAGGCACCTGTAGAGGAACGTCAGTCAAATATTAGATAGATGTCATCGAGACATTCAGCAAGAAACAGCCAGCATATTAATCAAAAATCACCCTGATGAACGCAAAAGGCGAGCTTGTATGGTTCATGACAACAAATATCTATCGGTGAAACTACAAATGTCGCTTTCGGCTAGCAGAAAAACAAACATCACAATATCACCATCCACTTTTCCTTAATAACTACTCCATCCCTTGGTTCCACCCTAGGACGCTCAACAATGTTGTAATCTGAGATTCAAAGGCAACCGTTGCTCAAACTTTCACAGTAACCTTTAAGAGTTTTTCTCCTTAAACGTAACCCTATAAGGTGCACTTGAGTTGAGAATATTACGTTGACTACTACGAATCAAGGCAAGTCCTCAATGACTGAGGACGTAAGCTAACTGAAATGGCTATATGAACTTCGAAGATCAGTAGTGTTACTTTGCAAGCAGAGTCGATTTTATATTACACATTGTACATTACTCACAAATCTAGCCTAAGATTTTGAAAAATATATTAAAGTGAAGGGAAGGAAGTCAGGCAGACAAGAGGGAAACAACACGGCAATCTGATGAGAGACATAAAGGATTGGGGGATGAGATCACGTTGGTCGACTGTCTTTCACAGCAGAATTGTGGACAAGATGTTAAATAATTATTAGGTGAAAATGAGAAGGATATGAAAGGTAGGGTGGCTCCACCCCTAGGCTCCTAAGAAAACCAAAACTACATACTCCCTCCTACCCACAACTAATGTCCCTTTTCCCCCAAATCCTTACCCATCAAAATGTCCCTTTTGCTTTTCCCCATGAATTTTTTGGATTAAACTAACCCCCACTCACCTAACAATACATTACTTTTTATTATTCTATTCAATTTCATACACCCTCTCTCCTATTTTCTTACCCCTACCCATTACTTTTTCTTATTCTATTCCACTCCATAAATTTCCACCTTTTTCCCAAAAGGGACATTAGATATGGGTAGGAGGGAGTATATGATTACCTCAACCACTGTAGCTCCAAAATACTGCTCAATCTTCTCCATGACCGTGCAGTCTCCGTCATCACACAATAAATTAAATACAGCTCCTGCAAACATACTATATATATCAGATCTCAATGCAAAGTCCAAATATACGTTAAGTTATTATCACAATAGACCCATATGGCCTTCAAAATCAATCAACGACATCATATAATAGCACCAAATTTAGAATTCTAAAAGTCAATAAAGAATGGCACATTCTCATTTAAGAAGGACACTTTTCGTCTTAAGTTAAAACGGGAATTATGTTACCATTTTATAGTAAAATGTGACCACTTAACTGCAAAATGTTTTTGATAATTTTACGCCTAAAATTGTAGTAACAAGTACATTGTTAGGGCCTGTTCTCTTCACCTTATTTTTTCTGAAGTCTGAAGTCTGAAGTTTTCTGAAGTTTTCTGAAGTTTTTTATAAGTTCCTGAAGTTTCCTGAAGTTTTCTGAAGTTGTCTGAAGTTTTCTGAAGTTTTCTGAAGTTTTTGATAAGATAAGTAAAAATAAGGTGAAGTTTCTTTGAAGTTTCTTTGAAGTTTTAAAAGTTCTTGAAGTTTTAAAGTTTTCTGAAGTTTTTTATAAGTTCCTGAAGTTTTCTGAACTTTTCTGAAGTTTTCTTAAGTTTTCTGAAGTTTTTGATAAGATAAGTAAAAATAAGGTGAGAAGAACAGGCCCTATGGTACTCCAACATTTTATCAAAATGTGATTACATTTTATGATAAGATGGTAACATTTTGTCCGTCTAAACTTCTTAAGGGAGACTTATTGATAAAGAATATATGTACTCCCTTCATTTTGGAGGTGTTCACATTTGACTTTGCATAATCTCCGACGTTGAACTTTGACTGCATTTCTCGGATCAATACAATATATTTTACGGTAAAATGATCATCTTATGAAAAGCATTTCTATAATAAATGTGAATATATTTTTACTATATTCAAAATTTTGATAACTTCTAATGTAGTTAGGTAAAAAATTTGAAAGTTTGACTAAGAAAAGTCAAATGTGGACACTTCCAAAGAGAACGAGGGTGTATATCAGACCAATGAAAAAAACCAATGTTTTGTTTGATCATGATGCAAAAGACAGAAAAGTTAAAAAGACGTGTACATATGACAACGGAGCAAACTGCATAAACGCATTGCTCCTCACTATCTTTATCGCATATTTCCTTATGCAATATGAGAGGAGAATGTTAAAGGGGGAAGGAAGACTACATCAAATTTCAGCTAGCAAACAAAGGAAAAATGAAATTGACCAGCATATGCACTGTCGGGCACCACTAATTCGATTAATCTGTTAACATCGGCTTTCTAAAATAGCAACTTGCTAAGACTATAAGCTTTAAGTGGAAGAAAAATCATCGATAAAAGGATAGATCATCTCAATGAACAGATAAAGAGATGAACAGATTAAGGCAAAACTTAACCAACGAGGTCTTGATACAGAGTGGTGGAAATTTGAAGTAGGGAGAATCGAGGTTCGATCTCCCATGGCCGTTGGGAGGAGTTTAAAACCTTAACCCCGGGACACGCTCCAAAACCGAATTAGTCGGCCTAAATGGGTTCGGATATCGGTTGGGAAACCAAAAAAAAAAAAAAATTAAGGCAAAACTTAAGCTGAATCTAATGCATTGTAACCAACTATCAAAAGATGCAGCAAAAGAACTAGGAAAGCTCCTAAAGTGGGATTCCAATGCTAGAACGTTACAACCAATGTGCAAGAAGACTGCCCTTAACAACTTCCAAATGATACTCAAATAACAAATTCATCCATCTATCAGAAATTCAGAATTGTAAAGAAAATTGGAAGTTCGATGTCTCCATACACCTTCCATCAAAAAACTAAACTTAACAGACCACCAGCTGAGACGAGTCACAAGTTTGCCAATAGAAGTACCAAGAGGCATATAACAATAAAACATACCTTTACGGCCAAAACGTCCAGCCCGTCCTACTCTGTGTAGATACACCTCATAATTAGGCTCTAACTGGTTATGGACCAATGGTAGATCGTAATTAACCACCAAATTGACCTAGTCATTAAACAAAATCAGCACCCGAAATCCAGTCCGTCCAAGTATAGCAGAATAGACGAGACATAGAAACACAATTACCTGTGATTGATCAAAGCCCCTAGCTAGAACATCAGTTGATATAAGTACTTTTGTCAGCCCTTCTTTAAACTCCTTGACTATTTTGTCTCTGTCCTCATTGGTAAGAGCACCTTGGATTGTAGTAACTTCATAGCCTAAGTCAACAAGCGCTTTATGAAGACTACCTGCACTGTCTCTCGTGCCTACGAAAATTATTGTTTGCCCCAGTTTTTGCCCCAATTCCAGGATTTTGTCTTTGATGACATGAACTTTAGCCAACTCGTCAGGGCAACGAACTTTGTACTGCTTCACTGAGTCCAGAGATAACTCTTCTTTCTCGACAAAAAGCTGGTTATAATCTTGAATTGTCTTTGTTACAAAGTTCTTCACCTTATCGTTGAAGGTGGCTGAAAATAGGAGAACCTGGAAAAAATAAGATTATAGCTGAGAATAAGAATGAAACAAAAGGAGAAGATACAATGTCCATCTACAAACCAATCATTAGGGGCACACTTCAACAGAAGCCAAATTTCAAGCAGTAATCAATATTTTGAAGGAAGACGTCACAAAGCTATATTAATCAGAATGGCCAATGGCTATAAAATCAGCCACATAGGTATATAAGTATATTACATGTCGCACACAAAACACCAAAAGCAATTTTTCAGCTAAGCTTAAAAGAAAGACAAACCTGGCAGTTAGCACCACTTTTCTTGATTTCATTAATAATCCTCATTGAATCATCTTGGAAACCGTCCTGAAATGGAGAAAAAGTACATCTATAAGATTAATCTCAAAGCCAAAGATTCACAATATACAGTATCAAAAATAATGTCATCTTTGAAAAATCAGTGCAACACCCAAATTCCTTTTTGGAGAGAGGGGTTACATTTAAATCCACCAAAGGAGAAAGAAACAATTACTCCAAAATGGATGGTTAAAACGTTTCTCACAACATTTTAGGTTCTGGATCATGACTTCGTATTTTCTTATCTAATTGAATACTTTGTGGACTGAAACCTTTGCGCATGATGTTAGGTTCCAATCAAAACTTACATGTTCTCCTCTCAACATAACTCGGGTATACTAAAAGTTGAAATGCAAATAAAAAGCAAACACATGCACACAAACCTATTCCAAAATTAGTAGGCTATTTGATTGCAGCATATAAACAAAAAAGGAGAAGGCATGATGCATGAACTTCAACTCATGTAGATTCATATATCACAAAAATCAGACGTAAATACATGAAATAAATAAATAAATAGATAATCACATAAGCCATCAAGAACAATCATTAAGACATAACACAGGCAAAGTTGGGCAATGAACTCACACTGTTATTAGTTTTGAAACAATTACCAAAAACGCGAGTAAAAGAGTTCCAGATTGAAGAACAGAGATGTGACTACACAAGTGTTGCATAGTTCAAGACCTCAAGTTCCAAAAACGAAAAAGCAATTTATCTATCACCAGTGTGCGGTAACCGGCGTGTAAAACAAAAACAAGAAACCATACCAAGCATAGGAATCATAAAAGTTACCAAGTGTTACATCCACATTACCTCAGCTAACATGTGATCAGCCTCGTCAAAGACAAGGATTTTCATGTGTCTTAAACCAAGTTTTCTTAGGGAAGTCCACTTTTTAATAGTACCAGGGGTCCCAATTATCACTTGTGTTGTAACAGGGGGGCGCTTGTTGATCGGGGTATGAGTTGGATTGTTACGATCTTCTGGAATAGCTCGTTCATGCTTATCCCAAAGATACTTCCCCATTTTATTCAGTACCTCCAAGTTCTGCAAGACCAAAAATACGCCTTTAACCAACCATACAATACAGAAAATCCCATTAAATTCAAAAACAATGAGCCATCCCACCTGAAGAGCTAATTCTCTAGTAGGACAGATGCAAAGCGCTTGAGGAGCCTGTAACTTGGGATCAACGCGGCTTAACATGCCGAGAACGAAGCAAGTGGTTTTTCCCGATCCATTGTGAGCTTGAGCAATCAAATTCTTGTGTGGAGGGGTCAAGATCATGGGCAAAGTAATGGCTTGAATCTTACTTGGCCTTTCAAACCTCATTTCTACATACAGACCCTTCAGCAACTCTTCCGACAAATTTAAATCCTCAAACTTCTTTGCTGAGTTGTATGGTGTATCTCCCGTCATTACCTAGCATCAAAGCTCCTAATATCAATCTCGTAGTTTCATTCATGATATTGATAAATTAACGCCAATTTCGTAGTTTCATTCACCAGGCCAATACAACAACCGTCCATATGAAACCCTCCAGGTGAGTTCAGACGAAAACTAAACAATTTCCTCTAAGCAAGGATAAGATCATCTTACTTAAATCATTCAAAATTTCCTATAAGATGGTCTAACGAAGGTCTACAAAGTCATGTTTGTGAAGCACGTAACTGAATTAAGCTGATACGAAGGACGTCAACAGTTATCGGCTACACAAAACTCAAATCACACCATGTCACTATGACTTGAGCCCGTTTCTCGTGTTTAAAGAGAAAGAATGCCCAAAAGAAGGCTTATGGGTGGAAAAACCATTATAAATAAAATCAGTTAACACAAATCCATCAAACAACACCATTCCATGTCGATTTCACCGTTTCACCGTTTCGTGATGAAATACAGCAGTCACCAACACTAAAATCAGCAAAAACTAAACTTACAACACTCTACTTCATAAGCAATTGGTCTGACAAATTCAAGCAATGAAACCAAAACCCTAATTCAATAACTATACAGTAGATGGAGACTGGAGAGAGAGAGTACCGCTTGAATATTAGAATCCTCAGGATCATCCAAATCCTTGCGTTCATTGATGGAGAGCTTTTCGACGACGTTGAGGACTTCGTCGGCGGACGAGTTGGTAGCTTTGGCGGCGTCTTCCTCGTCGGCGACATCTCCCCAAGATTGCCTGATCTCAGGCGGAGGAGTTTGGCTGTCGGCGGTGGTTGATGCGGCGGCGTCCGCCATGATGTCGGTGTGTTGGCTGAGGAGTTGAAAGGGAAAGACTAAACAACAGGGTGAGTTGAAACTTGAAAGAGGAGATCGTGTTAAACAAATTTCTATTTATATGTATTGGTAGGTAATACGGTTTAGCGTTAATCAAAAGCTAACATGGGCTGATGGGATCCAAAAGGGAAGGTACAACACTACTACATACCTACAGTTATATCCGGTCTACTGTAATTTAGGCGGGTAATTGAATTAGTAATGCGTTAAAAATATACCTCTTCAAAATTTATTTATTTTACGCTAAACACAATTGATTTAGTTGATTATATTTAGGAAACATAAATCATTTAAAAGCATATTGAAAAAGATTTGAGGGTGTTTTATACTTTTATGTATTTTTTTGAATTATCGAAATTAACTGTTTTTCATTATTACCTCAAAATCCAAACAATGAAACAAAATTTGTGATATTGAGTACATTTTTTTTTATAGTTTATATTATTTGAAATTAAACGTTTACAATATGGTATATATGATATCGATTGCATCAAATAATATGTACTACCTAATAAAAACGGGCGATGAAATATATGGAAGCTGAAAATTAAAAACATTAACAATAAACACTTTTTATTAGATAAACAAAAACAATACAACTACAAAAAAATTATGGGTTTTTCCCAGCTGTACCCTGTACTATTAGGTTTTCCCAACTGTATACATGTGTTTATTGTATTCCCAATTATACCCCTGAGTTTGTTTAATTACTCCCAACCGTAACTAATTATGCTTAAGCCGTCAATTATCACCGTTAAGTGCCACTTGGGAGTTGGGACGCCTAATTTGCCTACGTGGAGCGCCTAATTTGCCAGCTTGGAAGGTTGAGGTGTAAATTAGAAGTTGAATCATTTATCAACCGTCATTTCTTTGTTTGATTCAATTTTTTTTAAAAATCCTCTTGAAAACCCTTCACCTTCCTTCCTCTGTTCATCTTCATCTCCTTCCTTTGCTTCGTTTTTTGCTATTGAACATTTGCAGTCCATCTTCATCCTTGCAACACTTAACTATTTCCCCTCTACTTTCACGTATGATTTCAGCAACAAACCCTAACAAAAATCCTAAATTTGGTGTAGTGAATACATAAAGGTATTTATAAATTTTGGGTAAATTGAAAGTGTCGTTATTTGAGATGTCTTTTGCATGTGGAAGATGAGGAAGACATACCAAGAACAATGCACTAAAATATTGGGGTTAAAAACAAGGAAAAAAATTAGAAGGGAAAAGTGTATTTGGTGGATGAGAAAAGGGTGGGTAAAGAAGTGCATTTAAAGCCAAAAAATTAAAGGGAAACTCACAAAATTAAGGAGGGAAATAAAGTCTGAAAATATAATTGACGGTTTAAGCAAAAGGAGGAAAATAACACGTCAGCAATCCTAATTGGCATTTAACGGTGATAATTGACGGCTTAAGCATAATTAGTTACGGTTGGGAGTAATTAAACAAACTCACAGGTATAATTGGGAATACGATATACACAGGGTACAGTTGGGAAAACTCAATAGTACAAAGGTACAGCTGGGAAAAACCCAAAAATTATTAAGAGAACCCGTAATTTTCACGGACTATTGAGCTAGTAAAAATAAGATTAATTGCCAAGAATAATCCGAACTTGTCCTCTTATTCCATAAATAATCCGAACTCGAATTAGGACCTGTTCTTTTGGACTTTTTAGAGCTAAATCGAATCGAATCAATCAATCGAATCAATCGAATGAATCAAATGGAATGAATTGAATCGAATCGAATCGAATCGAATGAATCGAATCGAATGAAGTTCAAATTATTATAATTGTCTTGGCCCAGGAATCGAAGTAAGCGAGCCCAGCGAATCGAATCGAATCGAATGGAATCGAATCGAATCGAATCGAAGTGGCTGAATGAATCGAAATGAAATGAAAATAATGGAAAAAACGGAGTTCTTAATCGACGAATAATCCCAACTATTGAAGTAACATTCCAATAATGTTCTTTGGCCAATTCAAATTATTTATGTAATAAGAGGACCAGTTCGAATTATTTTTGACAATTAATCCAAAATATTAAACCTCGATTAATCTCACATCAATTTAAACATAGAGGGGTCTTACACTCTTACACGAGGCCTAGGTTGCACCAAAAAGGATACGGACACGGATACGACACGGGACACGCCAGTCCAAATTTTTAGGACACGGGACACGGCAGGAAAAAAATTAATATCCATATTAAATTAAAGGGAATTCATAACTCATTACAATCAGAATGTATATTATGGTCATTCATAACTCAAAAAGTCGTAAAACAACCAATACGTCAATAATTATGTCTGAAAATCAAATGTTTACAAAATTACAAATTACAAACTACAAACTACACCGGAGAAGGGCGAGCGGTCGATGTCGCAAAGGAGAAATGAATGATTTTGTTTTGTGCTACTATTCAAATCTTCGATAAGTGGTTTTAGGATCTTATTTATAATTATTTTTCTTTTTTTAAGTGGAAAAAATAGTATAATAAGGTGTTAACTTTAATGGCTAGTGTCCCAGTATTCTTGAAATTTGTGTCAAAAGCGTCTTATTTAAAAAAAAAGCAGGGCCTTGGCGCGTGTCAGCACGTTTGGAGGTGTGTCCGAAAAGTGTCCGTGTCCGACACGGTAATGCCCAAAACTAGGAATGTCCGTGCAAGAGACCAATTGGTAGTACGGAGTATGAAGGAAGAAGAGTGTTTAGTGTTTAGATTGTGAAATTACCGTGGTTTCCAACAAAGTAAAATTACCGCCCTTGTTACTTGAATTCAACATCAACATGTTGTTCTTCAATCTTATTTTTAGGGTTTTTAAATTCTATTGAAATTTGTGATTGCAGGAGTTATTATTATTCAACTAATCAAATATGGTTTGGGAGCTATTTCCTGCAGACCATCTTTCAGGTTTTTTCTACTCAATTTCTCTGATTTTGTTCGCAGTTTTTACGATTTCAGTTGACTTGTTTTTGACGTAATCATACTGGAATGTGTGTGTTTGCAACGTCTGTTTTCTTGTTTGGGTTTTAGTTTTTTGTCGATTCGATAAAACAACATTTGTGAATTATAGGGATAACTATCAAACCTGTGAAATGTATCAGACTATGTTGGAGTGTTATTTCCCACATGTGAGAAGTCCCATATTGACTGTGGAAGAGAGCTTGGTGTGGTTTATAAAGTCTAAGGGAACTCCTCTCATTGCCAATTGGTTTTGAGAAATGTGGATACCCTTGGACTTGTAAACCGGGCTCGCTCTCTTCCACTCGGGTTCGGCCAGGCCCGTTACATGATTCTAACAGACTATCAGTACACTGTTTTTGATGGGGTCACATTTTATGTATCAGGAAACCCGTCTTTTACTGTGTTGTTAGTGATAGACGGGTTTTTTTTTAAGACTTGGTGTTACTATTGCGACTCTCTTGGACCTTTTCGAATTCTCTCGGCTGATGTTTTTTCCCCTTAATGTCGTTGCTGATTTTGTGTGATAGGGGAAGATAAGTACTACATATTTGCAAAGGGAACATACAAAGTTGGCAGGAAAGGTATCAAGACAAATCTATATGTTGTCATTAGGAAACGTCATTTTATCGGTTGTTTTCGAGTTTCGTAAGAAGCTTGTTTCAGTTGCTTTTGTTATCCTACAAGCATTTGGTCACTTCGTCAATCGTCATATGAAATGTTTTTTTTTTTTTTTTTTTTTTTTAATGTATATTTGTTTCCTTGTAAATTGTATTACGTAATACGGAGTATATCTATGTCGGTTGATGCCATTGGTTTTATAAATAAGCCAACCATTTTTAACCACTTTCTGATTCCATGTTGACCGTAAGTTAAAAAAAAAAAAAACGGAATTGACGATCGAGAGTGGTTTTCGGGTCTAATTATCTTAATAGGTGAAAAATTGGCCATGGAAAATCTCGTAAAAGGGATAGAAGGTCAACCTTTTTCCAATAACATAAATCCATACTTGCTTTCAGTGGGCAGGGGAGTGACTGTGAAGTTTGTATAGGCTATTTTCAGATGTATATGTTGAGTACATGTGTGGTTTTGCGGTGCTCTCAATGTGGATGGAAATGTTTCTTTTGACGTTGATGTCTTGTTTTGGATATGACTAATCCAACTGAACTGTTCACTTGTTGCTGAAATTTTAACATATCAACTAATATGAGTATTAAAATCCGAACAATGTTTTCGTTAGATGTTTGTACATTCTAGAATTGAAAAGTTGTCCCAAGACTGTGTATGATAAACTTATCGTTTTGATTTTTCACTTTAGGCTGTGATGTAACTATTAGCAGTGATAAGGGGGTCTCACGTATTCATGCTGAGATAATTGTTGATGCTATGGAATCCTTCGAACCTATGTCGTCTGTTATTTCCTCAAAAGTTCGGATTAAAGATTGCTCCAAGTATGGAACAGTTGTTGGTCGAGAAACGGATGTGAAGGAAAGAGTGCATGAGTGCCCAGGCAGAGAAATGTACTTGAAAGATGGGGATGTGCTTTCTTTTGGCACTGGTACTGCGACTTACAGGTACTTGCTTCTTCAGTTTCTAAGATGTTAATTATAATTTGCAAAATATCCTTCGACACCATGTATGTGTCAATTGTGAATGTTAATAAAGACGTGTGACATCTGAGAGCTTAGTTTAAAAAGGCGTGCCTAGGCACGCCTTGGATAAGGCACTAAACAAAACGCCTCGGTGCATTTTAGGTGCACCTTTTGGATAAGGCTGACTTAACTTACACACTAGTACACCTTCTCTGCAACGTTTCTAGCTAGATCGTTACTTATGCTGCCCCTTTTCCATTATTCTCAATTTTTTTCCATTACATGCTTGTTAGCTTGAAATTTCATGAAAAATGTATTTTTGCCAAAAAGTTCTACAAATAAAATAGGGCGCCTCGCGTCTAAAAGGCGCGCGCTTTATCGCCTCGGCCCCTTGAACGCCTCAGTGCGCTTTGCGCTTTATCGCCTCGGCCCCTTGAACGCCTTGGTGCGTCTTGCGCCTCTTCAAACTAATGATGTAAATATGAAAATCTTTCAAATGTTTATACTGCTATTTCTTCAATATATTACTGGGTGCAATTGGCATTTTGGAAAGCTAGTATTTAGTCTCGTAGTCTTACTACCCTGTCCTCTAGGCTCTACCACAATCAGCTAATGAAAAACTACGCTCTTCGCTGTTGTTAGCTGGTGAGGCTAATTCTTTTTTAATCTGCTTACATTTTCTGTTGAAGTTGATCACTATCTTGTTTATAGCTACTTGACATTTGTGAAATTCTCTGCATGTCATTTCTCTTGCTTTGTTTTTCTGTTTGCATGGTATCTCCCTATAAAGTTAAATCTTTCCCAACATACTGCTTTCTCTTACCCTTTTTGCTGCCTTTGGGCAATTCTCTACAGATTCTGTTATGTTCCGCTGAAATTCTACCTTTGCAATTTCACGAGTTCTCAAGGAACAACTTCCACCCAAGATAGAGTGTCATCTATAGGTTGGTAATATCTGAGTTCTCTATTTGACTTCAGTTTGTTTCTAGTTATATCATGTGCTGGGACCAGATTTAGTCATCATTTCCCTTGTTAAAATCAAGGTAAGCTGCTGACATCGACCAGAGGTCGTCCATCTCGATTGTAGCTTGTGGATGTGCTTGCTTCTTTATTCTGATAAAAAGAATCCAGTTAGGTTTTGCATCTCCCTTTTCTGCTGCTGGAATAGCCTAGAGTGTCCTACACTGCTAATTTCCTTATAAGTAAAATATGGGGTACTTTTTTTTTTGGAATAATTCTCATGGTACCCTGTAATTTAAAACTTTGCACGTGGTGAAAGTTTAACAAGCCATAACTTGTAGTTACGATTTCAGAATTCAACATTTTTTTAAAATCAATCGTCTTTACGAGCTCTTTGATTTGATACAAAAAAAAATGTCACATTCAGTACACATAGCCTCGAGTTTCGATCGGTAAAAGAATTTTTTTGCCCGTTAAACTTTGCGCGATCATATCTACTGGTTACGAGTGACGAATCCAGCTAATTTGGTATTCAATTTGTTCATCTTCACGTGATATACATTTAGGGTAAAAGTTTTTCATTTTTAAAAATTTTAGCTACAAGTTATGATCAATCAAGGTTTTTTAGCTCGAAAAGAGGGGACACCACAGGTAAAGTGGTGAGCCTTGGGGGTAGTGTAGGAAATATTCCTTAATTGTTCTTACTTGGTGATCTAATTTAGCTCATCAATCTTTCATAGTTGTGTATATCCTAAGTGGAGATTTTCGAATGAATATTCTTGTTGTTATTGATTTGATTTAATGTAGCTGATAGTTCTATACTTCTATATGCATCCTATTGGTACTTGGGATCTCATGAATATGGTTGTTGATGTGTAATTTTGAACCGTAATATAGATTCTAAATAGCCTAATCTATAGACAGAGTAAAAAAAGTCAGTCAAACTGGCTTGCTTCATCAAGGGGGGAATCGTTGCATTAGGGTAGCTTTGATCTTAAAGGGACCAATACTCAACTTTTCGAGAGCTTCTGTTTGTAGGTGGCCACACTACTACTTTCTTTGTTGATCATTCACTCCTTGTGTCACCTCTAAGTTCATAAAGTTAACATGAGTTCCTGTCACTAATAAAAGAACCAATAATGGGTTTGCATTTAAATAATTATTATTATTGTGCTCTTTCCTAAAGTACAACGGAGTAGTTGAAGCTTATGTTACTCAAACTTAGAAGAGGCTTGCGTTTTCCGACAGCGTTGAGTCTGACATGCAGTTTTGAAAACTTTCGACAACCAGTCACTGTTACTCAGACTCGGAAGAGAAACACTGTTTCTGGCGGCGTTCAGTATGATGTGTAATTTTGAACAGAGAACAGTAATTGTCTATGCCTATTGGATAATTATGGAGATTTTATTCATTCGATGATAAAACTTTTGTCGCTATGCTATACGCATTATACCAAATTTGTGTATTAAACATGTGCACTTAAGCTATTTGTAGGATTTTACTATTCTAGATTTAATCATACCATCCGATCCTAACATCTGTAATCTTTTCCAATATAGGATCATAATCCTAACAACTGACTCAGGATATTAATTTTGGTTCATGAGAAACCACTTTGTTTGATGCTTGGGCTAAACGGGATATGAATGATATCTATTTTTCATGGTTAGAGTTTGTGATGACTGTGATCCCATGTAAGAGTTTTCTGTAGCATGAAAAACAATTTTCTGGTACAATTTACTGTTGGTAATCTTTTGTATCAGATTTATTTGAGTGCCTATTCTGCAAGTTAGATCAATTTCTTAAATTGTAGAAGTTGAATTCTCATTTCAGTGTACTGTAATCTGATATTCTGATGTCCGTGGAAATATATGTTGGATATCATGTATCCTATCTCCTTTATGCTATACTTTTTCTCGCTGATTCCAACCTTGGTTGTAGGTGCTTGTGTCACTTATGAATGGACTACTGATTGCACCCACGTAATTGTTGATCCATTCATGCCCGTCACTGAGGGGATAATTGATGCTGTTTTGTCGAAGAAACCATTAGTACTAAGTACTTGGTTAAAGGTATATTTGCGTTGATTCTTTTGTTGTCCTGGTGTAATTTGTATTTGATACTCCGTATTTTGTTCATCTTAGTATGGGTAAGTGATCATTGATCTCTTAGAGTTTATACAATTTTCTATCACAAATTTTGTTTGTCATGATATTTGCTGCAGTAATGATGTTGATGGCTGTTTATGCTGTGCAGTTTGTAGCAACAAACAGGATCTGCCACGATATTCCCAGCTATAGTTCGTAAGCAAAAAATTTCTCCATGCATTGCATTTAATCGATTTCTTTATTTATTTTGCGTTCATTTAATGAAGCTAATGTTTTCTGTTGGTGATAGATACGTTCCCACTTTGACTTTAGATGGTTCATCGGTGACAGTAGCTGATTACAGGACTCGTGAAAACTGTTTAAGGGGATACATATTTTTGCTGGATTCTGTACATAAGGTATTATACATTGCTTGGACAACCGACAATAGATAATTTGAAATTAATTTTATTCAGCTACAGCCGGATTGTTTGGTCTGTTGTGTGCCAAACTGGCGATAGTCAGAAATAAGTGACACTTGTCAATTCACTTCCAGCCTGAGTGTGCAGTCCTTCTATCATTTTCACGACCTAATTAGTAACTCTACACGCCAAATATACAACCTTTTTAGAAAGCGTAAATGAATTTTTTCTTGAATTATAAAAGCAAATCCTCAAAATATGCCATGATTTTTTCCACTCCATGTATACCTCTAAATAGCTATAATGACTCAGCTTGTGGATCTTATGTATAAGTCTGTTATGTGGCTATTCTCATGTCATGATTTCTTGTCTGTGTTCAAAATTGACCCTCAAAAGTGAATGCCATTTGTTTTTCCAATTTTTCAGTACAGATTTCAAGACAAGATGCTATCGATGCTGGATGTTTCTGGAGCAAAAGCTATTTCTGTTGAGGACTTTGATTCTAACCCCCAGGTTAGGGGCAAAGTATTTCAGTAAATGATCTTTTAGATTAAATTTATTACCTTCCAACAAAATCTTACCTCGTTCTTTGTTCAGTAGTTAGGACATGTTCTCGCGACTTCGTCTTAAGTTGTCTGAAGTTTTCTAGAAGTTATAATGTTTTTTTTTTTTTATGTAGTGTAAAACTTTCTGAAGTGTTTCGTAAGTTAAGAAACTATAAGAGGAGTAAAACAGGTTCTTAGTAGTTTTCTGAAGTGTTTGATAAGTTTAGTCTTTAGCATTTCCATTCCCTTGGTTGATGCTTCGTATAATTGGATCTTAGACTTTCTAGTGACCCAATGTGTACATATTCATATTATTTGTAGAAATTTTTGGTTCTCTTCGTTTGAATTGTACGAATGCGTGTGTATCTCTTTATCTCAATGTAAGCTTACTTTGATTCATCTGATCAAAACTTTGCAGGACCCACAATCAGCAGAAACTAATCGCGTGGTGTTTGTGATTCCCTCTGCATCCGCTAATAACTCTCGTCATGGAAATACTTTCTCTAAAGTAAATGAGATTAATTTAGTTTCTGCTATAATATCAGGATATCTCGATCCATCTATCATTGTATCTCCATCAAGTAAGCTCCTTGGTTTCAAGATTTCATGATGTCTCGTACTAGTAACTTTACCTCATAATCTATCCATGTCGTGTGACGTACCAATTGTAATCTTGAACACCGCCATTGCTCAAGAAATCAGACTAGCTGCCCTAGAGTTATCTGTGGTCTTAAGGATTGATGTTGATAGAATTGCTACCTCCATCCCTAATACACTATCCCCATCTAATTGTTGGTGTGTATTGTGTATGCTTTGGCCATTACTTTCTCCAATTATAACTAGCAATATCATGTAAAGTTCCATGTTTGATTCTCGGAAATATAACTTTCATATTATCTATCATCTGAAAGTAAATTGTTTAGTATGGAGTATGGAGTCCTTTATATTTCGTAGGTAAAATATAGGATTATATTTTATGTAATTGTTTTATTTTTAAAGTGATGGTGTTCCGCAAACCCTGAGCATATGTGAATGTCACGGCCTACAAACGGAAGACCACGAAAACCACCAATTTTACTGCTTGATGTAAACATAATCTCAAAACAATGGCGCCTGCGTTAGTGGCTGAATATCTTTGACATATATTTTCTTTAATGCAGTTGTAATTTCGTCCTCATGCTCAACGGGTGAGACTATAGTGGCAGACTCCGATGCTGAGACAGAACCGGAAACAGAAACAGCTACATCAAAGCAGCCAATACTTGCCAATGTAGTACCTGTAAAAGCATGTGATAAGAATGAAATGAGAACATCTATGACGCGTATGGATCGCCCAAGTAAAACTGCTGAGGCAACAGAATTCAAGCCGGATAATATCAAGAAAATAAATTCTGATAAGTTGCCTATTTCACGTGAGCAGAAAAAGGACAATCAGACTAAAAATTTTGTGTCTTCTCTACGAGATGACAAAGTGATGCACTTTGTGGAGCCGAATAGAGCTTCCGTTAGTGCCAAGGCCGAAAATATGGAGACCTCGAACGCAGATATTTTATACAGCCAAAATTTAATTGTCCGAGATTTTGTGCCGCAAATCTTAAGTACTTCATATTCACAGGATGGAGTAGTTAACTTCAAGCGTTTCAGAAAGGTACGTATTTTAAGCATATTTTAAAAGTGAATACCTCACAGTTTTCTGTTAAAACTGTGTGAAATGTGTGAAATGTCCATATGATTGATTTATAGTTTCTGTCCTACTTTAGCTGCCAATATAGTTAGAAAATACCTCAGACAAAAGGGCAATTGACCTTAAAATGACTGGGTCAACGCTACTTCAGCCTATGCATCGCTGCCCTTTTGTCTTGCGTGCTGAGTCAAAGCAAAATAAATGCTTCTTGTTATGTTGTCGATGCTCTTTAAGTGATTTATGAGTAAACATGAACATATTTTCATAAATAGCTGAATTTTTTTATGCTAACGAGGTGGTTAGTGTGTTAACAAAGTTTGAAAGAGCAAACTAATTCATAAATCTACGTGTTTGGAGAGTATGGAGAAACGGGGCTAGGTCTCTAGAAGTGAACAGTTGCAATAGTTTTTTTTGGTAGTAGAAGCATATTTCTAGAGCGCTCCTTTGCTGCTATCCATCATGCTTCTAAATCCAAACTAAATATTCTATCTAATCATGCATATCCGTCGATTGATATTCAGAAGTTATTGTGAATTGTCAACCTGGTGTATTGAAACACTTTGTGGAACAAGCCTAAGCAATTGCTACTGTTCGTAGCATTCTTATGCCATCTGCTCTCCGAGTTTCAAAATGAGCCCTTCTCGAGGCTCCACTCTCCCCGCTGAAAAAGGAAGTCCCGTCCCGGCCTCGTTCTAATTAGAATTCTGTTTCATGTCGAGTTTTAAGTTATACGAAGTATTTGTTATGATGTGCATCGTGTGGTTTCACAATTTTCTCAATCTAACCGTTTCTACATGATTGTGCAGACTAATACCCAATCTGGCAATAGCTTCAATAATCTTATACCGTTTTCAAAGAATCCATACACGTAAGTTAAGACATTTTTGATCCATTTTATGTTAGTATATTTTTCTTTCCAGTATTAATGTCTTTCGCTTCCTTCTCTGTAATAATACCCGCCATTTCTTCTCTTAATGAGTGTCCATCTGATCGCTAAATTTCGTGACAGTGATTCTGACTACAGCAAGGAAGTAAGTGAATTCATGAAAGAAGAGAAAAGGAGGAAACAGATGGAATCTATGGCAGAGGACTTGTTCAACAGTGAAAAGGTGAGTTATTGTTCATCTTTTAGTAGAATTATCCTGATTGCCGAACACAGTTATACAGGGATGTGATGAACTGTTTGTCTCGTCTTTTTGGTGAGATAGGGACGACGCCGTGGAGCTGCCGGTTCTCTGCGTGCTATGCTTGGCATTAATTGACATAGGTAGGATCATTGATTCCATATCGCTTTTCAGTCTCCAGTTTTGGATGACTGTGGCTGTTATTGTTTGATTAGATGTTCCTAGTGTTGCACATGTGACACCTTGATACGGCACAGTAAATGTTAAAAGCTGTTTCCGTTCCGCATATGCTATTCCGTTCCGTCCTTCCCTCGTTTCTCCTGAGGGCTTGCTTGCCTAAAGGTGAACATTATGCCCCCACTGAAGGGACTTACAACTCTCGGTTGACTTGCTAGTTACTTACCTCGCACAATGTTCAGACCTGAGAGCTGGTATGAATCGCCCGTTGGAGACAGTGACTAGGTAATAATTAAATAGTCAAACCATCACTAAGAAATAGAGAGTGGTGTAAATCTCTTTAAAAGGGGCTCATTGTTCACCTAGTATATATGACGTTTTGAGTATACGAAACTCATGGTTGAGATTATAGTGTTGCGATGATAGTGATTGACGACTCTAAATGTAGAGTAATCAGCCAGTCCTTGTAGGAAAAAGAAAGAAATATTTGCAAAATGTTGCTAGGAGTAATTTTTAAGTGATGGCAAATTACCTACCGACATTACCTAGTCCATTGTCGAACAATCATCCCTTGCTTAGGCTACGGATGGGAAGTCTTTATCTTGTTGATCTCTAACGCCATTTTATTACTCATGTCCGCGTCCCTAGTGTAGGATTGACGAAACACCAGTATTGTTCTACTTCATGTCATACTTAAGAGTCCTTAGTTAAAGCCTCAACGCGAGTAATTTAGCAAGTCCTCGACCTTAGGAGAGGGCGAGGAAGTTCTACCTCAAATGAGGAAGGTAGTGCATATTGGGAATATCGCCTCTTAAACAATTTATGCGTCTGTTTGATGTTTGATTTATGGTTTTTCACTAGACTTTTGTTGCCAACCAGAGAGCAATTTCCGCCATAGTACTCCCTGACTTTACTAAGACCACAAAACCATCTTGATCACGGCCTTCATCTTTTACCTTCGTCGCACCTATGGTGAGGGAGGGTGGTCTCGACTCTCGACTCTCGACTCTCGAGGGGGCTGTTGGTGTTATAACTAGCTTAGTGGTAGAGTTTCTAGGCATTGGCTTTTTTTTTTTTTTTTTTCATCCCCGTGACTGGGGTCACATTAGTAGCCCTACGGATATTCTAGGTGCTAGATTTTTTTTTTAATCCGATAAATGATGATTAGGTTCGAATTTTGATCAAACAAATCATCTCATGAAAGTATGAAACACTTCATTTTACGATTGGCAAAAAAAAAAAAAAAAAAAAAAAAAAAAAATATATATATATCTCATAAAGACCTTAAAGGTTTTTATTTTTTGGGATAGGATTGAAAGATCAGTCATCCTATTTTTGCTATTTGAGGGGAATGAACATAAATATATTCGGTCAAATCAGGTTGAGACGAATTGGATTTGTTTTATTTATCGCTTCTCTATAATAAAAGAGATAAATTATAAAAACATAAATATAAGGGTTTTTTGTCGGATAGTACCTTTTATTTAGGGTGTTTTGTGAGATAGTACCTTTAATTTTTTTTTTTTGTTAAATGGTACCTTTTATTTCTAGTATTTGTTAAAACATACCAAATGACGGAATCCGGTGAGAAAAAGTCAATTTTCTGGTTTGACCTTATTTGGCACATGTGATTTCCCTAAGTTCTCTAACTTAATTTTATATTTTGTTAAAATCTACCCTTATTTCCCTAATTTCCCTAAATCCCCAAATTAATTTGTTATTCTTCATTCATTGCAACTATTTTCATCTTCATCCATCAACTCAATTACTATTCTCATCTTCTTCCATCATCTTCTTATTCTATCTCATTCTTAATTTCTCATAGACAATACAAATCAAAACTTAGTAAACAACTAATATAATTTGATTCTTCTTATTCTCTTTCTTCAATTGAATCAATTCTTCTAAAAGTTTCTTTCTTCTTATTCTCCTTCTTCAAATCGGAGTTGTAATTTACAAGTTACAAACTTTTTCCCTCGATTTTGCGAAGTCCAAGAAATTCGATGCGCACAAGGTAAGCCACATTTGCATTATATTTCTTTAAAAAACGTGTTTGACGATGACGATTTTTTTGAGGAATACATGACAATGAAATTTAAGAGAAAAAGAGACAAGTGCAATTGTCCTAAAAACTTAAAGATTCTAGCTTTAATAGAAATTGGGAGGGAAAGTTGGAGGGAGAATTAAAGGGAAATTTTGGAGGAAGTGTGGAGTAGGTTTACCTAAGTTGATTAAGCAAAATAATGTAGCTTTTAACAAATAATCATAACCATATTTACATTACACTTGCTAACCAAGTCAACTCGCCGGAATCTTGACTTTTTTCACCGGATTTCTTAGTTTGGTAGGTTTTAACAAATTTTGGAAATAAAAGGTACCATTTAACAAGAAAAAAAATTAAAGGTACTATCTCACAAAACACCCTAAATAAAAGGTACTATCTGACAAAAAATCCTAAATATAAATAAGAAAAACATTCTCCACAAAATTTAAGTTCGTGATCTATTAGGCATAGATCCCTCTTGGAGGCAATTGAGGCTGAGAACCATGAGAATTTCACTCATTTTTTAACTACGAGACCACACTCTTGTGGGCTAGAAAAGGTAAAAGTTAAAGTACTCGTACAAAGGCACAAAGCTATTTTTTGAAGACCAAATGAACTACTCGTAAAACATTTTTAATTTGCATTATGCTATGATACTTAAGATTCATGCCTAATATGTACGGAGTAATATCTAAAAGTGAAATGTTGCAAATGAAATTGAAGAGAGCGAGTATCCATTTAATGTATACATATTACTTCAATGAAAAAGAAAATGTAAGGAAAAAAAAAATGTAAATTTTTATTAGATCGTTCTACGCCCATTAAAAATTCTCGTCACTTTATATTTTAGGAGCAAAATGAGATACTGACAAATTCTATTGGCTTTTTTATAAACGATTTTATAATAGAATTTGCCATAACATAACAAACAGTAAACTAAGTAACTAACTAACATTCAGGGGGTGTAATATGTGTATTACAACAAAGACAAATACAAAGACAACTTCCTTCGCTGCAAATGCCATTGACTTGACCGCCGATGGCTATTGACCGATATCTGTTCGTACATCCTTGCAAACACTTTGAATCCTCACAAGGTCCTGTCAGCGAATAACTTTTCGTGCATGTTGTCATCCGATTTATCAACCAAAGGAAAAAATTATTACGATTATGTTAACCACCACATATGCGTAAACGTCAGAAAAATTGATCAAATTTGTTGAAAAATGACTTTTGATACTTTTTTACAAAATAAAAAACAAAGGTACTTCCTCCATCCCAATTTATTTGTCCCCTTTCAACTAAATTTTTTCCCAAATTAATTGTCCTCTTTCTATATTTAGTATGTTTTAACAAATGATTTTCAAAATTTTCTCATTTTCATTACCACCCCTTAAATCATCCCAAAATAGAAAGGGGACAAGTAATTTGGGATGGAGGGAGTAATTTATAAGGGTTAAAAATAAGGTAACCTTTGACAAAATACCCTTATAAATTTTAGCATTGCAAAATGCATCTTGACTATTAGTGGAAACATAATTTCGTCCGCGCTTTAAACTCGAATGATGTAAATGTATTGGGGCATGTTAGAGTATTAAAAAGGCATTGATGAATAGAGTATAAAAGTGATTATTAAGAACGTTTATCTCGAATATTCACAACCAATAAGAAAGAAAATTAATTTGTTGATCAAATAGAAAATAAAACCAAAATGTATTTAGCGCTCTCTCTATTTTGGGAAGCAGAAGAAATTATCGACATTGATTTATGAAATTCTAAATAATTTTTATATTATAGGAAAAAAAGTCATTATATTTGAAACTTCTTTTAAGAAAGATGTAAGATAAAATAGTTACTCAATCTCGTAACTTTATTCGAAAAAGTAAATAAAAAAATACTGAATGCTGATGTCGAAAATAATAGAAGAGCATAAATGACCAAAACGAACAAAATTTTCATCCCCCCCCCCCCCCCCTTCGTTCTTCTCTTTTTTAACGCTGTACGAAAGAGATTTTGTATAAGGAGAGATGTGAATAACTTTATGGATTATATAGTCGACGGTATATTTTCTTTAATAGTTGATAATTAATATAGGTATTCGTTTTCTTTTGTTAAAATATCATTTGATTCTTCAAATACATCATGCCTCATAATCACAGGATATATTTTAATTGCATTTATTTTTTAGAATCTATTATTAAAAATATCGTTCTAAAACAACAAGTGTTTTGGGTTAGAATAAAAAAATAAAATATTTGGACTTTTTGTATTCATGTTGACTCAGTTTTATAACGACATTTTTTTTGGTCTAGGAGGAGGCATAAATCATAAGTTCATTACAATGGAGTAGGGATATTCGAACCAGAGACATACTCCTCATGCTACATCCATCTGGACTACTAGTTTAATGTCACACTGACTCATTCAACGATGTAACACTAAAAAATAGTACTCATTTATGTCAATTAATAACAGTAATTCATACCATGTAATGAACTTATAACACTATAAATACAACACTAAAAACACATTAAATGGCTTTATGTTACCAAGATAAATAAATGCAAATATTTACCCATTTTAATTTATTTTACATTCTCATAGATGCGTGTTGCTATTTTTAATTTTTAATTTTTAATTTAATGTATTTTTTTTTACCTTGGTTGTTCCTAATTTGAAATAATAATTTATATGAGTGTATTTTATGCTACTGTGATCGTTATCACGTTAGAAGTACATAAATTTCTCTCCAAAGTTAGTTTTTGGTTAAAAACTATCTTATTATACCCATTCTAGGTGCTATTTTTTTATCCGAAAAATGCTAATTAGGTTCGAATTTTGAGCAAACAAATCTTCTCATAAAACATTCTTTTTACGATCAAAAAAGAAAAAAAGAGAGAAAAAAAATCTATCTCATAAAGACCTAAGAGGATTTTTTTTGATAGGATTGAAGATCAGTCATCCTATTTTTGTTATCTCAGGGGAATATACTTAAATATATTCGGTCAAATCAGGTTTAGATGATTTAGATTTGTTTTATTTATTACTTTTCTATAATGAAATATATAAATTACAAAAACATAAATATAAATAGGAAAAACATTCTCCACAAGATTCTGGTTCATGATCTTTTAGGCATAGAATGCTCTTGGGGGGATTTGAGGCTGAGAACCACGAGATTTTCCCCCATTTTTAACTACGGGACCACGCTCTTGATGCGGGCTAGAAAACGTAAAAGTAAAAGTACTCGTACAAAGCTTTACTATGAAGAGCAAATGAACAACTCTTAAAACATTTTTAAATTGCATTATGCTACGATACTTAGGATTCGTGCCTAATATATAATATCAAAACGTGAAATGTTGCAAATGAAATTGAAGAGAGGGAGTATCCATTTAATGAATACATATACTTCAAAGAATAAGAAAATGTAAGAAAAAAATTAAGACTTTTATTAGATATTGACAAAAATTCTATTGGCTTATTTGAAACGATTTTATAATAGAATTTGCCATAAAATAACAAAGAGTTAACTAACTAACTAACTAACATTCGGGGGGTTTAGTATTAGGATTACAACAAAGATAAATACAAAGACAACCTCCTTCGCTGCAAATGCCATTGACTTGACCACCGGTGGCTATTGACCGATATTTGTCCGTACATCCTTTCAAACACTTTGAATCCTCACAAGGTCCTGTCGTCGAAAAACCTTTCGCGCATGTTGTCATCCCATTTGTCTCTACACATTCATCAAACAAAAGAAAAACTTATTACGATTTCACGTAAACAGCCACATATGCGTAAACGTCAGAAAAATTGATCAAACTTGTTGAAAAATGAGTTTTGATACTTTTTTACAAAAAAAAAAAAAAAACAATGGTAATTTATAAGGGTAAAAAATAAGGTAACTTTTGACAAAATACCCTAATAAATTTTAGCATTGCGAAATGCATCTTGACTATTGATAGAAACATAATTGCGTCCGCGTTTTAAGCTCGAACGATGTAAACGTATAGGGGCATGTCAGAGTATTAAAAAGGCAATTGATGATTGGAGTATAATAGTGATTATTAAGAACTTTTATCTAGAATATTCACGACCAATAATCAAGAAAATTAATTTATTGATTAAATAGAAAATAAAACCAAAATGTATTTAGCGCTCTCTCTATTTTGGGAGGTAGAAGAAATTATCGACATTGCTTTATGAAATTCTAAATTAATTTTATATTATAGGAAAAAAAAAGTCGTTATATTTGAAACTTCTTTTAAGATAGATGTAAGATAAAATAGTTACTCAATCTCGTAACTTTATTCGGAAAAAAAAAAAAGGAAAAGAAAAATACCGAATGCTGATGTCGAAAATAATAGAAGACCAAAAATGACCAAAACGAACAAAATTTTCATTTTCTTGTTATCGACTTATCTCTTGATTTACCCTTTTTTTTTTTGGTGTTATTTCCCTTTTTACCTCTTAATGTAGTACGGAAGAGGTTTTGTATAAGGAGAAATGTGAATAGCTTTATGGATTATATAGTCGACGGTATATTTTCTTTAACAATTGATAATTAATATAAGGTATTCGGTTTCTTTTGTCAAAATATCATTTAATTCTTCAAATATATCATGCCTCATTAGCACAGGATATATTTTAATTGCATTTATTTTTTAGAATTTATTACTAAAATATCGTTTTAAAAGAACAATTAGCGTTTTGGGTTAGAATAAAAAAAATAAAATATCTGGACTTTTTGTATTCATGTTGACTCAGTTTTAAAACGACATTTTTTTTGTCAAGGAAGCATAAATCATAAGGTCATTACAACGGAGAAGGGATAGTCGAACCAGAGACATACTTGGTGATACTCCTCATGCTACATCCATCCTAAGTAGACCTGTCAAACGGGTCGGGCGGGTCGGGTTCGGGTTATACGGGTCAGGTCAAAATACGGGTCGGTTCAATACGGGTTCGGCTCAAATACGGGTCGGATCGGGTTCGGGTCGGGTCGGTTTCGGGTCAAAATACGGGTCAAAAATACGTTTTTCGTGCCTTTTTATTTATTATTTTATTAATTAAAAAAAATTCTTTTATTGTTATTTTACATTATGTACATATTTTATTGTACATATGTAATACTAAAGTTGACATATATTCATTCTTGTAATTTATAAAATTAAAATAGTCTATTTATGAATATATTCATAATATTCCAATCATAATTTTCATTATCATTTTGTTATTCTAACTTATAATATTGAGGTTGTAATAATTATAAATATTAAATTATTTTTTTTTCATGAAATATTAATTTTGTAGGTTCAAAAAGTCTTGTTATACGAAATTACACTTGACCCACGGATCGAACGGGTCGGGTCGGGTTTTGACCCTAAATAAACGGGTTATTTCGGGTTCGGGTCATTTCGGGTCACGGGTCAAATTTTACGGGTCTTGACCCTAAAAAAAGGGGTCGATTTTTCGGGTCGGGTCGATTTTTGACAGGTCTAATCCTAAGTACTAGTTTAAAGTTACGTTGACTCATTCAACGATGTAACACTAAAAAATAATAAACTCATTTATGTCAATTAATAACAGTAATTTCATACCTTGTAATGAACTTATAACACTATAAATAAAACACTAAAACACATTAAATGGATTTATGTCACCTAGATAAATAAATGCAAATAATTACTCATTTTAATTTATTTCACATTCCCATAGATGCGCGTTCCTATTTTTTTTTTTTTTTTTTTTTTTTTTTTAATTTAATGTTTTTTTTTTTTTTTTTTTTTTTTTTTTTTTTTTACCTTGGTTGTTTTTTATTTGAAATAATAATTTATATAAGTGAGTGTATTTTATGCTACCGTGACCGTTATCACCTTAGAAGTACATAAATTTCTCTCCATAGTTAGTTTTTGTTTAAAATGATACAATAATGTTTTGCTTACCCTTTTTTCCTTGTGAAATCATTGTACGTCTACCATCTCTTTATATGTGAAAAGTGATTACTTTAAGTGCTTAAATAAGTCGCTTTAAGCATGAAAATGGTAACCTTGTTGTCACCAATGACACATTGACACGTCATAACGTTTGTAAACAAGAGTTACTTTAGAATTAACTAGTTTAGCTCTCATGCATTAATGCACGTTCTATGTAGCTATTTTATATTATTTTAAAATATTTGTTGTAGTTAATATAAAAAAAAAAGTTTTACATTCATTGTTAAGTAAATAATAAGATGTAGTATTACATAGTTTACACTTGGTCATATGCACACCTGTCATAAATGTTGGATTATTTAAAGACATTAGTTAATTGAAAGTTTATAACAAAAAAGAAAAGTTTTTGGTATTAGTCTTTATTTACAAATTCTATGGTAATACCGTCTCATTGTATAAGACACATTAAAAGTTACTATATTATCTTTCAAAAGTAAGAGTATTTTGTCAAAAACTATCTTATTATACCCCTTTTTCAAGAAGACTACCTTGGTTTTTAAAAAAGTGAAAAGTACTACCTTAATTGTTTTTTATTTTGGATAAAAACTACAAAGAAGTCATTTTTTAGTAAATTTGGTCAATTTTTCTTGGCCTAAGTAGCTGTTTACAGGGACTCCTAATAACTTTTTTAGTTTTTTAAACACTACCAAAAACAGGAAGAAGAACACTAAATTGAGATAATGAGAATTGACAGGCTAAAGTCGTTGTTCGGGGTGATTTTTTCACACGGTTCGTTTTAATGATTGTGGATCTACTAGTACTATATATCCTTTAATTGTAGTTGTGATTATTGAGTTGTAACGTAAAGAAAAAACAATGAAAAATGGAACAAGACACACGATATGTTACGTGGGAAAAACCCTTAAAAGTTAAGGGAAAAACCACGGGCGCCAAGCCAGGAGAGGTTCTTCACTAGTTCTGGAACAGGTAGTACAGGATCTGGACCAACTGGCACAGGATACAATAATGGAGCAAAATAACGATTAAGTGTCTAAATGCTTAAGAATTGTGATGAGTGTTGTGTGCTTGAGTTGAATGAAATCTCCTCCTTCCCCTTCTGAAATCTGTTCCTTATATAGTGTCCTTGGGTTTAACGTTCGTTTCCCCCTTTGTAGCTAACTTCTCCAACATTCTCTCTTGCGGTTCCTATCTTCATGGCTTCTGTTTCTGTATGCTTGACTTAGTCTTCCAACGTCTCTTTTAGGGTTGCTGCTGCACCTTGGGCTTTCTCCTTTGATGTTTTAACTCTTTTGACGGGCTTGGCCCATCTTGACTTTTCCTCTCCTGACCTGCACCTTTGTTTTGTCTGTCCTGTCTGTACGTCCTGGTCCTGACTGTGGATTCTGCACCCGTCTTGGCCTGGCCCAGGGTTCTGGACCAGCCTAGGTTTTTGGTCCCAACAGTTTGTCCCCCATCTCCTTGCCCTACAGTCCTGAACTGGGGGGTTAGGAGATGCTTCTGTCTTGCATCCTGGTCCAGGGTTGAGCCTGGCCCAGGCTGCTTTTGTTTTGCTATGCCTTTGGTCCTGAGGCCTGAACTTTGCAATTAATGAAGTAGTTGGCTTTTTGTGGGAAAGTGCGCCCTATTTTGGCGCTCAAGGTACTGTGCACGTCTCATCATGGGTCTTGTCACATTTCTTCGCGCGCTTATTTTTGTAAAAACCATCCAACTTTTTTTGTCTTCTATATATACCCTAATTTTTGTTTTGCTTCTCTCTCTAACTCATTTTTCTTGATTTCTTTATGCTTTGGATCTGAAAACCCTAGCAAAAAATCCCCAAATCAATTTCGAAAAAACCCTAGCTTTCTTCTTCCACTTCTCAATCTTCAACCATGGCACGCAACGATGTTGGCCCTTCCATCGCCAAGTTTCCTACACCCATGGTGACTCAGTTTCGGGCGACCAACTTGATCGAAGACGTCGATACCTTCCCCGACACAGCTTGCCCAAGGGGCCGTGGCGAGGCTCAAAGGGAAGGTAAAATCCCTGAAAGTGCTCAGGTTTGGGCCCTCAAGCGAGACGTCGGGGTAGATCGGGTTAGCCCCGGTTGGTTTTCAATTTATGAATCATCCTTGAGTTTGGTGCCACTTTTCCGCTTTGCCGTGATGGCGCTTTTAGATGCCGATTCAGTGCCGCCTTGCCAAGTCATGCCCTCTGTCTGCAGTTTGATCCACGGGATTGACTCCGCTTTGCCGGAGGTACGGGGTGGAGATCCAATTGATATAAGGAACACTTATCGTTTGCGAATGTACAAGAAGAAGAGAGTCCACTTTCGGCAGGGATAAATGCTCGCCTCTCTTGACCCGTTCGGATCACGGGTGATGAGAATCGCCCAGCCTACTATATGTTCATCCGCGACCTTGATGCAGGCCCGGATGTCCGGGCACCCGAGTTCTCTTTGAAGGGGACTGGTATGTTTCTTGAACTTTCGAATTTCCATCTGCTTTGTTCTTGCATGTGTCTTTTGTTTAGGTTTTGTTGTGAATTTGTTTTGTAGTTTCTGATTGGGTGCCCAGTTTTGATGATCCTGCGTCAAGAAAGAGAGGTGGCGTTTACGGCTGCTGGCCGACAAGAGGGCTTGGCCCAGTGTATGCGCCCGGATGATGATGATGATGATGTTGTAGAAGTATCGCCTACCCACGAGCATGCTAGTGATGGTGGAGAGTCCGAGGAAGATGAGGAGTGCGTGCGAGGTGGGTGAGAAGTCCGTGAGTGGGGTGGTGGTGAAAGTGGTATAGGTCACCTGGACCAAACTCCCATCCATGTGACTCATTGAATTCTATACTGGCTGGCCAAGGGCCACTCAACTTTGCCCCATCGAAGATTCCTGGTCTAGCTCGAGCTCCGTGCCCAGCCGCCGCCATCTTGTCTTGACATTTTCCCTTTACTTTGGGGGGATCCTTACTTACCATTCCTTTGTAACCCGTTTCCAATGATGTCTGCAGCTGCGGAGTGCAGTAAGAGGGGCTTCCTGTCTATGGAGGATATCATCGCCGCGATCACCCAGGCACGCGAGTCCACAAAGTCTGGTGGTAGCCTTGTCCTGCTTGTGAATCTGGTGGCCCTCGCTTCGAAGTCTTCCAAGAGGAAGGCACCAGAGGGTTGAGACTAGGTCCATCAAAGCCGTTCTTTGAATCTCCGATCCGCCTGGCGAGAAGAGAAGGAAGAAGGGGAAGTTACCTCAGGCGAATCTGTCTTTGTCCATACCTCTGCATTCTCAGTCGGTCACGAGTATGTCTCTTTGGGAAGACCTTGAGTGAGAACTTTCTTTGTTACATCCTCTGCACTTTCTTTGTTCTTGAGCACCTGCGCTGGCGCACAAAATGGTGGTGTTGTGCTCGAGTTTGTATCTTTCCCTGGCTTTTGTTTTTGTTCGTAGATATTTTTGATATGGTTACGATTTTACGCTTTGTTACGTACATGTAGTCACTACTCATGTCCGCCGATCTTGGTTCCACTCGCGGTCTTGGAGAGTGGTAGGAACAAAGCTGAGGCTGAAAATGAGGTACTGCGCTCTTCCCTTGAGATTTCCAAGAAGGAGCTCGAGAGTGTGAACTACCGGTGTGGGAAGCTGGCTGAGATGGATAAGATTCATTTCAAGAGGATCCAGCAGCAGGATAACCACATTGGTGAACTGACCAGGGAGCTTGAGGATCTAAGGGAGGACGCCAAAAGACATAATGCAGTGGTGAGGGACCTGAGCATCTTCCACACACTTCGTACCAGGATTGAGATGATGAATGCCAGTTCCGAGGCTCGTGCTGCCTGGGATCTTTCCGCGGAGATTGCCACCTTTAAAGAATTGTTCCCTGATGAAGTTGTCCCAGGCGGTGAAGTTACTTTACATCTGACTGATCTTTGGAGTCGCTCGTCCAGGTGTTGAGGAGATCGGTCCTTCCCATGCCGACCTGCAGGAGCATCTTTGAAAAAGACCAGTGAGTCAGATGAATGAATGAATCAATTGAACTTTTGGCTTAGTTATTAGTTTTTGAACAATCTTTGAATTTGCTTGGGGAATGTCCCCTGTTGATATTTGGCCTGGAAGTAGTTGCACTTCGCATGGTTGCTTTTGAACTTTGTTCCTGACTTCTGCTATCCATGCATAGGCATGGTTTGACTTTTGTCAACTTTTTGCTGGTCATGCTAGGCCACGTTATGCTATGTTTTGCTTATGTTATGTTTTGTTATGTCTTTTGTTATGATGCGCATATAATTTGTTATGAATCTGTCTAGTAGCATGCATGCGTTTGAAAATTTAGGCGACTTACACTTTGGGGCTCCCTTAACGGACATTACTCCCTGTCCCGTTGGTGCAGTCGTTCTGGGGCTGGAGCCCAAGTTTTTGCCTTTGTCTTTGTATTTGTTCTTGGTCTGGGTTGGACCAGATTTTTGCACTGTTTTGTCTGCACAAAAAGGAGGGTCAGGGCTTGACCGTTGGCGTTAGCCAACGGCCCTCCGACGCTCAAGTCGATCTGATTGTATAGGATAATTTGTAAAAGAAAAGTTTTGAGTTTTGTGTATTACCAGATGTCTTGGTTCAGAATACTTTACATGTGATAGAGCTTGAGGTGGAGTGTGTTCCAAGGTCTTGGGATCATGTCTCCTTCCAGAGTTTGTAGTCTGTAAGAGCCTTTCCCTGTTGCTGAATCAATAAGGTATGGGCCTTCCCAGGTTGGGGCTAACTTGCTCTTTGCTTTGTCCCTTGTGTTACGAAATACTTTTCTCGGGACCGGATCTCACATCTGAACATTCGTACTCTCACATTCTTGTTGTAACTTGCCACCGATTGTTGGTATCTTTGCCAACCTTACTGCTCTTCTAAGTCTCTGAGCTCTTGAAATTTGTATCAGTACATCCGCAGGCGAGTTCATTATTCTCGTAAAATGTATTGAGTCCATACACGATTGTTGGAATGTGCACTTCCACGGGTAATCTTCTTCACACCCATAGACCATTGAGTATGGAGTTTGCCCTGTAGCTCTCTTTGGCGTAGTTCTGTCTGCCCATAGTACTAGTGGCAGCTCTTCAACCCATCTCCCTTGTTTCTCCATCAGCTTCTTCTTGATGCAACTGATCACAATTTTGTTGCTGGACTCAGCTTGTCCATTTGCTTGAGGATATCTTGGTGGAGAGGTCACCAAGTTGATATTCCACTTTGTACAGAAATCTCTGGTCTTGTTTCCCACGAATGCAAGTCCATTGTCACATACTATTTCTGAGGGGATCCCATACCTGCTGATGATGTTCTTCTTTATGAAAGCAATTACTTCCTTTTCTGTAACGTTTTTGTAAGCATCTGCCTCTATCCACTTGGAAAAATAATCCGTCATTGCAAGCATGAACACCTTCTGCCCTGGAGCCATTGGCAGTTTGCCAACTAAGTCCATGCCCCATTTCATGAATGGCCATGGTGCTGATATGGAGTCACGAGGTTCTGTGCAGGTTGATGTATCTCTGGACCATGCCTTTGACAGGCGTCACATTTTGTGTCATACTGGATGCTATCTGTTTTCATTGTGGGCCAGTTGTACCCCATCCGCAAGATTTTGTTGACCATGCTTCTACCACCTGTGTGGTTTCCACAGTGTCCATCGTGTATTTCTGATAGTATTGTCCTGACCTGGTCAGGTTCTAGGCAGCGCAGGTACAGCCCATTAAAGGACCTTCTGAATAGTATGCCCTGTATGATTGTGTATCTGGATGCCTTGATTCTGAACGCTCTTGCCTCAATCTTGTCTTGTGGTAATTTGCCCTGGGCTAGCCACTCATAGTATGGTCTGGTCCAGGACTGAGTTGCTTGGACTGTGTTCTGCGAATCGTTGCACCTTCCGACTTGGCTCGGGATGTGCACAATTGGTATACTGTCCAGAGCACCAGGTTCAAATGCTGATCCAACGTTGGCCAAGGCATCTGCCTGCACATTCTGATCTCTAGGGACTTGCTCAACCTCAATGTTAGTGAATTTTTGAAAAAGATTTTTAACCAAATCAAGATATGCGATCATCTTAGAATCTTTAGCAGCGTACGTACCGTTGATTTGGTTTGCTACCAGCAAAGAGTCTAGCTTTACCTTTAGATTCTGGACTTTCATGTCCAGACATACATTCAGTCCTGCTATTAGTGCCTCATATTCAGCTTCATTGTTGGTAGTCCTGAATTCACAGGATACAGCCTGTACTATCTTGTCCCCCTGTGGCGATTTCAAGACCACACCTAGTCCTGTACCCCTGATGTTGGCTGAACCATCTGTCCAGAGTTCCCAGGTCTGCTGTTTCTGGTCCAGATGGAAGATCTCCTTTGTTACCTGCTCTTCTAGTGTGGGAGTGAAGTCAGCCACAAAGTCTGCTAAAGCTTGAGATTTGATTCTTTGCTCGGGCTCATAGGATAGATCGTAGGTGCTCAATTTTCTTGACCATTTTGACATGCGGCTGAAAGTTACGGTCTAGACGATCTTGATCTCACAGAACATTAGTACGAATGATAATATGATGCGCCTCAAAGTAAAGCGCAACTTGGTACAAGCAATCATAAAGCCAAAACAAATTTTTCCAATACAATACCTGGTCTCGGCATCCGTAAGACTCTTACTTACATAATACACCTGATGTTCTTTGTCCATCGTGTTCTCTCACCAGGATCGCACTTACAGAGCTTTCTTCTACGGAGAGGTACTGGGACGATCTCCCTGGTTCAGGTTTGGGATAAAAGTGGCCGATGATAGGTATGCTTTCGAGTCTGGAATGCTTTCTCATGCTCTGGCCCCCAGTTGAACTGTTTGTTCTTTCTCAGGAGATCATAGAATGGCTTGCACCTTTCAGAAGACCTGGAGATGAATACATTCGGCCGCTACTCTTCCAGTCGATTCTGGACATCTTTCGGTTACGAGGGACTGCAAGTTGATCATTCTTTGAGATCTGCTCTGGACTAGCCTCTATGCCTCTTTTTGTCACCATATAGCCTAAGAACTTTCTCGCAGTGACACCAAAGGTGCATTTAGTAGGGTTTAACTTCATATTATACTTTTCCGAATCTCGAGCGCTGTTCCAGTCCTGGATGTGATCCTCATCTTTCTTTGATTTCACCACCATATCATCAATGTAGGCCTCCATCGTGTCTCCAATCTGGTCCTTGAACATCATGTTCACCAGCCTTTGATATGTTGCACCTGCATTCTTTAGTCCAAAAGGCATAGCCTTGTAGCAATATATTCCTCTGCTGGTCATGAACGCTGTATGCTCCTGGTATGGAGGGTGCATCCCGATCCGTTGAATCCGCTACCGCATCCATGAATGTCAAGACCTCATGTATCTGCGGTGGCGTCCACCATGGCATCTATGTGTGGTAGTGGAAATGAATCTTTTGGGCACGCCTTGTTCAGATCTGTATAGTCCACGCATACTCTCCACTTGCCATTCTTTTTCTGGACCACAACTACGTTTGCCAACCAATCTGGGTACATTACTTCTTTGATCATGTCCATGTCCAGCAACTCCTGGTTCACAATCTCATTACGTTCTGGTGCAAACTTCCTGCGCTTCTGTTTCACAGGCTTAAAAGTTGGGTCAATGTTTAACTTGTGCGTAATAACATCAGAACTTATGCCAGTCATATCAAAATGGGACCAGGCGAAACAATGCTCTTTCTTCCTCAGAAAGTCAATTAGAGCAGGTCTGATTACCTCTGGAGCGTCAGAACCAACCAGAACCTTCCTGTCAGGTCTTTCTTCAGCCAAAACAATTTCATCTGTCTCCATGCGTGGGACAGATTCTCAACGCAACTGACAGTCGCTTTAATTGCTATCACGAGGGACTTACAGGCGAGGAAGGTTTGGTGATACGTAACATTCTGTGCGGTCTCTTCTTTCTCCTCTGGCTATTCTTTGTCCCCCCACTTTGTTGGGATCTTGATGCACTGGTGGTACGTTGAAGGTACAGCCTTGAGGTTGTGGATCCAGGGTCGGCCTAGGATTACGTTGTATGAGAGGACAGCTTATCACGCAGAACTTCTCAAAAGAGGTGACTCATTCCACATAGGTTGGTAGGGTGATCTCTCCCAGTGTGCTTTGTTTCTCCATCAACCCTACCAGACGCCGACTTCTTCGTTACATCGCACTCTTTCACCCCATAGCTTCCAAACGCCTCCATCATGATGATGTTGTCTGAACTGCCTCCATCTACCAAGACTCTCCTGACCATGCAGGTTCCAATCTGGATCTTGATCACCAATCCATCGTGGTGTGGCCCATGCACTCCTTGTAGGTCTGACTCATCAAACACGATCTCCTGGATCGACTCGCTTGTCTCCGGTGGGTGTTCTGTTCTCCGTAGCTACACGCTGCGGCAGAATATGTTAGTCCACAAATATCTCGATCCACCAGGAGATGAATTTTACCTCATGGGTCGGTGGTGGTGGTGGAAGATCTCTGGGCTCATCTCTTTCAACTTTGTTCCTCCTGTTCCTGGGCAGGATATCCTTCAGGTGGCCATTCTTTAGTAGATGAGCTATCTCCCTCCTTAGAGCTATGCATTCCTCGTGGTATGCCCAATATCATAATGGTACTACACCACTTGGTCGTGTCCCGCCTTGGATTAGGCTTCACTTGCTTTTGGCCATCTAACCGCCGAGCCTAACTTGTCCAAATTGTTGATCGTGCCTGGCAGTCTACTGAAAGCAATACTCAAACCGGAGGTGGAACTCGGGTGCATCGGCTGTTCATCCACGGCGTTTGCCTCCCTCCTGTTTGGCCTCTGATACGGACCAGGCCTGCTGTTGCTGTGCCTCTGGGTGGTGACTTTTCGTTCAGCCCTGCCCTGGTCCTGATACCTTGCCCTGAACTGCTGGTCCTCTTCTACCCTGACCGGGCCGTAGCCTTAGCCTGCACATCCTCAAAAGTAGAACAAGGGTAGCGAGTTAGTTCAACATAAAGATCGAATCTCTAACCAAACCTTGCACTGAAGGCCTCAATGGTCGTGCCGATGTCACATCCGGGGATGGACACTTTCTCCTTGTTGAGCGGTGCGGGAAGTCCTCGTGAGACTCGTTCGCTCGGATGACCGGTATAGATCATCGATGCCTTCTCCAACGATGCGCTCTTTGGCGAATCGGATGTTGAAAAGGTTGATCACTCCGCAGGACTTGATGGTCTTGGTAGCGTGTTGATGTACCACCGAGGCTGGACGGTCAAGGTTGAACCAAAGCTTTTGCACATGCAGCCTCTCTCTTCTCTGGGATAGGAACGTTGAACATCCTTTGCTGCATCGAGCAACATGTTCCAGAGGATCACCGCCCCATCATAGAGTTTTAGGTTGGGCGCTGAGTACTTCTTGGGCATCTCCACCATTGCAATGCAGTCATCAAAGGGTGAATCAGCATAGCTTCCTGGTGCTACTTCTTCAATGGGTTGTGGAAGTCCTGGAACCTTTCGTACTAACTCTGAGAGTTTTTGCATCTCCATCATCATGTACTCCATGACCTGGCCTGCACTTACTCCCTCTGGTGTCTTTGGTTCACCGCCTCCTGCACCATTGTTCTCTTGATCCTCCTCCACGTGGAGTGGATCGCCTTTTGTACCTTTTGACCCTGCAGAAGAGAAAGTAGAGAAGTCAAGTTGTTTGATCACATCAGAAAATGGTGTACCTGGTAAGATCCTAGATCCTGAGGCTTTCTTCTGGACAGAGGACTCCAGCTGTTTCTTCAGGACAGCCTCAGCCTCCTTCAGCCTTGTTGCTTCAGCCTTGGCATCCTCTGCAGCTTTCTTGGCTTGCTCTGCAACCTGCTTGGCTTGTTGCAATTCCTCCTGGAGCTTGAGCATGGCTTCTGCACTTGTGCCTTCCATCTCTCACGTTGGTTGATCTCGTTGGTTTTGGAAAATTTTGTAGGATTAATAAACTAGTATCCCCACAGACGGCGCCAAACTGTTCGGGGTGATTTTTTCACACGGTTCGTTTTAATGATTGTGGATCTACTAGTACTATCCTTTAATTGTAGTTGTGATTATTGAGTTGTAACGTAAAGAAAAAACAATGAAAAATGGAACAAGACACACGATATGTTACGTGGGAAAAACCCTTAAAAGTTAAGGGAAAAACCACGGGCGCCAAGCCAGGAGAGGTTCTTCACTAGTTCTGGAACAGGTAGTACAGGATCTGGACCAACTGGCACAGGATACAATAATGGAGCAAAATAACGATTAAGTGTCTAAATGCTTAAGAATTGTGATGAGTGTTGTGTGCTTGAGTTGAATGAAATCTCCTCCTTCCCCTTCTGAAATCTGTTCCTTATATAGTGTCCTTGGGTTTAACGTTCGTTTCCCCCTTTGTAGCTAACTTCTCCAACATTCTCTCTTGCGGTTCCTATCTTCATGGCTTCTGTTTCTGTATGCTTGACTTAGTCTTCCAACGTCTCTTTTAGGGTTGCTGCTGCATCTTGGGCTTTCTCCTTTGATGTTTTAACTCTTTTGACGGGCTTGGCCCATCTTGACTTTTCCTCTCCTGACCTGCACCTTTGTTTTGTCTGTCCTGTCTGGTGCTGTCTGTACGTCCTGGTCCTGACTGTGGATTCTGCACCCGTCTTGGCCTGGCCCAGGGTTCTGGACCAGCCTAGGTTTTTGGTCCCAACAGTCGTATCACCCAAATCAAAAATAAACCTATAAGACTACTAATTGATAACCAACGGTAAGTGTGGTATCGAATCCACAAAGAGAAGGTTAATTTCTACTAAATTTAGAGGTTTCTCGGCTATTCTAAAGGTTTAAAAATTCGTTTTAAGACTAAACAAAATAATTACACCTAAGAATAAGACTAAGACCTAAAACTAAGACTAAACTAAAGGGTCGTAAGATAATAATAAAGAAACTCCAGGTTCTCAGGTTCACCATGTCAGAAAACGTATCAAGCACAGAAGCATGTAAGTTCACAGATAATTACGCTATGGGGTCACATTATTAGCCTTACGGATATTCTAGGTGCTAGTTTTTGATCCGATAAATGCTGATTAGTTTCGAATTTTGATCAATCAAATCATCTCATAAACACTTCTTTTACGATTGGCCAAAAAAAAAAATTTATTTCATAAAGACCTTAGAGCGTTTTTTTTTTTTTTGGATAGGATTGAAGATCAGTCATCCTATTTTTGTTATCTCAGGGGAATGAACCTAAATATATTCGGT
Source organism: Dianthus caryophyllus (assembly GCA_023091065.1). Classification (NCBI taxonomy): domain Eukaryota; kingdom Viridiplantae; phylum Streptophyta; class Magnoliopsida; order Caryophyllales; family Caryophyllaceae; genus Dianthus; species Dianthus caryophyllus. Next base: position 9,887,667 of record JALGRB010000016.1, read on the forward strand.
CAAATCAGGTTCAGACGATTTAGATTTGTTTTATTTATCGCTTCTCTATAATGAAATATATAAATTACAAAAACATAAATATAAATAGGAAAAACATTTTCCACAAGATTCAGGTTCATGATCTATTAGGCATAGATTGCTCTTGGAGGGATTTGAGGCTGAGAACCATAGAGATTTCACCCATTTTTTAACTACAAGACCACGCTCTTGTGGCTAGAAAAGGTAAAAGTTAAAGTACTCATACTCATACAAAGCTTTACTTTGAAGAGCAAATGAACTACTCTTAAAACATTTTTAATTTGCATTATGCTATGATACTTAATATTCGCGCCTAATATATAATATCAAAAAGTTAAATGTTGCAAATGAAATTGAAGAGAGGGAGTATCCATTTAATGTATACATATTACTTCAATGAATAAGAAAACGTAAATAAAAAAAAAAAAAAAAAAAAAAAAAGAAAACTTATATTAGATCGTTTTACGCTCATTAAAAATTCTCATTACTTTATTTTTTCTGAGCAAAATGAGATACTGACAAATTTTATTGGCTGGTATGAAACGATTTTCTAATAGAATTTGCCATAACATAACAAAGAGTTAACTAACTGTGGAACCCGGGGATCGAGACGAGGGACCCAACTCGGCGTCTTGCATAAGGGCGATTAGGATTAAAGTTAAAAAAGATTAAGTTAGAAAAACCTTTAAGAACTGTTTGGAGTCGCCACCTAATTATCGCGGAAATTAGGAACCTGCTACCATGTTCTAAGCTAAAAACATGTTCTTAGATTTTGGAGCACGCCGACACCCCTAGATCTAAGGTTGTGAAACCAGATTGGATTCGGGGTGAGGGTACTTTAGAAAAAGAGTTAATTCAAATAATGATTTATGAAAACCTTTTAGAAAAGCCTATGTAAAAATAGCCTCTACTGACCTAGAACAATCCTTGTAAGATGATATTTGAGCTGATGTTATCGCTACGTACAAGTGCGAAAAAGGTGTAAAAGAATGCAGATGCAAAAATATTGATTAAAACCCTCAGTTTAGCATGTTTAACTTGTTAACGAAAACGGTTCAGTTAAAGGTCGAATTCATTGTTAAAGTTGATTTTAATGCAAAACAAAAAGGGTGCAAGATGCATACAATTAAAATAAAGTTCAATTGTCCATTGGTTTATTTTAAAAGGTCGGTTGCTTATGCGACTTTGGCGTGTCATCGGATATGGAGTGTACCCGAAGTAATAAGAACACTTGGAAGGCAAGCGCCCTCGGTGCCAAAGCCGGGGGGCGCTAGAGTGTAGTCCCCTTTGTTAGTCCATAGAAAATAAGAAAAAGCTTTGATCCAAGTGGATCGGTACCTACCTTGTCCTGATGCTTCAGATCTGGGCAGAGCTTCGCTTCTTGAACTAAAAAGGAGGATGAATTCAACACGGGATGGTGTGCTGAGCTCAAAGATTTGAGTGCTTGAGGCTTTGAGAGAGTTTAGAAGTGTGTATGCTGTGAATTCTGGTTGTAAATTGTGATTCTGAGGTCGGGGTATAGGGCTGTATATATACTAAAAACCTCGGAGAAATTAGGAAACCAGGGTATAAAACCAGGCCAAGAAACCGCATAGGCTTATGCGGTTGCCAGGGCAAACCGCATAAGCTTATGCGGTTCCCTCCCCAAACCGCATAAGGTCATGCGGTTTGATGGTCTGGTTTTAGGTCTACTTTCCAAGTTTCGGTTGCATAATATCTTTGAAAGATACAGTATAATCTCGAACTTGCGTGCCAAGAAAAGAGCTGGGATATTTCTGAGATATTTTATGATGTTCAGGGCTTTGGAGTGCGGGCCAAAGGCTTGGGTTTGGGCTCGGTTTTGGGCCCGAGACCCGGAAAAATGAAAAAGATGTATTTGCATAGATTTTGTGAAATAAGCTAAGACGTGAAGCTGTATTTTGTGTGAGAGGGGGCTAAATAGCGGTTTTAGCTACCGGGCCTAAATTTAGGAATTTAGGAATGCTGAATTAGACCTTGTTAATGTAAAAGGGCCAATTGTAGTGTAAATGCGAAGCTCATGCCAAATGAAGCAGGACGAGGACCAAGCTAGACTCCAAATGGACAAAATGAACGTTACTTAAGTGCGATGTGGTGCGACCTAAATCATTTTAACATTTAAAACGACTCAAAATGAATTCGACATTAGTTAGAACCGTTTAAGTCAGCGTTAAACATGCGTAATAAAAGTCCGTGTTACATCACAGGGTTTTGTTTGGGAGGGTACGGATATGGGTATCCACACTAACTAACTAACATTCAGGGGGTTTAGTATTAGGATTACAACAAAGATAAATACAAAGACAACTTCCTTCGCTTCAAATGCCATTGACTTGACCACCAGTTGCTATTGACCGATATCTGTCTGTACATCCTTGCAGACACTTTGAATCCTCACAAGGTCCTGTCGGCGAATAACTTTTCGCGCATGTTGTCATCCCATTTGTTTCTACACATTTATCAACCAAAGGGAAAAATTATTACAATTTCCACGTAAACAGCCACATATGTGTAAACGTCAGAAAAATTGATCAAGTTTGTTGAAAAATGAGTTTTGATACTTTTTTACAAAATAAAAAACAAAGGTAATTTCTGAGGGTTAAAAATAAAGTAATTCTTGACAAAATACCTTTATAAATTTTAGCATTGCGAAACGCATCTTGACTATTGCTGGAAAAATAATTGCGTCCGCGCTTTAAGGTTGAACAATGTAAATGTGTGGGGGCATGTTAGAGTATTAAAAAGGCATTGACGATTCGAGTATAAAAGTGATTATGATTTTTCAATGATCTGCTTAAATAGGGAAGTATGCTCTTATCACATGGTTGACAATACTCTTGTGTTATCAATGTTGAACGCATACGAGCCTCCATAAAAATATGCGTCAATGCTTAAAAGCCTCCGCGTAAGGAGGCGTATTAAGAAATTACTATGTATGTAGTGTGTACCTATTAATGAAATTTAACTATAAACTTAAGACTTTGGTTGAAATGATCCTCCAATAACATTTTATGATACGAAATTACATCCTAAAGAAATTGATGTTGTGTATTTACATTGGAAAATTGACCTATTAAGAACGTTTATCTCGAATATTCACAACCAATAATCAAGAAAATAAATATATTGATCAAATAGAAAATAAAACCAAAATGTATTTAGCGTCTCTCTATTTTGGGAGGCAGAAGAAATTATCGACATTACTTTATGAAATTCTACATTATTTTTATATTATGGTTCATCTAGGAATCAAATTCGCGCATAAACCTACATAATGCATTTACCTCCCACTTAAACCAATGCGCCACCTTCAACTCTATTGTTCAAGTGAACCATTTATTATATATTAAATGTTTTCTAATTTTCATTGGTGTTGCAAGTGTAACACCAAATCCAAACGTGGGTCTGCCCCCGATGACACGTCATAACGTTTGTAATCAAAAGTTACTTTAGAAGCTCTCACGCATTAATGCATGTTTTATATAGTTATTTATGTTATTTTAAAATATTTGTTGTAGTTAATTAAAAAAAAGTTTTTACATTCATGCTTAAATAAAAAATACTCCGTAATATGTACTGCTACATATTTTACACTTGGTCATATGCTCACTTGTCAGAAAAGGTTGCAGTATTTAAAGACATTAGTTAATAATAATAATAATAATAATAATAATAATAATAATAATAATAATAATAATAATAATAATAATAATATAGCTTGTTTTCGTGTCAGGGTGTTCAGCAGGGTGACCCCCTTGGTCCTTTGCTGTTTGCCTTGGTTTTACATCCGCTAGTGTGCAAGATTCGGGACTCGTATGATCTTTGCCTACATGCGTGGTTGTGGATACCCATATCCGTACCCTCCCGACAAAAACCCTGTGATGTAACACGGACTTTTATTACGCATGTTTAACGCTGACTTAAACGGTTCTAGCTAATGTCGAATTAATTTTGAGTCGTTTTGAAATGTTAAAATGATTTAGGTCGCATCACATCACACTTAAATAACGTTCATTTTGTCCATTTGGAGTCTAGTTTGGTCCTCGTCCTGCTTCATTTGGCATGAGCTTCGCATTTGCACTACAATTGGCCCTTTTACATTAACAAGGACTAATTCAGCATTCCTAAATTCCTAAATTTAGGCCCGGTAGCTAAAACCGCTATTTAGCATCCTCTTATACAAAATACGGCTTCACGTCTTAGCTTATTTCACAAATCTATGCAAGTACACCCTTTTTCCATTTTTCCGGGTCTCGAGCCCAAAACCGAGCCCAAACCCAAGCCTTTGGCCCGCACTCCAAAGCCCTGCACATCATAAAATATCTCAGAAATATCTCAGCTCTTTTCTTGGCACACACGCACGAAATTATACTGTATCTTTCAAAGATTTTATGCAACCGAGACTTGGAAAGCAGCCTTAAAACCACACCCACAAACCGCATGACCTTATGCGGTTTGGGGTGGGAACCGCATAAGCCTATGCGGTTTGCCCTGGCAACCGCATAAGGCTATGCGGTTTCTCGGCCTGTTTTTATACCCCGGTTTTCTAATTTCTCCGAGGTTTTTAGTATATATACAGCCTTATACCCGACCTCTCAAACACAATTGACAACCAGAATTCACAGCATATGTTCGGGGTGATTTTCTCACACGGTTCGTTTTAGTGATTGTGGATCTACTAGTACTATCCTTTAATTGTAGTTGTGATTATTGAGTTGTAACGTAAAGAAAAACAATGAAAAATGGAACAAGACACACGATATGTTGCGTGGGAAAAACCCTTAAAAGTTAAGGGAAAAACCACGGGCGCCAAGCCAGGAGAGGTTCTTCACTAGTTCTGGAACAGGTAGTACAGGATCTGGACCAACTGGTACAGGATACAATAATGGAGTAAAATTACGATTAAGTGTCTAAATGCTTAAGAATTGTGATGAGTGATGTGTGCTTGAGTTATATGATCATGAATGCCCTTTTTCTTCTGAGTTCTCCTCCTTATATAGTGTCCTTGGGTTTAACGTTCGTTTCCCCCCTTTGTAGCTAACTTCTCCAACATTCTCTCTTGCGGTTCCTATCTTCATGGCTTCTATTTCTGTATTCTTGACTTAGTCTTCCAACGTCTCTTTTAGGGTTGCTGCTGCACCTTGGGCTTTCTCCTTTGATGTTTTAACTCTTTTGACGGGCTTGGCCCATCTTGACTTTTCCTCTCCTGACCTGCACCTTTGTTTTGTCTGTCCTGTCTAGTGCTGCAGACGTCCTAGCCCTGGGCCGTGAATCTGTGCAGATGCCTTGGCCTGGCCAGGTTCTCGACCACCGGGTTTTTGGTCCCAACGGTTTGTCCCCATCTCCTTGCCCTACAGTCCTGAGCTGGGGGTAAGGAGATGCTTCGTCCTTCATTTTGAGTGCAGTGAGCCTGGCCCAGGCTCATACATTTCTTTGTGCCTTTGGTCCTGAGACCTGAACTTTGTAATTAATGAGGTAGTTGGTTTTCGTGGGAAAGTGCGCCCTATTTTGGCGCTCAAGGTACTGTGCACGTCCCATCATGGGTCTTGTCACATTTCTTCGCGCGCTTATTTTCGTAAAAACCATCCAACTTTTTTTTGTCTTCTATATATACCCTAATTTTTGTTTTGCTTCTCTCTCTAACTCATTCTTCTTGATTTCTTTATGTTTTGAATCTGAAAACCCTAGCAAAAAAAATCCCCAAATCAATTTCGAAAAAACCCTAGCTTTCTTCTTCCACTTCTCAATCTTCAACCATGGCACGTAATGATGTTGGCCCTTCCACTGCTGTTTCCTACACCCATGGTGACTCCGTTTTTTGGGCGACCAACTTGATCGAAGACGTCAACACCTTCCCCAACCTGCTTGCCCAAGGGGCCGTGGCGAGGCTCAAAAGGGAAGGTAAAATCCCGGAAAGTGCTGAGGTTTGGGCCCCTGAGACGAGAGACGTCAGGGTAGGCGGGTTAGCCAGGTTGGTTTTCAATTTATGAATCATCCTTGAGTTTGGTGCCACTTTTCCGCTTTGCCGTGATGGCGCTTTTAAGGTACCGCTCGGTGCCGCCTTGCCAAGTCATGCCCTGCATGCGGCGTTTGATCCACGGGATTGACTCACTGCTGGAGTGCAGGTGGAGATCCGACTGGCGATATAAGGAACACTTATCGTTTGCGAATGTCTGAAGAAGAGAGTCCACTTTCGCCGAGGGATAAATGCTCGCCTCTCTTGACCCGTTCGGATGCGGGTGATGAGTAATCGCCCGGCTACTATATGTTCATCCGCGACAGCGATGCAGGCCCAGATGTCTGGGCACCTGAGTTCTCTTTGAAGGGGACTGGTATGTTTCTTGAACTTTCGAATTTCCATCTGCTTTGTTCTTGCATGTGTCTTTTGTTTAGGTTTTGTTGTGAATTTGTTTTGTAGTTTCTGATTGGGTGCCCAGTTTTGATGATCCTGCGTCAAGAAAGAGAATTGAGGCGTTTCTGAAGCTGCCTGCTGACAAGAGGGCTTGGCCCAAGTGTATGCGCCCAGATGATGATGATGATGATGTTGTAGAAGTATCGCCTACCCCTGAGCATGCTAGTGATGGTGGAGAGTCTGAGGAAGATGAGGAGGAGTGCGTGCGAGGTGGGTGAGAAGTGCGTGAGTGGGGTGGCAGGTGAAAGTGGTATAGGTCACCTGGACCAAACTCCCATCCATGTGACTCCGCTGAATTCTATACTCGCTGGGGCCAAGGGCCACTCAACTTTGCCCCCACTGAAGATTCCTGGGTCTAGCCTGAGCTCAGGTGCCCGCCGCCATCTTTGATCTTGACATTTTCCCTTTACTTTGGGGGATCCTTACTTACCATTCCTTTGTAACTCGTTTCGATGATGTCTGCGGCGTCTGGAGTGCAGTAAGAGGGCTTCCTGTCTATGGAGGATATCATTTCCGCGATCACCCAGGCACGCGAGTCCACAAAGTCTGGTGGTAGCCTTGTCCTCTTTGTGAATCTGGTGGCCCTCGCCACGAAGTCTTCCAAGAGGAAGGCACCAGGGGGGGTTCAGACTAGGTCCATCAAAGCCGTTCTTTGAATCTCCCGATCCACCTTACTGGCGGAAGAGAAGGAAGAAGGGGAAGTTACCTCAGGCGAATCTGTCTTTGTCCATACCTGCATTCTCGTGAGTCGATCTGAGTATGTCTCTTTGGGGAAGACCTTGAGTGAGAACTTTCTTTGCTCATCCTCTGCACTCTTTGTTCTTGAGCCTGCACGCCTGGCGCACAAAATGGTGGGCTGTTGTGCTCAGGTTTGTATCTTTTCCCTGGCTTTTGTTTTTGTTCAGAGATACTTTTGATATGGTTCTGATTTTCTGCTTCGTTCTGTACCTGTAGCTGCTACTCATGTCTGCCAGTCTTGGTTCCACGGTGCCAGTCTTGGAGAGTGGTAGGAACAAAGCTGAGGCTGAAAATGAGGTGCTGCGCTCTTCCCTCGAGATTGCCAAGAAGGAGCTCGAGAGTGTGAACTACCGGTGTGGGAAGCTGGCTGAGATGGATAAGATTCATTTCAAGAGGATCCAGCAGCAGGATAACCACATTGGTGAACTGACCAGGGAGCTTGAGGACCTAAGGGAGGACGCCAAAAGACATAATGCAGTGGTGAGGGACCTGAGCATCTTCCACACACTTCGTACCAGGATTGAGATGATGAATGCCAGTTCTGAGGCTCGTGCTGCCTGGGATCTTTCCGCGGAGATTGCCACCTTTAAAGAATTGTTCCCTGATGAAGTTGTCCCAGGCGGTGAAGTTACTTTACTGTCTGACTGATCTTTGGAGTCGCTTCTGGTCCAGGTGTTGAGGAGACTGGTCCTTCCCATGCTGACCCTGCAGAGGAGCATGCTGAAAAGACTGGTGAGTCCGATGAATGAATGAATCAATTGAACTTTTGGCTTAGTTATTAGTTTTTTGAACAATCTTTGAATTTGCTTGGGGAATGTCCCTGTTGATATTTAACTGTAAGTAGTTGCACTTTGCTTGTTTGTTTTTGAACTTTGTTCCTGACTTCTGCTATCCATGCATAGGCATGGTTTGACTTTTGTCAACTTTTTGCTGGTCATGCTAGGCCACGTTATGCTATGTTTTGCTTATGTTATGTTTTGTTATGTCTTTTGTTATGATGCGCATATAATTTGTTATGAATCTGTCTAGTAGCATGCATGCGTTTGAAAATTTAGGCGACTTACACTTTGGGGCTCCCTTAACGGACATTACTCCCTGTCCCGTTGGTGCAGTCGTTCTGGGGCTGGAGCCCAAGTTTTTGCCTTTGTCTTTGTATTTGTTCTTGGTCTGGGTTGGACCAGATTTTTGCAATTGTTTTGTGCACAAAAAGGAGGGTCAGGGCTTGGCCAGTTGGCGTTAATAGCGGCCCTCCGACGCTCAAGTCAGTACAATTGTATAGGATAATTTGTAAAAGAAAAGTTTTGAGTTTTGTGTATTACCAGATGTCTTGGTTCAGAATACTTTACATGTGATAGAGCTTGAGGTGGAGTGTGTTCCAAGGTCTTGGGATCATGTCTCCTTCCAGAGTTTGTAGTCTGTAAGAGCCTTTCCCTGTTGCTGAATCAATAAGGTATGGGCCTTCCCAGGTTGGGGCTAACTTGCCTGCTGCTTTGTCCCTTGTGTTCTGAAATACTTTTCTCAGGACCAGATCTCCTGTCCTGAACATTCGTACTCTCACATTCTTGTTGTAACTTCTGGCCACTGATTGTTGGTATGCTGCCAACCTTACTGCTGCTAAGTCTCTGAGCTCTTGGGCTGTATCCAGGCTGTCACAGAGCAGTTCATTATTCTCAGAAAATGTATTGAGTCCATACCTGATTGTTGGAATGTGCACTTCCACGGGTAGTACTGCTTCACACCCATAGACCATTGAGTATGGAGTTTGCCCTGTAGCTCTCTTTGGCGTAGTTCTGTCTGCCCATAGTACTAGTGGCAGCTCTTCAACCCATCTCCCTTGTTTCTCCATCAGCTTCTTCTTGATGCAACTGATCACAATTTTGTTGCTGGACTCAGCTTGTCCATTTGCTTGAGGATATCTTGGTGGAGAGGTCACCAAGTTGATATTCCACTTTGTACAGAAATCTCTGGTCTTGTTTCCCACGAATGCAAGTCCATTGTCACATACTATTTCTGAGGGGATCCCATACCTGCTGATGATGTTCTTCTTTATGAAAGCAATTACTTCCTTTTCTGTAACGTTTTTGTAAGCATCTGCCTCTATCCACTTGGAAAAATAATCCGTCATTGCAAGCATGAACACCTTCTGCCCTGGAGCCATTGGCAGTTTGCCAACTAAGTCCATGCCCCATTTCATGAATGGCCATGGTGCTGATATGGAGTGCAGGTTCTGTGCAGGTTGATGTATCTCTGGACCATGCCTTTGACAGGCGTCACATTTTGTGGCATACTGGATGCTATCTGTTTTCATTGTGGGCCAGTAGTACCCCATCCGCAAGATTTTGTTGACCATGCTTCTACCACCTGTGGTTTCCACGGTGTCCATCGTGGTATTTACGATAGTCTTGTCTGACCTGGTCGGGTTACAAGCGGCAGTCTGACCCATTAAAGGACCTTCTGAATAGTATGCCCTGTATGATTGTGTATCTGGATGCCTTGATTCTGAACGCTCTTGCCTCAATCTTGTCTTGTGGTAATTTGCCCTGGGCTAGCCACTCATAGTATGGTCTGGTCCAGATCGAGTTGCTGGCGTGTTCTGCAGAATCGTTGCACCTTCCGAATTGGCTCCAGGATGTGCACAATTGGTATACTGTCCAGAGCACCAGGTTCAAATGCTGATCCAACGTTGGCCAAGGCATCTGCCTGCACATTCTGATCTCTAGGGACTTGCTCAACCTCAATGTTAGTGAATTTTTGAAAAAGATTTTTAACCAAATCAAGATATGCGATCATCTTAGAATCTTTAGCAGCGTACGTACCGTTGATTTGGTTTGCTACCAGCAAAGAGTCTAGCTTTACCTTTAGATTCTGGACTCTCATGTCCAGACATGCATTCAGTCCTGCTATAAGTGCCTCATATTCAGCTTCATTGTTGGTAGTCACGAATTCACGAGGATCTGACCAGTCTTATCTTGTCCCCCCTGGCGACTTCAAGACCACACCTAGTCCTGTACTTCGATGTTGGTCGAACCATCCGGCCCGAGTTCCCTGTGTCTCATTGTTTCGTCCGGATGGAAGATCTCCTTTGTTACCTGCTCCTCTAGTGTGGGAGTGAAGTCAGCCACAAAGTCTGCTAAAGCTTGAGATTTGATTGCTGTTCTGGGCTCATAGGATAGATCGTAGGTGCTCAATTTTACTGACCATTTTGACATGCGACCTGAAAGTTCTGGTCTAGACAGTACTGATCTCACAGGAACATTAGTACGAATGATAATATGATGTGCCTCAAAGTAAGGGCGCAACTTGGTACAAGCAACTATTAAAGCCAAAACAAATTTTTCCAATACAGAATACCTGGTCTCAGCATCTAGAAGACTCTTACTTACATAATACAGGATCTTTCTTTGTCCATCGTGTTCTCTCACCAGGGCGCACTTACAGAGCTTTACATTCTGAGAGAGGTGAGACCGGTGACTCCTGGTTGAGTTAGGATAAAAGTGGGGCTGATGATAGGTACGCTTTCAGGTCCTGGAATGCTTTCTCATGCTCTGTCCCCCAGTTGAACTGTTTGTTCTTTCTCAGGAGATCATAAAATGGCTTGCACCTTTCAGAAGACCTAGAGATGAATACATTCGTGCTTCTTTACTCTTCCGATCGGTTCTGGACATCTTTCGGGTGCTGAGGGGACTGCAAGTTGATTATTGCTGAGATCTGCTCTGGACTAGCCTCTATGCCTCTTTTTGTCACCATATAGCCTAAGAACTTTCCTGCAGTGACACCAAAGGTGCATTTAGTAGGGTTTAACTTCATATTATACTGTTCCAGAATCTCGAACGCCTTTTCCAGGTCCTGGATGTGGTCCTCAGCTTTCTTTGATTTCACCACCATATCATCAATGTAGACCTCCATTGTGTCTCCAATCTGGTCCTTGAAACATCATGTTCACCAGCCTTTGATATGTTGCACCTGCATTCTTTAGTCCAAAAGGCATAGCCTTGTAGCAATATATTCCTCTGCTGGTCATGAACGCTGTATGCTCCTGGTCTGGAGTGTGCATCCTGATCTGGTTGAATCCGCTAGCTGCATCCATGAATGTCAGCACCTCGTATCTGCGGTGGCGTCCACCATGGCATCTATGTGTGGTAGTGGAAATGAATCTTTTGGGCATGCCTTGTTCGGATCTGTATAGTCCACGCATACTCTCCACTTGCCATTCTTTTACGGACCACAACTACATTTGCCAACCAACTGGGTACATTACTTCTTTGATCATGTCCATGTCCGGCGATTTACGTACCTCCTGGTTCACAATCTCATTACGTTACGGTGCAAACTTCCTGCGCTTCATTTCACGGGCTTAAAAGTTGGATCAATATTTAACTTATGCGTAATAACATCGTAACTTATACGGTCATATCAAAATGGGACCAGGCAAAACAATGCTCTTTCTTCCTCGGAAAGTCAATTAGAAGCAGTCCGATTACCTGCGGAGCGTCAGAACCAACGGAACCTTCTGTCGGAGTCTTTCCTCGGCCAAAACAATTTCATCTGTCTCCATGCGTGGGACAGATTCTCAACAGAACTGACAGTCGCTTTAATTGCTATGCGAGGGACTTACAGGCGAGAAGGTTTCGTGATGCTGTAACATTCTGTGCGATCTCTTCTTCTCTCTCGATCTTTGTCCCACTTTGTTGGGATCTTGATGCACCGGTGGTATGCGTTGATGGTACGGACCTTGAGGTTGTGGATCCAGGGTCGGCCTAGGATTACGTTGTATGAGGATAGGCAGTCTATCACGCAGAACTTCTCAAAAGAGGTGACTCCTTCCACATAGGTTGGTAGGGTGATCTCTCCCAGGCTGTGCTTTGTTTCTCCACTGAACCCTACCAGGACGCTGGACTTCTTCGTTACATCAGACTCTTTCAGCCCCATAGCTTCCAGTGCCTCCATCATGATGATGTTGACTGAACTGCCTCCATCTACCAGGACTCTTCTGACCATGCAGGTTCCAATTTGGATCTTGATCACCAGTCCATCGTGGTGTGGCCCATGCACTCCTTGTAGGTCTGACTCATCAAACACAATCTCCTGTTTGGACACCTTGTCCTGCCGGTGGCTGTTGCCTGTTCTCCAGAGCCACACGCTTCGCAGCAGAATATGTTAGTCCACAAATATCTGATCCACCAGAGATGAATTTTACCTCATGGGTCGGTGGTGGTGGTGGAAGATCTCTGGGCTCATCTCTTTCAACTTTGTTCCTCCTGTTCCTGGGCAGGATATCCTTCAGGTGGCCATTCTTTAGTAGATGAGCTATCTCCCTCCTTACAGCTATGCTGTCCTCTGTGGTATGCCCAATAACATAATGGTCCTCACACCACTTGGTCGTGTCTCGCCTTGGATTTGGCTTCTCACTCGCTTTTGGCCATCTGGCTGCTGAGCCCAACTTGTCCAGCTTGTTGATCGGGCTGGCGGTCTCTGAAAAGCAATACTCTGGCGGAGGTGGAACCACAGGTGCATCGGCTGTTCATCCACGGCGTTTACTCACTCTGTTTGGCCTCGACGATCTGGACCAGGCTCTTTGTTCTTTGTGCCTCTGGGTGGTGACTTTTCGTTCGACCACCGCTGGTCACGATACCTTGCCCTGAGCTGGCTGGTCCTCTTCTACTGCGATCTGGGCGAGCCTTAGCCTGCGCATCCTCAAAAGTAGAACAAGGGTAGCGAGTTAGTTCAACATAAAGATCGAATCTCTAACCAAACCTTGCCTGAAGGCCTCAATGGCCGTCCCGATGTCACTTCTGGGGATGGACACTTTCTCCTTGTTGAAGCGGTGCGGGAAGTCCTCGGAGACTCGTTCGCTACGGATGACCGGTATAGATCATCCGCAACTTCTCCAACGATGCTCTTGGCGAATCGGATGTTGAAAAGGTTGATCGACTCATGAAGGACTTGATGGTCTTGGCGCGGGTTGATGTACCACCTGGAGAAATTTGGACCCGGTCAAGGTTGAACAGCTTTTGCACATGCAGGCCTCTCTCTTCTCTGCTGGGATAGGAACGTTGAACATCCTTTGCCTGTACTGAGCAACATGTTCCAGAGGATCAGCTGTCCCATCATAGAGCTTTAGGTTGGGCGCTGAGTACTTCTTGGGCATCTCCACCATTGCAATGCAGTCATCAAAGGGTGAATCAGCATAGCTTCCTGGTGCTACTTCTTCAATGGGTTGTGGAAGTCCTGGAACCTTTCGTACCAACTCTGAGAGTTTCTGCATCTCCATCATCATGTACTCCATGACCTGGCCTGCACTTACTCCCTCTGGTGTCTTTGGTTCACCGCCTCCTGCACCATTGTTCTCTTGATCTTCGTCCACATGGAGTGGATCGCCTTTTGTACCTTTTGACCCTGCAGAAGAGAAAGTAGAGAAGTCAAGTTGTTTGATCACATCAGAAAATGGTGTACCTGGTGGGATCCTGGATCCTGAGGCTTTCTTCTGGACAGAGGACTCCAGCTGTTTCTTCAGGACAGCCTCAGCCTCCTTCAGCCTTGTTGCTTCAGCCTTGGCATCCTCTGCAGCTTTCTTGGCTTGCTCTGCAACCTGCTTGGCTTGTTGCAATTCCTCCTGGAGCTTGAGCATGGCTTCTGCACTTGTGCCTTCCATCTCTCACGTTGGTTGATCTCGTTGGTTTTGGAAAATTTTGTAGGATTAATAAACTAGTATCCCCACAGACGGCGCCAAACTGTTCGGGGTGATTTTCTCACACGGTTCGTTTTAGTGATTGTGGATCTACTAGTACTATCCTTTAATTGTAGTTGTGATTATTGAGTTGTAACGTAAAGAAAAACAATGAAAAATGGAACAAGACACACGATATGTTGCGTGGGAAAAACCCTTAAAAGTTAAGGGAAAAACCACGGGCGCCAAGCCAGGAGAGGTTCTTCACTAGTTCTGGAACAGGTAGTACAGGATCTGGACCAACTGGTACAGGATACAATAATGGAGTAAAATTACGATTAAGTGTCTAAATGCTTAAGAATTGTGATGAGTGATGTGTGCTTGAGTTATATGATCATGAATGCCCTTTTTCTTCTGAGTTCTCCTCCTTATATAGTGTCCTTGGGTTTAACGTTCGTTTCCCCCCTTTGTAGCTAACTTCTCCAACATTCTCTCTTGCGGTTCCTATCTTCATGGCTTCTATTTCTGTATGCTTGACTTAGTCTTCCAACGTCTCTTTTAGGGTTGCTGCTGCACCTTGGGCTTTCTCCTTTGATGTTTTAACTCTTTTGACGGGCTTGGCCCATCTTGACTTTTCCTCTCCTGACCTGCACCTTTGTTTTGTCTGTCCTGTCTAGTGCTGTCTGTACGTCCTAGCCCTGGCTGTGAATCCTGTACCCGTCTTGGCCTGGCCCAGGGTTCTGGACCAGCCTGGGTTTTTGGTCCCAACAGCATACACACTACAAAACTCTCTCAAAGCCTCAAGCACTCAAATCCTTGGGTTCAGCACACTATCCCGTGTTGAATTCCTCCTTTTTAGTTCAAGAAGCGAAGCTCTGCCCAGATCTGAAGCGTCAGGACAAGGTAGGTACCGATCCACTTGGATCAAAGCTTTTTCTTATTTTCTATGGACTAACAAAGGGGACTACACTCTAGCGCCCCCCACGGCTTTGGCACCCAGCGCGCTTGCCTTCCAAGTGTTCTTATTACTTCGGGTACACTCCATATCCGATGACACGCCAAAGTCGCATAAGCAACCGACCTTTTAAAATAAACCAATGGACAATTGAACTTTATTTTAATTGTATGCATCTTGCACCCTTTTTGTTCTGCATTAAAATCAACTTAAACAATGAATTCGACCTTTAACTGAACCGTTTTCGTTAACAAGTTAAACATGCTAAACTGAGGGTTTTAATCAATCTTTTTGCATCTGCGTCTGCATTCTTTTTACAATCTTTTTCGCACTTGTATGTAGCGATAACATTAGCTCAAATATCATCTTACAAGGATTGTTCTAGGTCAGTAGAGGCTATTTTTACATAGGCTTTTCTAAAAGGTTTTCATAAATCATTATTTGAATAACTCTTTTTCTAAAGTACCCTCACCCCGAATCCAATCTGGTTTCATAGCCTTAGATCTAGGGGTGTCGGCGTGCTCCAAAATCTAAGAACATGTTTTTAGCTTAGAACATGGTAGCAGGTTCCTAATTTCCGCGATAATTAGGTGGCGACTCCAAACAGTTCTTAAAGGTTTTTCCAACTTAATCTTTTTCAACTTTAATCCTAATCGCCCTTATGCAAGACGCCGAGTTGGGTCCCTCGTCGATTCCCGGGTTCCACAGTTTGGCGACTCCGCTGGGGAAATTTTATTTTTAAAACTTAAAACTAGCTTTTTCTTTTTAAAAAATAAAGAGGTGAAACTTGAAAGCCTTGAACAATCCAAGTATACATATTTGAGCTATGCACATTCGTTTAGAGTCCATTCCTTTTGGAATCTAGGCACCCTTTGCACCCTTGAGAAGTGGTTCCAACACGCAGGCTTGTCCACTCGATAAAGCACGTGCAGGACTAACTTTCCTCTCTCCCCTCCACGGCTTGCCGTAAACGACTATCTCGACCGCCCCAGTGCTCCCTCTAGAAAACCTATCGCTCCGGCGTAAGGAAATAGAGGGGTTAAGTATCAGCCAAAGCGTACTCGAGGTAGTTGGAGGTGTACCCGACTGACCCTTTCACCCTCTTTGAGTCATACGTAGAAGTTTGAGGCCATGCACTCCATGGTCCTTTTCAAAATGAGCATATGCATTCATATCTTCGAAAACTCGCCCAAACGTTTCAAAGATAAATGAACCTAACATCTAACACCTTTTCAAACAAAACTATCGCGAATTTTTGAAACAAGCTTTTTCAAAACTTCCTTTTCACTAACAAGCAAAAACCCGAGCAAGGATTAAAACCCGAGCTCGAGGATTTCAATCCCCTAGGTCATACGGCTTAGGTTCTGCATTTAACATCCTCGGTTCGACTTGCTAGTCACTCTCGAGCCGAATCCTTTCTCTTTTACACATCCGACTCGAGCTCACCTCGGTAAATCACCGACATCAGTTCGACGGGTGCAAAGCAAAACGTTTTAACATCGAGACGAGATGCGCGCACGCATCCTCGCCTCAAAAGCTTCCTCTAGCAAAACCTTTTCGGAAATCTTCTCTTTTCAAACATAAAAGGTCTTTCTAAACAAGGAAATGAGCTAAAGTAAGTGCTAAAAATGAATGTGAGTCTAGTGGGTCGAGTCGTGTCACTAATATGCAAAGTGAAATGCAGGCCTCAGCTGGATACTCGTCGCACTAAGCACCGTGTAATAATCCCATACAAAAAACGCACCTACACCCGCAAGATGGCCGGCAACAACGAAGACGTCACCGCACTCCGTGACCAAGTTGCAAAGCTGACCGCTGACCTTGAACGCCTTTTGACTACCCATACCACCGAAGTGGAACGCATGGAGACCAAGATTAAGGAAGAAGCTGATAGGCACGCTAAGAAGCTCCAAGCCATGGAGGAAAGGCTCTATGTCTCGAGCACTTACTCCATCCACAAGGAGAATGAAATCGTACCCGCCAGCATTAAGGATGAGCTCCCTAACAAGCTCGCCCTTAGTGATCTTCCTATCTTCCAAGGACATGAGAGCCCGATCATTCACATCCGAGCTTTCAAATCCCAAATGGCTATAAAAGGAGTCGATGCCAAGCACTGGTTAACTCTTTTCCCGCACTCTCTAGCAGCAGTGCCGAAAACATGGTTCTACTCACTTGACCCGTAACGCATCCCTACTTTCGAAGAACTCACGGTTGAGTTCGATCGACAGTACCGAGACAACGAAGACACCCAAGTCTCGATCCGCACCCTAGAAGTCCTATCTCAAAAGGACAATGAAGGCTTCACCGACTACCTCACCCGTTGGAAGAAGCTAAGCGCGCAAATCCCTAACCGTCCCCGCGAGGACGAGCTTGTTCCGAAGTTCATAAATAACCTGCGACCCGTGTATCAATTTTACATGAGGTACAACAACATCCAGAACTTCAAAGAACTAACTAAGGTCGGCACTCAGATTGAAGATGATCTTAGAACGGGCACCATGGCTAAGTACACCGGCCATGCCTATCAAGGGAGTTCTTCTAAATCCTCCCGCGCAGTCAAAAGCGAAGAAAGCCGCACCGTTGGCAACCTCGACGACGACAACCTCGACGCATTCGCAACTACCTTCTCACCACCTCCCAAAGCTAAAAGGAACTTTGACCCTCTCTTTATGTCTTACACCAAGGCATTTCAGAGGTTGGTCGAAAAGAACTATCTGCAACCAATCGGGCCTACTAGCGAGCCACCCGAAGACAAAAAGCCTAAATCTTGGAACCCCAATGCCTTCTGTGCATACCACCGAGGCAAGGGGCATGACACCGAGAATTGCTTTAGGCTTAAGAACGCTATCCAAGATCTCATTGATCAAGGGAAGCTTAGCAAACCATCTCAGCCTACCAAGCCTTCCAACAACGAGAACCCCCTCGGTAATCATGCAATCTTTGTGGGATCAGTCCCTATTCTAGATTGTTCCTACCTCATCACGCCCTCTGATGACCAAGTCAATGCAGTCTACTGGTCTAGCGACGAGGAGGACGACGAATATTGGTTTCCCACCGACGAGGTGATAAAACACGTCAATCAACTTGCAAGAGACATCAATCACCTGAAGGCCTTGCATCGGACCGCAGTCGAGCGTCTGGAAAGGCGCGTCGAGAAGGAACTGGCCAACCCAGCCTCACTCGACGACCTTGAGGCCCTTCATCAAAAGCATGACGAAGGCTTCGTCAAATATCTCGTACGATGGAGGAGACTACTCTCCCGAATCCCGAGTCACCCACACGAGGATAATCTCATATCCACCTTCCTTTTCAATTTGCGACCTGCCTGGCGATATTACTTTCATTTCTGCAACGTCCGGAACCTCGAACATATCACCGAAATCGGCACCCGCATTGAAAACGACCTCACGTTTAGCTACGAGGATCCCGCTTATCAAGACACTCTCCGCGAAAGCGCTCCTAAAAGACGAAAGAAACAGAATCCACCTGCCTCTACAAGGAATTTTGACAAGCTCAACATCCCTTACGCCGTAGCATTACAGAGACTCATCAAAAAGGGCCACCTCCAACCATTGGGCCCGATCTATGAACCACCCATGAGGAAGAAATCAAAATCATGGGATCCCAATGCCTTCTGTGCATACCACCGGGGCACGGGACATAGCACTCAAAGTTGCCTAAAACTCAAACACGACATTCAAGATCTCATCGACCAGGAAATAATCGAGAAGCCTAGGACGAAAAATGCAAATCATCAATCCAGCAATGACACGATCTACCTTACGACCACGTCACCAACCTCAAAAACAAAGAAGCAAGCAACCCAAGCACCCCAAGCAACTCAAGCAACCCAAGCAACTCAAGCACCTCAAGCAACTCAAGCAGCTCAAGCAGCTCCTCAGGCAGCGAAGACGATGAAGAAGAAGAAGAAATTCTTTTAACTTCTAATGCTCTTAGCGTCGGGTCATCTGTCGACCCATCTATCCTAGACTCTAGCTTTAGATTAGATTTTCTTTTTACGGAGGCTAGCTCCAAGCAATTTTCTGAATTGTCGAATAATTCTTCTCAAAATAATGAAATGAATAAATTTGCTTACGCCTTGTCTCAAGCTAAAACAAACAACAAAGCACAAACATCTAACAATCAACAAACAACAAACAAATCAAAAGACACTAACTCATGCGATAAAAATGAACAATCTTTAAACAAATACATTGCAAACATTATCTCTCCCAAAACACAAGACCCTATCATCGAGGAAACCATAACCATAAACGTGGGAACCCCCGAAGAACCAAGGGAATTACAACTAGGTGCCTCGCTAAACGAAGACGAACGCGCCCAATTCACGCAACTCCTAAGCGAATTCAAGGACGTATTCGCTTGGTCATACAAAGACATGCCCGGAATCGAACGAAGCATAGCCGAGCACCGCATCCCCATTAAACCTGGTTACAAACCAATCAAACAAAAGCTAAGGAGACTACGTCCCGAGTGGTCCCTTATGGTCAAGGAAGAAATCGAAAAACAACTACAAGCCGGTTTCATCCAAGTCATCGAATATCCTGAATGGGTCTCAAACATGGTCCCAGTCTTGAAAAAGAATGGCAAAATTCGAGTATGCGTTGACTTTCGCGACTTGAACAAAGCCAGTCCCAAAGATGACTTTCCATTACCCCATGTGGATGTCCTAGTCGACAACACCGCTGATCACGCCCTCCTATCCTTCATGGACGGCTACGCAGGCTATAACCAAATCAAAATGGCTTGCGAAGATATGGCAAAAACGGCCTTCATTACACCGTGGGGCACATACTGCTACACGGTCATGCCTTTCGGCCTAATCAATGCCGGTGCCACATACCAACGCACCGCCACAACCCTTTTACATGACATGATGCACAAAGAAGTCGAAGTCTACGTCGACGATATGATCGTGAAGTCAAAAGAGAGGAGTGGTCATATCGCTAACCTCCGCAAGTTCTTCACTCGCCTACGACAATACAAAATGCGTTTGAACCCCCAAAAATGTACTTTTGGAGTCAAATCCGGCAAACTACTAGGACACGTAGTGAGCCAAAGAGGCATCGAGGTCGACCCCTCGAAAGTCAAAGCAATCCTCGAAATGCAACCCCCGAAGAACCTCGACGAGATTCGAAGTTTCTTAGGCCAAATCCAATACATCTCACGCTTCATCAGCAAACTCACCATGATATGTGAACCAGTTTTCAAGAAGTTCAAGAAAACCGACCACGTTGAATGGGACGAAGAATGTCAAAAAGCATTTGACAAGGTCAAGGAATTGCTAACCAACCCGCCAGTTCTACGACCACCCCAGGAAGGTTTACCCTTATCCTTATACCTTACAACAACACCTACCGCCATGGGCGCCATGCTCGCTCAAGAAGTCAACGGTGAAGAACACGCGATCTACTACATCAGCAAAAAGCTTCTCGATTACGAAACTCGATACTCACCCGTCGAGAAGAGTTGTCTAGCCCTAGTGTGGTCATCCAAAAAGCTCCGTCACTATATGCTAGCACACCAAACAAGGGTCTATTCCACAATGGATCCCGTAAAATACCTCTTCGAGAAACCTGTACCTAACGGGCGAATGGCCAGATGGACATTGCTCCTAGCCGAATTCGACCTTAAGTACGTACCCCTCAAAGCAATTAAGGGACGAGCAGTCTCCGATTTTCTAGCCGAAAATGCAATCACCGAACAACCAATCATAGACACCACGTCCCTTCCAGACGACGGGATTTACAACATCGATCAAGAACAATGGGAGTTATACTTTGATGGTTCATCCAACTATCGAGGTTGCGGAGTAGGAATACTTCTCATATCCCCGAATGGAGAACACACACCCTTATCCATTAAACTGGACTTCGACGTAACAAACAATGCAGCAGAATACGAAGCATGCTTGCACGGTCTCCAAGCAGCGCTTGTACTCAACGCCCGCAACATAAAAGTCTATGGGGACTCCTCCCTCATAATCAACCAAGTATCCGGAGCATGGAAGATACTTAACGAAAACCTAGCACTATACCAAAACAAAATACAAGAACTCGTAAACGAATTCTATCGCGTAGAATTCATACACCTCCCACGCGAAGAAAACCAGTTCGCCGACGCGCTATCCAAACTCGCGTCACTAATCAACATACCCCCGTGGATGGAAACTCTACCCATTGTCGTGGAAAGACGAAACGAACCCGCATACATCTGTGACATCGAAACCGAGGAAGAACAAACCGACCCTTGGTACCAAGCAATCATCAACTACAAAACAAACGGCGAATACCCGCCAAACACCGACAAGCGGGCCAAGCGAGCCCTACGCCTATTATCATCACAATTTGTGATGGAAATGGGGAAGTTACTTAAAAAGACGCCTCAAGGTACACTCCTCTTGTGCGTCGACCACAAAAAAGGACACGAAATCATGTCCCAAGTACACGATGGCGAGTGCGGACCGCACATGAACGCACGAGCCATGTGCAAACAAATCATAAGGCTAGGGTGGTACTGGACTACCATGGAAGCTGATTGCGCAAAATATGTCAAACACTGTCACAATTGCCAAATCTTTGCAAACGTACAACACATACCACCTTCACCGCTATACAGTCTAACATCACCATGGCCCTTCTCCACGTGGGGCATCGACGTCATTGGCAAAGTACAACCCGTAGGAGCAGGAGGACACTGCTTCATCCTCGTGGCCATCGACTATTTCACCAAATGGGTCGAAGCCGCATCATACCGCAAGCTAGGCACAAAAGAGGTCGCAAAATTCATACAAAACAACATCATTTGTCGCTACGGTATACCCCACGAGTTCATTAGTGACCAAGGCACGCACTTTCAAGGAGAAGTCGAACCACTTCTGCTCAAATACAAAATACAACGGCACAAATCATCACCCTACAGACCGCAAACAAACGGCGCAGTTGAGGCAGCAAACAAAACCGTCGTATCAATCCTTAAAAAGATGATCAACACCTGCCACGACTGGCCCCACAAAATCCCATTTGCATTATGGGGATATCGCACCACAATCCGCACACTCACGGGTATGACACCCTATTTCCTAACCTACGGAATGGAAGCCGTTCAACCCGTAGAAATCGAAATGCAATCCCTTCGGATCCTCATGGAAGCAGACATTCCTGAAGCCGAATGGGCACGAGAACGATACGAGCAACTAATCCTTTTAGACGAGAGACGCCTGCATTCACTAAGTACAGTCCGAATGTATCAATCTCGCCTTCAACGCGCATACAACAAACGGGTCAAACCACGAAACATCAAAGTGGGTGACCTAGTACTCAAATCCGTCCGAGCACCATTACCAGTCGACCCAGGGGGGAAATTCAAACCCAATTGGGCCGGACCGTACCTGGTCAAGGACATCCTTCCCGGAGGAGCCGTGAAATTAACTGACCTTGACGGTCAAGACTTCCGACTACCAACCAATCTTGATCAACTCAAGAAGTACTACCCTTAAACAAATTTGCAATGTATTTCACAAAACTCACTCCCGCATGAGTGAACTACGCTCGGTTTGATTCCACGCACTGTGGATACGTAGGCAGCTTTGCAAAAAGCACAACCGAATCACACGAACTACGCCGGTTTGATTCTGTATTCAAAACGCAGATACGTAGGCAGCTTATCAAAAGTGCAACCGAACCTTCTTAGCACGCACACCCGAAGCTTCAAAAGGTCGAGGGTTTTGCGCTCACAAAATGACACGCTCAAAGCTTAAAAAGGTCGAGAGCACAGTCAACACAAAAACAGGAATCTGAGTCCGAAGCTTAAAAAGGTCGAGGATTCAAGACAAAATATGAGTGTTCGAAGCTTAAAAAGGTCGAGAACATTTCATTTCAAAACAAAACAAAAAAGAGCAATAAGACAAGGCAAAAACAAATAAATTCTATTTTATTACTTTATTTAGAATTTTTCAAATTTAGAAATGAGTTAGGAACAAGCCTCCTTAACCCTTTATTCGAATCTAAAACATGCATCTAATAAAGGCAATTTTTCTAAGCAAAAACAAAAGCAAACTACTTAGTCTTCTTCTGCCGTTTCGGGCCAGCCTCTTCATCTTCAAGAGGCCGATCTGCTACAATCTTCGAGCCAAGAATGGGAGTAGACCTCTCAAAACCTGGGGGCTCGATCGGATCCTCATCCTGCTCGACTGGGGGCTCCTCGATCCTTGGCCCTAGGCAATCTTCAACAATCATCTTCGGTCCAAGTCTTTCCCGCACTGGTCTCGAAGTAGAAGCACCTGCATCAACAACACAAAGATCACCATAATCCCTCCTGTCACGCACTACCTCATGCAACAAGGAGGGCTTTGGCCCATTCTTCTCTCTCCTCCTCTGATTCTCCCGTTCCCGAGAATCTTTGGAATGACACCAACGCGTATAGAAATCCGTAACACGAGTGGACTCTATATGCTCCGGCACAGCCCAAGTAACACGATCCGACCACCCTCGGATCCAAGCATCAATCATCTGGTTGTTTAGGACAACAACCCCTCCAACCTGCGTATCCTGATCCGGAATAGTCTGCGCAAGCCCGATTTGCCTCTTCAAGCGAAGAGGATGAATCCATACACCCCGTTCAAACCCGCACAACATCAACCCGCGAGCTGCATTCACAACCGACGGTGCCGTTACCTCCGTAATACCCCACCACGAAACATACCAACGAATGCTACTCTCCCTCACAAACTCCCGGTAGTAGTTGAGTGAACGCTCCCGAGGTTTAGCCCAATCCATCTTCCGGGACGTCGTCCCCGCAGCCTTGAAAACACCACCAAGGGGAAGAGCTTTATATACACTCAGCCTCTCCATGAGCCAAACGTTGAGAATCCTAGCGCAACCCCTGTACGAGCTCAGACGATTAGCATAACGGTCGTCTAAGCCCAGTATGGTCTCCGCTAGAATCAACGCAGAAGGATCATGTCCGCGCTCCATCTCTTCGACAACACGAGCATACCTCGCGTTCCCGAACACACCATCTGGCATGGACCCTGCAAAAGCATAGCGATGAACCAAACAAAAAGCAAGGGCCCTCCGCCTCGAACGGTCCGAAATGCTAGTGTCAGTTTTATTCATATAACGTTGACACAACAGTAGCATATTCACCCTACCTCCCTCGAACAAACCTGCAGCATGAGCATTTGTCATCCCGAGGAAGTTTCGCAACATCCCGTTATAACAAAGCTCGCTCCTCACAACCACAGGAGTCGTCCGTGTTGACCACCCCGCAATGGCCGCAAACTCCTCTATCAAAGGACGCACCTCTCCCCCGGGAAACCTAAACACATGCATATTAGGATCCCAATAATCCAAGCACGAATCAAGGAAGTCAAAATCGACTTTCATTTGACGAAAGCCAATAAAAACACCCGCACCAACATCATACACCGCCTTCTTCATCCCCGGACTTAATGAAGAAGTCCATCTCTTCAAAAGAGCATCAAAATGCTCAACCATTTTTCTTGGATGCAAAAAACTTTTGTAAATATACCTACTATATTTATGAGAGCAAAAACCTAAAGCAAAAACAAAGAAGAGAAGTGATTGTGAATGAAAATTATGTCACGCACCCCCTCTCCTTATATAGGAAAACAATATCCGAAATATGGAAATACAGCGCTCACAGCCAGGCCAACAAACCGCATGGCTCTATGCGGTTTGCATCCCAAACCGCATAAGCCTATGCGGTTTCCCCACCCAACCGCATAAGGCTATGCGGTTTCGGGGGCTGGTTTTTCTCACAATTTTCCTAATTTCGTTCTTCCTAAAACACTACAACCCACACTACGACATCCCTTTTGTCGCTCCCTTTTCCAGCACCATTATACCTCATCTTAGCAAATACGACTCTTAAAGCAAAGTCAAAACGAGTCATTTTTAGCACTCACGCAAGCTCATTTCAACATTTAAAATGAACTTTTACTAAATACACTTTCACAAAACACTTAAAACATCAAGCATCCCACTCGGGAATCATTTCGTTTTCAAAACCAAGCATACTAACAAACAGGTTCACCGAAGATGATCAAGTCCAAGCGCGAAATACAAGTGCATGTAAACAAAGGTTCATACAATCTTTCTTACACAAGTTCACTCCGGGTGACGCCGACGATACTCATCATATTCACGCCGAATCTGGGCAATCTCAGCCCGACTTTGACACAATTGCGCAGCCTGCTCAGCCCAGGCCATCCTCCATCTGTTAGCTGTCCGCCACAGCTTCTGATGCACTCCTTTAGCCACCTACAACATATAAGCACAAAAAGCACATTACAATTTTTCCCATTTTGCCTTAGTTTCAATCAAACTAAGCCAAACTTAGGGAGAAAATTTCAAAACAAGACGCAGCATTCCCACTTTGCCTTAATTTCACTCAAATTAAGACAAACTCGAGGGGGTAACAAAAAAAAACAAGATGACACTAGTTTGATCCTCGCTACAGCCTATACCTCGATCAAACTGGGGGCTTATACACATACACAAACAACAAATATACATACCTTTTTCACCCTGCCACTCCAAATTGGCCCATCCCAAATACAATATTACTGTGACGCACGCTCAGAACACAAAGGTACGACGCACACCCGAATCATCATACTCAGCAGTAGTGGGAAAGTCACCGGGCTCCTCTACCATCTCAGGATCAAATTTCTGCAAAACAAACGCAAATGCACACGTCAGGGGAATTTTTCGCAAATTTTAACCCTACGCACAAGCAAACTAGAAACGAACATACCTCGATCGGCCCACAAGCAAGCCGAGACTAAGCAAACATGCCGTAGTCTTCCCCAGGACAGAGAAGACTCATCGACTCCCCCTCTCCATACAGCGCCACCCGATCCTGTGCCGAAACTCCTCGCTCAAACAGGACCCTCGGCGGATCCTTAGGCACCACTGGACCCGGCCACCCAGCCTGATACACCAAGCGCTCCCCAAGGTACCAAACCGGACCGTACGGCGTCGCCAAGTACAAACGCTGGGTATCCCGCACCGCAAACCTAGCCACAATGCCCTCAGGAATACCCGTATACTGATTCCACGGGAACGGCACAAACTACCGAACAACAACAAACAACGTCATCAAGAACACGCACAATCATTTTAAGTACACTCTATTTAAAATGATTCAGACACAAACCTGGTTAAACTCCATGAGGTTCAGACGCACCCGAACATCATCATACGACCAATTAAAGGCCGCACGGTTGCACGTACCCCAAGTGTGTACCGCCGGGTACTTCTTCACAATCCTCGTAGCATGCGGGGGAAGCAGAAAAGGAAAGTGGCTCAAGATCCACGACTGCACACACAAGAAACAAAGACACATTACAAAAACAACAAAAACAAGCATATATTACAACCAAAACAAAAGCAAAAGCAATACGTACCTCCATTAAGAATCCAGGCGCGACTAGGGATAGTCTCGACCCTCGCTCCATGGCCCGCGGCCTCACCGCATCCATGCAAAAGCGAATGCACAGACCCAGAGACGGTGTCACCCAGTCAAACGTCCCAATTGCATCCCAATCCAAGAGATACATAAGGACCGACGTCGACGCCCGCTCGCCTTTATCACTAAAATACACAGCACTAACAAACCACCACAACCACATGCGAGCATTCTGCTCGTCGCTCCACACCGAAGGACCATACTCGGTCCTCCCCTCAAAATATTCCAAGATATAGCTCGTCTTGAACGAATAAGGTGGTGCACCATCACAGATCACCTCCAAACCACTGCCGATCGTGATCACCACAACTTCGCCCACGATGGATTCAAGAAGCTCAAAACTCATATCACGATCCCCAAACGGCAGCCCCGTTATGATCGCATACTCATATAAGGTAATGTCAGCCTCAAAGCCAGGCATATGGAACGTCGTCGTGGTGTCCCAATACCTATCTAGAAACGCCCTGATCAGCCTCAGGTTCGCCGTCTTCTGCTCCCTCGCAATCTCTCTCCAGCAGCCAACCAATGGGCCAAAAGCACTACGCAACACCCAAGTCTGCGCTCCCGGCGGAAGCTTCTCCTCAAATGCACACATCGCAGACGAGACACTCGAGAAAGTCCTCATGGGTCCCTTCGGCCAACCCATCGTCGCTCGATAGGAAACGTGTCTCTCCGGAGCCAGCAGAAGGTTATGGCCATCCAAGTTCTTAGCGAAAGCCCTGTTTATTCGTGACTTTCGCGGCCTAGAACTGCTCGCCCTAGGCGCAAACCCCTCGGCCTCCTCAGCCTCCTTGGCCTCCTCATCCTCCCCCTCAGCATCCATCTCAGCCTCAAGCTCATTCACGAGCTCAGCGGCTGAAGGTACCGGGAAAGTGATAGACCTATCGACGCCTGCTACGCCTCGCCCTCACGCCGTGGCGCCGAAAGCGGAATGCGCCTCGCAGGAAAAAGGGTGCGAAGTTTTGAGAAAAATGGGGGAGATCATTGCATGAATTTGTGACCAAAAAGAAAAGTAGAAAATCCTTTTTGAAAGTGTATTTTCGGAGTCGCCACCAAATATTAAAGGAATTTGGAACCTATTCAACGCGTCTTGAAATACAAGACACGAGTGTTTCGCATTTCAAGGTGCGTCGGTACCTATCAATCTGAGGTATGAAACCGCAGAAGGGTTCGGAGTGAGGTTACTTTTCGAAAGTTTTGACAAAATAAGTTTTGAAAACCGTAATCAAGAAGCCTACATAAGAGTAGTCTCTACTAATTTGAAAACATTTGCTTAATTTCGATATTTGGGCTAAAAGTCACGCTACGTACAAGTGCGAATAAACATGACTCGATTAAAATGCATAAATAATGTAAATTGTCAAAATAATGACATACTGCTATAGGAAATGTACGTTAAATAATAATTTATTGACTAAATTATTACTATAGACGTTATTTTCCGACCTTGTATTAGAATTTGTGAAAAACCCTCAGTTTTGACATGCTAAAAGACTCTATGAAATCCGCATAATTTAGTGTTGGATCCGTGATTCTAGTCGTTATTTAATGCATGAATGAGGACTTGCATAATTATAAAAGTGACGTCGGATTGCTTTAGTGGTAATGAGTCGTTTATATATGCGAAATTGGCAGGGTTTAGACGGATGATGAATCCGAATTGCAACAACCGTATTACGAATACGGCCGCTTAGTGCCAATACCGGGTTTGGGGTTATTGTAACCCCTTTGTCCGAGTCTCATACGTCTAGCCCGTAGGTAAAATGTTTACCTTTCGAAAATGTAAAGACGGTATTTTTGAGTGGATTTTGTGAATAGTGTATAAGTGCTAAAAACCGATATTGAAAATGAATGAAGTGGGTTGGTATTTATAGAGTTTGGCTGGTTTCTGTGGGATAGCAAAACTTAATCGTCAGTATACAAAGCGCTTAAGTTTGCTTGAGTTAGATATTTTTAAAGAAAAATTAAAAAGGCGGTGATACAAAACAAAAGTAAATCGCTGTTGACAAAGCGATTGTATTTTTAATCGTCACTTTGTCAAGCGATTTCATTTTTGTTTTGGTGAAATTTGTTTATGCCGCCATTTGGTTTTGGATGTTTGATTAAGTAATGATTGTGTTTTGTTGTTTACTTATGGGCTAAGTATTTGTTCGCTTTGGTCCGAATTTCGGTTTTCGTGTTTGGTTTTGTCGTGTTTTTCTGCCTTGGCTCTAAATAAAATAATATTAAGGTATATTATTTTATGGTTTTGTAAAGTTTGATTTTGTGAAAATGTGACACGGGACGCACTTTGGCCCGTTTTATGTGTTGTGTTGGTGTGCGTTTTTGGGTCGTTTTTGTAAGTTTGGGCCGTTTTGTAGCTAGTTGGGCTGTTTTTGTGGCTTGGCTTAATAAGACGTTCCTATATTGTGCTCGTGTTACGCTCATGATGACTAAAATTGACATTTACTTTCATGATTATGCAAGTCCAAATTAATACGCTAAAAATGACTAATACGTTTTAGACACTTTTGTACCGTTTCGACTCTTTTAAAAGCATGTATAAGTCCTTTTCATCATCGGGTTTGTTTTTGGGGGGTACGGATACGGGTATCTACAGAGCCCCCAATTTGACTGAGCTTGGACAAAGCGTTAGTCAAACTTAAAGATAGTATCCGGACCATTACAGTCTCGATACTACCCGGCAAGGCTAAGCATGTGTCTTATGGGAGAGACGAGGACTTAGGGCCGGAAATGCGGGGAGGGACGACATGTTTTTAAGGACATGACGGTCCTACATGTTTAAGGGCATGTCAGCCTGCATGTGGCCTGAGTACTCCCAGCTGGCGCCTTGCTTGTGTTTCCGTTTGTGCTCCTTGCTTTGCTTGCGCTTCTGGCTTGCGCTCCTTTGCTTTGCTTGCGCTTCTGGCTTGCGCTCCTTTGCTTTGCTTGCGCTTCTGGCTTGCGCTCCTTGCTTTGCTTTCCTTGCTGGACGTCTCGTAGAAGAGGTTACGCGTTTTTGGGGTTTGGTTTATAAGAGTGGTTTAGATTTTTGTGAACGTCTCGTAAGGAGGCTACGTGTTTTTCTCATAAAAGGTTAGGTTTTTATGAACGTCTCGTGAGGAGGTTACGTGTTTTTGTATTTCTCATAAAAAGGGTTAGGTTTTTATGAACGTCTCGTGAGGAGGTTACGTGTTTTTGGTTCTCATAAAAAGGGCTAGGTTTTTATGAACGTCTCGTGAGGAGGCTACGTGTTTTTTGTGGTTCTCATAAAAAGGGCTAGGTTTTTATGAACGTCTCGTGAGGAGGCTACGCGTTTTTGTATTTCTCATAAAAAGTTAGGTTTTTATGAACGTCTCGTGAGGAGGCTACGTGTTTTTGTTTTTCTCATAAAAAGGGCTAGGTTTTTATGAACGTCTCTTAAGGAGGCTACGCGTTTTTGTATTTCTCATAAAAAGTTAGGTTTTTATGAACGTCTCGTGAGGAGGCTACGTG
Source organism: Dianthus caryophyllus (assembly GCA_023091065.1). Taxonomy (NCBI): domain Eukaryota; kingdom Viridiplantae; phylum Streptophyta; class Magnoliopsida; order Caryophyllales; family Caryophyllaceae; genus Dianthus; species Dianthus caryophyllus. The sequence goes on from JALGRB010000016.1 coordinate 9,917,463, forward strand.
TTTTTTGTGGTTCTCCTAAAAAGGGCTAGGTTTTTATGAACGTCTCGTGAGGAGGCTACGTGTTTTTGTGTTTTAACGTCTCGTGAGGAGGTTACGTGTTTTTGGTTTCTCATAAAAAGGGTTAGGTTTTTATGAACGTCTCGTGAGGAGGCTACGTGTTTTTGTTTTTCTCATAAAAAGGGCTAGGTTTTTATGAACGTCTCTTAAGGAGGCTACGCGTTTTTGTATTTCTCATAAAAAGTTAGGTTTTCATGAACGTCTCGTGAGGAGGCTACGTGTTTTTTTGTGGTTCTCATAAAAAGGGCTAGGTTTTTATGAACGTCTCTTAAGGAGGCTACGTGTTTTTGTGTTTTAACGTCTCGTGAGGAGGTTACGTGTTTTTGGTTTCTCATAAAAAGGGTTAGGTTTTTATGAACGTCTCGTGAGGAGGCTACGTGTTTTTCGTATTGGGTTGAAATTGTGTTTGAAACGGGTTGAAAGCGTAATGGGCCGAGGAAAATGTTCCCAAAACAAAGCTGAAACCCATAGAACAAAAATATAATCGCCTGTAAACAGGCGATTAGAAATTTGTTTGGTGTTTTTTGTTTAAAACACGGGAAAGGAGAGAGGTTGGTTCATTTCATCCGAAAAATAAGAACAAAATCGAAACCCTCTAATACTCGTCTTGGCGATTTTCTTGATCAAAAATCGATTTTCCGACTCCTACAATTCGTCATGGACCAAGGTACGTATCCAACTTGCTTGTTTTTTCGGGTTTTGAAGTTTGTTTGAGTCGGTTTTAACTCGAAATACCGTTTTCTAGGGTTTGGGTCGAAAATGTCGGTTTGATTCAAGTTTAACTCTCGTCCTTGCTTGAAGACGTTAGCCATGGTCGGTATTGTGCTTGCATTGCTTGTTTTGCTGTCGTTGTGTGAAAACCCGGCTTGTGGTCTCGATTTTCGTACGTTTTGACTCGGAGGGCATTTTGGTCATTTTCGAAAATGTCTCGGAATTGGTTCAAAACTTCAGTGGAGCTTACCCGTTGGTAGTACAATACGTTGGTGAGCTTGGTTTGTTGAAATGGGCACGAAAAGCGGTTCGTTTGGGTGAAAACCGTGTAGAAGGGGGTTAAGTCGGGCTTGTGCTCTGTTTTTGTAGCGTAAGGCGATCCCGAGTGGCTTGGTTATTTTGAAAATGTTGTAGTATGCTAGTGTGAAGGTTTGGGTGGCTTGTATGCGAAGAACGGCTCTAAAACGTCATTTTCGTATGCGTTTTGGTATAGGGGCCGATTTTGGTCGAAATTTTTCCGAAACTTGCCCGAATTCTCAGATTGTGTTTTCATGGCTAGTATGGTACACTTTTGGTCTTGTTTTGTAGGAAATGTGTTGCTTGGGGGTGTTTTGGAGGCGTTTTTGTAGTTTAGGCTAGGTTTCCAAAAGTCGCTTTTCCTCGCTTTTCGTGCCCCGTTCATGGAATGTATGGTAATGTATGTTGTCTGTGTTGGCTAGGGGGTTGTTTTGTGGGAAGTGGGGGCTTTTTGGGTTGAGTTATGGTCAAGTAAAGGTCGTTTTTGTAGTTTGGAGGTGTTTTGTAAAAGCTATTCAGTCGAGGTGGTCGGGACATCGTTTTATACGTAAATTTTTGCATGAGCTTATTGTGATTTATGGGTTGGGTTTGTGTCAGCAAATATGGGTTTCTGGCTTTCTGTAGCGTTTTTCCCTCTTCTGCTATTTTTGGTTTAAAAAGGCCTGCTTTCTGCTGTTTTGGCCAATTCTCTGCTGCTTTTGTGCGTGCTTGCTCTTAACTTGACTGAGTAGGACGTATATATCGTATACGTCTCATGGATTTCGGTTTCCTGTGCTTCTGCTCCGTTTTGGCCTTATCTGTCAAAAATGGGCCTATGGCTTGCTACGCTTTGTCTTGATCTTTCTAGAATGATTTCTTTGCTTAGTTTTACGAGTATGTCTTTGAATCTTGTGCGGTGATCCTACGCCTCCACCCGCTACTTCCAGTGACATGGATCGGGTATTGGCTGGAGTTGACTTTGCTGTCCCGGGGGGCGAGCACACTCCTACTTCGGGGATGCCTGCGCCCTTGGAGGTTTCCGACGGTCCGTCTCAGTCGGACCTGCTGAGAGCTTTTCCTCAGACGCCTGGAGCTTCTACGACGCCAGGGAGTGAGTTCCAGTAGCCATTGCGAGTCTCCGACGCACCTGCGCTAGTGGTGCTAGTCTTTGTTGGTCGTCGCCTGGGCTTTCGCTAGGGGCCTGGGGCGTGGTCTTGTTCTGGTGGTCCCGAGCCGCCGATTAGTGGTGTGGAGTCGTGGCGTTCTTTGTCGCCGCTTTTTGGTAATGTGAGTGCGTGAGGAGGCCGCCGTTGAGCGACGCGGTCTTACGGTGACGCTAGCGGTAGTGGAGCCGCCGCGGGTCGCCGAGGTCTCCGCTGGTGGCCGAGGTCGGGCTCGTGGTGTCGCCCCGCAGTCTTTGCGGGCGTGGACGCATGGCGCTGTGGAGACGCCTGAGGCTCCCGGGAGGCCGTGGGCGAGGTCGGGCGTAGGCTGCAGGTCTCTGCAGGGTGTGGCCGTGGGCGTCTTTGGAGGGACGCGCTGTGGCTCCAGGGGCCGAGGCGAGGTCGTGGTCTGCCGCAGGGCTTCGCAGGACGCATTACCGCTGCAGCGTTCAGGAGCTGCGCGCTCTGGAGCGGGCCAGGATAGAGGCCGTGGTCGCGGTCGGAGGAACCCGAGGCCGAAGAAGCGCAAGGTGGATGTGGCTTCTGGTGAGGGCGGCAGCAGGCCGAGGCGTCGAGCTCGTGTTGCTGAGGTGGTGGCCGGACGCAGGCCGGGTCGCCGGTGTATTTGAGGAGGAGGGAGAGGGGGGAGCTCCCGTGGGGGTTCCGCGGAGGCGTGGTCGTGCTCGGGTCCGGAGCCGTTATGAGGACACTTCCGAAGCCTGAGGAGTCTTGAGTGGCGAGGAGGGTTCTGACGAGGCGTGGTCGAGGTGGCGGCCGAGGTTGAGGCTATCGCCGAGGCTGCCGCCGCCGCCAGTGCCGCCGCTTTCGATTCTTCTTTGCCGCCGCCGCGGGGCCGCTTTGTGGCCGGGTCGCTGTGGCCATGCTCGGGAGCGAGTTCGTGGATGAGCCCGAGGTTGAGGCAGGGCCGAGGTGAGGCCGAGGGCGAGGCCGAGGGCGCGCCAGGATGCAGTCTGCAAGTCTTGAGGCCGCGACAGAGGTTTCCATGGGGATGGTCGCCGAGCTGGGAGCGAGGCCCGACTATCCTCACGGTCGCGTTGTGGTCGCGGTGGCCCCTGGGTGGGACGGCGTGACTGCGGTTTGGAGTCCTCGAGCACTTGTCGATCCGGGTGAAGGTCGGCTTCCGTTAGGCTCGATGAAGACCTTCTCTGGGTTTGGACGGTGTTTGACGTCTTTGAGGGTAGGCTCACCCAGAGGAGCGGGACATAGTGCTTGGGGACGCCTTTCGGTCCCTTGGTGCGAAGTGGAGGGAGGTGCGGCAAGCGGGTGAACTCGCGCCACCTGTATTTAGGCGTTGTTGGATAGGTTTTGGGATACGACCAACACCTTCCACATGCCTGGTTACGAGGTTGGCGTGACTCTTTCTTCGTGGGCAACAGCATGGCCGCCTCATGGCGAGGTGTACTTGATCGGGGCGTGGCGACCTCCTATTGATAGCCCACGAGTCGTGCGCTGATTGGCGACGGGATTAAGTCACGGGAAGGACGAGGAGTACACGTTTCAGCCTCGTACGATATGGTTTGCTGACTTCTTCGAGGGGAGGAGGAAGAAGAAAGGGTCTACTCGAGCGAGCGCTGAGCAGAGGGCCCGGCTGTGGTTGCGGTGGTTCCCCGACGCCACCCACTTTGGCGACAAGGGGGGAGCGGCGCCGACGGGCCGTGTTGATGGCGCTGTCAGACATGTCACGCCTAGGTGACTTTGATTGGGTGACTCCTGCTCTGGGTCTGTTGATCCGTTACCTGAGGGACGCAGTGCGCCCTGATCGGATTGACGAGGATTCGGATGTGTCGCTTGTGGGCCCTGGTCTTCTGATGGAGGTAAGGTTCGATTTTTGTAGTTTTTGTTGTTTTGTTTCTGCTTTTCTTCTGTAACGTGTGTTTTGTTTGCTTGCTTGTTTGGTGTTATGGTCACTTCGCCTCTGCTCCGGACCACGTTCAGGTGGCGGCTACATACCCGCTTTCCATGCGTATGACAATGGATCGGAGGGGTATTGGCTGAACTATGACGGCTCGTGCACGCTTCAACGGGATGACGATGGATAAGGTAAGGGTGGTCGTGTTTTGTATTTTGGTCTTTTTGTAGCTTGTTTTTGGGTTTGTTTTTGTGGTTTATAATTTGGTTTTGTTTTGTAGTTTGTTCGCGACCCTTGGAGGAATTTTCTGGCGTTCCTCAGGCGATTGCGGCTCGCTTTGGTCCCCTTGATGCGGCGGTGTACATTGAGACCGATCACGGCTCGTCTTGGTACTTGAATGAGCGTCTGTCTGCCAGGACGGTCGCGGCTTCATCGTGACTGCTCCTCCGCCCTCGGTTTTGTTAAATGAGACGCCCGACGCTAATGGCGTCGTGATGTGTATCACGAGGGCGAGTCCGACTCCTTCTTTGCGGCGGGATGAGGATTACGTGACTTGGGCACAAAGATGCCCTTCTTGACGCTGTGATCGAGGTATGCTTGATTATCCTTTTCGCTTGTATCTGCTTTGGTTCCAGGAAGCAAAAATTTATCCTATTTTTGTTTTGTAGCGACGTGATCCTGACCTTGAGTTCCAGCCTCCTCCGTTCGTTGAGGACCTGCTGGGTGTTCACGAGGCCGCTCTCGTTCGATCGTCTTCTTGCGCTTCCACTGCGTAGTCACCGTCACGGGTCTTGAGAGGTCGGACCCGCGCAAGAGAAAGGTATTAACCCTCCTCTTTGTATAGCATGAGTATTATGTAGTATATAGCCCCCAGTTTGAATAAGATTTTATGGTAAAATCATTATTCAAACTCACAAGTAGGTTTTTGATTATAGCCCCAGTTTGAGTAAGATTTTAGTGTAAAATCATTAGACAGACTCTGTTGAAGCAGGTTTTTGAGTATAGCCCGCAGTTTGAGTAAGATTTGAGTGTAAAATCATTAGTCAAACTCTGTCGAAGCAGGTTTTTGATTATAGCCCCCAGTTTGAGTAAGATTTTTGTGTAAAAACATTAGTCAAACTCTGTTAAGCAGTTTTTGATTATAGCCCGGTTTGAGTAAGATTTTAGTGTAAAATCATTAGTCAAACTCTGTCAAGGTGTTTTTGATTATAGCCCCAGTTTGAGTAAGATTTTAGTGTAAAATCATTAGTCAAACTCTGTTAAGCAGGTTTTTGATTATAGCCCCTACTTGAGTAAGATTTTAGTGTAAAATCATTAGTCAAACTCGTCAAGCAGTTTTTGAGTATAGCCCCGTAAAGCTAAATTGATTTCTCGCATTGTTGCGGTGGCGGTGAGGTCCACAGGAGGTGTGGCGGGCGCCAACCGATGGCGGGCGATCGTGAACGAAAGTTGTTGGACGCCATAGGCGCAGGGCGAGACTACCGAGGCGCGACGTGAGTTAGCCAGGTCGTAGGTGAGGCGCGAGATCGCGTCGAAATGGAGGTCGCGCATGCCGAGGAGCCGCGGTCAGGCGAGTGGAGGGTCGATATCAGGGAGCTGGATAGTGGCACGCGTCTTGAGATTGATTCCTGCGTCTTTGTCTTGCGCCGTCGTGACCAAATCGTAGTAGGCTTGGACTTGTATATTTTAGACTTGTATTATGAGTATTAGTATTTGTTGGTAATGGTTTATGTATCAGGATTTGTTATGGTTGGTTGGTTTTTTGGACTTGTAGGTGTTTATGGGTATAATTTGGTTATTTTGTCTTGTTGCGAAAAATGCATTCCTGCGTCGTAGCCGGGTTTGAAATCCTTGCGTATTTGCTTGCCGAGCGTACCTGCAAAACATTGTTAGTCGTGAAAGCATATATATACGTCTCGATTGAGACTGACTCGCTAATGACTGAATTAAATGCGAAATGAAGAGTTTTTGAAAAATGCTGGTTTAGAAAATATTCTAGACTCTTGGAAAAGACGTTTTTGACATAGCATAAATTTGAGCTAAAACGACGTTTTGAGACGAAAATTGTGAATGCGAAAATCACATTTTGTGTTGGGTTAAATTTTTGTGTGATTATTGTGTTTTGAAAAATACGAAAGACGGGAGTCAATTACGCAAATCGAGACGACGCGACGGGATCGTAAAAGCTGACCATGAGGTCGGTAAAAATAATGTAGGGGTAATAAGTTAAAAATTTAGGGCGCAGGTGTGTAAGAAGTGTAAGAAATCGAATAATTTTGTCGAGAAAAGAAAGAAAATCGCCTGTAAGCAGCGATTTGATTTTTAATCGCTGTTACTGCGATTAGAATTTTGTTTTGTGGTTTTTGTTTGATTTATTTTAATCGCTTGTTCACCAGCGTTTAAGTTTTTGTGTTGTATTTCGTCTTGCAAGTTTCGGCTATAAAAGGAGGGCTAAGTTAGTTCATTTCACTCATCCTCTCGTCTTCTATTCTCGATTTTCCAAAAATATTCAGAATATTTACGGAACATTCGTCGAGTTATGGAGAGTTTTGAAGGAAACTTGCGTCGTTGGTGTGCGTCCTTATCGGGTGTCGAGAAGAAGCTCTTGAAAGATTGCGGAGTTGGCGTATTTCGTGGGCTAAGGCAGGTTCGAATGGAGTACGAGTTCCTGGACGCTTGTCTTGAGTATTGGGATCCAAGCCTTCACGTGTTCCGCTTTCCTTGCGGAGAGGTTTGTCCCTTAGTCGAGGAGTTTGGGGCCATTGGCGGGTGGACGCAGATTGGCCTGCCTGTATGTGTCAGGCAGGAACTTGGCTACAAGAGGCAGGTTCAGAATTATCTCCAGATGACCCGTGATGAGGTGGAAGAGTTATTTGTTGGGAATTGTATCAACCTCTATCGTTTGTGTCAATGGTTTAGGAATAATGCGAACGGGCATATCTCTGCTGTGGCTAGGAGAAGGGCTTTGGCCTTTTGCTTGGTTCATTGCTATATGTTCCCGGACTCTGTGTCCGAGGGGTTGTTGGGAGATCCGCGTTTAATTGCTGTTGTGGAGCAGATGGAAATAGGTTGCAATCCTTCTGCTTTAATTCTGGCTGAGACGATCCTTGGATTAGACGGCCAGGGCATGTAATAGGGAACATGCGTAACGAGGGTGTCCATTGATCCTCCAGGTGTGGCTGATGGAGCGTCTAAGTGTGTTGGACGACCTTGGCTTCGATGGCGAATATGTCGCAGGAGGCGTTACCAATCGTTACATGCGATGGTCGGGTCCAGACGAGCGCCTAATGACTATTTCCGAAGTTTGTGAGGTCATGTGCCATCCGCTGGTCGGTATCCTGGTGGGAGTGGTCGGTGTGACGGCGAGCGCGATGAGTGATGGCCCTCCGGGGTCCTATTGTGGGTTCGAGATGGGGTTTACATCCATCCTCTGCGGGTGAGGCGACAGATAGGGTATGCACGCTTCATTCCTGGCCAGGACACGAAGGTACAGGACATGGTTGTGTTAAATAACCAGGTGGCCAAGCGAGTGGGTCGATGGTTGGATCATGCGTCCTAAGTGGCTTGCATTTGGTACTCTGGGACGATCCGGTGTCGAGGGCTTACTCCAAATGGACCGTTCTTTGAAAGTCTTTGTGGAGAGGGCTCGTCTCGTGCCATAGAGCTTAACGAGCCTCGCCGACGTCCGCCACGACCCGATCCGCTTTGGGCGCAATAGTGGTAGGGTGGCGCTTGAGCTTCGGTGCTCTCTGGCGGTGAATCGTGTTCGGTCGTCGCCGTATTCCAGGGCCAGGTGCTCCGGATCGTCATGGTAATGTTGGGGGTCGCCGTAGGGGTTGAGGGTTGGTGCTCCCTTTATCCTAGCTGGAAGGTCTTGAGTCGCGGAGAGTAACCTGGTTTTAGTTTATGTGTGCTTTGTTAGTATTATGTTCATATTATGTTGTATTATGTAATATATTACCTATCCTAAACCCGATGTACATGCCGGACTCGTATTGTAATATATAGTGTTTGTTAGTGTATTTCTAAGGTCGTAGTTATGCTCCTATGTTTGAAAAATCCAAAATGTAACCGTTCTTTTTAAGATTAATAAAAATCAGGTTTTTATTTACGACTCTGCCTCATTTTGCTTGTTATTTTGTGTGAAATTCCTTGGCTCTAATCTTTTTTCAAAGGTTTAGAATGCAAGCATTTTTTTTGTTGACTATTCCCTCGACTTTTTTAAGCTTTGGGTTTGTCGTTTTGTGTTGAATGTCGTTCTTTTTACCCTTAGGTTAAAAACGAATTTTTGTGTTGACTATGTCCTTGGCCTTTTTAAGCTTTAGACGCGTCATTTTTGTGTTGAATATCGCCTTATGTTAACCCATTAGGTTATGAGACGGTTTTTGTGTTGACTATATCCTCAGCCTTTTTAAGCTTTGGAGGCGTCATTTTTGTGTTGAATATCGCCTTATGTTAACCCATTAGGTTATGAGACGGTTTTTGTGTTGACTATATCCTCAGCCTTTTTAAGCTTTGGAGGCGTCATTTTTGTGTTGAATATCGGTTGCGCTTTTTGCAAAGCTGCCTACGTATCCACGAAAAGTGGAATCAAACCGGCGTAGTTCGAGAATGTATGTTTAAGGGCATACCGGCCCAAGGGTAGTGTTTGCATTTTTGTGGTGAATGTGCACGCTAGGGGCATGCCGCCCATGAGCATGTTTAAGGACCTCACGGTCCATGAATTGTGTTTGGTGGATGCATGTTTAGGGGCATGCCGGCCCATGAATTGTGTTTGCTTATGGAATGTGCACGTTTAAGGGCATGCCGGCCCATGAGCATGTTTAAGGACCTGCCGGTCCATGAATTGTGTTTGATTTTTGTGGAGAGAAAGAAGCGAGGTTTAGGGCATGCCTACCATGAGCATGTTTAAGGACCTCCGGTCCATGAGCATGTTTAAGGACCCGCCGGTCCATGAATTGCTTTATAAAATTATATTTCTACGATACATTGCAAGGGGTTTTTAGGGTAGTATTTCTTGAGTTGATCGAGGTTTGTGGCGAGGTTGAACTCTTGGCCGTCGAGGTCGGTTAGTTTGATCGCCCGCCTCGTGAAGATTTCCTTGACGAGGTAGGGTCCGGCCAGTTAGGCTTGAATTTTCCTCGTGGGCCGACCGGAAGTGGTGCCCTGATCGATTTTAGACGAGATCACCTACTTTTATGTGTCGTGGGCTTAACTCGTTTGTTGAATGCTCGTTGTAGTCGGGCTTGGTACATTAAATGCGGTGCTCGGGAATGCGTGGCGTTCATCCAGGAGCATGAGTTGTTCGCACTGCTCACGGGCCCATTCTCGCTCGGATGCTACTTTCCATTAGTATGCGTAGAGATTGTATTTCTATTTCCCTTTGGTTGGGCCGGCTTCCATGCAGTAGGTGAGGAAATAGGGGTCATGCCCGTAGGGGTTCGGATGGTAATGCGGTATCCCCAGTGCATATGGTATTTTGTTAGGCCAATCTTTGCAGCTGACGATCATCTTCTCAAGTATTGTGACGACCGGCTTGTTTGCTGCTTCAACGGCTCGATTGGTTTGGGGTCGATAGGGTGAGGATTTGTGATGTTGGATGTTGTATTTTGTGAGTATGGCTTCGGTCTCGCGTTGAAAGTGCGAGCCTTGATCGCTGATGAACTCATGGGGTATGCCATATCGGCATATGATGTTCGTCTGGATGAACTTGGCGACTTCTCGGAGCCGAGGGCCCGAAAGGAGGCTGCTTCTACCCATTTAGTGAAGTAGTCGATGGCCACCAGTACGAAGCAGTGACCTCCCGCTCCGATGGGGTGGACTTTTCCTATCACGTCGATGCCCCAGGTTGAAAAGGGCCAGGGGGAGGTTAGGCTGCATAGTGGGGAAGGTGGGACATGTTGGGCGTTCTTTGAAAATTTGGCGGTTGTGGCAATGCTTGGCGTATTGGATACGATGCGCTTCCATGGTCGTCAATACCATCCTAGCCGTAGGATTTGTTTGCGAGTGCTCGGCGTTCATGTGGGGTCCGCGTTCGCCATCATGGACTTGCGTGACGATTTCTCGCCTTCTTGTAGTCGACACATATGAGCGGTGTCCCCTTGTGGTGTCTTCTTGAGTAGTTGTCCCATCTCTAGCACAAATTGGGAAGCTAGAGTCCGATAGCCCTCTGTCGCGTTTATCGATTGTCGGGTGGGTAAGTGTCGCTGTCTTGTAGTTGATTATGGCTTGATACCACGGCTCATGCGCTCGCTTCGCCGTCCAGGTCAATGGTATGGATGTATGCTGGTTCGTCACGTCTTTCGACGATGATGGGTAGTAACTTCATGTCTGGTGGCATGTTCAGGAGGGATGAGAGTTTTGACAGTGCGTCGGCAAACTGGTTTTCTTCCCTTGGGAGGTGATAGAACTCAATGCAGTCGAAGTTGGCTAGGAGTTTTTGTACTTTTGCTTGGTATTTGGTGAGGGTTTCGCTCATGATCTTCCATGCTCCTGTCACTTGGTTTATGATGAGGAATGAATCTCCGTGTACCCGTAGGTTCTTTATTTTGAGGGCGATGGTCGCTGCAGCCATATAGATGTGCTTCGTACTCCGCGGCATTGTTTGTGACGCGAAAGTCGGGGTTGATTGAGAGTGGGGTAGGGTCGCCGTTTGGGGATATTAGGAGTATTCCGACTCCATAGCCCCGGTAGTTTGACGCTCCGTGGAAGTATAGTTGCCGCATCTCTTTTCTATGGCGAAGATCCCATCGTCCTGGAAATGACATTGTATCGATCATGGGTCGCTCGATGATAGCATTTTCTGCGAGGAAGTCCGAAACCGCTTCTTCCTTTGATTACTTTCGGAGGGAGGTACTTGAGTTCGTGCTGGTAAGCGAGTCCACCTGGCCATGCGTCCGCTCAGATCGGGTTTTTCAAATAGGTATTTGAGGGGTCCATTAGGAATAGACTCTTGTTGTGCTAGTGAGGAGGTAGTGCCTGAGCTTTTTGGTTGCCCAGACCAGTGAGAGGCAGCTTTTCTCGACTGGTTCATACCGGGTTTCGTAGTCGTGAAACTTTTTGCTGATGTAGTAGATGGCCCGTTCTTCGTTGTTGACTTCTTGGGCGAGCATGGCACCCATGGCGTTTGGCGTAGTCGTTAAGTATAGTGACAGTGGCAGGTCCTTTTGTGGGGGTACAAGAACAGGTGGGTTTGTGGCGTGCTTTGACTTTGTCGAATGCTTCTTTGGCAGTCATCGTCCCACTTCGTATGCTCTTCCTTCTTCAACTTTTTGAAGATTGGTTCACAGATCATGGTGAGCTTGCTGATGAACCTGGAGATATATTGGACTTGTCCCAAGAAACTCCTTATTTCGTCGATGTTGCACGGTGTCTTCATGCCCATTATTGCTTTGATTTTGGTCTGCCCATTTCGATCCCGCTATTTGGCTCACTATGTGGCCTAACAATTTGCCTGACGTGACCCCAAAGGTGCATTTACGTAGGTTTAATCGCATTTTGTCTTTGCTCGATTCTCGTGAAGAACTTGCGGAGGTTGGTGGCGTGGTCGCCCTTCCTTTTGACTTTACAATCATGTCGTCAACGTATACCTCGACCTCCTTATGCATCATGTCGTGGAGTAAGGTGGTAGCAGTGCGTTGGTAAGTAGCGCCGGCATTTATGAGCCCAAATGGCATGACTGTAGCAGTATGTTCCCAGGGGTTACGAAGGTGGTTTTTGGCATGTCGTCTGCCGCCATTTTGATTTGGTTGTATCCTGCGTATCCATCCATGAATAGCGATGGCGTGGTGCTTGTGTGTTGTCGATTAGGATGTCCATGTGGGGTAGTGGGAAATCATCTTTTGGGCGAGGCTTTGTTCAGTCCTAAGTCGGCACATACTCGTATTTTGCCGCTTTTCTTCATAACCTGCACCATATTGGAGACCCACCGAGTATTCGATGACTTGGATGAACCCACCTTGTAGGTCGCACCGATCTCTTCCTTGACCATGAGAGACCATTCTGGCTTGATGCGTCGGAGCTTCTGCTTGACCGGTCTGCTACCTTGCTTGATCGGGATGCGGTGTTCAGCTATCTCGCGGTCTATGCCGGGCATGTCCTTATATGAACAGGCAAAGACGTCCTTAAACTCTGCGAGGAGCTTGGTATAGGTGGCCCTTTCTTCTGTGCTTAGGGAAGCCCCCAGCTGTAGTTCTTGAGGCTCTTCGGGCGTGCCTATGTTGATGGTTGTTGTGTCTTCAATAATGGGGTCCTGTTCGGGTTTTGAGACAATACTTGCAATGTATCTATATAATGCAATGTTATTTAGTTTAAATTTATCGCGATCATTAGAAAAAGTAGAGTTTAAGTGAGGCAAAGAGTAACCAAAAACTTTCATGTTATTAATGTTATCAAAAGCGGTTACATTTGAAGATAGCTCAGACGAGGGAGCTTTGGACAACCTTAATGACTCTAGCTCTGTACTAAGACCTACTACATTAGGAAAATGAACGAGTAACCTAGCCGATTTTTAGAAAATTGGCGTCATGATGACGCAGGACCCTAGACTCTAGGTGCAGGTGCTTGAATTGGGACTTCCCTGGGCACTGGTAGATTGGGTGGCATTTTCTTCAAGCTTCAGCTGATGGAGGGCGGCTCGGAAATCTGAGGCTTCTATGGTGATAACCTCGTTGTAAAAAGGGATTTTAACCTTCTGGTGGAGAGTTGATGTTATGGCCCCGGTAGCGTGAATCCATGTCCTTCCTAGTAACATATTGTACGCCGGGGGGATGTCCATGAGTTGGAATTCGGTTTTTGTCTTGATGAATCCTGTCATGATGGGTAGTGATATGACACCTTCTATGCTGCGCGAGGTACCGTCGTACGCTCTTATGTTGTTGGAGCAAGGGGTGACATCACTTTCCTCTAGTCCTAGCTTGAGGGCAGTTGTTAGGGGCAGGATGTTGATCGCGGAGCCATTGTCGATGAGGGTAACGGGTAATATCATGTTGCGGCACTCTACGGTTATGTAGAGTCTTTGGGTTATCTTGGATCTTGGAAGGACGGCAGATCTGCGCGAGAAAGTTATGGCACCTGGTAGCCAATCCCGGATAATCGCGCCAATGAGTTGTCTGCCGAGGATCTCCTTGGTATCTCGCCATGTTGTATTAAAGGAAAATTTGTTGGTTATGGGTAGGTTAGTCATATCCTTGACTATGCTCGTCTTTTCTTGTGCATTTGGGAGGGAATCCCGGCGGTATTTGTAGGTTTAAGGGAGACTGATGCGGACGTTGATGAGGGATTTGGGTGAAAATTTCCTTCCGGTCCTCGTGTCTTGGTTTTGTTCTCGTCCTAGCTCGGCGAATGTAATCAATGTTGCTACCGTTGTCGTTGATGCTGTCGAAAAGGACGTTGACCTCGTGATCGCTTGCGGGAGCCAGGAGGGGATGATTGAGGATGGGATGAGCTCCTACGAAAATGGGGCGAGCAAGGGAGGTGTCACGCTGGTCTGATGATTTAGGGGCTATGCTTGGCTTATCGATTGTTTCGTTGTCGATCATGTCTTGGATCACGTTCTTCAAGCGAAAACAGTTCTCCGTGTCATGTCCCTTTCCCCTGTGGAATTCGCAGTACGAGTCCTCGTGCCATGATAACGGCTTCTTATCCTCAGGTGGTACAGTGGTGGGTTTGGGAAGATGGAGAATGTTCCTCTTCACGAGCTTCTCTAATGCTTTTGAGTAGGACATAAAGAGGGGGTCGAACCTTCGTCGCTGTTGCAACGGAAATGGTCCAACTGATGATGACCTGGGTGAGGCAGGAATGGGCTGTGCTAGGAATACTGGTCGTGCCGCTAGTGCCTTCGAGTTTATAGCGTCAAACGGTTCAGTCATTGTTGTAGTGGGAAAAGCGTTTGTCTGGCGGCCATGATCTGAGGTTTTGGCCAGTTTGTACTTGTGAATTTCATCCTCCAAGGATCGGATTCTTTTGATGTGTCGAGCAGACTCTTCGGCGAATAGTCTTGCGTTTTTCTCGGTTTCGATCTTTTGCATGGCGGCCAGATGTTCGAACAAAGCGGTAAGATTGGCTACCTTGTGGTCGAGCAGCCTTACGTGCTCGGTGATCGTCATTAGCGGAGGAGGTGGTGGAAAGGTAGTTTCGTCATTTGCGAGGTTGAAACGGAAATTCATCTTGTGTTCGAGAGCCGGGTGTTCGGGGTTTTTCAATGAGTGGACCTGACAAAGTTTTCAAATCTTTAGTGATTCTAAAAGAGAAGGAAAAGACTCAAATGAAAAATCACATTCACGACCAAAGGAAGACACAAAAGCGTAAAAAGTGGGTGACTCGACTTGACTCGTGTTTTTAGCTTTTAAAAGGACACGGAAGCTTTGAGATAGAGGCGCGTTAACACGTCCCCTGTTCTCGAGGTAGGAAAAATTTGCATGATCATGATCCGATTAACCCGATTTAGCGATGCGTTGCTGGGGTTTATCATCACGATAAAAGGATCAAACCAAGTAGCGATAGGCTAATCGATCCGAGGATGTTAAAATTAGTAAAAGGCGACCAATTGTTCGCCTTTACGTGTGACTCAGGGATTTAATTCGAAAAATGACAATAAGTCACTCGATTCAAAGAGTAAATCAACGGGTTCACATATGAGTGAGCCCGCGTTTTTTGTTTTTGAGAGAAAAAGATTAAATCGGGACGACTAAAGAGTCGCTCGACTTAAAGCTAAATCTAATGTTCTAAAAGTTAATTTCATTTAAAATCTCAAAATGAATTGACATATTCGGGTTTTGCTTTATGAAAGACCTTTTAGCAATAAATGTATTATGACGATACGTCGATGCATAATTCATTTACGTTTTGAAAAAGACACGGGATATAGTGGTTATCCTAGGTCGGTTTTAAATGTAGCGGCATTTTATTTATTAAACTCAAATGACTATAGGTCAAAGAGCCTAACGGCGTGTTTTTAAAAGTATGACCTTTTTTGAAAAAAGTTTGAAAAAGTAATTTCAAAGATGGACGTATTTTAAAAGTATAATGCCTAGGAAATGTTTTTGCATGCAGAGGTTTTGAAAGACGACTATAGTGAGGGTACTATAGCTTCGCACTTGTACATATAAACACAGGTTTTTGGTTTATAGGGTAAGGTTCCCTCCGGTCATTCCCGTGACGTTTAGGTAGGGGCACCCGCAAGACTACACACGTCTTAGGTGTGAATTCAAGACGGGCCCTAGAGCGTTCGAGTTTGACTGGTTACGATCGTTTGTACGGATGCCGTACTTGTAATCGTGGAGGGGTGAGAGAACAGTGTGTCCGGAGTTACCTCGCTTATGAAGCGAGAGTTACTGGGGGCCGTTCCTCAAAGGGTGTGGTTTGAATCAGGAGGATTCGACTCAACGTATTTTTGCCCAAATATCGAAAGCGTAAATGTTTTCAAAGTTTCAAGCTTCACTTCTTTATGATTTTAAAATAAAAGAAAAACTAGTTTTTCAAAAATAATAAAAATCATGCTCGTCCCCAGCGGAGTCGCCAGCTGAAGGTACCGGGAAAGTGATAGACCTATCGACGCCCTGCGCGCCCGTCCTCGCCGTCTTGAGCGGGGAAAGCGGAATGCGCCTCGCAGGAAAAGGGTGCGAAGTTTTGAGAAAAATGGGGGAGATCATTGCATGAATTTGTGACCAAAAAGAAAAGTAGAAAATCCTTTTTGAAAGTGTATTTTCGGAGTCGCCACCAAATATTAAAGGAATTTGGAACCTATTCAACGCGTCTTGAAATACAAGACACGAGTGTCTCAGATTTCAAGGTGCGTCGATACCTATCAATCTGAGGTTTGAAACCGCAGAAGGGGTTCTGAGTGAGGTTACTTTTCTAAAGTTTTGTCAAAATAAGTTTTGTAAACCGTAATCAAAAAGCCTACATAAGAGTAGTCTCTACTAATTTGAAAACATTTGTTTAATTTCGATATTTGGGCTAAAAGTCACGCTACGTTCAAGTGCGAATAAACATGACTCGATTAAAATGCTTAAATAATGTAAATTGTCAAGATAATGACTTATTCCTATAGGAAATGTTCGTTAAATAATAATTTATTGACTAAATTATTACTATAGACGTTATTTACCGTGCTCGTATTAGAATTTGTGAAAAACCCTCAGCTTTGACATGCTAAAAGACTCTATGAAGCGGTACAATTTAGTGTTGGATCCGTGATTCTAGTCGTTATTTAATGCATGAATGAGGACTTGCATAATTATAAAAGTGACGTCGGTTTGCTTTAGTGATAATGAGTCGTTTATTTATGCGATATTGGCGGGGTTTAGGCGGATTATGAATCAATTGCTACAACCGTATTTACGAATACGGCCGCTAGTGCCAATATCGGGTTTGGGGTTAATGTAACCCCATTGTCCGAGTCTCAAACGTCTAGCCCGTAGGTAAAATGTTTACCTTTCAAAATGTAAAGACGGTATTTTTGAGTGGATTTTGTGAATAGTGTATAAGTGCTAAAAACCGGGTATCCAAAATGAATGAAGTGGGTTGGTATTTATAGAGTTTGGTGGGATTCTGTGGGATAGCAAAACTTAATCGCCTGTATACAGGCGTTTAAGTTTGCTTGAGTTAGATATTTTTAAAGAAAAATTAAAAAGCGTTGGTACAAAACAAGTAAATCGCTTTGTTGACGGCGATTGTATTTTTAATCGCTTTGTCAATTGGCGATTTCATTTTTGTTTTGGTGAAATTTGTTTATGCCGCCATTTGGTTTTGGATGTTTGATTAAGTAATGATTGTGTTTTGTTGTTTACTTATGGGCTAAGTATTTGTTCAGTTTTGGTCCGAATTTCGGTTTTCGTGTTTCGGTTTTTGTCGTGTTTTTCGGTTTTGGCTCAAAATAAAATAATATTAAGGTATATTATTTTATGGTTTTGTAAAGTTTGATTTTGTGAAAATGTGACACGGGACGCACTTTGGCCCGTTTTATGTGTTGTGTTGGTGTGCGTTTTTGGGTCGTTTTTGTAAGTTTGGGCCGTTTTGTAGCTAGTTGGGCTGTTTTTGTGGCTTGGCTTAATAAGACGTTCCTATATTGTGCTCGTGTTACGCTCATGATGACTAAAATTGACATTTACTTTCATGATTATGCAAGTCCAAATTAATACGCTAAAAATGACTAATACGTTTTAGACACTTTTGTACCGTTTCGACTCTTTTAAAAGCATGTATAAGTCCTTTTCATCATCGGGTTTGTTTTTGGGGGGTACGGATACGGGTATCTACAGCGGCCAGCTCATCAGCAAGATCATCCTCCTCAAGGTTGGGCACGGGGACGTTCCTTCCACGACCCCTGCCTCGTGACTGACCACGCCTCGTACGTAAGTTAAGAGGATCAGCATCCCTCTCACTACGCGAACGCCTCATCTGGCTACTCGAGCTAGAAGCTCCTTCAGTCCTCGATCCAGTGCTCTTACGAGCCCTCGATCTCGTAACGCGACCAGAACCTTCACCTGCAACCAACATAAACAGCTATAATACATGCAAGCATACCAACTTGGCATACACTATACACAACATTCAATATGCACATAATACATATACACCCCCCCTACACACACACACTTTTCACAGAGCATTTTTAGGCCTAATTCACAATTAAGCCAAAAACCGTTCTCTACGCCTCAAAATTACAACTTTATGGTTTCTATGCGCCATAATAGTCCCCAACAACAACATATTACAAGCAATTACATTTTGGTCACTCCGATCAAAAACCCCCAATTCACCCTAATTACTCCGTATAACTACGACTTAAGACGGCGAATTGAAAGCCTTAGCTCGACATTTTCGCAAAATTGACGCTATAGGCATGCTATACACACTATGGGCATCCTACACCGAAGTTTAATTGAAATTCCGGGTCGGAAAATCCGGGCTCATTTTCGGGTCCGAGCCCTAATTTAGACGTTTTTCACACAAAGACGGTCTAAATCATGATCAATTCACACATACATGCTAGCATAGCATAATGCAACACAATGGCAGCAATTTCAAGCATTCAAACGGCAAATTTCAAGCACAACTCGGGTTTTCATCTAAAACCCGTCTTTTCAACATTTCAAGGCAAAACTAGCTAATTACAACGACAAATAACGCAAAAGCAAGTTAAAATGGAGCATTACCTGATTCCATAGCAAGGCAACGCAAGAAAAACGAGCAAATTTGGTTGAGAAATCGAAAAATAACGTTTTTAGAACTTAGAAACCGTAAATGGTGAAATGAGCTCACTCACGGCTTTGTTCGAGCTATATATAGCCCCCACAGCCAGCAGTGGGAACCGCATAAGCTTATGCGGTTTGTCCACTGAACCGCATAAGCCTATGCGGTTTGTACCCATGGCTTTTCTGTGATTTTTCTCGTTTTACGCCTACTTTTGATTTCCTAATTCATCCTAGCTCAAGTGCAACTCCAAGTACATCCCACGCTTGGGTTAAGACATCCCTTATAACCCACCATACGCGTATATTAAGCATTTAATGTACGGTACAGAAGCAGAAGCACGAACGCTCTTCACGAGCATTTACACACCATTTTCTCCTCAACGAAAAGCAAGCACATGCAAATAATAACCACGTAAGCAACCACGGCGAGCCCAAGCATAACCATACTCTACAAAGTATTCAAGCACAAGCATTGACACAGCCTAGTCGTATCGCTGAAATCAAAATAAACCTACAAAAACACTAACTAGTAGCTAGCGGCAAGCAGGATCGTATCAACAGAGAAACAGCGTAGTTTTAAGTCAAAGTCGGTAAAAACAGGTCTAACTCAGGGTATGAAAGAGGGGTTTGTTTAAGACTATAACTAAAGCAATAATAAAGCAAATCAATAAAAATCAATAAGGAGAAGGATTAGGGCATCAGGATCATTATGACAGTGATTCAGGAACTCAACTCAGAAGTAAATAACATTCAATTGAAACTATGCAAGAGGCTAGGTTTAGGAATACGCTCTCTCGAGTCAATATTAACCTTAAGCAAATTTAGCAGGCTCTCGCAACTTACTAAATTCAACTTATCAATTACGCGTGAGTCTAGTTTCAATTAGGCTTTCGATCTTAAACTGAAACAACCTAAATTCAATTCAATAAAGGCGTCCCTAAATTCAATTGATAATAAAACGCGTAGGAAGAAACCAACTTGCACAAGTTCAATCAAATTAGCAATTAAAACATGCCTGAATCAACTATCACAAATCACCTTCAAACCCTAATTATAATTTAGCTACTCATATTAAAAGTTAAAGCAATAAAAACAATAAGAGAAGACATAATAATAAGAATAATTGCAATTG
This sequence comes from Dianthus caryophyllus, assembly GCA_023091065.1. Taxonomy (NCBI): domain Eukaryota; kingdom Viridiplantae; phylum Streptophyta; class Magnoliopsida; order Caryophyllales; family Caryophyllaceae; genus Dianthus; species Dianthus caryophyllus. The sequence goes on from JALGRB010000016.1 coordinate 9,936,870, forward strand.
AAATAAAACCTGAAACCTTACGGAGTACCGACGGTTACAAAGCGATGAATCTTGAAAACTAATCTATGGAGTTTTAATGTTTAAAGAGGGAAAACTAAAAGGAAGCAGTAAACTAATCTAGGGAAAATAAAGCATAAGTTTTAATTTCGACCTAAAGCTCCTATTTATATGTCTCTCAAATAATTTACCATAAAATAACACAAAACCGACAAATTAAGCACCAGAGTACGGCCGTGAATGGTCAGATCTGGCCGGCCTGACTCAACCAACTGGGCCGGCTTTTGTCCTTTGATCTTGGGCCCAAACTTCTTCTTGACCCTTTCCTTGCTTTATCTTATTTTTGGGCCTTAAACTCGTGGCCCTTCTTTAGCCCTTTTGGTCCTTGGTCTCGTATTCTCGAGCTTCTGCGTGCGCTCGGGCTTGGTCTTCTCGGCTCGGTTCTCAAAATGCTCCGATGTCTCGGGTTTTGGCTCAAAACCACCAAAACCTGCAAAATATAAATAAAAGGCAGCAGTATCGAGAAATATAACATATAGCTCATAAAACTAGTAAAGATCACGAGTAAATGCAGCTAAATGCGACTGAACCGGGGGCATAAAACGTATATAAATAACATGTATCAAACTCCCCCAAACCAAACCTTTGCTTGTCCTCAAGCAAACAGCATCGGAGAAAATCAAAGTGACACGAACTAATCACGCTAGTATCTCGTAGCGGACGACCTACGCACATAAACTAAGCAACCATAGCCTATTTCACCGAGAATAGAGCACAAGTCTCAACCATTCACACCACATTATATCACTAGCCTCTAACGCTTACGCAAAAATAAAACTGACGACATTTGAATTCAAGCAAGGCCAACCGTACAAACCACTTTCCATCATCCAATCTTTCCAAATCATTTCCTTTTTCTCTTCTTTTTTTCTTTTGTTTCTCTGTATTCCGTTTTCTTTTCTCTCAAATGTGGAGCATCCCTCGTATGTAGTACCGTTTAGCTTGACGTTCACTCGGTAAAAATCGCGCTCGGGTACACATATTTCCTTAAGGGTTACATCATTGCTCATACTCCCGGTCGCAACCAAATTCATGGCCACTGTGGTTACTCAAGTCAATGAGTCCCCTCCGAGAGCATCGAAGCATTGCTCCAACATATAAGAGATCATTCCAATCAAACCGCAAACCAATCAAACCAACATTCCACAAACCAGATGCCAAGCTCGAATGTCAAAGTCGAAAGTGAACGAACGAAAAGCGAAAAGAATTAAGCAGATACAAGTGGGCTAGTGTTGAGGCTCGCAATCTATTAACAGGAAACAAACCAATCGTGCAAGCTAAGGCGATAGAAAGTCGACTCAGAGATACTAAAGATCAAAGTAGGTGTACAAATCAATTCCCCAAACTAGATAAAGTAGGACAAAGCAGACCAAAAAGACTCGTATTTTTGTAATTTTTTTGAATTTTTCGATTTTTTTTTTTTTTTGGGATTATATAATAAATGCACACGAAAAGAAATGCAACTAAACTAATAAGCGCGAAAGTGTTTCCCTCCCCCAAACCAAATCACACATTGTCCTCAATGTGGAAAACAGCGTAACCACAAAAGCAGAGGAGGACACATAACATACGGGGAAGGAAAAGTAAAGCGAAAAGGAGGGTAAAGTGGGGTAAAGAATGCTCACTTGATAAAGTCGGAGCTCTCCCAAACCGAAGTAAAGTGTGGAGTGCGGCTAAAATCCACAAATATGCGTCCAATTCAGTCCAACATCGAGGTACTTCGGCATAGCACGCAAGAGGAAGAAAAACGAATCAGCAGAGCGCTGGGGTTTGGCCCAGACGCAAGGCACTACCGGCTCCCATGCTTTTTTTCTCGCTTTTTCGCCAATTGCTTTAAATTTTCAACTACGCGTTTGGCTCGAGTCTTGGCCACGGCCGACCTACTGATGTCTACTCAGAGCGCCTTCTTCAAAATACCAAGGACAAAGTCCAAAAGTACCAAGGCGCTAAAATCACATATAAAACCCTCGTCCTCTCGCGCTCAAAATCAAACAAAAAAGTCATAAAAACAAACCAAACAAAGTACAAGTGCTAATAAAAAGTACAACGTCATCGGGTTGCCTCCCGGAAGCGCTGGTTTATAGTCCCGCACGACTCTTCACAGCTTTAGAAATCAAGTATACGGAGGCCAAGGACATTGGCCATTTGCAACCACCTCGCTTGTCGTAACGTGGTCAGAACGCAGCAGAATCCTGCCTCCTCGAGGCAGCTCATCGTCAAATATCAGCACGCATGGGATTCCTCCTCGAATCAGCTCACCATATGTCCCCTGTGCTCCGAGCGACTCAATCGTGGGGCTCTCATTCCCATTACTAGCAGCATAAAGGTCAGCCTTCAACACATTCCTCTCCCCCAAACCGGGCCGTGGCAACTTGCTACGACGCACTGCACAAGGAGAGACAATGAAGGACCTCCAAAGTGTCTCCAATAGAGTGAGACGGAGGTATAGCATCAATAGTACAAACCGACTCTAACTGCATCGGCGATCTCGGGACACTCGACTGAGTGAAAACCAACTTCTCCCCCCCTACTGTGAAGGTCAAAGTCCCAGGACCCACATCAAAGGGCGCTCCCGCGGTATGTAAGATGGGTCGCCCTAAGATAACAGGGATATGGGAATCCTCGGGTATGTCGAGCACAACGAAGTCTACTGGGGATAAAGAACTTTCCAACCCGTCTTTGGGACGTCTTCTAAAATACCTAGAGGTCGCAGAATCGAATCCGGCCTACCATCCAGATAGACATGGAGGTACACTTAAAAGATGTCATGTTAAGCTTCTTACAGATGGAGTAAGGGATCACACTCACACTAGCTCCTAAATCGCAAAGGGCATTATCAATCGTGTGGGTGCCTATAACGCAGGGGATAGAAAAACTACCCGGATCCTTCACCAGGGGAGGGTTACCCCAGAAAACGACTACATTCCCCGCAGTAAGCGATCGACTCTACCTCACCCAAAGACCGTTTCCTAAGCAAGACTTCCTTCATGAACTTAGCATAAGCAGGCATTTCACGAATTAAATCAATAAAAGGAACATTTACCTGCAAACTCTTGATGATCTCAAAGAACTTACTGAACTGGGAGTCCTCTTTGGATCGTGCACTCCGTGGGAAGGGTAACCTAATTTGAATTTCCGGACCCCTAACATCACCCGTAGCTTCTTTTGTCGCTACCGTCGGCCCCGATCGGCCAATGATCGGCCGCGTCTGTGTCGCCTTTTTCACCGCAATTGACGTCTTTATCCGCTTCCCCATCACCACCAGCCAGCCTCCTCCACTCACTGCACTCCCGGACCTTAGGACCATCATAAGCTCGCCCACTCCAGAATCAATCGCATTAACATGCTCAATATTCGTCGGTTGATCGCCCTGCGGAGGTAATTGACCCTTTTGACGGGTCGCCTGCGACGTAGCAAGTTGAGCCACCTGCGTCTCGAGATGCTTAACGGCCTGATTTGTTTCTATTTGCATCTTTTGAGTGTCCATCTGCATCTTTTGCATGGCCATCATCATGGAGCGCATTTCAGCTAATGGGTCGGGGACAGGTGTATGTTGTGATGGAGGGACATAGGGTGGCTTTTGGTAGGTGGGTGGTTGTTGTTGGAAGTTCTTGTGAGGGGGTTGGTAGGGAGTGTTTTGGGGTGGTTGGGTAGTCGGGTTCTGCACATTCTGGCTACGATAAGATAGCAGCGAGCGATCATAACCAGGTTGGTTTTGGTAGGGTAGGTTTTGATTATAAGGTTGGTACGCATAAACCTGCTCCTGGGGCGCAGCATGCCCCGTAGAATAACCCGCATCGTGCCCTGCAATAGCATTTACATGAGCACCAGATGAACCACCACCTTGCATCCTGCTAATCTGTGCAGTCAGCTCAGCAACCTGACTAGTGAGCGCAGAAATACTCCCCTTATCACGGTCATCATATGCGGACCGTGAATTACCACGCGGCTTCCCGAACTGAGCCGAATGAACAGCCATATCCTCAATCAAGCCCCAAGCTTTATCATCATCCACATTGTTGGCAAAGCGACCCTCTGCAGCAGAATCCAGAATGGTACGACTCTCCTCATATAGACCGTTATAAAAGGTCATGATTACCAACCAGTCGTTCAGCCCATGATGAGGACAGTCCCGAATGAGCTTCTTATACCTTTCCCACGCCTCAGCAAGCGACTCGTCATATGTCTGTTTGAAGCCTTGTATTTGACTGCGCACTTGATTGGTGCGCTCCGGAGGATAAAACTTGGAATAGAAAGCTAGAGCCAACCCACTCCAGTCAGTAATACCCGCAGCTTCCTTGTCGAGATCCGTGATCCACTCACGAGCTCGATCTTTTAACGAAAAAGGGAACAACATCTCCCTTATCTGCTCTTGAGTAATCCCGGCCTGCTTTATTGTCGAACAATAGTCCGTAAAAACCTGCATGTGCCGGCCGGGATCTTCGGTTGGGTAACCACCGAACTGATTATGCTCCACCAAATTTAGAAAGGCGGGGCGAATCTCGAAGTTGCCCTGTAAAGTAGCAGGCATCGTGAATCCACTCGGGATAGACTCCGGCTTAGGTAACGAGTGACTCGAAAGTTTAGGCATTGTCACCGGCGGTGGAGTTAACGGAGTATGGGGAGGTGTGTCCTCTTCGTAGGACGATTGCGCAGCACTAGACTCCGAATGCGCTTCCTCGAAATCAGGATCAAGTAACTTACGTGCTTCCTTACGTAGCCTGTGTAATGCGCGCTCAGGTTCAGGCTCAAACGGAACTAAACCTGTAGGTGACCTGTGCATAAACAGAACTACAAGCAAACGATAAGAAACGGTCCCAAGGAACTAAGTTCCTTGAGACAAAGGAGAAAAACCTGTAACAACTAACGAAAACTAAAACTAGCAAAGCCGTTTCCCCGGCAACGGCGCCAAAATTGACACAGCCTAGTCGTATCGCTGAAATCAAAATAAACCTACAAAAACACTAACTAGTAGCTAGCGGCAAGCAGGATCGTATCCACAGAGAAACAGCGTAGTTTTAAGTCAAAGTCGGTAAAAACAGGTCTAACTCAGGGTATGAAAGAGGGGTTTGTTTAAGACTATAACTAAAGCAATAATAAAGCAAATCAATAAAAATCAATAAGGAGAAGGATTAGGGCATCAGGATCATTATGACAGTGATTCAGGAACTCAACTCAGAAGTAAATAACATTCAATTGAAACTATGCAAGAGGCTAGGTTTAGGAATACGCTCTCTCGAGTCAATATTAACCTTAAGCAAATTTAGCAGGCTCTCGCAACTTACTAAATTCAACTTATCAATTACGCGTGAGTCTAGTTTCAATTAGGCTTTCGATCTTAAATCAAAACAACCAAAATTCAATTCAATAAACGCGCCCCTAAATTCAATTGATAATAAAACGGGTAGGAAGAAACCAACTTGCACAAGTTCAATCAAATTAGCAATTAAAACATGCCTGAATCAACTATCACAAATCACCTTCAAACCCTAATTATAATTTAGCTACTCATATTAAAAGTTAAAGCAATAAAAACAATAAGAGAAGACATAATAATAAGAATAATTGCAATTGAAATAAAACCTGAAACCTTACGGAGTACCGACGGGTACAAAGCGATGAATCTTGAAAACTAATCTATGGAGTTTTAATGTTTAAAGAGGGAAAACTAAAAGGAAGCAGTAAACTAATCTAGGGAAAATAAAGCATAAGTTTTAATTTCGACCTAAAGCTCCTATTTATATGTCTCTCAAATAATTTACCATAAAATAACACAAAACCGACAAATTAAGCACGAGTCGGCCGTACGGCAGCCTGCCAGATCGAGGCCTGACTCAACCAACTGGGCCGGCTTTTGTCCTTTGATCTTGGGCCCAAACTTCTTCTTGACCCTTTCCTTGCTTTATCTTATTTTTGGGCCTTAAACTCGTGGCCCTTCTTTAGCCCTTTTGGTCCTTGGTCTCGTATTCTCGAGCTTCTGCGTGCGCTCGGGCTTGGTCTTCTCGGCTCGGTTCTCAAAATGCTCCGATGTCTCGGGTTTTGGCTCAAAACCACCAAAACCTGCAAAATATAAATAAAAGGCAGCAGTATCGAGAAATATAACATATAGCTCATAAAACTAGTAAAGATCACGAGTAAATGCAGCTAAATGCGACTGAACCGGGGGCATAAAACGTATATAAATAACATGTATCAAGCATCCTGCAAGTACATCCGAACACAGGCATTGCAATAACCATGGCACGAAAGCACCTCGGCACGAGTATTACAACTTTATGAATGCACTCTTCACGAGACCATACATCCAGCCCTGATACGCTCACACCCTTGCACCTTAGCTCCCACGCATTACGCAAAAACACTACAAGCAACAGCACTAAGACGACGACATCAACATCAGCAAAAGCATTAGCAACAAGCACAACGAAGGCACTCTGCAGGCCGGCAGGCCCTTATAATATGCACGGACCGCCAAGTCCTTAAAATGCGCACGTCCCTCCCCTCGACACCCTGCTCAAGTCCTCGTCTCACCCATGGACACATGCTTCGCTCCGCCCGATCAGATCGAGACCGTGAATTCGGCCCTGGATATGGTCGTGGAGTTTGACTAGCGCCTAGTCCGAGCTCGATCAAACCGGGGCTCTGTGGATACCCATATCCGCATTCTCCCGACAAAAACCCCGTGATGTAACACGGACTTTTATTACGCATGTTTAACGCCGACTTAAACTGGTTCTAGCTAATGTCGAATTAATTTTGAGTCGCTTTTGAAATGTTAAAATGATTTAGGTCGCATCACATCACACTTAAATAACGCTCATTTTGTCCATTCGAGTCTAGTTTGGTCCTCGTCCTGCTTCATTTGGCATGAGCTTCGCATTTGCACTACAATTGGCCCTTTTACATTAACAAGGACTAATTCAGCATTCCTAAATTCCTAAATTTAGGCCCGGTAGCTAAAACCGCTATTTAGCATCCTCTTATACAAAATACGGCTTCACGTCTTAGCTTATTTCACAAATCTATGCAAGTACACCCTTTTCCATTTTTTCGGGTCTCGAGCCCAAAACCGAGCCCAAACCCAAGCCTTTGGCCCGCACTCCAAAGCCCTGCACATCATAAAATATCTCAGAAATATCTCAGCTCTTTTCTTGGCACACACGCACGAAATTATACTGTATCTTTCAAAGATTTTATGCAACCGAGACTTGGAAAGCAGCCTTAAAACCACACCCACAAACCGCATGACCTTATGCGGTTTGGGGTGGGAACCGCATAAGCCTATGCGGTTTGCCCTGGCAACCGCATAAGGCTATCACGGTTTCTCGGCTTTGTTTTATACCCTGCTTCCTAATTTCTCCGAGGTTTTTAGTATATATACAGCCTTATACCCGACCTCTCAAACACAATTGACAACCAGAATTCACAGCATACACACTACAAAACTCTCTCAAAGCCTCAAGCACTCAAATCCTTGGGTTCAGCACACTATCCCGTGTTGAATTCCTTCTTTTTAGTTCAAGAAGCGAAGCTCTGCCCAGATCTGAAGCGTCAGGACAAGGTAGGTACCGATCCACTTGGATCAAAGCTTTTTCTTATTTTCTATGGACTAACAAAGGGACTACACTCTAGCGCCCCCCACGGCTTTGGCACCCGAGCGCGCTTGCCTTCCAAGTGTTCTTATTACTTCGGGTACACTCCATATCCGATGACACGCCAAAGTCGCATAAGCAACCGACCTTTTAAAATAAACCAATGGACAATTGAACTTTATTTTAATTGTATGCATCTTGCACCCTTTTTGTTCTGCATTAAAATCAACTTAAACAATGAATTCGACCTTTAACTGAACCGTTTTCGTTAACAAGTTAAACATGCTAAACTGAGGGTTTTAATCAATCTTTTTGCATCTGCATCTGCATTCTTTTTACAATCTTTTTCGCACTTGTACGTAGCGATAACATTAGCTCAAATATCATCTTACAAGGATTGTTCTAGGTCAGTAGAGGCTATTTTTACATAGGCTTTTCTAAAAGATTTTCATAAATCATTATTTGAATAACTCTTTTTCTAAAGTACCCTCACCCCGAATCCAATCTGGTTTCATAGCCTTAGATCTAGGGGTGTCGGCGTGCTCCAAAATCTAAGAACATGTTTTTAGCTTAGAACATGGTAGCAGGTTCCTAATTTCCGCGATAATTAGGTGGCGACTCCAAACAGTTCTTAAAGGTTTTTCCAACTTAATCTTTTTCAACTTTAATCCTAATCGCCCTTATGCAAGACGCCGAGTTGGGTCCCTCGTCGATTCCCGGGTTCCACAGTGGTACTTGGATGATGACACTATAGTGGGAGACACTTTGGTAGTAGGGGAGATCCTCGACTTGATCATGGCAGAGGGCCCAGGTTTTGGCCTCCATCTTAATGTCGACAAGACGGAGGTTTTTTGGCCAAAAGAGGAACCTCGGAGTCGGCATCCTGGTGTCTTTCCTTCTTCTATTGCACGGCCTGTGCGCGGTGTCTCTGTTTTAGGTGGCCCGGTCAGCACTTGCCTTTTTTTTTGCAGTGAGCTTGTGGCGAAGAGAGTGACTAAGACCATCGCTCTTATGGATTTAGTTGCGAGGATCGAGGACCCACAGTGTGAGTTGCTTCTACTTCGTGCTTGTACAGGTGTGTCGAAGCTTTATTTTACCCTCCGCACTTGTTCTCCGCGTGTCTTCGGGGAGGCCCACCTTGTGTTTGATGCGGCACTACGTTCTAGCTTGGAACGTATTGTCACGGCGGGTGAACCTGGGTTTAGGGACTGGCAGTGGCGCCTTGCCACGCACCCTTTCCGCCTCGGTGGGCTTGGGGTCTATGCGGCGGGAGACGTTATCCATTATGCATTTCTGGCTTCCCGTTTGCGCATCGCAGAGTTGCAGTGCCACGCTACTACGGTCTTCCGTAGCCCGGCTTCGCCCTGGCAGACGTCGCTTTCCAGGGGTTTACCGAGACTACGGGTTTTGCTTTCCCACGTGACCTAAGTGAAGTCGCTGCCACTAGACATATGAAAAAATTGGCAGATATATACTTCTCAAAGGTTGTTGGTTCTGCGGAATCTGCTTTCTCCCTCTCCCCGCGACAGATCGCCTTATGGAGGTCTCAGCAGGGTGCCCATTCATCTGACTGGTTGCGTGCGGTGCCTATTTCCGGGTTAGGGCAGACTATGAATGGGAGGACTTACCGTAGTGTGCTTAGTTACCGGCTTGGTGTTCCGTTATTTACGGTGTCTAGGCCCTGTTCTGCCTGTTCTCGGGTGTACGCTGGTGATGTGTACGGAGATCATGCGGTCTCGTGTACTGGGACTGTTGGGGTTAAGCATCGGCATAACCTTGTCCGCGACACCTTACTGGATATCTGCTACAGGGCTGGTATCTCGGCGGGGAAGGAGGTCGACATTGGTCTGGTTGATGGGCATGGCGGATCCCTTCGTCCTGCGGATTTGCTTCTATACTCTTGGGACAGGGGGCGGGATGTTTGTGTGGACCTCACGGGTTCCTCCCCCTTGACTCAGACTGGGTTGGCCGATTTCGAGTCTGGCAGGGTTGTTGCTGATGCAGCTCAGCGCAAATGTGCTAAGTACATGGATTCCTGTGCAGCGGCTGGCTATGGTTTCCTCCCGTTCTCCTTCTCTACGTTGGGGGAGCTGGATTCAGCGGCCATAACTTTACTCAAGCGGGTTCAGAACTTCTCTGCCTCCCATGATGCAGGGGCTCGGGTGTCCGCTTATATTTTTATTCGTCTAGGCTTTGCGATAGCAAATGGGGTGGGGCCCAGATTGTATCTCGGCTCCCCACCAATTTTGTGTAAATGATGTAACAATTTTCTTTCATGATAATAACAATAATAATATTTATAATAATAATAATCATAATAAGAATAATAATAATAATAATAATAATAATAATAATAATAATAATAATAATAATAATAATAATAATAATAATAATAATAATAATAATAATAATAATAATAATAATAATAATAATAATAATAATAATAATAATAATAATAATAATAATAATAATAATAATAATAATAATAATAATAATAATAATAATAATAATAATAATAATAATAATAATAATAATAATAATAATAATAATAATAATAATAATAATAATAATAATAATAATAATAATAATAATAATAATAATAATAATAATAATAATAATAATAATAATAATAATAATAATAATAATAATAATAATAATAATAATAATAATAATAATAATAATAATAATAATAATAATAATAATAATAATAATAATAAAAATAATAATAATAATAATAAAGCGGATGCAGACTTTCGCTGCATCCTCATGATGCAGGGGTTCATATGTCCGCATATATTTTTCCTAAGCTTAGCTTTGCTATTGCTAAGGGGTTGGGGGCCCGGATTGTATCTCGGTTACCCACCAATTTTGTGTAAACGTTGTTTATTATTCTTTAATAATATTGCGGTTAATAATAAAAAAATAAAAATAATAAAAAATAAAAAATAAAAAATTATACTCCTTAATAATAATAATAATAATAATAATAATAATAATAATAATAATAATAATAATATTAATAATATTAATAATAATAATAATAATAATAATAATAATAATAATAATAATAATAATAATAATAATAATAATAATAATAATAATAATAATAATAATAATAATAATAATAATAATAATAATAATAATAATAATAATAATAATAATAATAATAATAATAATAATAATAATAATAATAATAAAAGTTTTAGGTATTAATATTCATTTACAAATTATACGGCAAGATTGTATCATTGTATAAGACACATTAAAAGTAATCACGTTATCTCTCAAAAGTAAGGGTATTTTGTCAAAACTACAATTGTAACACCCCGGCCCCAAACACGCTTAATTGAAGAGTTTTTAAGATGAGCCACCAGAAAAGAATATGCATCTTGTTAATATGAGTAGCACGTTCAACCCTGTTAAGCACTATTTCATTTGAGCTAACACATGAACCTCTTCAACGAGGTACCCGATCCAAATTATGTCTTCGGACAACCTTGGTATTACAACAATATTATACTTCTCTTTCAAAAATACTATATTTGTTTTAAAAAATTGAAAAGTACTATCTTAATTGTTTTATTTTGGAAAAAAACTACAGAGAAGTCATATTTCGGCAAATTTGGTCATTTTTTCCGACAATTACGCCTAAGTTGCTGTTTACAGGGACTCGTAATATATTTTTAAGCGCTACCAAATAAAAAGAGGAAGAAGAACGATAAATCGAGATAAGAAAATTGACGGGCTAAAGTCGTATCATCTTGTCAAAAATAAATCTACAAGACTAATAATTGATAGCTAGCGGTAAGTTGGGTATCGAATCCACCGAGAGAAGGCTAAATTCTACTCCTACTAAACTTGAAGGTTTCTAGACTACTAATGATGTCATGGTTCATTTGTCGAAACGCATTTTGCAACAGTATATCTATAGTTACATATTATTTCATAAAATATTATACCCATTCAATTTTACTATAGTACTTAAAAAGACGAATAAAACAAAATCACACATGAGTATATTTTCAATTATATATCAACCACAATATCAAAAATTCCTCGAGTACATGAATATTGGCAAATAGTGTTATGTAGTGTTTGGACTTGAAGGAAGAGAGTAATTTTTAGGGTATTGATTTTCCGTATACGGATTTTACTCCCGTTATATACTTTTTTCGCTTGATTTTCCAACTATACCCTTTTTACTTTCACAATATACCAAAAAAAAAAAAAAAATTAAAAAAAAAAAACAACAATTAATCAACAAGCTACTCCGACCACCATCACCTTCGGCCACCACCGAGTTCGACCACCACCACACCGGTCGCCCACCACGCCGAAGTTCACCGCCGGCTACACATGGCGGTCCCACCCTCGCCGGTGACCGATCTTATTTAGTTACCTACAAAACTCATAAACTAACACAACTTTCTACACCACCATATGGACCACCAAACCCACCCACGTCGGCGCCGCCACCTCCGACCACCCTCTCCGGCCGCCGCTGCCGCCTCTCGCCACCCTAAGTCGGTGCCTACCGCCGCCTAAAGTTCTTCCTTATGCAAACCCTAATTTCGATTTTAAATTAAATCCATTTAGAATTAATAAAAATTGATAATTTAATGACAATAATTGAAATTGAAAGTGATTATTATTTGGGTTTATTGTCAAACACCACCTCTAAAAAATTTATTTTGTGAAACACCACCTTTAAAAAAAAGTTTTGTCAATTACCACCTTTAAAAAATTTGTTTTGTTAAATACCACCTTTTGGCCTGAGTTTGACTTAAGTCAACTAAATTCCGATTTTTTTGGTCACCGGAGCACATAATTTTGGGATGATTTTCTAGGTTTTTAGGGTAGAACTTTTGGTTTGAGGGGGTGTGTTATTGAATTTGAGGGATGAAATTCGAATTTGAGAGTACTAAGAAGAAAAAAGGGAAGAGAAAACACGATTTCCGATAATTCAACGTCGGAATTTAGTCAACTCAAGCCAAAAAAGGTCATAATCGACAAAATATTTTTTTTAAAGGCGGTAATTGACAAACTTTTTTTTTTTTAAGGTGGTGTTTGACAAAATTAGTTTTTTAAAGGTGGTGTTTGGCAATAAATCCTTATTATTTCATTGAATTGTTTATTGAAATTAATAATTGAATAATTGAACAATTGATTGAATTTAGATTAAGAAAAATTTGGGGAAAAAAAAGAGAGAATTTGTATACCATGGGAGTAAAAAAGGGTAGGGTTTGTAAACTAAATGAAAAAGGTATACAACGGGAGTAAAACCCGTATACGGAAAATCAATTACGAATTTTATGACAACAAAATGTAATTTAAATAGTAAATATACAAACTGTGAAACCAGAGATGGGCCCGGGCCACACCCACGAATGGAAGGAAAGAGCCCGCTTCATAAGGCCTAGAGGGTTCCATCCCAAAACCAATTGGTTATGGGAGGAGTAGCCTCTAGACTTTTAAAGTGAGCAACTCTCAGTTCCTTGATCGATGTGGGACTTACATGTGGAGTTAATAAGGGTCTTATTCATACAAACATGATGAAATTGCTTAACGGTTAGCTTAATGGTTAACCGTTAAGCAAATATCCCAAACTGTTAGCTGTTTGCCTTAACGGTTCGGTGCACAGAACTTTTATTTCTTATTGGCTCACTGAAATGAACGATTAAAATGTTCGGTTTTTAGTTTTCCGTTCGGTTTATTCTGCATACCCTCCATAGATTATCCCACATGATTTCATCTTCTTTGTATCAATCAAATCATCTCTCACACGAGCTGCAACTCCATGTGAATTTGATTTTCACGAAGACTTCTTCTTCCCATGTTAATCCAAACGAACCTACATCATGTCACTCCCCCCATCACAAAAGTTCACTTCATTTACGGTTCGAAATCTTATTACACTTGCAAATTTATTTTGACTTATATGTTCCCCCCACAAATAGTTAGGGTGTTATTGTAGTCAAGTCGGAAATGTAAGTTATTTTCAAAATCCTCGTCGAAAATTGAATTATTTTTTTTTAATTTGACTAGCAAAACCGGAATCAAAGTCGAATATTACGATATGAATCAAGACTTGCGGTAAATACAAACAAAACCCTAAATAATATATTCTGCAATCAAAATCCCTATTATTTACTACTCAGTAAGTACTACTACGTACTATGTTTTTGTTTACATAAAAACACCAGCAACCAACCATTCACCCAAAATGAATAAAAATAATCCCAATTTTACAAAGGGCATCCCAAAGACTTTAAGGTTGCCTCAGATGAACTCACAGACCCTCAAGATTAATTACACAAACATTAATTTACAAAACCCTTATTCTTACACGAAAACCGAGAATTAACTCGAAGAGTCTCAAGCCCCAACACTTAGTACGTAGGCATGTTTGCCCTTTTTGTCCGAGGAGAAACGGAGGTCGAACAGAAGTTTTATTCTTTCACCGCAGGGATATTGAATTCCCCGCTGGCGTGGACCTCCTTCACCGTCTTTTCATACTCATCTTCATCATCGTCCTCCTCGTCTTCTTTGTCATACGCAGAATCTTCGTTACTGTCGCCATCCTCTTCGGCACCCCAACCAAATGAACCAAGAGAGCGAGAGACGGGAGGGGGATTTTTGGCCTGTTCAACAATCTTCATAATCTCCTCCACAGTTTGAATGGAGAATGTCGGGTTTTCCCTCCTATAGTATGTAGCTTGATGAGCTTCTGTAAGCTCCCTCGGCAAGTTCTTCAGAAACCATGGATGGTTCTTGATTTCTCGGATGGATATTCTCTACAGAGGAAAATAGTTACCAAATTTAAAGACAGTAAAATCTAGGCGAGGAATATTTCTTTAGTCTAAACGAAACACGTGAAAAAAGGACCAAGGACATGTTCTCATCTTATTTTTTATCAACTTATCAAATACGAGTATTACTTTTAACTTCAGACAACTTCAACTTACTAAAGGAAACAAAGGTGGTCCTCAGACACAATGACTATGACAGCATTTACAGAGATTACAAGCTTTGGTGTTGCAGCCGCATACAACAAAAAAACACAGCACGTTCAGCTGTCAGGCTTATCGATATATCAATTGACATATTTTAAAGGTTTTCTCCTACAAATTTGATGAATGTTTGGAAGGAAAGAAATCCCAGAGTTCCAATATTCATAATGCATCATGAGTGCTGCAGATATTCCTAGCACGCAATGAAAAAGCAGTGGCACACACGCTAACTCGGAATGGTGTAACCATTACTTTGCCAGACACTATTTTCGAAACAGATAACCGTAAAGTGGGTGAAGTGCTCCACGTGGCGGTCAAACCCAAGGTCAATGATCCAATCAACGAGGGCTACTAAGTCACATACCATGTACCCACAGTGGGCCACAGACACCAACTGACCCTATTCCTTGCTTTGGTCATACAAAATGCTAAGATTTCTGGACACTTTAGTTAGCAACTAGCCAACTATGATCGTACACATCAAGAAAACAAACAACTTTAAACAGAACATAACCAAGACCCCACTTTCTCCATCAATTTACATTGCCAAAAAATAGAGGGCAACAATTTTTTCTCCTAAACAGAATTATTGCTAGCACCTGGAATCCTGATTATTCAATGGACTGGAAACAACAATGCCATTAGACGCAGAGAGTAGCATTACAACGTTTTACTTGAAACAACTTACCCTTGATGGATTTGCAACAAAGATGCGAGCCAGAAGTTGTTTGCATTCTTGAGACACGTGAACATAATCCGGAATCTTATATTGAACAGCTAATATCCTCTGAAAATAGAGACAGACAAAAACAATGAAAACGATGGACACAATAAGGAACTTTATACAATAAAAAGCCATATAAGATTTGAAACAGTACATTGATAGTCTTCCTGAAGTTCTTAGGGTCTTCTTGGTCTTCAAAAGGATAAGCACCAACCAGCATGACATAGAGTGTAACTCCACAGGACCACACATCAGCCATCTGAAAATTACGACAGTTTCAAACTAATTAAAGAGCATTTTCATCAATAGGGCAACACGGGAAACACACACACACGAGCTGAACTTGGCCGTGAAATGGCTATGTGACCTACATACAATGAAAGCTCGAAAGTATTTGTAGTATGGTGAGGCTGTCATGAGTTATCCAAATAGGTTCAGAACAGAGTTACATGACCATAAGGGGATTAAAACCAGTAATTAGACTTACATGATAACGATGTATAAAATATTTAAAATTATATTGGCATGTAACCTAAATAGGGCAAACAAACAAGTACCTTTTCTCATGACTAGTTATGCTTAAGTAATTTAGAAATCTAAATGATGGATGATACGACAAGCAAACAGAACCAAACAATAACAAACAGGATTTGACAAAAACTGTACATGATGCGAAAGGTCTCCAAAGGGGTAGTGGAGAACATACTTTCCACATAAGCAATAAGAGGTGATGATTTTAGAAATTATTAACTTACGTGACACAATTACTTCCAACTGAATACTCACCTTGCCATCATATTCCCTGCGCGAGAGAACTTCTGGCGCAATGTATGCAGGAGTTCCTACCGTCGACTTGGGTCTTGAATGTAAAAGAGAGGACTGTTCATTCAACATCGAAATAATGAAGTCCCCCAACAAATAAATTTGTACAGCCAAAGCTCTACACAACAGGAGTCGCAAACTGAGTTTGATGAAGCATACTTACCTTTGAGTAGCCAAAATCACATATTTTTAAACGAGGTGCAGGACTACCATCCAAAAGGGTATTTTCCAGCTTCAGATCTCTATGGCAGATTTGCTGAACAAACACAAGCACAAGTGAAATAACAACGAAACTTAAGTGGACATGCATGTGCTGAAAAAACATACTCCGTAATATTTTCTGTCAACCAAATAAACAAATGATAGCTTGACCCACAAGAATAAAAGTACCTAAAATCTTAGATACGTAGACAGGCACTCAGGCCTTTCAAAAATAAGACTCAAACCACGAGCAAAACGAACATTACCATTGTATGACAATAGCTGACGCCTGATATAAGTTGTTGAAAGAAATATCTAGCCTGCAAGTGCACAAATAAATTCACCATTTATAAGGTTACAGAATTCAAATTTCACACTAAACCCGGCACACAAATGCCTCAGCCACGCAAGTTCGACTAAAAAAAATTCCTCGACACTGCTAATTAAGATCGAGTATAAGAAACTTTTAGGTGCGCAGTGGTACTTACGACTTGAATTGGAGCAACACAAATAAATAATTTAACAATAATGAGTACTCTAGTTCCTAAACACAACCATGACAGTTTTAGCTCGGAATTCACACATAATAAAAAGGAAACATTAGCAATTTATTAAGTACCTCATCCTCGCTAAACCGTCCAGCATTACAAATTCTTTCGAAAAGCTCGCCACCAGCTGCATATTCCATCACAATCGCAAGATGTGTTGGCGTCAACACAACCTATCAGCATAACAGAAGTTCCATCACAATCGCAAGATTTCGCATGAAAGTTTTAGAGCGTAAAATGTGACCACTTTAAGGTTATCCACTAAAATTCAATCAAAACTAATCGAAACAAAATATCAAAATTCAAATCATAGTCACATTTTACGCACTAATAAACTGTCTCGACACATTAAACGATCACACCGCCTGAATTTTCTTACACAAAACCGATAAATTAAATAGGAAAAAAAAAAAAAGCTGACGAATATCAAATAAAAAAAAAAAATGGAACAAACCTCCCTAAATCGAATGATATTAGGATGACGAAGAGATCTATGATTGATGATTTCTCGAGCAACGTTCTCATCAATCTACACCAAAATTCAATCAAAATCAAAATTTAAACGAATAAATCAAAAAAATCCCAAATTAAAAACAAAAAAATCTGGAAAAACCTTGAGACCACGCTCGATGTATTTCATGGCAACAAGTTCTTTGGTTTCCTTATTTCTCATCAAACGAGCAACACCGAAATTCCCAGATCCTATGTCTTTCACCAACTCGTACTTTTCCATTTTTTTTCTGTATAATCACAAACCCAGAAAAATTGAAATTAATTGAAATTGAGCAATTTAGGGTTAATTAATGAAGATGAATGTGATGCAGAAAAAAGGGTGGGGAAAATTGAAAAGGTGAGTTACCTGATTTGGGGAAGAATTATGCGTGATTTGAAAGCTTAAAGAGCACAAAAGGAGAAGAAGAAGAAGAAGAAGAGAAGAAGAAGTGTTTTTTTATATGATTGTTGTATGTGTCGTGTGTTTCAGACTTTCAGGAAACAAGGGGTGTGTGTAGAGGTGCAAAGAGATAGAGATTGTTATTTTCATTCATTTAATTAATAAATTCTCTCAAATTTTGTACTCGTAGTTTGTTTAACTTTTTATTTTTTGGACAGAGTACAAAAACGAGCACTCCCTACACTCATTTAATAAACACAAGTGGGAAGATCATATCAAATGGGAGAGAGTATGTTTTTTTCTTTTTTGTCTTAAAATAATATATGATTCAATCGTTGAACAAAATCATGTAGATAAAACGGTTATTCATCTATTCCAATGATTCTCGACTATCGAATTATGGCTATTGATTTTTTATATATGAAATTTATTCAAGTTGTATATTTTTCATTATTATTTTCAATTTTACCTTTTTTTACTCAGAAAATATACACAAATAAAACAATTAAAACACACACACCCCTCCAAAAAAAAGAAAAAAAAAGGCTGCCATCAACAACCCTCCCCACCACCGGTCAGCCCCACCGCAACCCACCACCGACCACCACCATTACGGTCGTCACCCACCCAGACCTACCAACCGGACCCACCCTACCCGCCCCACTCCTGACACAAACCACTTTTGGGATTTCACAAAGTGTCTTACTTAAGACGGTTGCAAATACTCCCTCTGTCTCAGTCAATTGTTACCATTTACTTTATTTTCTCCTCACAAAATAAAACAAGCGTTAACAATTCATTGGGACGGATGGAGTAACTCATTTGAGCAATTTTGTGAAGCGAATCCGAATACAAACCATATTTAAAATACTTAAATTAATTAACCCAATAGTAACCTCTCTCCTCTTCTAATAAAAGTTGTCAACCTAATAATAATCTCTAACCTTTTTCCTAATCACTAATTCTTATGTGAGACATGTCTCACAATAATTTATTGTGAGCCATTCTCACATGAGGGTAGTTTTTTTTTTTTTTTTTAAACAAATTTCCATGCATGACTTACATTAATTAACGTTAGGCCGGTCTTACGCAAGAACTACTGTTTCCTAATATAGTAACTTTTTATATGCAAATATCACAAAATTTATAACAAAATCTCCTTCTAGATTAATGACATCGTTTAAACTCCACATTTGCATTTGTCGTAGTCATTTTGTAACCACCTTCTAGCGTTTTTTTACCTATATAAACATATTAGTTACCATTTTAAACCAGTTAATTTAAATACGTAAGCCTACTTTTTGTTGTCATATGTATATATATTTTTTTTATACCAAAATTGTGCTTTTTATTACCACGAATGAGTGAATGAGCAGCTTTGTTACCATTGTAAGTTTGTAAGAATTCATGTAATAATAATTTTAAAATATATGGCTACAATTTAAAAGCTCATACTAACATAAGCATATTTGTTACTATTTTAAGTTATTCGGTTTAAATAGTATAATACGGTTATTTTTTTGTTATTTGTATATTTTTTTTTACCATAATTATGTTTGTTGTTACCAGTTCAAGCAGTTTTGTTATCATTGTAAATTACTATAGTAAACAAAACTTTTAAAGTTAAAATATATACTCTGTATATTCTAACATCAAGTTACAAACACAATGCTAACTTCAAATATTTTTTGGGAAAGAATATTGTGACCATTAAAATAGGAGAGATATTAAGAAATTAAAATTGGAAAGTAGAATCAAATTTTATTAGGAGTAGATGGTATGTCCATACCCGTTTTAAGCATAAAATGGATGGATATTGTCCATTTTAAGAGAGACTTATTGTTATTATTTTCGGTATTATTACATTTACTTTTAGGGTGGTGCTTTTTCCTATAAGGTTTATTTCATCCTATAATTGTTTCCATCTTTTCCCTTCATTCTCTTTATAATTTTACTCAATCCTATATATTTTTTTCCATTCTAAAATCATTTAATCCTATAATTTATTCAATTCTATATTTACTCAATTTTATAAATCTTATACCATTCATAGTTGTTATAAAGTACAACACCATATTTCTTCGATGATCTTCTAATATTGTTTAGTGCAAAAATTATTTTATATTTGTAGTTATTATGTTTTATATTTTATAAATTTTAAGCCATTCATTAAAATTACCCACATCGTTCGCCCAACGGCTACCACTGCCGTCAATCGATCTACCTCACCCACGACCCCCAAAGCCTAATTCACACCACCCATACATCCACCATCATCCAAACCCTAATTTTTTTTAACACAACTATAATAATTAATAAAAATAATTGATTAAAGAATAAATTAAATTTTAATAATTTGTTCTTGATTAAAATCCATTATATTGTGCAAAGTAATGATGAAGATTGTAAGTTTAAGAAGAGAAATTTGGTAGGATGAATAATTAGGCAAAATGGTAATGAATGAAAAGTGAAAAAAAAAATAGGAAGGAAATCAAAACTTTATAGGAAAAAACAACTACATACTGTTATTACTACCAGTGCTACTACTATTACGATCACTATTGTGGTGTGACTATTATCAATTTTACTAATCGTGTCGCTATTGTTGTTGATTATGCAATTGCATGCAATCACTACCGTCAGTACCAAAAACTTCACTACTTATACAATTATTACTCTTATTACTTAAATTTATTAGGCTTTACTAGTTGAGCACCCGTGCAATGCACGGCTAATATAGATATTTATATTTAGTGAAAAATAATTATGATATAAGATGTATGAAATAGTAAATTGTAACTTGGGATACATCATATATTTAGGGTCTGTTTTTCTCTTCTTGTTTTTATTTATCTTATCAAACTTTTAATAAAATTTTAGAAAAGTTAAGAAAACATTAAAAACTTATAAAACACTTAATAAAAATTTTAGATAACTTCATAAAACTTAAGAAACCTAATAATCAGATTATTATTAATTATTTCTGTTGTTGTTATTCTTATTATCGTTATGATATATTATTAGATTATTATTATACTCCTTCCGTCTCGGTCATTTGTTTACACTTTCCATTTATGGGTGTACGGGTCATTTGTTTACACTTTCCATAAATGTCTATGGTGACCCACTTGTGGAGGTGGACCCAACTTCCTTAACCAATCACATTGTTTTATTTTACCCACTTTGTACTTATATTATTATTTTTATAGTTTTTTTTATTTACCTCTCTCCTCACATCGATAGTTTTATTTTTATATTATTATTATTATTACTATTTTATTAGTATGGAATATTTTTTTATTATCTATTTCTTATATTAATAATAATTTATTTTTATGATTATTATTTTGATAATTTAATTTATTAGTAATATTATAGTTACAATTTATATTATTTAAATTATTATTATCTTTATAATAATAATAGTTTATAAATAATAATATTAAAATTACTATATTATAAATACATTAATAATGTATTAAAATAATTTAATAATAAAATAATAATAATTATATTATTATTTTTAATTTATTGTAATTAATTTAGTAATAATAATAATAATAATAAAGTAATGAAATATAATAATATTTTATTAATAAGTCCTTTATTGGTATTATTATTTATTATATTTTTGTTATTAATATATTTTTCATTATTATATTATATTATGAGTATTATTTATACTATCATTGTTATTATTTATATTATTACCACTTCTATTTTTCAAAAGATTATAATTATTTAATTTTTCTTAAATTTCATTTTATATAACAAAAAATCAAAAAGTTAAGGCAACTTCAGAAATCTAAGAAAATTTCTTAAAATTTTAGATACTTATTAAAAACTTAAGAATAACTTTAAATTTCAGAAAAAATAAGTCGAAGATAACATGCCGCTAGTTGGACGTACAACTACCCCATTGACATCTTCATTCATTTGAGAATAAAAGAACGAAAGAATTAGCACAAGTCATAACTTTTAGGAGTAAAATATATAAGTAACTTTAATTTTCTAGGAATAATTTGCTTTCTTTAAAAAATGGATTAAGTTATGTAAGTATATTAGACATCTATGTTACATATATAAATCCTAATATAATTTTAAATTGGTTGTCTCAGAAGCCTTTATCCATTGATTTCGTGGATGATATTTTTTTTTTAGTTTATTATTCTTAATTTTTTTTTTTAAAATTATATAAAATCTAATTGTTGAGTACTCTGTATTATCTATTAATATCAAAATAAAACACATAAATCTTTTCTATTTTGTTAAAATGTTAAGAATTACGATAATGTATTATCTTCTACAATTAGTGTGAATATAATTATTTATTTGAAATATATTTTATTTGTATTTATTTAAGTTATAATATTCATAGTATAGGGAATTATTCCTTAGTAAAACTGTAAAAGTAGTGTGCGTAAATAGGTTTTTTTTTTTTTTTTTTTTTTATTATTTTTATTTTTTTTTTATTTTTTATTTATATATATATAAATCTAGATAATATTCAGTACACAAATATTACGTACAGAGAATATTTATTTTTATATTATTTGCATATTTATTTTTACTTTTTGAAAGACTTTTTTTTTTTTGGAGTTATACAACTAAGAATTCTCAATGTAACATATAAATTGATTTATTAGAATACTTTTGTTAAGAAATAAAAGAGATTAAATAAGATTCAGTATTATAGGGAGTATATTATTTTATTAAAAAAAAAAAAGTGCAATAAGGTGCTTGATAGAATTAACATAAATATTATTTAGTTAAATAGGGTGACAGATTAAATAAAAATATTAGATTTTTTTTAATTCATTTATTTATTTATGATGTCATATATTGCTTTTGGCGGGAAATTTTTTAATACTGTGTTGACATGTGGCAATGATGATGTAAGCTTAAACTGTCATTTAGTAGATATAAGATAAGATGTTTAATAAATAGTGTCGTTAGTGTGCAAGCCTAGGTCAGTACCAATAATGTGGTATTTTGTGTTATATATTAAAAGTTATATTGACGAATTTTCTCACTTATAAATAGTGTGCAAAAAGTAAATGTATTAAAAATGAATATCATCTTTTCCAACCCCAAGAGACAGTTGAGGCAAGCCTAGGACAAGCCCTAGATTGCCTTGGGCAGGCTGCAACTTGGCCTTAAAGACAGTTAGGCAGGCCATGGCGAAGCCCTGGAGCGCCTTGGGGCAAGCCTTGGTCGTAGGGATGACATGACTCGAACCAAAAAAACCCAATTCACCCGATCCAAGTACATGGATTACAATCCGACTTAAATGAATGAAAGATGGATGATGGACGAGTTGGATGATGGGTCGGGTTGGATTCGGGTGAGCCTTCATCCAATCCATCATTCACCCGTCACCCGTTTACCACCCGAACCGACATCCACCTGTTAAAATATACTGTTTTTTAATAATTACCAAAATATTATCAAAAAAATAATTAAAAAGTTTACTAAATAAAATAAGTTAATAAACACTAAAATACATCGTACAAAAAAATCCCTACAATAACGGTAAAAACAAAAAAAAAAAAATTAAAAAAAAAAAATACTATTGCCTAAACTACTCCATTACTCATTTAGTCATTTTACAACTTATTACTATTAATGCTCTAACCAAAAAACCCTAACCCAGTAAACCCACAAAAAATAATTGTTAATCGATTTTTTTAGAAAATATCATTCATATTTCATTTATATATTCATTTTTATTGTTTTTTTTTTATTTAATAATCTAGTAGATCACCCGATTCACCCAATTCATCCGTGGATGACGGGTGGATTGGATTCGGGTGAAGGTAAGTCGGATGGATGATGGATTCGGGAGTGGATGGAGTCGAGTGATGGATACGGGGTGAGGCTCCACCCAAACCCGAACCCGATCCATTGTCATCCTTACTTGGTCGGATACTTGGGCCCTAGACTCCTAGAGTGCATCGGGGTAGGCCTTGACCTAGTCATGAGGTCTCCACTGCCACTTGGTAAAAAAAAAAATTAATTTTTTCGGGTTTTGTAAATTTGAAATTTAAAATAAGAACTACACGTAAACTTTAACATAGTTTCTCCGTTTGATTCATTCGCCATATCTAGGTGAATTCAATTTTTATTTTAGAAGTGAATGAGTGGTATTTTTTTGAAAGTGTAGGAGAGGTGTACTTTTGTTGTAGAAAGATAATTTTTTTGGTATACATATACTTCATATTTTAACGTGATTAACGGTTTTAAAAAGGACATTTTTCAAAAAAAAAAACAAAAAAAAGACAATAACTGTTCAAAATCGTACAAATAATATTAATAACTTAAAATTAAAATTAAGTACGGAGTTTATATTAAAAATCTTAAGTGTAATAACGTTTTAAAAATGACGATTTCCGCAAAATTAAAAAAATTTAATTATTTTCCAAAAGGGTACAAATAATATTAATAACCTAAAAATCAAACTAAATATTAAAATTGTTACTCCCTCCTAACTACTATTTTCTTCCCATATTCCATTTAAGGAAATACCACTCATTTATTCTCATTTGTTTTTTAGTAAGTTTTTGTTAAGAAAATTATGGACTTATGTTTCATTTTTGATTTTTATATCTTTTTTATTTACTAAATTTTTTGTATGACTTTTAGTTTTTAGTGTCAATGTATTATTCTAATTATATAATCTATTTGCATTTATTTTCAGATTTTTTTTAAAAATAATTCCTTAATCCACGTGCAAAAACAAATACTCCCTCCATTCTTTCCATTTAGCCCCATATACCCTTTTTAGAATTTTTTTTCATTTAGGCTCATTTCCCTTTTTAGTAACTTGTTCTCACATATACCCCACTTGCTACTTTTTCTCACTCACAACTAATTTTTTTTATTATTAAACTATCATCCTTTTTTTCCATCCTACCCCACATTTTACAATTTTTCTTAATAATTGTGAAAAATTGAAAGGCACCAAATGGAAAAAATAGAGAGAGTAGCAAAAAAAAAAAAAAAATTGGTTGAGAGCGAGTATATAATTAGTAAAAATAAATGTCAAGTGCACTAGATATTACGTTGATTGCGTTTAGTAATTGGGTTAGAAAAGAAAATCCTAAAGGGGTGATACAAGAGACAAAAGTAGGGGAATATATGTTGGTCTCATGGTGTGTATGATTACTTGATTAGTCAGTGTAAAAGCAAAGAATGTCCCCGGCCCCCATGTGTTTTGTTCTTTGTGTAATTGTGTGTGTCTGTCTACTTAGGGGTGTGAAAAAAAAACCGAACCGATAAACCGAACCTAAAAATCGGTAATCGACGCTTTATAGGTTCAAGAACCGAACTGTTAAGAAATAATGGTTGGCGACCGAACCGTTAAAATTAACGGTTTACGGTTGGTTTAGGTTATTTTTGAGTTAACTGCTAACCTAACCGAATCAATTAAGAGAAAATATAAATAAATTATACTTATATATACAAACTAAAACATAAAGTTTAACTTTACAACTTTCATCAAATTTCAAATATCAATTAATTATTCTACCGTATTTTTCTAACAGTCAAAAGCCTCATTCTCGTAAAATAAAATCTCATATGCACCCTCTCGCTTCAATTTTAACATGTTTTTTGCTTTGTTATTGTTCAATACGCATTTTTGAGTTAAAACATTTATAAATTTTCTATTTACTATGGAGTATAATTAATTTAGTTGATAATGGTATATTAGATGTGGCATTTGTAATTTGTCGTTTTTATTTTGGACCGTTAGTGTGTTGTTAAAGTGCGTCGTAATCAATAATTAACTTACAATTTTTTTTAATTTGACAGAGTAAACGGTTCGCGGTGAACCGCATAACCGAACCGTTAAAAATGTGAACCGAACCGTATAGTAACCGTTCTTAATGGTCGGTTTAGGTTCGGATTTTTCCCGAACCGAACCGTACACGAACCGTAAAAATTAACGGTTTGGTGCACCGAACCGTTAATGAACACCCCTATGTCTACTCCCATCTTCATATGTGGCTCCTTCCATCACGTCTCCCTCTTATTTTTTTTATTTTTTAATAATATAACGGCGCCATATCATATTGGAGGGCAGTAATTTCCCTGTAAGGCACAACTTACACAAAATTAATGTAGGACAAAAGTACAAATTGCAGTTAAAAGGGTAAAAAATTATGAAACAAATCTACTAAAGTCACTTACAAGGATATTAAAAAAAATAGTAACAATTAATCATAATGATCACTTAAATAGTAAAAAATCTATATAAACAGGTACAAATGAGTTGGACTTACAATAACTTATTGTAAGTCCTGACTTACACAAGAATTTGTGATTGGCGGGATGATTCTCTCCATCTCTCTCTTTCTATTACGGAGTACTCTTTTCATTTCAATGAGAAAGTTACATAAGGATTTTTACAAATTTTAAAAAAGTAGAAAAAGTTAAAGATAGTGTTAGTATTTTGGTTGAGTGGACATTATATTTTAAGATAAAGTGTGTAATATTTGAGTAAAATGAGTATATTTATAAGGATGAAAGTGTTATTTTCATTGATAAAGGTAAAACCATAAATAGTAATGGGGCTAAATGAGTGAAATTGCCGAAAAATGAAAATGTGGCTAAATGAGTGAAATAAAGATAGTATCAATTAACAACTTAGATTGATTCAAAAACGATCTAACAACTACTCCGTATTATTTACTATTAAGGAAACAAATCAAGTTTTAAAGCAAGAATAATACGGAGTATAAACTTAGCCTATGATCACTAGTTGATGTTGTCAATCACTAACTGATACTAATATTATGTAAATAAGTGTAATTTACCTCCTTAAAATACCCTTTCCTTGTATATTACCAATCACACATATGATTATAGGATTAGCTATAGGATTAGTTTTAGTATAAATATCAATGTAATGCTACTGTCAAAAATAATCATCAATACAAATTACAATTTCATCTCTACTGCTCTTCTTCTTTATATGGTATCAATCGCCTTCGATCCTTGGCACTACTCACAAACTCGATAATGGCGTCACAAGCCCCCGTTGTTTCTAATACTGCGGAACCATCCGCTCCTATCATCTTTGTTAATCTCTCCCAATGCAAAACTCTCACACCTACTAATTACTCTCAATGGGCCTTCCAAATTCAAGCCTTTCTCGAAGGCTTGGAACTCTTTGGGTTTATTGACGGGTCTCATCCTTGTCCTCCCGCAACAGTCCCCACGGCTGACAAGACCACAACTGACAAGACGAGCCCGTGCCCTGCACACTCAACATGGATCCGGCAGGATCATCTCCTTCGTGCCGCTCTTGTCGGCACGCTCGACGACTCTATCACGTTTCACGTGACTAATTGCACGTCCTCTGCTGCGGTATGGTCTGCTCTTAAATCTACATTTGCCAAACCTTCTCGAGGCCACATTAATGGTATTAAAAAGCGCCTTGAGTCCATTACCAATCACCCCAATCAATCAATTACTGAATATATGCACAACGTCAAAACTTGCACAATTGAACTCGCTAACCTTGGTAAACCGATGGATCCTGAGGACATCATCGCCAAAGTTCTTCGGGGTCCTGATTCGACTCACTATCGCGCCATCAAAGAAACAGTGGAAGCCCGTGACACACCAATCTCGTTTGATGCCTTACACGAAAACCTGATCAATTACGATCTGCAACACCCGGAAAACACGGCAGCCACACCCCTGCCCACTGCTGCGTTTGCTACTCACTATCGCTCGAACAATTCGCGCTACCCTCCCGGGACTACCTCCCAGTCCGACAACCTATAACACCCCCAAGGATGCTCTAATCTGCAAGTACTGTAGTTACAATGGCTATGGTTTCCTCACCTTTCGAAACTTCAAGAAAAACCACGCAAAGAAGAAATGAAAAATCCATAATTTTTTCTATTAGTTTAGAGTTTGTCGTAACTCCGTAATTCTCATTCAATAGAATTAGACACTTTTTTTATGTCAATCCTTATTAACATTTCTAAGGGTATAAATGGCGCTACAAAAAATGGTAGACATCGTTGTACTTTCTTTTACCAATATACCCTAGTTTTTGAATGTTGATTTTTGATCAAAGAGTAAATGAATACTTACTTTAACAATGTCCCTTATTTTCATAGTAGTTATCCTTAAGATGTAGCATCCAGAAAGTTAATAATACTCTATAATCTCATCATTAACCACCACCTAAATTTCAATTAACAAAACCCTTCACTTTAAAAAAAAAAAAAAAAAAAAAAATCTAATTTCACGATAGAACAAAAAAAAACAAAAAACATTCATTCCCTCGATTGAAACGAAATCCTTCTTCAATAAACCAATTGATCGTGACTCCCTCAATTGAAACGAAATCCTTAAACAAAACCTATTGTTCGTGACTAAATTGTCAATAAAACGATTATTGTAACTATTTGAGACACAGATACCCGATATATGTATACAGAGATCTCATTTGAAAATTACTCAAAATTAAAATACCTATTTTCTGTCTTTTAAATTTGATTATACCTCATAGTACCACTCTCTAAAGTTATCATCCTTTTTGATAGGCAAACCCAATCTTGTTTCCTTATTCATCTCTGTCTTCTTCCCCTAACAAATTCATAGCAAAGATTCAATCTTTTTCATCAGCAAATCAGAAAATTAACAACAACTAAAATAATAAATAAACATAAACTAAAATAAAATAAAATTCACAAACCAAATTTAGAGACTGGTTTACAGAGAGACCCAACAATGGAGGATATGGTTAATTACTTCAATGAAAGTAGTATGGATAACTTTTACATCCCAAAACACTGTAAGAAAGAGTATCTAAGCATTTAGCGATGATGGTCGGTGTGAAATTGTTTGACCGGCAAGCGTGGTCCGACGTTCGTGGCAGATTTGATGCATGGCGACGACAAGTTGTGGATACCCGTATCCGTACCCTTCCACAAAAAAACCCTGTGAAGTAACAACAGACTTTTATTTGCATGATTTACGTTGACTTAGACAGTACTAACTATGTCGATTTCTTTGTTGAGTCGTTTTAGTGTCAAGATGAGTCGATGTGTCATCACGCTTAGATAAATGTCCTTCGGTTCATTTAGTGTCTAGCTTGTCTCGCATCTCGCTTCGTCCAGCATGAGCATCCAATTCGCAATTTAATTGGTCCTTTTACATTAACAAGGCCCAATTCAATTCTCCTACATTCCTAAATTTAGGCCCGGTGGCTAAAACCGCTATTTAGCATTTTCGTTTGCACAATACGACCTCACGGGTCTTCTTATTTCAAAAAATACACACAAATGCACCCATTTTACATTTTCAGGTCTCGGCCCAAAAACCGAGCCCGGCCCGTTCTTGGCCCGTTTCCCAAGGCCCGGAGCTCTCCAAATATCTTGTATAACCCGCACAAACATAATACTCGGTATTCTTGATGCATAAGAAAGAGATTTTCAAGATACGCTAAACCGGATTAAGGAAATACAACTTTCAGCCCACTCATCAAATTGTAAAATACATTACGGTTTGGGGTCCAAATCGTAAAGCACTTTACGGTTTGGGTGGTAAACCGTAAAGCACTTTATGGGTTCCCTGCCTGGTTCTATGGGAGTTTTTTCTAATTTCTCTGAACTCTCTACTATAAATACCCCTACACCCCAACACAATCAGATCACGAATTCGCAAGCTTTTTACAGCATACACACATCTCTCACACAAGCCTCAAGCACTCAAATCTTCAATTCTTCACACATCCCATGTTGAATTCACCCTTTTTGTTCAAGTTCAAGCGAATCTCTGCTGGTTTCGAAGCTCGAGACAGGTATGTCTTGGTCCTAATTTTGGATTAAATCTTTTTCTTTGCTTTTAGACTAACAAAGGGACTACACACTAGTGCCCATCCCGACTTTGGTTCGCGGGCCCGTTTTTCACATTAAGATGGACATGCACCTCGAATGCACACCACATTCGTAACACACCTCGCCAAAGTCGCATAAGTACGCCCCCTTAAAATAAACCAAACGGACTTTATTTTAAATTTATGCATCTACATCCTCATCTTGCATTAAATCAACTTAACAATGAATTCGACTGTACCATTTTCGTTAACAAGTTTTAGCATGGGAAAGTGGCGATTAGCCCTTATAACTTTGAACAATTGTAAAATTAAGCCCCATAACTTATAAATGTAGTAATTAAGCCCATTAACTTTAATAAAAAGTAATATCCAACCATGTTCTTAATTTTAACATAAAATATATTATTAGATCATTTAATATTTAGAGTCATTGTACATTAAAACAAATTTGTATTTTAAATTTATTTATTTATTTAAATAATTAATTAATTAACATAGTATTTAGATAAAATATTATTTTTAATATTTTAACTAATTTCAATATTAATGATATACATGTGAAATTACTTTACATATTCAAAATTTATGTAGTTCAATCAAATATTATTTTCTTTGCGAAACGTAATAAAATTCATACAATTTATAAATGTATATAACCAATTTTATTGAATTAGTAAACTATAAAAATGAATACAATTGATATTTAGGTGTAATTTTGGTTTGAAATTAAAAAATTGGATTCTATTTCACTTTAACCCAAACTAATAGAGCCTAATCACTACATTTGAAAATTGGTTTATAAATGTATTAAATTTTTTTCAAAACAAATTAAATTTAAATAAGAGTAGTTCTTATGAGAGACCGGTCTCACACTAATTTAGTGGGAGACAATCACTCAACCACTTAAACAAATTTAGAAAAACAAAAAAAATAAATAAAAGTAACTACCACTTATGTGAGAGAACTCACGTAAACTTATTGTGAGTTCCGCCTCACATGAGAATTAGTGTTTAAGTAAAATGTGATCATATATATAAATCAAAATGAATTTCTACAATAAAACTATTATTACTCAGATACATATAAATCTATATGAGACGTACATTTGCACAACAATTAAACTAGTGTAGATCCCGTGCATTGCACGGCATTTATAGATACATAATATAATTTTTCAAGATTTAATATTAGTATCTGACTATCTGTACATTTTAATAGAGATAAAACATGTGCGTGTTAATTTAACATGAAATAATAGTTTAATTTATTAATGTTGATAAATTAATGTGTGAATGTTAATGTTGGTAAGCAAGATTCGCCTTTAGACAATGGCCAAATAATTAAAAGTTGTTTATAAAGGCTAATAAAATAACCAAAGCATTAACATTTATCATCTTTAAAATACAATAATTTTTATAAGCGTTTTGTATTTCAAATTTCCTTTAAGTGATATTTGCAAAGTATTATAATCACAATGAATATAATCCATACAAGAGTCCGTCTTAAATATATACAATATTATAATCATAAGTTTACTAAACATTAAATGTATCTTAATGAATTGCAGGTGCACAATCCTCCAATCATAATTATTTGTAAAAAGAAATTATATTATTAAATTGAAATAAAAATTAGGTGAATAAAAGGAAAAACATCAATTGCTAATCTAAATTTATGTATCTTAATGAATTGCAGGTGCACAATCCTCCAATCATAATTATTTGTAAAAAGAAATTATATTATTAAATTGAAATAAAAATTAGGTGAATAAAAGGAAAAACATCAATTGCTAATCTAAATTTAATTAATTCTATATTCTTACTATTTGATTCAGCACTAATATAATTCGTATTAATGGTTTTAATTAGACACTTATTCCTACTACAAATTGTTGGGGTATAATACCCACATGTGAGTGTCCCACATCGATTGTGGAAGAGAGTTTGGTGTGGTTTATAAAGTCTAAGGGTCCTCCTCTCATAGCCAATTGGTTTTGAGAAATGTGGACACCCTTGGACTTGTAAACTGGGCTCGCTCTCTTCCACTCGGGTTTGGTCAGGCCCGTTACATGATTCTAACATGGTATCAAAGCCCGGGTTCGCCCTGGGTTCGATAAAGTTTAAACTGGTCCCTGAAAAATATGCCACCGGAGGAGGTCCTCTTTGAGGGTTTGTTGAATACCACTCCGAGTGCGCTCCCATGGTTTCCGAAAAAATATGCCACCGTAGGAGGTCCTCTTTGAGGGTTTGTTGAATATATACCACTACGAGTGCGCTCCCATGGTTTCGCCATGGGTTTCCGAGGATCTCACATGTGAGGGGGAGTGTTGGGGTATAATACCCACATGTGAGTGTCCCACATCGATTGTGGAAGAGAGTTTGGTGTGGTTTATAAAGTCTAAGGGTCCTCCTCTCATAGCCAATTGGTTTTGAGAAATGTGGACACCCTTGGACTTGTAAACTGGGCTCGCTCTCTTCCACTCGGGTTTGGCCAGGCCCGTTACATGATTCTAACACAAATGTAGTTTAGTTTAAATTTAAATCATCTTTCATAAGTTTTTTTTCTTTTTCTTTTCTTTTTTTTTTTTTTAAAAAAAAATTGAGGATGATAATTTGGTTTCCTAAATTATTTATCGTTGTTTTTGGGAAATTTCTTGGAAGGTAAGTTGGAGGATTATTGGTAAATATTTAGGCTAATAAGATTGTAGTTTTAGATTTGCTATTTTTCAGCCCAAGTCCAAATATCACTTGAGCGGGAAATTTTTTAGAGTGTGGTCTTTGTTTTAGTATAATTATAGGCCAATAAAATTGTAGTTTTAGATTTGTTATTTTTCAGCCCAAGCCCAAATATCACTTGAGCGGGAAATTTTTTAGAGTGTGGTCTTTGTTTTAGTATAATTAAGACTAGTATATACGGAGTTTATATTAATAAGTCATAAGGGTGTGTTTGGTTCAATTTAGTGTGGAATGAGGTATGGGTTTAGAATCACTTAAACCCATACTACGTGTTTGGTTGATGTTTTTGTGATTTTGATACCCATACCTCAAACCCTCAAGGTATAGGTTTTAGAAACCCTAGGGAGGGGGTGGGTATGGGTGATTCCAAACCCATGGAATCAAAAAATAAAATAAAAAAAAATACTATTTTTCACTTATTTTTGTTAACTATACTTTTTTTTTTTTTTTTTTTTTTATCGTAAATAGATTAATATTTTATCAATACTTATTTTTCTTAACTATACTATTATTTTTTTGGATAAAAACAATTTTTTTTTGTTACAAGGTAAATAATGTTTTTGGACGCAAGTTATTATCGTGGAACCTCTCACGATAAGGGGTAGTTACTTAATTAGTGAGGGTATGTCTCTTTAATAACTAGTAAATCTCACATGTGAGGCGGTTTTACATTAGACGTACTGAAAATTCTTGATGGTATATATAGCTATTGGGACAAGTTGTATAATTTATAATTTATTTGCCAAAATTGGAAAAAAAAAAATATTGAATAATGATTTTACTAATAAGTTGAATACTACTTTAAGTTTAATAATTCTGACATTTAGTTTGGTCTATTTTATATAATTTTAAATATTTGACATTTAATTTGTATTTATATTTAGGATGATGAGGTTTTATATTATATTTTTATGTACGGAGTACCTAACTTGTAAAAAAATCTAAAAATAATTAGTTTAGGTGAATTGTGTGGAAAAAAAAAAAAAAAAAACACACAAATTTTGATTTGATTTCTGATTCCAATAGTTTCCATCCAAACACTAGGTATAGGAATGAATATTAACCCGGAATTGAACCAAACACAAGGTTTCAGGAATCAAGTCCCAAACCCATACCACCTTGGAATGATTCCTGATTCCAAACCCATACCATTGTGCGAACCAAACACGCCCTAAAAGAGATAATAAAGAAGGGTTAATTGAATATAACCCCCTTTTATAATACTTTTTTTTTTGAAATAACCCCCTTATATGTTATTTTTATAACATAACCCCTTTTAAGACACTTTTGTTTCTAAATCACCCCCAATATCGAATTTTCAAGTTACTACCACCAATTTCTATAATATGTCGACACCTCTTGAGAAATCCATATCTAAGGGTGTGAATATTTCATTTTTAAGTAGCATATTTCGACATTGGGGGTGATTTAGAAATAAAAGTGTCTTAAAAGGGGATTATGTTATAAAAATAATATATAATGGGTTATTTAAAAAAAAAGGGTTATAAAACAGGTTATATTCAATTAATCCATAAAAGAATTGAGTTAATAAAACAAGAAAAGAAGAAAGAGCGTTGGATTTCAATATTTCATGTATCCAATGCTCCACTCTCACCAACTTTCCTCTTCCACTCTGCTGGTATGTAATCTTGTAATGTCTACAATTCTATCTCTCCTTATCAATCATTTTTCTGTTTTATCACAATTTCCAGATGAATGAATAACTTATTATTAGTAGCACTTCGTAGTATTTATGTTTGTTTGACCATGTCATTTTCCATCATTTGTTGTTTGTATCAGTTAATAATTCCCCTTTAATATTTGTGTATATATTCTTAGTCATTAATCAGTGGTGATTCATGGAGTTTAACCCATGTAGTACATTGATTATATTTCAATTGGGTATAACCCGTTTTACTAATTCTTGTATCAGACCATCTTATTTAATGATCACGTATAACACTTTTGTTATACTTCTTTGTGACCATGTATGATTTTCTTTCTGTACAATGATCAGTTACTAGTTTATTTTAAGACCGTCTTACGGGATTCATGATTGGTTTTGTCGTAATTTGTTCCACAGAATTGCAGTTTGGGGTTGAATCGAGTCAAACCCAGTTCACCAAAAGCTTCTCAAAGATATAATTTTCAAAGGGTTTCGATGAGTTTGGGGGTGGATGGTGGTGGCAGTGTGAAAATTCCTCATGTTATGACAGTGGCAGGTTCTGACTCGGGTGCTGGTGCTGGAATTCAGGCTGATTTGAAGGCGTGTGCCGCTCTTGGAGTTTATTGCTCCACTGTCGTCACTGCTGTCACTGCACAGAACACTGTTGGTGTTCAGGTCTGTGTTTACGCTTCGTTATTTTACTCATTTTGACATTGCAAATATATTGGTATTTCGCACATTAATCGTGTTTCGTGTTAATCTTAAATTTTGAAAATTTATGAGGCCTTCTCCAATGAGACTTTTAACAATCTTGTTAGAGTGGTCAGGTGACTTGCGTTGAGATTGCACCCGTCATTCAATTGATGTTATGGTCACAATAGGTCTACATCTATCACATATATTCCTTTAGTACACCTGATTATACTACTGAAAACCAGCTGATGTACTCTTACGGAGGTGAACTGCCTATAAAACAGTCTGACGTAACATTAACTGGATTCTGCCTCTAGTACTCGGGATGTTCAAAACCCACCGAAAAATTTGAAATGGTCATTGAATGTCCTTTACTAGTTCTTATGATATTTATAATTGAATTGATTAAGCTTCAGGCTGTTTTGAACATAATAATGGCCAACATGTGTTTTTATCTTTAATTAGGCGTTAACCTATACGGATATATTGATGTTCTAAAATTGCCACGGGTTTCGACATATACTCTAGGGAGTTCACATATTGCCGGAGGATTTTGTGGCTGAGCAACTAAAGTCTGTTCTTTCAGACATGGAAGTTGACGTGGTAAGATCACTGTTGGAAACCCAGGTCTTTTTTTTTTTTTTTTTTTTGGGATATTCACATCCCAATTTTCAGTGACTAGTGCATTTGTTTTAAATCAACAAGATTGCTATTTGGTCTAGTTGGTTAGACAGTAGACACGTGTTAAACTGCGTTAAACTGTTTTAGGTGAAGACCGGCATGCTTCCTTCCATTGGCATGGTCAAAGTGCTTTTACAGCATATTAAGGAGTATCCACCTAAAGGTATGTGGCAAATGTATTGTACCTTTGCATTGCATAGTTAGTTGCTCATATTTCTTCCAAGCTGAGTTAAACGTGTTTTTAAACACAGCTTTGGTAGTAGACCCTGTAATGGTATCAACTAGTGGTGATGTGCTAGCTGGGGCTTCTGTTCTTCCTGTATTCAGGTATGTATTGATCATCAAACCAATGTGTTAGATTTCTCAATAAATCATGACTTTTGTAGCCCTCTTCCTGATATTCTGGTTCACACAATCACGTCTTCTAGTCTTGTGATGCTGTTTGAAGTTTGAACTCTTTGTTGTTGTATGAGTATATTTTTTTTATAAAGTAGTGTTTTCAGTTCTCTTACCAAACAAACCAAACATAGTAATGGTGTGGTTTTGCTCTTTCTAGATGGCATCACTCCATAGCACACAGTGTTTATATCTTGCATGTTACATGGAGAATCAGAAAGAAATGCATGGTAATGTAGCTTGGTGCATTCGGTCTGATTTAAAAACAAGAGGATGAAGTCCATAATTCTTTTCATCTTTAGGTTTCGACTCTCGACCTGATACCGTGTGTTATTTTTTAAGCATCAAAGGATGCGGAGAGTTACTATATCGGGCAACTACATGTCTACATCTTACTTTTGACTTAGAATTGACGGGAAATGAATAACTAGGTACAAAATGGTGTCTTTCTGTGCCATTTATTATGATTAGGATGGGTATTTTGCTTCTGCATATTTGCATCTGATTCATTTTTTTAGATTAGTTTTTTGGGGCATGTCTGACTTGGGAATCTGGAATAGAGAATCAAAATGAACACTATAAGACATGCATTCTTGTGAACACATCGGTAGCTCTATGTTCATACATATATCACTCATAATTCACTTAACTTTGGGCTCACAACATCTAGTTTGGTGCGAATATTGATACCTCCAAGTCAACAAAATCAAGGTTATCGAGATCAAATACAACCTAAAAGGCGTAAGTTTCTTGAACATGTTAAGAATGTAATCCCTCCGTGGGATCTATTGGAACAATCAGCAGCTGCAGCATGTAGGGTATCATGACTAATCTTCTGTCATTCACTGTGTTGTAATGCCCATAATAATAATTGACAATTCTGTCCAAGCAATACCTCAAACAATCACTTTCATTTTTATTTATTTATTCTTTGAACTTTTTTTTTTTTTTTTTTAAATATTATAATTGGGTCTTACATATCTTTTCTCCTTCAATACAGGGAGGAGTTGCTTCCTATGGCTGATCTGGTGACACCAAATTTAAAAGAGGCATCTGTTTTACTTGGCGGCATGCAGTTGGAAACAGTTAATGACATGCGATCTGCTGCAAAATTGATATATGACATGGGTCCACGGTAAGGTCATTAGCGAGTAGCTGAGCATTTTTTTTTAATTAAAGTTTTTTCCTATGATATTTAGATTCCATCCTCAACTTCTTTTATTTTTTAACGTCTTCATTGTGACCTTCACACATTTTGGAATCTAGATATCTCTGCTAAAACCAGGAATTATCTTGATCCATGCCGCCATGTGTTGCACATGACAGTAGAGGCAATGATACTTCTACTCCCTTGGATACATTCATTTCTTTACAATCATTTTTAACTCAATGTTGTGGGGGATGTAATGCAAGTGAGTGGGGCTGAACTTTAATTGAGTTTCATGTCTAAGACGTTTACTCCAAAAGAAAATGATGAGAAATGGATGAATTATCAAACAAGGAGGATGATAAAACTTGGTTGGATCAGAGGGGGTAATATATAGACAAACCTCGTACATTGAGCCTTAGAAAGTCATTTACACGTAGTTGTCTGCTGCTCAAAATGATGTAACCACTCCGAACTAATGTGACACTGTTTCATTTGCTGTTTTGCATTGATGATGTGTTAGTTTAGTAGTCGTCAAGGCTGAAATCCTAGGTGCGCTGCCTTTTTCTTTATATACAGATGCTTTTATGGCAAGTGGCAACATTTAAACTAGAAGAAATATATTCTGGTTAAAAGCCATTAAGTCATGTATACACGGCCTGCAATTGCATATTTATTATTTTTATCCTTCTCCGAATCAAAAACAAAACAACATGATATCTTGAAAGATGAATTGGTGAAACGTTTCAGAAATGTGCTTGTGAAGGGTGGCGATCTTCCTGCTTCGATGGATGCAGTTGATGTCTTTTTCGATGGTAACCTTATTGCTATGTGCACCTATATTATGGACTTTGTTTTTCCTTGAAGCTTACATTCTAGCACCTATGTTAACTTTGAACAAACTTGTCCAAGTCTTCTTACAGGAAATAACGTATGTGAGTTTAGTTCATCACGCATTGATACACGTAACACTCATGGGACTGGTTGCACATTGGCGTCAAGTATAGCAGCCGAGTTAGCCAGAGGCTTTTCCATGCTTTCAGCAATTAAGGTGTGTCTGCCAGTCTGCCTATCATTTCTGTTTCAATCAACTTAATTACTGAAGTATGAGATTGTGTGGAGTATTTGAGTAGTTATATTTTTTAAGGGTATTGTTCAATCATACCAGGTTTTACTTAATCGTACTCAATAAAGACGATTTTGCCCTTGTCATTTGCACATCACATTTCCATGACATTTATTTTATCTGTCATTCTCTCTTCATTAATCATAAAAACCCTAAATATGACCCCATAATTGGCTATTGTGTAATGAATGTACGATATACGTACATGATGAGATGATAGCTCCCTTTTCCACCTTGCTCCTTCATGGACTTAGGATCTTGTATATATGAAGATCATGTAGTCGATCATTTAGTTTTCTAATGAAAAAATTTACTTGTGAGGCTGTGGTATGCAGTGTCCAGCATGAGCTTTTTTTGTGAGAAGATTTTTGTGAGGCTATTGTAAGTAGGTGTTATCACCTGAGTGAGATACACTGAAGACATAGCTTAGTGTGATGAAATGAGATGCTTAAAGTGTGCGGATCTTGGTAATATCAGGCAGTTAGTACATGATAAGACATAAAGAAAATCATGTAGTGGTGCTGGGATTAAAACAAAAGAAAAGACGCCTCCAAATTGTTACAATGTGAAGGGAAGGCTCAATGTTCTCGTATGCACGACACTGGTGTGCTTACTACCTTGGAATTACACAACTCTTGTAGAGAAGATGCAATAATATAATTATCTAGTTAGTCACAGGTGCGCTTAGGTGTTTATTCTGATGTGATCCATGAAGGTATGGCATGACTCTGCGTAAATTCGGTGATTAACATGATATATCTCAGGGTGGTAATATGGCTAGTGGGCCAATGCAGAACCTGTCGTTTTGTTGTTCTTTATGAAATAAGGACAATGACCAGGAGTTGGGTGAGGATAATGTTTGGACGAAGAGTGAGAGGGAATACATTGTCGTCAAAGGTAGGGATTGGATAATGTCGTTATAGGTTGATTATGTTGTTTGGGAAATACAATAGAAGGAAAAAATATGCTTGCACTGGTGTTTTAATGTGGCTTGATGATATCTTACCTTTCACCAAAAAAAGAAAAGATACAAAAATCTGCTGTTTTACGTTTTTCTGCATTTGCCATCATTCATCACTTCAGTGATCCTAATTTATTGAATCTGCGCTAAAATTCTTTCTTTACCTATTTCGTAGCTTGCAAAGCGCTTCGTTGACACTGCATTAGATTATGGAAAAGATATGGCCATTGGTAGAGGGCCCCAAGGCCCGTTTGATCACTTTTTAAAGCTTAAATCTGCAGCTGGTAGAGCGGTTGCACCTCGGGCATTCCGGCCGGAGGACTTATTTCTGTATGCTGTTACAGATTCCAGAATGAATAAAAGGCGGGGTCGGTCAATTGCTGACGCTGTTAAAGCTGCTATAGATGGAGGGGCTACCGTTGTTCAAATAAGGTCTGTACCCTTGCAGTCACTTCTAGCCATACTATCTTTCAAAACTGTAATTTTTACTTTTTTCGTATGTTGCCGGAGTATAACTTAAAATCTAAAAGATGTACAGCTTACGCACACTATGACCGATTGACCATTTTATAGAGGAGAATTTGGAGATGGTAAAAGTGATTGACGGATAGATGTCAGACAACTCGTGTCGGTGATTGTATTATTTATCACCAAATCTCCTTTCATGATTTCGTCTGCTCTTTCTTAGACCTTTTCCCTTCAAACGGTTCTTTAGTGCAGTTCATATTACTTTCCTATTAATTTATGGTCAACGAAGTCCATTTTTTTTGTGACAGGGAAAAAGACATAGAAACTCGGGATTTTCTTGAAGCGGCCAAGGAATGTGTAAATATCTGCCGTTCAAACGGAGTCCCTTTACTAATTAATGACAGAGTTGACATCGCTCTTGCTTGTGATGCCGATGGTGTGCATGTTGGGCAGTCTGACATGCCAGTTCAGCTAGTTCGTTCGCTTTTGGGACCCGAGAAAATCATCGGTGTTTCATGCAAAACTCCAGAACAGGCTCAGCAAGCATGGATCAATGGGGCCGATTATATAGGAAGTGGAGGTGTTTTTCCAACCAATACCAAAGCTAATAACCTGACAATTGGCCTCGACGGCCTGAAAACCGTCTGCGCAGCATCTAAACTACCTGTCGTCGCCATTGGGGGCATTGGAGCGTCCAATGCAAGCTCTGTAATGGAAATCGATGTCCCAAATTTGGCAGGGGTTGCTGTTGTTTCAGCTCTGTTTGACACCGAATGTGTTTACTCTGCAACTCAAGAGTTGCAGAGAGTTTTGCTGGAGGCGGTGCAAGGGAGAAAGTAGGGAAGAAGAGTTTCGCCTTTTCAGGGTATTATCTCTCTATTCATTATTCCAACTTCCAAGTTTCTACAGTTATGTTGATGAGGTAAGTTAGACGATTCCGTTAACTCATTTACATCACTTGACTATTGGCTGCAATCACGGTTGTCGTTATTTTATCTTCAGTCTTGGTCATTTGGAAAACGATACAGTGCTATAAATTGGTTCATCTTGCGCTTCATGATATCTTAAAATGTGTAGCCATTGTCGGCAGATCAAATATTGACGCAGTTTCCGTTATGAATGTAACTCATTAATAAACGAACCCTGACCTCGTCATAGCGTCATAGACGAGAGCCTTTGAGATCCCATCACTAACATTCATAATGTTAAATTTTTAGAAAAATCTTTTTACTCTGTATAGTTTTGACATTTCCAGTAATTTTCTGTTACACGTGGAGTATGTATAGGCGGCTACAGATGAACGTTTTTGTTGGTGGCGGTGTTATAAGTCTGATCATGTTTCGCGTGTGAATCTTCTTTCAGGCAAAACATGCTGCATTTTCCATCTTCAGGCAATTCTTTTGAGAGGGTTTGTCAGCTGGTCAAAATCTTTCATGATTGCCGGTAATTATTTATGATAAGAGTAATTGTTTTATAGAGCCGTCTTAGACTATCAGATGGACTAGGGGGTAAAAACTCAAGAAATAGTTGAATGTCGAAAATTTTCCTGGCAACGGGATGTTGTGGTGATAACGTATATTTAGGTACACTACAGTATATTGCAGTTTAAATGTCTTTTTCGTGACTTCCACCTTGAACGAAATTTGAACTCTAAGAACTCATAAGCCATTCAAGATCGTAAATTGTACTGACCATCAAATCGTGGAATAGCTGCTTGAAAAAATGTATAGCTTGTGGCTAATTCAATGTATCAGAACAAAAGAAATATTTGCTATATCGCCATTTTTTACTCGATATTTGCTATATCACCATTCAAGATCCTACACCAGTAATATACAGGGAGCCTTACTCTAATAAAAGATGATGATTTCACACTTGCGACGAACTATCTGAGAGTATTATTTTAAAGTAGTCACATTAAATGATAGATAGCGAGGTCACATTTTAGTGGCATAATACAACATTACGCAATGACAACGTCATTTCTTCTTTAATTTGCCTCGTTTTCATAATTTACACGAGACATTAAAATTAAAAGTAGGATGAAGGAGTATCACAATACACATTTATATTTGGCTTCCAATTGATGAATTGATCGTCAAATCCAGTTAATACAAACACTTAAGCACTTTCTCACAAAAAATGGGAATATTATATTATATTTAAAAAGCAATTAAACAAACAAAAAGAAGAGGAAACTAAAATTACAACCAAGATTATATATAGAAAGGGCAGATAATACAAGCAAAAACCTGAATACTTTTAACACCACAAATACACAAATATTACACCAAATTTGATTAATCAATAACCCCCAAAACAAAAAGTTAGTAATCTCACCTTTTTCGTCGTAAAATATTAATAAACTTTGACATCTCTATCCTTGCACAACATATGCCACTCCTGTAGAACCGCGGCTTGAAGCGCTAGATGCTCAACCTCCTCAGCCGTCAACTTCGACAAAGTCGACGGCCCTTTTGTCTTTTCGTCTTCCTCTTCTTTCTTCTTATCTCTCTTCTCCTTCCTTCTCTTCCGTCGCTTCTTTTTCTCCTCGTCGTCTAACTCGTCACCGCTACTTCCATCTCCCTCTTGATCGTCGACTTCACTGTCAGATTCATCGGTTTTTGGTTTTGGTTTGGCAGCCTTGAGTAAGGCTATCCTCTCCATCGATGTTTTTAGTCTTTCCGCAGCTGCTGATTTCACCTCATCTTCAGGCATGTATTCGCACCCCCCGTCTGTAAGATCGTCTAACCACCCTTGTAGGTCTGACTCAATTTCTTTTGTGATTGAGGCATCAGATGCTCGGACCACGAATTTACACGTCATTGTAGTTGTTTCATCGCCCAAGTCCACGTTTCTACTTACTTCACTCGCACCGAATATCATCATCCATAGGAAACCCCCGTGCCATGTTTTAGCAGCAAAACAAAGCTGCGCCAGCAGAAAGACGTTAATGAATGACAGCTTTGATACAATGGACTATTTGCGACTCACATGTAGCCATTCCAATGTTATCGTGGCCATTTTTGCATAAATACTTACAAGTTTTAGGGATTAAAATATATTCACAATTTACTTGGTTATAGTGATCATTATGATGGTCCAAACAGTCATAAACATAACATTGTATGCATACAATGGTCCCATTGAAATATTACTCTCTCTGGCATTCGAGAAGGACTAAAAAGGGTGCCCGAAAGAAGATCATGCATAAGAGGGAATGTAAGTTGACGAATACCTGAAATCCAGCAACTGTGCGAATGATATGGGAACAAACTTTGTGGAAAGGTTTAGAGTCCAGAGACTTCAACCCACTGAGGAAAGGTGACGCATCGTATTGCTTTGCAGCAGTCGCCATAAACCCACTTCCCTGGTAAGTATAAGTTCCAGTATACTCAACAATAGCCGGCAAACTTGGCCATAACCGAAAATACTCGACGGGGGAGATTTTATGCGGAAGAAGCAGCTCTGTCAACGGAATTTTGTACGGTTGGCACCTCAGGATCACCGGTTCCCCTAGTTCTGGCTTGGCATTCACTTTTTGCCGTAAAATCTGGGGATCTTCTTCAGCATAATCACCTTCATAATCAATAGCTCCAGTACCATAGAACGGATAGTACAGTACTTGAACCCAAAAGGCACATCTTTCAAAATGG
Organism: Dianthus caryophyllus; assembly: GCA_023091065.1. Taxonomy (NCBI): domain Eukaryota; kingdom Viridiplantae; phylum Streptophyta; class Magnoliopsida; order Caryophyllales; family Caryophyllaceae; genus Dianthus; species Dianthus caryophyllus. The sequence continues at coordinate 9,980,102 of JALGRB010000016.1, forward strand.
GAAGCCCCCACAGTGATGCTGCAAGGCACCGGATCCTACATTGAGATAGATTATACATTATTACGTAAATCACAAGATGAACAAATTGAAAGGCAAATAGTCACATCATGCAGCTCACTTTGTACACTTCTTAATTCTTACCAGGCACGCCTTTCACTATTACCGTCCACAGCAGCAGTGAGCCTATTGAAGTTTTGGCTATTCATAATTGAGATTGAGAACAAACAGCGCAGATTTAGATTAAAGGACAAGGACAGGATTACTACCTATCGGGTTTGCTAAGACACTATTTTTAGGCGCACCGATTCTTCAACCAAATTCCTATATATTTCAGAACGACAATCTTTACTAACTTGCTATCCATGCTAGAAAATAAAATAAAATTACTTCCACGTAATACTACAGCATCTTCTATGTCTTGATATTTTAGTAGCTTGGAGACGCAAGCAGGCCTCAAAACTTAGATTGCTGTTGGCCAATTAGTTCAACAAAACCATTAACCTTGCTCACATATGCAGATGCAAAAGCCTCTACAGCTCTACTAGCACGACACCTGGTATGGCCGCTCTCCAGACATTATAGGAGTAGGCCCCATCCAAATGTACTTCCCTAACTTTCGTGACACGAAAGTAGAGGTGACACGAAAGTAGAGTTATTTTTACGTTGTTGCAAATCATAGTAACCTTAACCAATCTGCTTAAAACGTGACTCCAAGTAACTTAACCATTTAGATATCACAAAAATTACTCCTAGCTCATGCTAAATATTAGAGCTTGCAAACAAAATAATAACAACTGATGGACAATTAGAATAGGCAAAAAATTGATGTACAAGTCACACACCCAAAAACTTTGAAAGGTTTTTGTTATGTTCACGATGAAAAGGCAAACAGCACCAGGAAACCACGATAAAGTAAAATGATTTGAAGAAAATGCCATGTTAAGTTTTGAATTGAACCTGTGAAACAAGATTCCGCAACTGTCGAACTGCCTGTGGTGAGCCGTCCATGAAATACAGTGCCCCAGTCAGCCCAACTCGAACATCGACTCGATTAAGTTCAATTTCAGTCAAATTTATAACCTGAAAACACCAAATTAGATTTAGCTCGGCAGAAGGCCGCTGAGATAGTTCAGGTATTCAAGAAGAAGAATCGAACCTTCAAATGTAGAGTGATTCTCCCATCAGTTGGATCAGCCAAATGATATGCTTCAACGTAGCAAGGATCACTACTGCCTGACAAGGTGTATGCTGCTGGTGGAATCTTAAGAAGAGTGGAGTCTATCTTATTTGAAAGCAGTAGAGTCAGTTCACTGGGGTCAGGCCTCCACAGCTCCAAAATTGCCTTATGAACCAACCCTTCCAGTTTTCGATCCTGAGCTGCAGCGACTTCATAAAACTGAACTGTCAACTTGTGGTGGCTGAATGGATAGTCACCTCTTGCTTCGCTAACCCCGGCCCATCTGAGATAGTCAGCAACTCCCGTAAGTTCAACGCTTTTACAATTTCACATACAACTATTTGTACCTAAGTATCGTAAGTGTGCAACATGAATATTTCTATCTCCAATAAAAAGTTACAGATACGACAAGGAAAGGGTGTAGATTGTTAAAATGGAATTAATCTACTAACTGTAGAATAGCCCAAAATGAGAAAGGAAGACAGAAGTACAGTAAAATGAAAAAGTTCAGCTGAAGACGGAAGGAACACAGGGAATGGGAACTGTATACTGTATATAGGAGGGCTACAGGAAAAAAAAAAAAGAAAGAAAGAAGACGAAGAGAATCGGTACCTATTCTCAGGATGCTGGGTGGCATACTTGATTCTCTGCAAAATCAAGCGGCACTGATGTTTATTGACAGAGTCCGCTAAGGCATTGGTTCTGAACTCCTCTAGTTCTTTGCTAAGTAACTGACCGGCCCTAGCATTGCGTGATCCCAATCGTTGGGCACTTAATAAAATAGCTTGCACATCTTGTAACCTATTTGTTGTCATTGCAGATGAATCGATATTGAACAAAACTTTGTGGATATGTGCCACTATAATGTTTAGGGGATCCTCGGGATCATCAGACAGCAGGGGGTCTAACCCTTCAAGATCAATATGCTCGGCTAGCGCCCAAATAAGACGTGCTGAAATTCTAGGAGTATTCACCTGCAAATAATTAGTATCAAAAGCTGCTTTAGTATTAAGTGAAAGAAATGGAGGACTTCCCAGAATGATACTACTATACGGCTCCGTTAGTGATGCATTATTAGTTACACTAGCATGTGCTAAATAGGATTAGCTCTTTCAGCTTCTAAGGAAACAAACAATGAAAGCTCACCGCAGCAAAAGGTCAACCCAGTTATTGTGAATTATGAGCAAACTGACCAATGTTAAGGTCTCAAACACTAAAGATGTCTTAAGATGAGAGTTAAAAGAATTCGCGGAAATCCTATAATGGTTCAAGAAAAAAGGAAAGTGATCGTATACAGGAATGAACTACTCCATAGTACTTCACATAAAACAGCTTTAACAGCTTGCACCAGATAGGTTAAGTTAAGCTTTAAACAAGGAGTCCCTATACATCAGCACACATCGAATAAGAAATCCGCTTGTATCCTTCAGATACACTAATTTACAAATCGTCATAAAAGTTTAATCAAAAGCTATTATAAGTTTACAAAAAATAGTGAGGATAGCAAGGCTGGAAAACAATTAACTGACTATATACAAACACCAAGTATAAAGTTCAGTCAGGTATTAGCCTAAGCAAAATGCAATGATGTGCAATTATGGAAATCACTGAATAAGTCAAAAGAAGAAACAACCACAAACCTCACGTAGATCTCTCACAAGCTCCCGCTGAAGGTTTTGCAACCGTGTCTCATTCAGAATTTGATCTTGCGAAGCACCATCCTTTACTTTTTTAACTCCCCCTCTCGTATCAAAAATATGACACAGTCTAACAAGCAACTTGAGGTAGCAGTCAACGGCATAAGTTCTACCCTCACAGTTCCACTTCACACAGGGCCTACAAACTTCCACAACTTCGAGAGCTGGCTCAGTCCAATTTAACGCACCATAACCAGTACCATAAGCGAGGGCACCAATGACCCTGCTTTCCATTCCAGAATGTTTTTGCTCGGGGAGCGGTAAGGACAACTGGAAGCAGCTTTCTACCAGCGAAGCAACTAATTCTTCCCTGAACAAGTTTTTGCTCGTTACACTATTAAGATCCTCTTTTATCCTTGAATCTTCGAATAGGGAAGCAATGTCAGTTCCAGGGAGAGGTTTTTGGCCTCTACGAACACTCTCTTTGGCAAAAAGGTCAACACAAAGAGCTGTACGGCAGATACATGCCAATGCGTGCATGCGATCTGATTCAGCCCTCAAGTTTCTTACCATAAGAAGTAATCTCTTGAACAACGACACCTGCAGCACAGATGCCATTACATCAGGTATCTATTGTTGCTATGCAGCAACACCCAATAAAAAAACATTCATCTTCACCTTATTGTTTTCCTCTATATCCTTAACGCTCCAAATATTTCTATTCTCTTTAGTTTTTTTAATCCACCATTCACATTACCATTTCCTAAATGTTATCCAATTTATCCCTGTCAGTGGTAAATGCATTCTTGGAAGAAATCTAAAGCAGAAATTAAAAAATTGTATGAGCAACGGCAATCACAAACTCTTCTAACAGGTAAGAGTTCAAGCTCATACATCAAGAATGACCCCAAACTACACAATATTCCATAACAGGAAGGTAGTATATGTTTGAAAAATTAATGAAAGGCTATACCCCAGACGATAATGATGTCTATGCAAAATTCACAGCATAAGGAGCATAGCTCTTAGATAGGTATTCGTATTATTATCTAGCGAGTCAATATTTTGCCATAGCAGAGCATAGTGCAGACCACAACTACACGAGCCAGAATGAAGCAGCTAATTCCTATTCCTAGTTCACTACACGCAAACAGGAACGACAGTTCAAATTAAGCACTTCAACTAATTTTTGTAGTTAAAAGGGCCAGCTATTACAAACACTCTAAGCTCTTGTCCAACCAAACCTATTGCAGCAAGCATTCATTTTAATTTTCCCTAAAAAAATTTCCTTCAATCTCCTACATTTCTAATTTGAGAAATATTTGATTGTAACACTCCAGTTAAACTGAAGAAAAATGCAAACAACATGCTCGAAAATTCCAGTGAGTTCTTGCTGAAATTGGGAACTGTTGACAGCCGCAGATTCATGAAAGAAAATAGTACAGCTCTGACTTTTCACAATAAATAGTACAACTAATTTTTAGTTTGCCATTCTACCGAGACAAAAAGTAAGCCAGCTATCACATCGATCCAAAGCCGACTTATATCTTGAACTGCGTATACAATTCCTCTGCGATGCCTTGTTTTCAGTCCTCAAAAAATTTTTTTTGGTAAGACTCATATAATACGGTATCCCATAATTTGATAGTGACACCATTCTCACAAGAGGTGAGAGTAAATAGAAATTATTACTTGCACATTATGGAGTACGGAGTACAATCTAACCTATTTGATGACTGACGTCAGTGCCATTTGCTGATATGGCAATAAAGTGGTTACCCGACATTTTGAAATCGATCACCAAATGATTGAGTCAAATCTCAAAACTCCAAGGGTTTAGTGCCGGTTTTGCAATAAGTAAACCCCCCTCACCCCAACATACGTACCAAGGTCTTATTGAATCTAACAGATGGGAGTTTTACTAAACACTACTCGTAAATCAAGCGACGAAGGCGACAGCGTAAGCAAAATCAACAATGCAAACAAAGAACCAAACCTGCATATTAAGATCAAGCAAATGAAGATTAGTAACAGCAGCCCTAACAATACTCTCCCTTGCAGACGAAAACTCTTGTCGATCCCACAGCGTTAAAATCGCAATAATTGACCCTGAAGCCCACTCGGGCTTCCCACCGGGCACATCAGCAAGGTACAACATATTGATCGCAACCTCGAAAATCAACGCAGGATCTAAACTCTCCAAAAACGGCGACAAATGCATCACAACACCTGAAACCCCAACAAACTTCTCAGCATTTCCGGAGACCATTTCTGAACCAACAGTCGTAGATTTCGATGACGACAGTTTTCGAATTGCCTCCACAGACCCAGAAGCAACCGCCTTAACCGCGTAAACCAGGGGAAAAACGATCGCCCTAAAATTCTCCACAGGAAGCACCAACGACCTAGACATCAACGAATTCCTCCTCTTCCACACGAAATCGACCATGGAAGCCACCCAATTGGACCGAATCGCCACGGAATTCTCACTATCAACAAGCTTATCACCCGCCAAACGACTCATCTTCTTACTCTCAAACTCCTTAAACAATCGTCCAACAGATTCAAACGCAACTTTGGAAACCAAATCAGAAGGATCCAACATATTAGCCCCAATTTTAGTCCACCAACTAGAAACCCTATCTAACAAATTAACATTATTCTCACACAAAACGACCAAATCATCTCTGGCGAGAATACAGCCTAAGGTTTCAGTGATAGAACAGCGGAGATTCTGCGAGGGAGAGTCGAAGCACGCGCTGATCTTGGCGTGAGATGTGGTGATGAGGGAAGAGAGAAGGTGAGAGGGGACGGCGGAGAGGAAAGAGAGTGCGGCGGCGGAGACGTCAGCGTCGGGGAAATCGAGGTCGGAGACGATGCCGGAGACGACGGCGTCCCAGAGGTAGGGAGTAAGACGAGGAGAAGATCGGATCAAATCAAAAGCGAGTTTTTTGGAGACGGCGGAGGCGGGGGCGGAGACGATTTCTTCGACGGCGGTTTTGGCGAGGATGGAGGTGTCTCGACCGGCGGCGGATTGTTGGAGGGATTGTAGAAGGGCGCCGGATTGTCGGAGGGCGTCGTTTGAGCGGAGGTCTGCTTGGATCTGTGCGAAGAGTATGTCCATTGTTCACCGGTGGTTGTTGCGGTGGACGGTGGTTGAAGGTGGTGGTTTGGAGTTTAGTTGGGGAGTTGAGTAGTAGTACTACCCGCCCATGGCTTCGTAGATCGGGTCTTTTGTTTATTTAGTTTTGTATAATCATACGGATTTTTATGCCGCTAAATTATTACTACTCCAAACTCCAAAGACACTCTCTCGGACAATTTTAACGACGTCAGTCCTGACAGTAAGACGGCTGATAAAATCACTCATTGTTTAGAAATGTATACGGAGTACAAATTAAAGTAAGACACTTTCTCGTGAGTGGGTGGGTGTTAATAAAGTGAAGTTAATTTAGTTTTTTTATTTGATAAAGTATAAATCAAATTAGAAATGTATACAAATGAATAGAATTGTCAAAAAAAAAATATGTATAAGATCAATTAAAATGGAGAAAATAGTATATATGAGCCATATACAAATTCATTTTTATCATCAAGGATGTCTGGCTCTAATGGTTAGGATTGAGGTATCTAAACAGTAAGTCTCAAGTTCGAAATATTTTCCTCCGTTGTAATGGATTAGTGCTTTCACTTTGACAAAAAACTAATAAAAATTATTAGTCGTGAATTTTTCTAAAATCTTGGGACATATTTTCATATAAAAAATGGTAAATCAAATGCAACATCTATTTTTCATATGATACGTTTGTTTATTAAAACCCTTTTATAAAACTCATTCAACACTATTTTGTGTATATCACTTTTTGACACTATTTATGAGCTTAAGAAATCTTTAAAATTCCTTACAAATATATAAGTGAAAATATAGTCATGCATGATCTTGTTACTTCGTTATCTTAAATAGAATATTAATATCCAAATTTTATAACGTTATACAACGTACAATTATAAATATACAAATACGGTGAGGTCGTCTTATCGTATGAGACATTGAAGGCATAATTAATTTTGAAAATAATAGTGTCACCTTTCATATGTAATGCGATTACGTTTGAACACAGTAATTGTAAATTGACATCGACATTTATAGTCTAGTAGTGTTCAACGAAAATATGATCGAAACATGGTATTGACATGTGTAAGATAAATCATGTGACTAATAATATAATCAATATGAGAGGTGAGAAAAAAAAATACAGAATTAGAGAAAAAAGAGAGAATTAATTAAATAAGGGTTAATTAAATTATTAAAATATGGTGTGTCTCATACTATGAGGCGGTCTCATAGTAGCATTATTACTCTTATAAATATTATCGTTGTAAAATGTGTCTCGGCATGTTTTTTTCAAGAAATAGAGAGGATCGTTACTCCAACTGAGAACCTCTCAGTTTGTTGTTCTCTCCATTACTTATCCATTACAATTAATGGCGAGGATGTACAAGTAATATGGTGGAAAAATAAAGCGCTAGATTTTATATTGGTTTAAAATGTGAATCTGCTTAGCTAATCTTGGATCTTCATTGTCACCCGAATGAAATCACACCCGTTGATTGGTAATGAAGAAAAGGAAAAAGAGATGATTTTGACTGAGGGAGTACCATTAATCTCATTTTGCAATTTTATTTATTTAATCACATTTTTGGATATGTTAACTTTTAACAATTAAAATTACAAATTTACCCTTACTAATATATTCATTTTATCAAAATAACACACACTTTATATTTTTAAATGAAGTTAAGTTAACTACAATACCAATATTACCCTTAATTTTTTTACTTTTTTTTAAAAATTTATTCAAAACGAGAACCTATTATTTGCAGCTTAATTTCAACTCACATAAGTTCAGCTTGTTCACTCTTACAAATTCAACTCCTATACCTAGAAAAGAACATGTCCTAAATTGAAATTTTTTAAACAATTTAAGCCGAAAATGAGGTAGTCGTATCCGAATACATCGCAGTAATAAGTCTTGACATTATAACTTAGGAAAAATCAACGCGAAGCATAACTGCCTTGAGGGGTAAATTTCGATCTTAACCACTAGACGCATTCCTCGGTTCAATTTTGGCTGCTAGAGTTATAGTGTTGTAGTGACATGTAAAAGTCCGTACGTAAAAATAGTGATGTAAATAAATAAAATGCATAGCAATTAGCAAACAATGAGGGACAAGGAGTATTAGAGAAGGGAGCATTGAATTGAAAAGACATGAGAGAAAGTAAAAGAAGAGGTGAGTGGGAAATGAAGGAGAAGCCTCCAAACGACGACGTTTGCCCAGTTTGCTTCACCGACTTCACTCTTCCTTGCCGTACTAACTGCGGCCACTGGTTTTGCGGTAATTCTTCTTCTTCTTCTTCTTCTTCTTCTTCTTCGCTGTTGTCGTAATTTCTGCAACAATTTCTTCTGTAATTCTTCTTGTTTTAGCTATTTATTGGAGTTTTTAGGGTTTGTGCTTGCCTAATTAATTACATAAATGTTGCTCTTGTCCGCTGATTTCGTAGTCGACCACTCGTAAGATTGAATTTCAGAAATTGGTGTGATCAGTCTTCAATTGCTGCTGCTGCCTTTGTTGCTAGCGTTGTCGCTACAAATCACTTTTTTTTTTTTTTTTTTTTTTTTGGTGTCAATCAAGTACACTTTTTTTATTGACTGTAGGGTCGTGTATCTTGCAAGTGTGGAACTATGGCTCTGCATTTCAGCCTTGCAAATGTCCTATGTGTTGCGGCAACATCAAAAGTCTTACTCCTCTCGCTTCCTTAAACGTTGATGGCCAAACTGAAACAACTCTGAAAATGGTGGAGCAATACAACCATCTTTTTCAGGGGGGCCTGGGCGTCCGTGCCATTTTTCTGGTATTTCTATAAAGCCTACTTTTTTTTAGCGTCTCTCTCGTAATATGAGATCACGGAAGATGATTAAACAAAATTGTAGAAAGATTCTTAGCTTTAATGATTCATATTCGCTTTTCTTGATGCTTGCTTTCTACACCATCTGTAAATTCCATTTTTTGTTTGCTACTCCTTGTTTTCGTCTACTTCTGAAGTACTTTTCTTTAGTTTTATCTTATTGTTACACTAATTAGGAGGTTTGGAGAGTGGGGAGTGTTATAATCATATGACTCAGATTAGTAAGGAATGACGACAAGGTTTGAAAGCGATATGGGTACATGTGGAATTGAAGAAAATTTAGATTTGAATAAGGACATCAACTTGGAAAAGAATTATGAATGTTGTGGCTTGTTTCTGTCTTATTTGATTCTTTTTACTCTTTTTCTTTTCTTTGCATCTCTCGTTTCGATAGTCTTACAGTCTTATTTTTCCTCATAAACACCTTTCATTGTTTTTGTGACCTCGGTGATTTGGCGTTAGCTAACGTGAATCGTCATATGACATGACAATGTATGTTAGCCGATTGCAAACCATATTGGGACCAGGACTTGGTTGGTCTAGTTCTATTAGTGTACCAGCAACAGCAGCCTCGGCAGTTGCTGTTTTTGTATACATCTATAGAGCCTGTCATCTTTTGGATGTTCCTTGTCTCTGCTACTTGGTGTTTTTGCATCTTTATCCTGGGTTGCGTGTAGAAAATTATTTGGTGGGTTATTAAATGCTGATTCTAGTGCGTAACAATGATCTAACTGTCTGAGTTTGCTGCTGCCTTGTAAAGGTGGCTGTAGGGAATTCAGAAACATATGTTGTAACAATTCGAAGTAGGCTCTTTGTTTTACATAAAGCTGGAACATCTTTAAGTTACTATATATTCCGATGTTACACTATATATTCCGATATTACACTTTGAGGAATATATAGTAACTTAAAGGCTAACATAGAAATTAAAACCAATTGATGTGCATATATCAGATACGTAAACCTCTCGGCGTGGTTGTATTCATATTTTACACTTTACTAGGTTGATTAAGATTAACTACAAACTTCTATGACTATTGCAATGATTCTTTTTCTTTAAGGCTGCTCATTTTCACTTAGTTGTGCATCTCATCAACTTCTATTGAAGTTGATTGTTAGCGTTTTTGGGGGACTACTGCTATGATTCATATACTGAAATATAATAGAGTAGTTTCCAGGCTGATAATAGCCAAAGCACTCCATCTGTTTGCTTGCCTGTATGACAACACGTATAGGTTATGTATCACAAAAACATTAACGAATATTGTTCCATAATGTCTAAGATTTGCCATATTTTATTGTTTTGGAGAGCAAAAGGTGAGGCTTGTCTATTTTAGTAGTCTTATATATATATAAGAACCATGTGTGTCCCTTAATACGTTATACCCAAAAAGTCGTTTATCTGATTGCCAATCAAGATAAGGATCTGGATGCAACGAGGTATGATTGCATTTTACTTACACAATTCTCGATTTTGACAGAAATTTCGTGAGACGCCACTTCTGGCTAAAAGGATGTTCTGGGAAATGACAGGTCCTGATCAGGGTGACACACAGTTTCTCAAGTGGCGCCTGTTTGCAGTTAAGTCACCCCTCTTTTTTTTTTTTCATAAACTAAGTCGTCCATTTAGTGTGCTATTACAATCTACTCCGCATATCAGCTTATAAGTGTGGAAGGTATCTGGTACAGGAACTCACTTAATCTTCTAAAAACATAAGTCAATGATCTTTTTGTCTCATTATCTTCTATATCATGTTATCTTTGGATATTCCTCCTCTGTCTAGTTGTCCATTGGAGTCTAAGAATGCGTACGCCATGCTAACAGTAATTCGATATAGTAGTGTCATTCTCACTAACTACAAAGAAGTTCTTTAATGATGCTAGTTAAGATTGGTACTGACTTGTGTTTAATAACTCTTAACAAGTAATAAGCTGTGGACAGAATGCCCGCATACCGCTTACTATTTAATTCGTCTGTCGATTTCTATGTTAGCTTCTAATCTTACCTCAACCGAAAGAGAATAAATATGGTTGCGATAACACTAGCCGTAAATGCGACGACCAAGACAAATATGGTTTCGCAACATCATTGTCACGAGCACTACCGTTGCTGATACTAAGTGTTGAAGCCATTATATTTGAATAACCCTTGTCTTTACTAGGGTGATTTAGCAATCAATGATATTTGTTGTGATTAACATCAGTGCTTATATTGTAGAGCACTGGAGTTTTTAAACAAAGCATGAGTCATGACCCTAGCTAAGTTAAATTAGGTATGCTAATATAGTAGATACTTGAGCTATTTAGTCCTAAGATCATGCTACTAAAGATATTCAACACTAAAATTCCTAACTTCAATATAATCAATGATAAAGCTAGGAGAAATTGGATAATGTTATTAGTGAAAGAGAGAGGAAATTAGTACAAGAATACAACATCAAAGGTTGTGAATATAGAAAATAGACAAGATTGACCCTTTAAATACAAAAGTAAATGCTAACCTAGTATTTCATGTTTCCTTGGAGCAGTCCTTGATGTTTGGACTTTGGAGTATATCACTTTCTGGATCATGTCCATATTTTTAAAGCAAAGTAATGCAAGTGTGGGAACTGGTAAAGGTAACTGCGATATTGAGATCTTCTATTCAGTGGCAAACAACACAATTAGTTCAATCATGTTTGGTAAACTATTGTGGCTGGATGTTAATGAAGACACTTAAAACGAAAATATGCTTAAGATGTGAAGTTTAAGACTGCCTAGCTGGTGCTCTTTTGTTTCGAAAATGAACAAACCGTTGATGTGCGGTATTCCATCGTGTTCTTGAAGCTTGATCTTGGAATCGTTCAGCGCTGTTTGCTTTCGGTTGTCGTGGTTTGATCACAATACACCCTCAAACCGTGGTCATGCTGGTTATGCTGACCTTCAAAACCTTTGATAAATTGATTGCATATGGGTGTCAGTGTGTCACAGCTAATTTAAAACTATGCATTGGTTTGCTTTTTCTGTCACGTTCTTGGGTTGTGTTCTATTCCTTTGATCTTCTTCTCTCTTGAGCTGAAATTGCGTTCATTCTTGTAACTCCAACGTAGTCCTCTTGGGTTGGAAGAGAAGGATTAAAAGGGGTGCATTGTTCGATTTTGGCTTGTTAAAGGGATTTTTTTTTTCCTATTTTCTTATTCAAGATAAAGCTGGGAATTTTGAAATGTCTGCATGCATGTTTTTCTAAGTTTCTCGTTAGTTGTTCTTTATCACAGGGTTGAGCATGAATCTTTGTTGTAACTTACACCAGAGTTGGATCTGAATTGCCAAGATAGTCCCTCTTAACATAAAATTAATGGGGAAAAGAGCGTGCTTCATTGAGAATCAGACATTTTTCATGCTACGGTGTCTGTTCATCAGTTAAATTTCCTTGTTGTTTGCAGATGGTTTTGGTACTTCTATACATGATTAGTCCCTTTAACTTCATTCCCCCAGGTATGTTGTTCGATACTTTATATGAATGCTTGAATTCATTTCTAAATGAAGCGTGTTTTGTAAATTCCTCATTTGATTTGAGAATGTCGCCTGCATATTGCAATATGTCAAGTGTTTATGCATTTAAGAGAATTAAAATCTTGAAATCTCTCTGTATTGCTTAGTATACGATACACTTTCACCTTGGGTCATTTTGAAATCTCTCAGTATTAACAACATATGAGTTAGGCCGAGCCCCTTACCCCACAATTGCAGCCTATGAGGAATTGGGTCAATGTCGTTGTCTTCATACCTTAGTTTAAAAAGCGCACTTCAGGCGTGCTTAGGGGCAAGCAGCGAGGGGCCAACTAAAACGCCGTGAGGTGCCAAAGGCTCACCCGAGGCGCATTATTGTGTAATTTATTATGTATACATTTTTCTCTTGGAGTCTTGGTTTTTCTATCTTACCTTTATATTTTCCTTTATAACCTTAAACTTCACCTAATTAAATGTTAGATCGTTTTAATAGAGAATAAAATGGCACTTGTAACCCAAATTTACATTTCAAAATAATGAAAGTTCATTTGCAATCTTAGTGCGCCTTGTGTCTAAAAAGCATGCGTCTTCATTTCGTCCCTTGATCCTCGTCACGCTGAGACCCTATCGCCTTGGTACACCCTGCGTCTTTTTAAACTAAGCTCTATACATGACTGCGACGTCTTTTTACTACTGTTCAGTAATGCTAACGTGAGGCGGTCTTTCTCCACTGAGCTTAGTTACTTTAGGTTCTCCTGAACAAGTTTTCATTCTACAAAGAGATCTCACCGACTAATTATTTTTGCAACCCCTTGTTTAGATGAAGGAATTTAAAGAGTGGGAGAGATCAGTTTTTGTTGTTTGATTAGTAAAATACTTCGTACAACATCGGTAGAATTTGGAAAGAAACCACCATGACGTCCAAAACAATGACGGATGACGGTGAACACTGTTCACGTGTGTAACTGACCTAACGGAGTCTCATTTATACAGGTGTTAACATCATTCACTTTTGTAACGGCTTTGCCGGGCTTATGGTCAGCTTTCTGAAATTGGTTGGCTTCTACACCAGATGGCGGTCTGCGCAGCGTGCCAGGCAGATGGCTGCTCAACATTTGGTTATATGAACATTCTGAAAATCGACAGAAGGTTATGGTGTCTGTTCTTATGAGGGGAAGTTTGTTCCTAGGGAAACGTTGGTAGTGTTGATAATGTATAAATCTGCAGAAAGTTATGTAGTTCTTGATCGTATAAATATGTGTAAGTAGTTCACGTCAATGTCCGTGCCAACAAATCAGTTGGATATACCTGTTGTGCTGCGGAAGGTTCCCACGAGTTGTTACTTGTGTGTCTTGAAGGCCCAATGTATCTGTTAGCATCGTCTTAGGAGGTTTTCTAGGCAATAGTTTTTCGTGACTGATTCAGGGCTCGAAAATGAGAATGATAATACTTGTGCCAAAAAAAAAAAAGGAGTTTGCCATGGTGAAGGATGTCGTCTCGAATTAGGAGCTCTTGCGCGTTCAACCACCATTTGTGCGCATATGAAATTATGAATATCAATCTAAACTCTACTTGGGAGTACTTGGACCCTCTCGATAGAATTAACATTTCAGCTTTTAAGATAAACACGCAAGTATGACCGACCAATCAAACAAACTAAATTACAACTTCATGTGAATTTAATGAAAATTTTATATCGTTTCAAAAAAAAAATGAAAATTTTATATTGTCATATTGAACCAATTGATGTGTAACTTTACTTTATGATTTTCCGTATACGAATTTTACTCACGTCGTATACTTTAGTTTTCGTTCCTTACCTTTTTTTACTCCCATAATATACAAAATTCTCTCTTTTATTTTTTCAAACTTTTCTTAACCTAAATTCATATAATTTTTCAATTATTTCAATTACTATATTTAGGTTAATTTTATACAATGTAGTAATTCGATTCATATGTTAATTTTATTAATCTTGATGAATTTAGGTTGAAATTTGAGGTAGAGTTTATATTAAGTTGGAAATTGGGCGGTTGCCGGCAACGGGAGGCGGCGGGAGACAGCGGGAAGCGGCGTGATGTGGTGGTAGGCGGCGTAGTGTGGTTGTAGGTGGCCGGAGCAAAGCCTCCGATTTGGGCTGTTTTTTTTTTTTGTTTTTTTTTTTTTTTTTTTTTTTTTTTCACGGGTTGTTATTTTTGAGTCTTTATTTTTTTACGCTTCAAGACTCCTATTTAAAATTTTTAATCTCGTAAATGGTTTATTTATGAAAGCAAAACATTCATTCATAAGTTATAACGTATAACATAATATTTCGCATCAAATTGTATACCAATTAGTCTCCCTTAAAACGGGTTATATCCGTTTCATTAATAAAACGGATAGTAAATCTACCATATATTATAATAAATGAACGGTATTGATTTTCCGTATACGGATTTTACTCCCGTTATATACTTTTTTCACTTGATTTTCCAACTATACCCTTTTTACTCTCAACATATACAAAAAAAATAACAATGAATCAACAAGCTACTCCGATCCGACCACCATCACCTCCGGCCACCACCGAGTTCGACCACCACCGTACCGGTCGCCCACCACGCCGGAGTTCACTGCCGGCTACACATGGCGGTCTCACCCTCGCCGGTGACCGGTCTTACTTAGTTACCCACAAAACTCACAAACTAACACAATAACTACACCACCATATTGACCACCAAGCCCACCCACGTCGGCGCCGCCACCTCCGACCACCCTCTCCGGCCGCCGCTACCGCCTCCCGCCACCCTAAGTCGGTGCCTACCGCCGCCCCAAGTTCTTCCTTATGCAAACCCTAATTTTGATTTTAAATTAAATCCATTTAGAATTAATAAAAATTGATAATTTAATGACAATAATTGAAATTGAAAGTGATTATTACTTCATTGAATTGTTTATTGAAATTAATAATTGAATAATTGAACAATTGATTGAATTTGATTAAGAAAAATTTGGGGAAAAAAAAGAGAGAATTTGTATACCATGGGAGTAAAAAAGGGTAGGGTTTGGAAACTAAATGAAAAAAGTATACAACGGGAGTAAAATCCGTATACGGAAAATCAATTACGTAAATGAATACCTTATAAATATTCTTTTTTACCTTTTCAAACCCTCTCTCCACCCCTTTTTTTTTTTATGCAGTAAACATTCTTCCTAATTTTTATGCAGTAAAGGTAATTCCTTCAACCTAAAATTTTAATTTTTGGTCTAATTTGTTCATTATCTCTAAAAAGTTGTCATCAATTTGTATTTGTTATCCATTTTTGTAGAAGATGGTCAAAGGTAAGTAAAAGAATGATGTTCCTAAACAAAAGATATGTTTCTAAACAACGCCGGCGAAACCAAAGAGTCGTCTGCGAGAGTGACGGCGCCGAGTCAGGTTTGAATAGTCATTTTAATGTATATTTAACATGTTACTCCATATTTCACAGCAAACTACTTGAGGGTAACATCTGATCTAGAGCAATTTGGTGTTTGTAATTTGATAGTTTAATATTATCAGTTCTAATTGTGACTTTGTAATTTTTGTAGATTAACTTAAACATGCAACATAATTAATTACCGTGGTAACAAAATGAATATATGGGGTAACGAAAAGGTTTTATTTGTAATAAATTGATTTTATTTTTCAAAGGTTACAGAATGAATAGTTGTGGTAACAAAATAAATATATGTGATAAAAAAAAAAGTTTATATTCAATGTGATTGTAAGTTGGTTTTGGAATATGTAAACTATAATTTTATAAATTTTGGTCACCGACTTAAAGTGGTGACAAAAATACTTATCGTGATAACAAAATGTATGATTATGGTAACAAAATACAAAAGTGATATGATTAAATTGATTTGGTTGTGTAATGTATTTGTTTTCCGTATCAGAGAGAATTAACTTAAATATGCAACATAATTAATAACCGTGGTAACAAAATGAATATATGTGGTAACAAAAAAGTTTTATTGGTAATAAATTGATTTTATTTTTCAAAGGTTACAAAATGAATAGTTGTGGTAACAAAATAAATATATGTGATAAAAAAAAGTTTATATTCAATGTGATTGTAAGTTGGTTTTGGAATATGTAAACTATAATTTCATAAATTTTGGTCACCGACTTAAAGTGGTGACAAAAATACTTATCGTGATAACAAAATGTATGATTATGGTAACAAAATACAAAAGTGATATGATTAAATTGATTTGGTTTTGTAATGTATTTGTTTTCCGTATCAGAGAGAATTAACTTAAATAGGCAACATAATTAATAACCGTGGTAACAAAATGAATATATGTGGTAACAAAAAAGTTTTATTGGTAATAAATTGATTTTATTTTTCAAAGGTTACAAAATGAATAGTTGTAGCAACAAAATAAATATATGTGGTAAAAAAAGTTTATATTCAATGTGACTATAAATTGGTTTTGGAATATGTAAACTATAATTTCATAATTTTTGGTCACCAACTTAAAGTGGTGACAAAAATACTTATCGTGATAACAAAATGTATGATTTTGGTAAAAAAAATACAAAAGTGTTACGATTAAATTGATTTGGTTGTGTGATTTATTTGTTTTCCGTATCAGGGAGAATTGAGATGGAGCTTGTCCTCCCAAAGAGAGGTCGAAGAAAGAAAAAATCAAGCGAAGGACATGCATGGAGGAACTAGATGATCAAGTTATATATGTTAAATAAACAGAAAAATTCTTATTATTAAAGACTTTGATATATTAGATGACACAAAATTTACACTATCCAAATGACTTTAACGTGGTTACAAAAGTCAAATACATGGTAGCAAAATAACTTTATTTGGTAACAAAATGGTTACAATAAAAATTATTGCGACAATGGTTAAAAAATGACATCTGATGGTAACAAAATGAACTTATAGTACTAACAATATGACAAATCTATTTGATGGAGTGATACATAGTTAACAAAATCATAACATGTAATGTTTGACGTAATGATAAAATAGTATTTACATTTAAAAAAAATGAGATGTGATAACAAAATAAATACTACAAATATAAACATTTTTTTTTTAGTATATATGAAATTACATTGGTAACAAAAAGTATAATTCTAGTAACAAAAATGTTATTTAGTGGTTAACAACTTTTATTGGAGAGAATAGAGGTTGTAATTAGATTAATTAATTTAATTGGGTTAAAAATGGGTTATATTTGAATCCGTTTTACAAGATTGCTTAAATGGATTGTTTGCAACCGTGTTGCAAGTAAGAATTTGTAAAACTTCTAATTAACTACACCTTTATTTTCCTTGTAGAGATCTGCATAGTGGGTGACGAAATGAAATTTATTTCGTTCAAAGACGTACCTGTAATAATAAAAAAGAAAAACTTGATCAGATGTCGTTTTGGTTCCAACACGTACGTATGTACGTAGTAATAAAAACCTAAGTAAACAAACTTACCCTATTAAAATTTTCTAGGGTTCAAAAACCTAAAACTCAATTGAAATAGTTTTTTTTTTTTTTTTTATCCCCAAATTTCAAGAAATCTTGCAACGTTGGCGACCATGGTGAGTTCGGCGGGTGCATTGCTAGCGATGTTGAACGAAAGTCATCCATCTTTAAAGCTTCATGCTCTTACTAATCTCAATACTTTCGTTCAATTTTCCTGGCCTGAGATCTCGACTAGATTATACTCCCTCTATTCAAATCCATTGACATCCCTTCCTTTTTCACATTTGTCGAGACACATTTTGTAACGATAATATCTATAGTTTTAAATTGTATAAAAATGTAAAAATTTGATATTAATGTTGTACTTATGAAAACGAATAAAACACTATCTCACATGATTACATTTTTATTTATACATTACGAGTTATACCGAATATTTTTCACCTATGTGAATAGTGTCAAAAAAGAAGGGATGCTAATGGATATGAATGGAGGGAGTACATGTTTAACTTTGCAAATCCTCGATCAACCACCACTACAACATTTAAGCATTTGAGCCACAAACTATGCCTCGAAAAATTGTACTACGTGGCTTTTTTTTCTACTCTAAATTTTAAAAGTTAGTTATAAAATATATGACAAGCCTACTTGCACTTACATTTGCATTGGAGCCATATGATGGATATAAGGATTTTAATTTTGATTGCACCCTTGCGGAGATTTCAAATAACAAAAACGAATTCATTTGAGATATCAATTGCCACATTTTTTTTTTTTGTGAAGCTAGAGGTGATGACCGCCAATTGAGAAATTTCGCGACTCTTCAAGAACTTTGTCATTGGTTAGCGAAGACTGGGAAATCAAATGTTTATTTTCTAATTGACAGATTAATACAACTTGTTTTGACGCTCCCTGTTTTTACGGCAACAACAAAAAGAGCATTTTCTGGGATGAAGATTATGAAAACTAGGCTCAGAAATATGATGGAAGATGAATTTGTTGCAGATAGGTTAGTGATTTATATTGGGAGAGATATCTCAAAATCTTTTAGCGTGAAATCTATTGTTGATGAATTCAAATCGTTAAAAGATCGTCGAGTATTATTTAGTGTTTAAGGTTAAGTAGTTAGTATATAAACTAGGCAAATATTTTATTTCAATATAAGGTTTAATTAGTCATTATGTTACGATATTTTTTGGCCCACCTGATAATTTTTTTTTCAAAATCAATCACTGCAGAAAATCAAATGAATATTGTTCAAAAATCATTTTTTTATGAATTGTTTACATTATAGCCAAGTCCAATGTAAAATTACTCAATAACAATTTCACCTATAAATATGCTATTGCCATACTTCCGTTCATATTAAACACTTCAATCTCTACCATATAAAAATAATACAGATACACCACCTCTTCAAGTCAAAGAATATTTTTTCCCAATTCAGTTCCCTATTAAAATTTCTAGGGTTTAAAAACCTTAAAACTCAATTGAAATCGATTTTCTTTCTTTATCCCCAAATTTCAATCAAATCTTGCAACGATGGCAACCATGGTGAGTTCGACGGGTGCGTTGCTGGCGATGTTGAACGAAAGTCATCCATCTTTGAAGCTTCATGCCATTACTAATCTCAATGCTTTCGCTCAATTTTTATGGCCGGAGATCTTGACTAGATTATACATGTTTAACTTTGCAAATCCTCGATCAACCACCACTACAACATTTAAGCATCTAAGCCACGGATTATGCCTCGAAAAATTGTACAACGTGACATAATTTTATCTAGTCATAGAACAAAAGAAGCTTTTTTTTCTACTCTAAATTTTAAAAGTTAGTTATAAATTGCTAAATCAATTATAACTAGTGATGCGGCCGGTGAAAATCACGGGGCGTTGATAAGTTCTGTTTTGAGTTTTTGTTGTGTTTTTTCATTTCTTTATTCAAGCTATTTATTCAACCTGTGATGTGCGCTTTTTGCTTTTGGTTTGCTCATATATAGCAGATGTATATGAATTAAAAAAATTGGTTGAAATCTTTTAAACTTTATGGATGGTCTTAATAACATTGCATCCAGAATTAAATGAAGACTAAATTATAGTAATTTCGATTAAATAAACAACATTTCTTAAAAAAATCCAAATGAAGATATGCAAGTGATTAGGCATAAAATACGCTCTCTCGAGTCAATATTAACCTTAAGCAGGTTTAGCGGGCTCTCGCAACTTACTAAACCTAACTCATCAAATACGCGTAAGTCTAGTTTCAATTAGGCTTTCGATCGTAAATTAAAACTACCAAGATTCAATTCAATTTAGGCGCCCCTAAGTTCAATTGATAATATAAACGCGTAGGAAGAAATCAACTTGCACATGTTCAATTAATTAAAGCAATTAAAACATGTTCCCAAATCAATAATCACAAATTCCCCTAAACCCTAATTAGAAAATTAGCTATGCATAATTAGAACTAAAACAAAATAATAATTAGGAATAATTATCAATTATAGCCACATAAAAAGTCGAATTTTGAAATTACAGCCACTTAAAAACTTTTTAATATTTTACAGCCACAACCGGAGTTCCGTTTAGAATTTACAGCCAAAACGGAGCTCAAACATACTTAAATGAATTAAAATCTCAGAAATTCAAACTTGAAGCCCAAATTTTATGTAAAGAGACGAAAATGCCCCTCTCTCTAATATTACATCAAACTAGTGGTTAAATTTGCTTATAAAGGTTATTTTCAATCTCAAATCAATAATTAGGGTTTCTCTCTTCCTAAAATTTTCAATTTCTCTTAAAATTTCAGCAACCATGTCAGACCGTAGCTGTGAGTATACTTACAAAGAGGTGAAGAAATGCTACTGTGGTCACTCTATTATTGTAAGAAAGTCAACTGAAAACGCATTCAAAAACCCCCAAAATTGGTCAATTCTGGAAAAAAAAGTAGGGTTCCCACTCAACACATTCATCTCAGACCATATGCAAGTCGAAAATCAACAAAAAATTAGGGTTTTAGGGAAATCAAAAGCCAAATGCGACTTGACGAAAACATAGATAAGAAAACGTCACATTTTTTTGTTGGAGATGCTAATTAAACTTCAATGATCAACGACAATGGAGTAACAATGCTTTTATGGAGTTTTATTTTGTATTTTTGATGTTCCAAAAAACTAAAGGTTTGTCAGGAGTATAGAACGTAGACTGTAAAGTAATGTTTAAATGAAAGGGATGAATTAACAATGAAGAGATGAAAAAGAAAGATGAGCAAAAAGAGAAAGCCACAATGATAAAAAAAAAAAAAATGATCACCTTAATTAAAAAAAGAGAAGAGGGAAGTCAAATAGTCCGTGGATGCCACTTAAATGAAGGGCAAAACGGTCCGTTCGTCTTATTATTCGCCGGAAAATGAAGTTGGATGCAATTTATAAAAAAAACGACTTTAGTGGCTGTATAATGTTAAAAAAATTTAAATTGGCTGTAATTGATAAATTCGACTTTTTATGTGGCTGTAATTGACAATTAACCCTAATTATTATTAAACATGATAAAAGAAGAGCAATTGAAATTAAACCTGAAATAAATCTTGAGTTAAAGTAAAGATCCAATCTTTCAACTAAACTAATTATTGAGAGTTTTTAATGAGAAAAGAAACTAAGTCTAAAACTAAAACAGTAAAATAAAGCGTGAGTTTAAGTCTAGGTCGAAATTAGGTATTTATACAACTTTCCAAAGATTAACTCGGACAAGAATAAAAAACCGACGAAAATAGCCTCTTGGCCGGCCGACTGGCCGCCGATCACTCATGACCGGTCGGTCCCATCAATTGGGCTGGGCCTCTTCATTTATCATTGAAAGTCTCGTGTTCCACTTGGGCCTTGATCCAAAGCGTCTTTTATTCTTACCCCGAGCTCTCGTATAAGCTCGAGCTTGGTCTTGAGGTCTCGGTACTCGTGCATGCTTCACTCGACTCGGGTTTTGGCTCAGGACCGCCAAAACCTGCAAAATATAAATAGGAACAACAGTACCGCAATGTAAAGCAAATAGCTCGTAAAACAATAACGATCTCAAATAAAAGTAAGCTAAATGCAACTAAACCGGGGGCATATAATCTATATAAAATGCACACATCAGAAACTAACTAAAATATCAAGCATTATAAATTATAAATTTCATTATACAACCATAACTAATGAGTTGATTTGAGAATAAGATAATCAATAAATCTTGTATATCTTTTTTATCTTTCACGTGATGTATTCATTAGTTTTTGTTATTGGTTTTGTACTCAAGTTTTTTCAATGCGAACTTCAAATCTTGAAATTTAAATATAAATCTGCAGCATACAAATAAAAGATGATCATCATGAAATTAAGCTATGTTTAAATACAAACATGATAATGAAGAAATAAAACTGCTTAAACTTAAACATTCTTATCAAATCAAATACGCCGTAAAAAATAAAAACAACATAAATCGTAATCATAATTAAAGCATAATAAATCAAAACTATTTAACGTATTACCTAGGATGATGAATCTAAATTTCTTGATGTATATATACAAATGGGTTGAAAACTTACTACGATAAAGCTAACTTAGATATCCAACATTATAAGTTATTATAACTATTATTATATAACCATAACTAATGACTTGATTTAAGAATAAGATAATTAATAGATCTATATCTCTTTTACATTTCAGGTGACATATTCATTAGTTTTGCTATTGATTTATTTTGTAACCAGTTTTTTCAACGAGAATTTAAAATCTTGAACTTAAAATTTAAATCTACAACATACAAAGAAAAAAAAATTATCATGAATTTAATGACGTTGTGTTTAAATAACAAACATGGTGACTAAGAAATGAAACTGTTAAAAATTGAACACGTTTATCAAATCAAATACACCTTAAAAAATAGAAATAACACACATCATAATCATAATAAAACATAATTAGCTAAAGGAATAATCGCCAAAAATAATCCGAACCGATCCTCTTATTCCATAAATAATCCGAACTTGAATTAATCCACGAATAATCCTAACTATTGATGTATCATTCTAATAATGTACTTTGGCCAATTTTAATCAACTCTAACACGTAAAAAAAATGGTGAAACCGACTCTAACTTTACCTTACTCTTATTTTAAGTAAAATTCAAACCGGTTTCACCTCTTTTATTATCGATTAAAGCAGGTTAAAATTGGCCAAAGTACATTATTGGAATGGTACTTCAATAGTTGGGATTATTCGTGGATTAATTCGAGTTCGGATTATTTATGGAATAAAAAGATCAGTTCGAATTATTCTTGGCAATTATTCCCTCTGTTCCAATGAGATAGCCCCATAAACCCACTTTTTGTGAGGAGAAAAGTGGGGCCATGAGGCTATCTCATTGGAACAGAGGGAGTAATCATAAACTAAAACTATTTAAATAGTACCTATGAAGACTAAACTAAAATTTTGACATATATATACAAAAAGAGTTGAAAATTTACCTAAAAATTATCTAATGTATCATAATTAAATAAGGAAATTATTGAATATGAGGGTTATATTTATTTAGAAATGTGAAAAAGTGGGGGTAATATGGTAATTTCCAATGCTTAAAGTGGATGAATATGAAACTGGGGCTAAATGAATGAAAATTCCGTAAAAAGAAACTGGGGCTAAATGAATAAAATGGAGGAAGTATGAATTACTATATTTCTTTTGCTCTTTTTTCCTCATATTTTAAAATATAACTTACTTACGTATATTGTTTTCCTTAAATTATTTACTAAATTAAACATGGTTTAAGACAACAATATCTATACTTCAATTTTAGTATCCTTATATTTATGAGGATTCAAATTACAGATTTTGGAAACATTTAACTTTAACTTCGTTAAATTAATTAATTTATTAATTTTTTAAAATTAATTAATAATTAATTTTAATCTGCTACTATAATAATTTAATTATAAATTTCCAATTTTAGAATTCTATAAAATACCATACTTCTTTTGCTCTTTTTTCTCATATTTTAAACTATAACTTACTTATATATATTTTTTTCCTTTATTTACTATGTAAACAGGGTTTAAGACACCAATATCTATTAGATTTTGGAAACATCTATTTTTTATTTTGTTAAATTAATAATTTGGTGCTACTATATACGAAGTATATATATATTACGGAGTGGAGTAGCTTTTAAACTCAATTGAAATCAAACTTGTAAGGATGGCCACCATGGTGAGTTCGGCGGGTGCCTTACTGGCAATGTTGAACGAAAATCATCCAACTTTGAAGCTTCATGCACTTACGAATCTCAATGCTTTCGCTCAATTTTTCTGGCCGGAGATCACGACTAGTATTCCTCAGATGTAATTACTTGTTTTCACACTTAATTTTGTGTTTTTAATTGTTTGGATTGTGTTTATTAGGGTTTGTTTTTAGTACGAATTTGTTGTTGTATACTTTTGTTTTGCTTGATTTGGTGTTAATTAGGGTTTGTTAATTACGATGTTTTTGTTCATTTTTCGTACCTTCCTCACTGTTCTGGAACAAAATAGGTATTATTTTGTGTTTTTATATGTTTTAATTATGTTAATTAGGGTTAGTTATGGATAAAGGTGTCGATGCTCACTGTTATTTGTCGAATTTTTGATCCAGTTTCTGTGTTTGCTTGCTGTTGAGTTTTAAATTAATTGCTTTACAGCTAGTTCGAGATACAAATTTTGAGGAACTTGTAATTGTGTTTCGATTTTGCTTGTAAACAATGGGTTTTGCCCCATATTATACCTTTCGATTTTGTAGTTGTAGTTTTCGTTAACAGTGGTGTGCTGGATTCAGCGAATCAGGGATCCTGTTGGTCTTCAGTTTGATAAGCGATGTTCACCACTCTTATGGTTTCAGACTTTTTCGGTGTTGACGGTTTTGTGAACTCCATTGACGGGGTTGAGTGGACGCCTAACTCATAAGGTGTCAAAACTGTCAATGGCATTTACCTTCGAGCTGTGGAACATTACTCACAAATTAGGGCGAGTAGGTAGGGAATGGGTTAAGAGTGGATAGGGGATAGTACACAACATTACCTCGCAATTTTTCCGGGCTTCTCTTTTAAATGCTTGGTCGATTGAACTGACTGACTAGTGACTACTATGCTAAAGCTAAGAGAACCAGGCCGCTTTGGATTTTTGGTGATAATATTTTAATATGAAAGAATACCATAGAGATCAAAAATTTCACACAAGTACATGATTGACATGTCCACTGCAGCAATCTTAGTGAACTTTTACTTCGTAGATTGTAGATCGAACCCTTTGTGTTTGAACTGGAAACTTTAATTTATCTTTAGTTCGTTTCTGAATGAACCTAGCTTCGTGTGCTAGTGCTTTTTCTAGGTTTGTTTCTTGTGCTACGACCATCAAGTATCTTTTTGAGATGTACCTGAATGTGACATTATATCCATCTTGTCTACATTAATTTTTTTTTTTTAAAATTTTGTAAGGTATGCTCTAAATTTATTATTTGGTGCTTAATATTCATTGTGAACAATTTCATTCCCTTGTTTTCAGTGAAAGCTTGTATGAAGATGAAGAATTCTTGGAGAGGAAACTTGCAGCATTAGTCGTCTCTAAGGTAATCTTAACCTTCACCCTTGTGTTGTTACGATGAAGATTTTAGGGGAGTAGTAGGACTGATTCAGCATGTATCAGTGTTAATATGCATTCATGTTCATTTATTGTATACTTGATCTGTTTTTTTCTGGCTTTTTGAATTTTTGATTTTTCATGGCATTAAATCGATGCCACTAACCCCTCCGTGCTGTGCTTTTTATTGTGTGAATTAGTAGTTGGTCGACTTAATTTTTGACATAATTTTTAATTTTGATTCTTATTTTTATAAGGCCAAGATGTGGCGTTAATTTTGGGTACAAAGGCCTAAGATGGAAAAACAAAATAAAGGTAAGGATAAAAGGGGCTAGGAAGGGTAGAGTAAAGAATGAGAAAGAAAGAATTGAATTTGCATAGTAGGTTGCCACAAGTGTACCTCAATTAGTTATTTGTCGTTTGTCTTATGGCCATATTTTGCTTCAACGTCTTGAACCTTACCTTGCCATATGCTGAGTCTAAGCTATGGAGAAATGCCGCTGTTGTATCATTTATAGCTGTAAAACTGCTGAAGCAGAGTGGACTGATAAGTGGATTGTGTATTTGACATTAGTTCTATGCTCCAATTTATATTTCAACCTAGTTTTGCTGTTTAAAATCAACACTTTAATATCCATCTTCTTTAGATTCTGTTAACATGCATTCATCATCTTTCTTGTTTTACCATTTTTTTAGGATTGTGCAATCAAGCTATCTGTCATAATTTCCTTTTACTCCATGGTATTGCAATGATATTCTCATTTCCATTTATTTCTCAGGTTTTCTATTTTTTGGGCGAACTGAATGATTCTCTATCATATGCACTTGGGGCTGGACCTTTGTTTGATGTTTCGGAGGATTCTGATTATGTCCGAACCCTTCTTGGTAAAAGGCTTATTGCCTGTTCTCCTTAGTAAAATGTTTTCCTTTTTTTTTTTTTTTTTTTTTTTTTTTTTTTTTTTGGGCTGTGTAGTCCTCATACCACCAATTACTGATGAACAGTATATGGCTGAAAGGTGGCTGCCTTTGTCTGATTTACTGATTGTGTTTCCTCATTTCCTCAGACAAGGCCATTGATGAATATGCCAGTCTGAGAAATAAAGCAGCTGATTCAATTGAAGAAGCTACAAATATTGATCCTAGGCTGGAGGCGATTGTGGAGAGAATGTTGGAGAAGTATGTTCTTGTTCTCCATTATATATGTTGTTACCATGCTTTATTGTTGTAAATCTTATCATTCTGCGTTGTAGATGCATTTTGGATGGAAAATATCAACAAGCTATGGGAATGGCAATTGAATGCCGAAGACTTGATAAACTCGAGGAGGGAATTATGAGAAGTGATAATGCTCCTGGATGTTTGGCATACTGTATCAATGTCGCCCATTCCTATGTTAATCGTAGAGAATATCGTCGGGAGGTATGAATCTTATTATAATTGACTACTTGTATTTATAGTTGATAATTGATCTGCCTTGTTCATGGTCATTCTCTTTTAAACTGAAACATTCTAGAGCTACAAAGATACGGAGTAGTTAATTAAATAGCTAAAAAAAAAAAGAGAGAGTTATTAGATCGGCCTGCTTATTTCCAACTTGTGAACTTAGCCGATACAAAGCTATATGATATCAACCATTTCTTCCGATTCAGCTCTTCGATTTATGATTTATCATTCATGGACGCTGATAAGATCCTTCCATCTACATTTACCAGCACCTTAGAATGCTATAACCATAAACTTAGGTAAGGGCGATGTTCAAACGAGGAATAATGATAAGTGAATGAAGTGATGGTGCTTCATCTGAGGCATCCATTTGCACATCCTTGTATCATCCATCTCCCCCTTGCTTCTGACCGAAGCTTGAGTAGTCTTATATTGCGTTGCTGTAACCAGTGGAGCCAGCATTTTGTACTGCAGTAACGGGAAATAGATGATTGGAAACGGAGCCAACGAAGGCATTCTTGTGGGTTATTTATGTCTGTGCCTTTTTGTGTTTCAGGTGCTTCGTCTGCTCGTTCGAGTTTATCAAAAGCTTCTGTCTCCTGATTATCTAAGCATTTGTCAGTGTCTCATGTTTCTGGATCAACCTGAAGGTGTTGCTACTATTTTGGAAAAGCTTCTTCAGTCTGAGAGCGAGGATGATGTTTTGCTTGCCTTTCAGATAGCTTTTGATCTTGTGGAGAATGAGCATCAGGCTTTTCTTTTGAATGTAAGGGATCGGCTTCCCAAGCCTAAGTCTCAGCTTTCAGCGCAGCCAATAACAACACCAACAGAGTCCAGTCAAACTGAAACTGCTAATACCTCTGATGATGTGCAAATGAATGATGGGTCTCTTGCTGTGAGTGAGATGGATCCTCTTGAAGCTAAATATGCTCAAAGATTAACAAAATTAAGAGGGATTTTGTCTGGGGAGACTTCAATTCACTTGACTTTACAATTCTTGTATAGTCATAACAGGTGTGTTGCCTTTATTACTTTCAACATTTATAATAATACCTGAATTGTTATCTGAATGTGGATGTGAATGTTGTGGCGGTAAGTTCTGAATGTTTCCTGTGTCAGTTATGCCTCCACTTCTTAAGATCTAGTCGGTTGTATCGCGCTTTCATCAATTCTTACAATTGTCAATATTTGGCTGATAGTTTTTTCCCTAAAATAACTAGATTAAGTTGTGGAATTATGATATTTTGATTGATAAATCACTTGATGCCGTTTAATATCTAGGACTTTTCTATGGCCTTTTGGGCATTTATAAAAATACATAACGCTTGCCTAGAATTCTGTCAACAGCCTTTGCGCAATGTAAGTTTTGCATATTTTATACCTTGTTGAGAACCGCTCTAACTCTCCTGTTGGAATCCCTTGACGTAGATCGGACCTTCTTATTCTGAAGACTATAAAACAATCTGTTGAAATGAGGAATAGTGTTTGTCACAGTGCTACAATTTATGCAAATGCTATTATGCATGCTGGTACAACAGTGGACACATTCCTGAGGGAGAATTTGGTAATACATCAGCATTCCTCTTGGTGATAACAGTATTGTGTTGGTTTGTGTCAGGGTTTCTGTTGGGTGCTGATTTCTCTTTTTGAAACTTTGATGTGTCAGGACTGGCTGAGTAGGGCCACAAACTGGGCCAAATTTAGTGCGACAGCTGGATTAGGTGTTATCCATAAAGGCCATTTGCAACAGGGTCGATCGCTCATGGCGCCATATTTGCCACAAGGTGGGGCAGCTGGAGGTAGTGCTGGAAGTCCCTTTTCTGAAGGCGGGGCTCTATATGCTCTTGGTTTAATCCATGCTAACCATGGGGAGGGTATCAAACAATTTCTTCGGGATAGCCTACGTAATACCAATGTTGAGGTGCGATGGATTCTACATAGTGCATTCATGTCCGTTTCATACCTTGGTGGAAACACGTATCTTACTAGACCAGTAAATTTTTTGTTGTTACAGGTCATACAGCATGGTGCTTGCTTAGGTCTTGGATTAGCAGCCCTAGGAACTGCAGACGAAGAAGTTTTTGAAGACATAAAAAATGTGCTTTATACTGATAGTGCCATTGCTGGTGAAGCTGCTGGTATCAGTATGGGTCTTCTTATGGTCGGTACAGCAAGTGAGAAGGCTGGTGAGATGCTTGTTTACGCTCATGAAACTCAGCATGAGAAGATCATCAGGTAAAGTTTGGTTTGTCGTCTGTTAGTGGCGATTCATTTCCTATGCTTTTTGGCTAATGTAATAGTTGGCCTGTGCAGGGGCTTAGCATTGGGTATAGCACTTACGGTTTATGGGAGAGAAGAGGAAGCAGACACATTGATTGAGCAAATGACTAGAGACCAAGATCCTATATTACGCTATGGTGGTATGTATGCATTGGCTTTGGCGTACTGTGGAACATCGAATAACAAGGCCATCCGCCAGCTGCTACATTTTGCCGTCTCTGATGTTAGTGATGATGTTAGACGGACTGCTGTTATGGCGCTAGGTTTTGTCTTGTATTCTGAACCAGAGCAGGTTAGTTTGTCGTTATTACTTTGCTTGCTTATTACAAATGTTAAAATTCACGACTAGAGTGGACATACTATTGTTGTGTGATTGAATACTCAAGTCCAATAAACAAAAGGCATATGTTTTTGGCAATTAATTTGTTTACGCACCTTTCCTTACTTTCAGACCCCCAGGATAGTGTCTTTGCTATCTGAGTCCTACAATCCACATGTTCGCTATGGTGCCGCTCTTGCTGTTGGAATCTCTTGTGCTGGTAGTGGTCTGAGCGAGGCCATATCTTTGCTTGAGCCATTGACATCAGACGTGGTTGATTTTGTACGCCAAGGTGCCCTTATAGCTATGGCCATGGTAATGATCCAGACCTATGTTGCTCGGACTCGGGTACGACGTACGGGTACGGGTACGAATCCTTGTGTCCGACACTTAAAGTCATAAAATCAAGGATACGAGGATACGAGAAATTAGCGGGTACGACAACTTTTGGACACGGTCAATGTGTCCAATTTTCAAATTTGGACACGGTTAACATTCAACATTACCCAAATTTTTATTTATTTTATTGTTTATAAATAATTTAAATAGAAATTTAAAAGCCTATAAAATAGCCCCACTTATTTAGAAAACAAAATTTGAAACAAAATTTAAAAAATTAGACTTTTTCGGACAAATAAAATGTAGACTTGTAGAGTATAGAAACTTTTGGGTCACATTAAATAAATACTCCGCACAGTACAACTTTCTTTATAGAAAAAAACAAAAAAAGAGAGAGAAAATATTTTCCCACTTCCCAAGTTCCCATGCATTTACCCCACATCTCTTTCTTCCTCCCTCATACCTCCCTCAGTAAAAAAAATAATAAAGCAAGGCATCTCCTCTAATGGCGGCAAACAACTTTCTCGTGTCCATTATCACCCATGGCTGACCAGACACGAATCCCGTGTCCGTACTGGTGTCGTGTCGTACGGACACGGGTACGGGGGCCTAATCCAGCGAGTCCGAGCAACATAGATCCAGACTACTGAAGCTATGGATTCTCGTGTTGGAACGTTCAGGTAATAGTCATCTGTATTTGCCATCCTGTTGGCTTTTTCTTGTATAAATAGTTCCTGACTGCAATGTGTTTTCTAGACGACAATTGGAGAAAATAATTCTTGACAAGCACGAAGATACGACGAGCAAGATGGGAGCTATTTTAGCTTCTGGTATCCTTGATGCTGGTGGAAGGAATGTGACTATCAGGCTTCTTTCAAAGTCGAAACATGATAAAATCACAGCTGTTGTCGGTTTGGCGGTGTTTACCCAGTTCTGGTATTGGTATCCTCTTATATATTTTGTGAGCTTGGCGTTCTCACCGACAGCCTTTGTTGGATTGAATTATGATCTTAAAGTTCCCAAGTTTGATTTCATATCAAATGCAAAATCATCTCTGTTTGAGTATCCAAAACCAACAACTGTGGCAACCGCTACCTCAGCTGTGAAGCTTCCTACAGCTGTATTGTCGACATCAGCTAAAGCCAAAGCCAGAGCGAAAAAGGAGTCAGAACTGAAGGAAAAGGAAAAGGAGACGACCACTGGGTCTGACTCAACTTCTGCAGCTGCCATTGGGAAAGCGAAAACTGAGGATGGGGACTCCATGCTGGTAAGTTTCACAAAATCTTCTCGTGCATACAATCAGTTGTTGTAACCTCATTTCGAAAGGTTGAGTGTTAACAAGCTATGCATGGTAAAAGTCGAGTGTTGAAATATTTCCCTGTATCATTTATGCTATGAAAATCACGTGGAGTCGTGGACTATGAAATCGAATGGGTGTTGATTCAAATTTGTGACTTAAGCCGTTTCCGTTTCATTTCATGAATTTGACAGGTTGACAACCCACCACAAAAGAAAGTTGAGCAAGAATCCGCCTTTGAAACTCTAACAAATCCAGTGAGGGTGGTACCTGCGCAAGAGAAGTTCGTCAAGTTTTTGGAGGGGAGTCGATACATGCCCGTGAAAATGGCTTCATCTGGTTTTGTTTTGTTGAAGGATTTGCGTCCAGAGGAACCTGTGGTATTATCTTTAACGGATGCACCTGCTACTGCTGCACCAGCCACTGGAGCCGCCGCACCTGCAGCTCAACAGGGTTCAGCCATGGCTGTTGATGACGAGCCCCAGCCCCCGCAGCCATTCGAATATTCTTCGTAATCGCCTGATACTCTGATAGATTAAACCGGTTTGATTTGCATGTATTTGGCCATGTTGATGGGTGTCCTTTGTCTGAATATTTGTCTCTGCCCTACCTTACTATGGCACCTTAAGATCAATGCATCTGCACTTGGGGCATTGCATCGGACATATTCATTTAATCTGTTCTTTCTACTCGCTCTACTTTGAATTAACTTGTATAGATAGGCTAGTGATATTTGAGATTTTTCATTATGTTGCGTACATATGCCAGACCCGAGTTCTTTGTCTACTTTTTACTAGCTACTGAACAATTTGTGCTCTCTGATGGAAATACGGAATAATCAAAAGCCTGCCCCATTTGAACTCCCGGAATCTGATCTGAATGACGCTTGTCAAGGTTTTCATTTTAAAGCTCACACAGCTCGGGTTCATTTTTTTCTTTTTTTTTTTTTCTTTTTTCTTTTTGTTGTTCGTAAACATTATTTAAAATTTATTTTAGGATTTTTAAATAATTGTGTATAAAACTCATATTTCCTCCCTCCCAAATTAAAGTGTTGTGATTTCATATTTTATATACGGAATTTACTCAAGTTGTATACTTTTTGGGATAAAGTATATTATTCCCAAAATAATAAGCGTCGCAATTTCATATAAATGTCAATGCGACAATGTATATAAATGTCATTACAAACTGAGTAGGTATCATCATTATCATGCGAGTAATACAAAGTAATAAACAACTGAAAATAATCTCATGAGCAAATCTTGTCATCACTATCATGCAAGTTTCTAAAAGAAGCTTGCGATTGTATTGGGTTCAAATATGATATAAATCACGGCTTGCCTAAAAGACGATTACATCAACTGTTTTGTAGCGGTTGCCACTTGCCACGACAATATTACGAGATTGATTTATCAAGGTTGTGGATGCTCAGATTGCATTCTCAAGATCAGTCCATGAAGTCCGTTCGAAAGATCAAATATCAAATTGCGTCGACCAGTTCCACGCCATTTTAAGTAGTGTGACGATTACACGCCACCAATTTATCAAGCCTTTGGAAAAGGGACGAGATCATATTTGCCACAAGGTGGGCCACCAATTTATCAAGCCAAAACGGATCATATTTCACTCGTCTAAGTAGTGTGACGATTACACGCCACCAATTTATCATATTGCGACCTCAATCACGGCTCGGCTGTCACAGATCACTGACCACGGACATATTCTAGGCGTTACCTAGATTTACGCTCTTAGACAATAAATTACTGCATCGATTACAAGAGATTCTTCAGAGTGAGCAAGATGCAAGTTCCACGCAATATTGTAAGAACATTACCAATTACTACTAGTCTGCATTTTCACGTCCTCCATTGTCTTCATCCAACACGAGCAACGCTTTTGCTAGCCCCAATTACTTTCACTCGATTCATAGGCCGTAACTCGCTAACGAACCTCCGTCTTTTCCTAGACTTACTCATGAGGTAAATATACCGGTGACGCATACCCATCAACGGATTCCTCTCCAACAAAACATCCTTCCTAAACGCCTCCCTAAGAACCACAGTCTGCGTCCTAATCTTATTCGAAATATAAAAGATCCCGGGATAATGTACCAGCGCCTTCTTAAACCTCATCCCAAACCCCAAATAATCCCCCAACCTAAGCAAATTATTCATTTCTGTCTTCTTCGAGATCAACACACTCATAATCTCATGTAATACAGCAATGGTCCATTTCTCGGCCTGGTCGCTACGAGGGGCCAAATGAAAGGCGTCCTCGTAGGGCGAAATGTAGGGCAGACATTGCCACTCGTTAACCCACTCCAAAACCCGCTTTTGTAGATCAAAACCCGGTGCAAACGACATCGGAAACTTCACACGAGAACCGACACAACAACCCTTTAAAATCGCGGGGGTCGCAAACTCGGCCCTCCACTTAACCAACTCTAACCCCACATGTAACCCGCCACCGTATTCAATGTTACAAACCCGAAAGTACTCTGGAAAAAATGGTACGAAATCAATCATGTAATTAAAGGGTAACCCTAAATCAAACCTAAAATCATCAATTAAAAACACAGGAAGTTTACAAGCTCTGGTGAGCATAAGAAGCCGAGACAACCGCACCGCTGCAGCATGGCGGAGCTCAG
Organism: Dianthus caryophyllus; assembly: GCA_023091065.1. Taxonomy (NCBI): domain Eukaryota; kingdom Viridiplantae; phylum Streptophyta; class Magnoliopsida; order Caryophyllales; family Caryophyllaceae; genus Dianthus; species Dianthus caryophyllus. The sequence continues at coordinate 10,013,806 of JALGRB010000016.1, forward strand.
GCGATGAGTGGAGGTCGAGTTCTTCGGCGTGAATTTTGAGGAAGGGAGGAGTGACACGTGGAGAAGGGGTGGTGGAGAAGAGGGAAGGGTAGCGGCGGAGGAAGGAGGCGGTGGAGGCGGAGGAAGGGAGGTTGAGGAGGTGTTTATGGAGTGATACGGTGGAGATGGACGGCGGAGACGACGGTGGGTAAGAGAGGAGGATGGTTTTGAGAGTGAGGCATTGAATGAGGTTTTTTTCTCGGGAGACGACGTTGTCTAAGTATGGGTCTCTAACCCATTTGATTCTGGCGGCGATGAATGTGCGGCAGTGGTGGGGAATGTGGTGGAGGTGGTGGTTGAGGCGGTGGTGGATGGTGGAGATGGTGAGCATAAGGGGGTTTTGGTGGTGGGGCGAGGGGTGAGGTTTTGGCGGAGGATTAGTATAGTACTAGAGTGTGAATTAACAACACAATTAGTCTCTCTTTAGACGAGTGAAATATGATTCGTTTTGGCTTCTTAAATATTTTTTTTGAAATTTTATCTCAAATAGCAAAAAAACACCTGTAAAATGTAAACTTTAGATGATCGTAACAATATTGATAAGGATGATAACATATTCTCAAAAAAAAGAAAAACAAATTACGGATATAAATTAATTATATTATTTTAGATTCTCGTACCTAAAAACAAGCCCTATGATGAAAATGATTTTTAAGCATCGTTTATAAATTGATGAAAAGGTACAAAGTGTCTAAAACTTTTTAGTCATTTTTAATGCATTAAATTTGCATATTTCATAAAATGAGTATTAATTCATTCGTTTTATTTTGAGCCGAGAAGCACAACACGAACATTTTTGTTTAACAAGGACGACCCATAAAAAAGCCACACACACAAAACCCCAACAAATCACAAAAACGACTTACAAACGGACCAAAAACGCGGCCCAACACACCACTTCTTCGTAAAATCATTGTCTCCAACAAATGCGACACTTATATTATTGTTTCCCGTTTTAGTACGTAGCTATAGTTTCGTATAATTGAAAAAAAAAATCATTATTGCAGCTGAAATTCATTTAACTATTAATGATATTGATAATGATAATAATTACGTCACCAAGAACAATTGAAAAAAAAAAAAAACGACCAAATTATATAAAAAAACGAAAAAAAAACTTAAAACTTTATGCAAGAAAATGACTATCCCTGCAAAATAAATAATGGGTTTTGACTTAAATTAAAATTAAGTCAACCCAAACAAAAAAGATTGGAATTTTAGCTCCATCTTATACAAGGATTTGCCGTATTACCCTAAAAAAAGAGAGAAATGTTTGAGTAAAAAGTCATTCTAATTTACTTGGAATACATTTAAATCGGGTGATTTTGGGTGTCAAGTTAAGTTTTGGCTAATAAATTTCGCCATTCTAATTATATCAACTCAATCAATAAAACATTATCACCATTTCCTTAATAACTTAAAAGAATTTTTGACTAATATACTAACAAAATAAATTGCAAATTGAAATTAGGGTTTTAAGAAATAGTGATAATTTAAAAAGTACCTTTAGAAAGACAGATGAAAGGGTTGATAGGTGGCGTTGGCGGTCAGTTTCGGCGCGGTCGGCGACGGACGGTGGTCGGTAATTTTAGAGAGAGAGAGAGAGAAGAGTTTAGTTGGCTTTTAAGTGTAGTTGATCTGTTAATCGTAGAGAATATCGTCGGGAGTTATGAATCTTATGATAATTGACTACTTGTATTTATAGTGGATAATTGATCTGCCATATTTCCAACTTGTGAACTTGGCCGATACAAAGCTATATGATATCAACCATTTCTTCCGATTTATGATTTATCATTCATGGACGCTGATAAGATCTTTCCATTTACATTTACGAGCACCTTAGAACGCTATAACCATAAACTTAGGTAAGGGCGATGTTCAAACGAGGAGTAATGATAAGTGAATGAAGTGATGGTGTTTCATTGTTGTTCTACTCGCCTTCTTCGTCATTGTTGTAGGTCCGTGGTTCGTTTGCTTCGTGCTCGTCATTCGCTTCAAATTGCAGGTATCGTTTGTTTAGTAACTTAATTCGCTTCAAATTTCCCAATTTTCAATTGATTTCGTCTTCAAGTTCATTGTTGTTCTACTCGCCTTCTTCGTCATTAGATCGTCTTCTTCGTCATTACTGTAGGTTCGTGGTTCGTTTGCTTCGTGCTTGTCATTCGCTTCAAATTGCAGGTATCGTTTTTTTAGTAACTTAATTCGCTTCAAATTTCCTTCGTACTCGTCATTGTTTAGCTTTTTCGGTGGATATTCATAGGCCATGACCGACAACACACCGTGTTTATAACTTGCTAGGTTAAAACAACGGTTATTTGAAGCAACCGTTGTTTTTAGCTATTATAAACAACGGTTATTGACAATAACCGTTGTTTTTAATCCATTATAAACAACGGTTATCTCTAATAACCGTTGTTTTTAGCTTATTTTAAACAACGCCATCTTCAACACTCTTGCGTTGTTTAATAAAAAACAACGGCCCAAGATACAACGGTTGCTTTTATTAAAAACAACGGATTTTAACCGTTATATTTAGTATTTTTTGTAGTAGTGAATTTTTATTATATATATATATATATATATATATATATATATATATATATATATATATATATATATATATATATATTACTCTTAAAAATACTACTAAAAATTAAAAATTAGGTAATCTTAATAAAATGGAAAATAAAAATAATATTATTTAAAATATATAATTTAATATATGAATAAACTCTACATTAATTAGGGGAGTCCTTAAGGGACCATGATACTAACAAGTGGAATTTTAGGATCTAGTCATGCATGTAAAACTAACAATAAAACAAAATACATAAAATAAATTGCAAAAATAAAAGGTCGACCTTCTCAAAGCTGAAAAGGCTTTACAAGTGATCAAATTAGATCACCCCCTTCCTTAATCCACCCAAGGATTAAGACCCAACTAATACTAGTATAATTAAACTATATTATAGTAGTATAATACTTAATAATATAAGAGTATTATTGTGTGTTTATGTGAGCTAAAAACGAAGCTTTTTGCAAAATGGAGTTTTGTAAAAGAATAATTAGCGTTTTGAGTCGGAATTTAAAATATTTAGAGTTATAGGGTCCACGTAGGTTCATAATTTCTAACCTACAAAACGCCATTGCAGATGGCGATTTAAAAAAAAAAAAAAAAAAACAAAACGCCATTGGAGATGGAGTTTTCTAAATACAAGGTTTTTCTTTATTTATATGTATTTTATGTTGTATCACAATACCAAAAAGATAATGTGGCATGGTGGTGTGTGTGCTCAAATTTGTTCTTAGAGGTTAGGGGTTCAACTACCTTTGTTCCCTTTTTTGGTGCAGTTGAGCATACAAAACGCCTTGTACGATGGCGTTTTCAGGTCCTAATTAAAACGCCATCTTGAATGGCGTTATTTTATTTTATTTTATTTTATTTTATTTATTTATTTATTATTATTTTTTTTAACGAAATGCCCAAAAATGCCATGCGCAATGGCGTTTTTAGTTTCGTTTAATCCCGAACCTATATGAACCCCATAAGTCTAATTATTTTTTTATCCGACCCAAAACGCTAAATATTTTCCTACAAAACACCATTTCACCAAATTGTTCGCTAAAAACTTAGAAAACAACTCATGTTTTCACCTTTCTTTTACTTGGTTTTTACCCTCTTTTTGAATGTGATTTTATGCGCCAATTTGTGAACTTTTGAACTGATTTTCTTATGCTCAAATAAGCTCATATAGTAGGTATAATAGGCAATAATTAGTGGAGAAGTTTGGTGTGTAATACACCATATAAAATAATCAAAACAACGCTCTTATGAGAGAGCATGTTTTGGTCGGCCACTTTGGCGTAATACGGGTCAATTTTTGGTCCATTTATTTTGGGTCATTTTATCATATAAATGATCCAAAATAAAATTGGGTCCATTCAATACATTAATTAGTTCATTTAACACTTAAATAGAACAATTAACCAAATGAAATATACTTAACAATTAAGTAGTATAAATGACAATTATATCAAAATATAATTTGTCACTTTGGACTTTGATTAGCTAACCTTACAACTCTTTATAAGTATTTTAGTTAAACCATATTTTCCACTTATTAACCTATAAGTCATATTTATTCACTAATCCACTATTAGTGATAAATATCTCATTTAGTGAATTAACAATTAATCAATAACTCACAAAATCACAAATCTATATCTATATCTATATCTATATCTATATCTATATCTATATCTATATCTATATCTATATCTATATCTATATCTATATCTATATTATATATCTATATCTATATCTATATTATATATTAAAAGAGAATACTTAAAACAATAACTTGCAAAATCAACTTACTTTTGACGTCTCGTGCTGCCACGTCAGCTTACCTTGCCACGTCAACAAAGCACAAAACCGCCTTCTTTAGAGAAAACGAAAAGCCCCTCTATTCAACTTTTTTGCAATCAATTTTCATTATTCAATTCAGTTAATGGTTTCATTTAAATCGCATATCACAAAAAGCCCCTCCATCTTCATTGTCGCGGCCCCATGATACTCGTACTTGCACCGAAACGGCCTCCGTCATTGGCTCGTGCTTGCCCCTTTGAACAAATTCCAGCCCACCATTGCTTAGGTACGCTTTTGTTTTAACTCGGTAGAGAAGTAATGCATGTGTTGTTCGATTATCTAATTAGATTACTTTGGTTTCAAATGTATGTTGTTAGTTTACTAATTTACCATGTATAATGTTGATTTCTATTTCAATGGTTTTGTTTTGATTTTGTTTATCAGTTACACTCAAGTATAAGTTATTACTCAATCACTCCAGAAATCAGAGTTCAAACCATAATCTTCATCCTAGTCCTTGCACTTCGTGGTTTGTTTTACGGTCTGTAAGATCAATTTCTAAAATATTCGATTGTTGCAGTCAATTGAGCCCTAAATCAACCGGTTTCCGATATCAATTGAGAATCCCATGTTGCGGGTAATGGTTATTATTTTTGCTTCGAAGGATAGTAATTTATATCATATTTTATCTGATCTAATGTTAGTGCAATTACCGTGCAGATTGCTTTTGCTTGTATTGTTAATTTAACATAAACTGGTTAGTAATTTACTCAACTTAGTCAATGACACTATGTTTTTTTTTTGTTCACTTTTATTTGGGTTGTGAAAATCACCACGTATTTTGTCGAATTTGGGGTTCACTTTTGTTCACTAATTTTGACAGCGTTTGTCGATAGGCGATGCCGACGGTGGTTGGGGTGGTGGTGAATATGGGTTCGGGAAACATGTTACTGAGGCCGATGTTTGATTTTTGACAAAATTATCGTCGTTTCTGATGAAATTTTATTGATTTTACGTTGCATTGTGAGTAATAGTTGCCATTAACCTCTTTTGATGGTTTATTTTTTGGTAGATTCTGGTGTTCGTTGAACTATTTTTCATCAATTTCAATTCAATGAGATATTACCTTGCTAATTTTATATTCCGGAATATTTACCAATTCTCAAACTTCTTTCCGTTATGTGTCAGAGTTGTCTCAATTTAGATTTTATGATTCTTTTTTGGGTTTTTCTATAAGGTAACCCTGAACTTTTTCAAATCCCACAAGGTAACCCTACAAATTAAAAAACATCTTTGGTAACCCTGTACTTAATTAATACCTATCAGCGTGACCCTGAACTTGTATTCCGTCAATTTTTCCGTTAAATAGTTAACGGAAAGTGTTATGCTGGATTTAATTTTGTGTTTTTTCTATATGGTAACCCTGTGATTTAAAAAAAATCTACATAATAACCTTATATTTGTACATAACATGGTCATCAAAACTTATGGGTCATAGTAACTTAAAAGCAAGAAGATTGTAACTTTCGTAAATTAAACCATAAAAAATACAAAATCATAATAAATAAACATAATTTAACATTTAAAAATAAGGAAAAACGCTTATCCTCACATTTGATAGATAAAAAAATTAGACGTTAATCTATCAAATGAATTGTAGATGCAAACATTATCCAACAAGATCTTGATTTTTCAGCGGTTTAGTGAGCATTTGAGACAGAAGTTTCCTTTAATTTGAAAAGGAAATGTTACGCCTCATGCGACCAGTACAGTTGACCATAGTATGTCACTCTAAAAGATTAATCTCACACACTGCATTATTATATAATTTACACATTGTACGATTACTTATGAATTGAGAGGATATGTTTAAAAGCCTTTATATTTAGTCATTTTAAATTAAAAGCATAGTTATATAATTTGAAAATGCAATAGGAAAGGAAGTGTGAAACGTTATTTTTTTTTATTTTGTTGCAATTGATTGAATCCTTGAGATTATTATTATATTCTCTCAAATTAATTGGTTTAGACGATTAGTTTGTGAGCTACTCAAAATTATGAATGCTTTAGTTTTTCAATTGGAAATTTTAATATTTATTTGATTACATGTCTTTTTATGGATTTAATATTGTGAGTCATTTAACCAAAAGTTGCATTAGAGAACTTGTAATGAGTTGAGGTCAAATACCCTTCCAAATCCTTTCTTTATAGTGTCTGCGAATTTGGAAAGGTTATCATTAAAAACGAGCATTGATCACCAATATTCAATTGCTCGCAATTAATTTTCGCCACAAAATCCTTATCTTTATTATTTTGAGAACTTGCAAAGACCATCATTGAAGACCAGAATTGATCACCATCATTCAATCGCTCGCAATTAATTTTTGCTAAGCCGTACGAGACCCGGCGTATGTAACATTTTGATGTTTTTCGCCTAGAACTCATATTATGTCTATCCCTTTAATAGGTTATTTTGAAATTTTAGATGGAATTAAATAATTATTAGTGATTATAATATTTGCACGCACAAACACAATTGACAACCCACAAGGAATGCAAATGAAAATCCCCCATAAGTGTTTTCATGGAAAACTTTCAAAAACAAACACTTTTTTCCTCCTTATTCCGCCAAGTCATCTCCTGCGCACCACGTCATCAATGACCTCCCGGGTCAAATACCCCTCCAAATCCTTCATCTTTATTGTGTTTGCGAATTTGAAAAGGTTATCATTGAAAACGAGCATTGATCACCAATATTCAATTGCTCGCAATTAATTTTCGCCACCAAATCCTTATCTTTATTGTTTTGAGAACTTGAAAAGGCCATCATTGAAGACCAGCATTGATCACCATCATTCAATCGCTCGCAATTAATTTTCACTAAGCCATACGAGACCCGACGTATGTAACATTTTGATTTTTTCGCCTATAACTCATATTATGTCTATCCTTTTAACAGATTATTTTGAAATTTTAGATGGAAATAAATAATTATTAGTGATTATAATATTTACATGGACAAACACAATTGACAACCCACAAGAAATGCGTATTAAAATGTGACCGACCCGGCACGCTAATTGCATCCTTATTCCAACACGTCATCCATTGTGTTCCACGTCAAACTTGACTTCTCAGGTCAAATTTCGCTCCAAATCGTCTTACCTTTGTTTTTTCAACTTCCTCGTCTTTTCATCTTTCACCTATAATTATTTTGAGGATTTGAAATGAGCCTCATTGAAGACCAACATTCAATCTCGCAATCAATTGTCCGTGTTCAACAACTCTTATCTCAACATGGTGGTTTTTTCTTCTCCGGCTTCCATTTTCACCGTTCACGACGTACAACATTTAGAGTGCCCGACAAACCGATGAAACTAAAAAATAGACCACTTAATTGGTATGTACTTACTAACATAAAATGCAAAGTTGAAACTATACAAAGTAAAAAATATTCATCAAACAGATGTAATAGCACAAAAATTTTAATAGTTATAAATAAAGAGTCAAAATTTTCAACTACATCTATCATCTTTTATTTCTCATTATATTCTAATTTTTTTGCATTAAATATTTTCTGTCCACCAATTAATATAAAGAAAACCAAAAGATATAAGCTGTTACCTTATAAAATCATGCATCATTTATATTATTGTAGAAATTCCAAAACTTTTAAACTCATGCACAAATTATTTCAATAATTTTAATTTATAAATTTATATTTAGACACATTTGACTTTTGATTTTGTAGCTTTGATTTTTTTTCCTCCCATAATGTTGTTTTATAGTACAATGTTGACTATTTCTTATATTTGCAGTAATGAATCGGGAAATAACAAAGCTCACAAGGTATAATCTATGTGTTGATTATTCTATTATTTTATTTTACTTTGCTTTATTTTATTTTTGAGGAAAATTTTGATAGTTATTTTTTTAATGAGCGGATAAATACAAGATGGATCAAATTTATTATTTTAGAGTTTTCAAAATTTTATAAGTCATGCATCATTTATTTTCATAATGTTTAAAATTTTATATTTAGATACATTTTGCTTTTGATTTTGTGGCTTTGATTTTTTTTCTTCTAACGTTAATAATACTACAATGTTCACTATTTTTATCTTTGGAGGAACAAATCGAAAAATAAAAAAATACTCACTTACCAAGGTATAATCGATGTGTTTCTAATTTTTGGTTAATTGTTTTTGAATGGAGCGATAAATATAAGGCGGATTATTTGATATTTGTTTCATTATTCTTTGACTTTAATTATTAACTTTTAATATATCAAGATGATGTTTGAGAAGGGTGTAAAAATATAATTGTGATGTATTTTTTTTTTTTTTTTTATCAATGTTTTATAGTATGAAAGGAGATGAATAAAGTAAATATATTCATTTAAATTGTTATTTCAGCACAGTCAAAAATCTATGAGAAATTGTAGTGTTTTAATGTGATTTTTTTATAGTAATTGTTTTAAAATTATATATTTACAACATCATAAATGTACACTTGAACCAAAAAAAACTTATTGTCCTTATTTTTAATTTAATTAACTTTCTTATAAATAAAATGTAAGTCATCATCTAAAAATAATTTATTTTTCCCCTTAATTTCATTTTTATTTATTTTATTTTAACAAATTAATTAAAATGAAATAACTAAAATATAAGAATCATTCATTCAGAAAATTGATGCATTAATTTAGTTGGTGTGAGAAATAAAATTTTTCAAAGGTTATGAAACAATAAAATCATTATTTCTTATCCCTTTATTTTTAAATGTTTTTGCGTTGTTAATTTCATGTTTTTATTTTGTTTCGAGAATTTATATTAAGTTACAATAGTAACTATTTATTTTCCTATGTGTTCAGAATTATTCTCAAAATTACAAAGTTTGAGGATGATTATTATGAAATAAGTTTCTCCACATAGTAGTAACATTTCTCCACATTTTTAGGACACAATATTAGTTTCTCCCCATTTAATAAAACATGTCTTCAATACATAAACAATTTCGTAATTGTCCTTAAGAGTAAAAGTCCATGAAATGTGAGCTCTAACTCTTGGCGTCACGATTTGCGCTCATCTTAGCCTCAAAGGCGGCGCAGTTGCACTTTTGCGGAGAATTTATGATTTCATTAATTGTCTGATTGTGTAGTACATAGTATGTAATATGCAGTCGACATAATATGTAACATTTTCGATGTTTTTCGCCTATAACTCACATTATGTCTATTCATTTAAGAGATTATTTTAAAATTTTAGATGGAAATTAATAATTATTAGTGACTATAATATTTACATGCACAAACACAATTGACAACCCACAAGAAATGCGTATTAAAATGTGAGCGACTCGGTCCGTGGAATCCACGGGGCACACCACTAGTTCTTATTATTCAATTATCACTATAAAAGAATAATAATTCTTTACCTCCGTATCTATTATACGTCTCACACATTATCTCCTTTTGACTAACTCTTTAGTCTTAATAGTAAGTGTCTAATTATACTATATCAAATATAAATAACTAGCTTGTATAGGTCCTCCTCCCTATAGGTGTGACCGAAAGGGATCAGTTGATTACCGCCGTCACACGACAGTAACGTCAAACTCTAGCAAGCCGAGTGTTACTGATGTACGTTAATCAACTGACACACAATAAGCCGTTATCCCAATTATTCATTTAATGAGATTTATTAAATACTCGCAATATTGTGGAGGACACTCACTCCAACAATCTCCCACTTGTCATCATAAGTATTGCACTACCAATTCTCTTGTCTGTTTAATCTCCCACTCAATGCAAGGTGTCTTTCAGGTCGCACTTGCAATTGATCAAATCATGAGTGGTTTCCTCGATATGGAGAGTAACTGTCTGACTGGAAAAATCAACCTTAGATTAGTTCCGAGAGTGACCACGCAATTCCAGTCACTACTCCTCGAGTGGCCCTGAGATACTGATCCCCGACGTGGGTGGGAAATTCCTATTACCTTATAAGTCTTAATTCAATTATAGATCATCATGAGCTAGAATATATCTTGTAGCCTCCTTTTACGACACGATGTAGGATATAAACCAAAGTCACTCGGAAACTGTACTGACTTAGACAAATAGTCAACAGTCTAAAGAATTGACTCAAAGAAATACTTCAGAAATCCTTGCCACGACTAGGCAACAAATTAGGTCTCTGGTAAGTGGTCACAACCTAACAGAGTGTCTAACAGTCTTCCAAAGTAATCGATTGGTCATCACCTAAGACCCATGGTTGCTGAACACACCATCAAATCAACTTACAAACTAGTCACTTTGAGACATCACCTCATCCAAGTCACTAGGGGTTAATACTAAGTTAATCCCACTCATTTTAATAAGGCTCAACATTGTCTCCACAACCTATTGGAATGAACAAATTATAGATCAATTATTAATTGAAAAAATATGAATGCAATATATATTTGGAAAAATTCATAATCATTCACATATAAAAAAAATACACATCTGAAACCCTCTTAATACCCATCGAAACTACATGACTATCATGTTTCGATTGAGGTAGGGGTTTAGTCAATGGATCATCAATATTATCATTTGTTTCGACCTTACAGATAATTATTTATTTACTTTCTACGTAATCTCTAATTACATGAAATTTCCTAAGTACATGTTTAGATTTATTACTAGATTTTGGCTCCCTAGCCTGGAATACAACCCCATTATTATCACAGAATAAGGGAATATGATATTCGATTGTAGGGATTACCTTTAGGCCCTCTAAAACTAGCTGAATCCAGGCCAAACTGCTTCTTTCGCAGCCTCTAACACTGCTATGTGTGGGTACCAGGTCTCGTGGCAGAGCGCTTACCACTCGACGTCTTGTAAAGTCGATGAATCTCGAGATAAAAGAGGTCTTAAGTCAAAATATTAAGTTGGAAAAACCTTTTAAACTTTTTAGGAGTCGCCACCTAACTAACGCGGTAATTAGGAACATGCATACATGTTCTAAGTTGTAGAGTCGACACCTCTAGATCTAAGGTTTGTGAAACCAGATTGAATTTGGGGTGAGGGTACTTTCCTAGATCAGATTAATTCATTTGCATTAGAAAAATCTTTTGAAAAAGCCTACATAGAAGTAGCCGCTACTCGTTCGAGAACAATCCGTTGGTTTTGATATTTGAGCAATTAACTATCCGTCGTGCATGTAAAACCCCAAGTTTTGTTGTCGCAGATCGGTGAGGGAAAGTTAATTTGATGTGTTTATAAGGGATTCCACTCACCACTTTAGTAACAAGGCCTAGTGCTTTTGAGCTTAAGTGAGGACAACAAGCCCAAAAGTGTGCGTCTCACCTTTAGGTGAGGCGTATTATGACGGTGGTGGGTCGGACTGTTATAGTGCACGTACGATATTATGTAAGAAAATATGCAATGCATGCAAAAATGTAAAGATACGATGTCTAAGCCGCATCTGGTGGATGTGGTTTGATGTAGGAGCCGCAACTGTGCTAGCGGTTCATGGGCAGAACCGCCAGTTTAGCGGCATTTTCTCTATGTATGTATGCATATGAGAAAATTTTGTTTGTAAAACCCTCAGTTTAGCATGTTTTAATTTTTTAACGAATACGGTTATGCCAGTATCGAATTCACTGCTAATTAATTTAATGCAAATAGAGGATTTGCTAGATGCATAACTCAAAATAAAGTCCATTTGGTTCATTTTAAGGTTCGTTGCTTATGCGACTTTGGCTGGGTGCATGGATTGAATGAATCCAATTGCTACTACCATTTTAATGTGAAAAACGGTTTTGCGGTGCCATAGTCGATGAGGGACTAGAGTGTAGCCTTATAAGTTACATGTATAGAGTTAGGGGAGAAGAGTATAGATCCTTGTTTAGGATCGAATCATACCTATTCAAGCTAGAACTGGGCAAAACTTCATTATTATCCGTGAGGCTTATTGTGAGAGAGAGTTGTAAGAGGATTGTATGATGCGTAAGTATATATTATGTGTGTAAAGGACGTGTAAAAGCACACAGAAAAGCTTATATTTATAGGTTTTCTGTCAAGTGGAGAAGGAAGAACCGCTAGAGGTGATGCGGCTAGGATACCTAGCGCTGACCTCAGCGGTTGAAAGGGCTCCCAAAATTACATATCTTTTGAAGATGTTATTTCGAAGATACACGATCTTCCGTTGGCTTGGCTCCCAAGAAGCTTGATATGGGCTTTTAGAAGACTTTGTTGGTTGTTTTTGTGAGGGCTTAAGACTTTGTGAAGCGAGCCAAAAGCGAATCGGGCTCGGTTTCAGGCCTGGCACCCAAAATAATAAGAAATGTCTTTTTGAGTGTATTTTGTGAGATGAGCTTAGACATGGGCTCAGATTTTGCATGTGAGGGTGCCAAACAGTGGTTCTTGACACCAGACCTAAATTTAGGAATTTAGGAGATTGAATTGGGCCTTTGTAAGTAAAAGGGCTTATGCATTATGCATGGGCCAATTGTGTGAATTGGGTTTATTGTGTATGCATGTGGTGTTAGATGTAATGTGTTAGACCCTAAGCGAAACAAAGGACGTTAGTCAAGTCAATATTAGCATTTTGGCTAGGTTAGCATTTTTAGCAATTAATTTAATTTTCGACATTTTGTTACCGTATATGTCATATTAAAGAATGAGTATTAAAAGTTATGGTTACATCATTGGGTTTTGTTTGGGTGGTACGGATACGAGTATCCATAGAGCCCCCAATTTTACTGAGCTTGGATTAAAGCGCTAGTCAAACTTGACAGTATCCGGACCGTTACAGTCTTGATACCATCGGCGGCGCGGAACATGTGTCTCGGAGAGAGACGAGGACTACGTGCCGGGCTATCCAAGGCATGACAACACGTTTAAGGACATGACGGTCCGTGCACGTTTAGGGGTATGTCGGCCCGTTGTATGCCTTTTGCTTCTTTGCTGTGCTTGCGTATTGCTGGTGCTTGTATATCGCTAATGTTAGCGCTTTGCTGTTGTAGTGCTTTTGCTATGTGTCAGGTGCTTTGCTATGTGCTAGTGCGGTTTCTATGTGCCAGGTGCTTTGCTATGTGCTAGTGCGATTGCTGTTGTAGTTGCTTTGTGATAGTGTTGTTGCCGTTGCTTTGTGCTAGTGATGTTGCTGTTGTTGGGGATATTAGGTATCCGTCAACTATTGTGCATTGACTTCGTAGAAGTCATGGACCAAATATGAGATTATGATAATCGGGTAAATTAGGTGGTTATAATGTCTTGCTAGAGGCCGCTTATAATCTGAGTATTTAGAATATTCTACCAATTTAGTCTGGTCCAATTGATTCACACAACGGTACCCTAATGGATTTATATACGGTTAATTGGCATAATTAGATTAGTGCATTAACCTTTCGAGTTAGACCCGAGAACTTGTGTTTATACCGTAATGGATTTATATACGTTTTTTGTTTCTCCTTTGCCGCTGCCGTGGATTTTTTTAGCGTGGAAATGATCGATCCTCGTGCTTTATTTAGCCATGATAGTACTGCAAAAGGAGTAGTTTGATTGCTGCCTCCCAGACCCTCATTTGTATCCCCAGCCTCTAGATTCAGATCCCCTTAGCTTGTCGTCTGTATTTCCATATCAGAATCACGGTAGTTACTAGTGTTAGACCCCCGAAAAAGATTCCCATTTTCTGCACGTATATTTCGCATGATTCAACATATGGTTGCCACATTGTTTTCCATCAATCATCAGTGCGGTTTCAAGTGCACTCGCTACGCCTGAGATCAGTATTACACACTACAAAAAAAAACAGTCTATTTGCGAGGGAATTTGCGATGGGAAAAAAAATCAGTCGTAACTTTTACAATTGCGACGGAAAATAAATTTTCGCGACGAACTGTTTTGGCGGGCTGAAAAATTGATTTGGCGCCTTAATTTCCGACAGAATTTTCCGTCGCAAAAAAAAAAAAAATTATTTATTTTTTTATATTTTTTTTTCCTACGGTAGTCCGTCGCAAATCTTGAAAATACCGTCGCAAACTGAATTCCATCGCAAAATTAAAAAACCTAAAGTCCCATATCGGTGAATAAAGTAAGTTGTGTGATGTTTATATAGTGTAGTTGTGAGTTAATGGTTGAATGAAAATGACGAAACTTATATAAGGGATTAGATATTGCGGTTTACGATTTCGGGATAAGTTATTTGAGATTAAGAATAAAAGGGCGTTTGCATCGGATTTTGCGACGGAAATTGTCCGTCGGTTAAACTGGTCGCATATTACAATATTTACGACGGACCTCCCTCGCAAAAAAAAAAAAAATTTGCGACGGAATATTCGATCGCAAAAAAAATTTGTGGCAGAATCTCCGTGGCAAAAAAAATTGTTTTTTTGCCACGGAGATTCCGTCGCAATTTTTTTTTTTTTGCGAGGGAGGTCCGTCGCAAATATTGTAATTTACGACCAGTTTTACCGACGGACAATTTCCGTCGCAAATGCTCTTTTGCGACGGATTTTTGCTGTCGCAAGACGCGCTTTTTTTGTAGTGACAATTTCCATTCTCTCATCCTTGCGATGTCGATCTCGTCTGTATTTCGCCATTAGAATGACGATAATTGCTACTGTCATACACACGACAAAGATTCCCACTTTCACCAAATATATTGTCGTTGATTCCTTATATTCCTTCCATGATTTCCTTCCATCTACTAGAAGTGCAGTTTTAAGCGTTGTTGTTATTCCCACAAGGACAATAAGGGTATCCATTCCTGTGGCGTAATTACAGTTTTAGTATATCAAAGATTATATAACATGAAATCGTATGTCTACATTTCAGTTGTAAAAATAAGATATTTGTTCAAGAATCAACCAGTATTTTATTATTTTTGTTGTAAAAACAAGATATTTGTTCAAGAATCAATAAGTATTTTAGTTACTGTTATCTTTCAATGACATATCATATCTCTGTTTACCTTCACATTTTGTTTACACAAGAATCAGATAGTTCATAACATTGATTTAGCCATAAGTAACTGAAAATTGCATACTTTTAAAATCAAGTAAAACTTATGTAATGTTGATATTTTGAATTAACACATTAAAATCGATGAAAAAAAAAGCTGTTAAATTTGTTACAACATCAGCTAATTCAATGCGTTTGCTCAACGAGTAACCAAAAACAATCAATCAAATTGAAGTAATGCTGATATTGAATAAACACAATAATAAAATCATTGAAATGAAAGGGTGAAAATTGTCGAGTTAACTCGAAATTCTGAAGTACTTGTACGAGGGATTAAATAATTTTTTGATGAGTTTCCTTGAAATCTGAAGTTTATCAATGATGTATATTTTGTAATTATGATTCTTAAGCGAAATATTCATATTTTTTCCCTAATCGGTTCTGATTATTTAATTTAATATTTATGAGTGAAAATGTTTTCTTTGCTGTAAATATAATTCAGTATAGTACTTGGTAATTTGTAAAAGAAATGTATTAAGATTGTGGAGGAAACCTTTAGAGTTTAAAATAACTTATAGTTTTTCAACTTTTGTCACCTTACTTGCGTAGATAAAAAAAATTACTAAAATTGCCAAATTTCCCAAACGGGTTCAATAAGTTCATTTAGGGTATCCTTTGGTTTGGATTCGGCAGTTTCGGAACGTCCCAGAAAAGGGTTTTAGGGTATGGCGCTACGCAGCACCTTAGAATCGTACCATAAGCCCTTTTTCAGGAAAAAAATTCGATTATGCAGCATCATACAATCGTACCCTAAACCCTTTCCCGAGAAAACAATCGATGGGGAGTGCATATAAGGATATTTGTGTGAGATTAATAAATTTATTGTGATTATCTGTAAAATAAATTGGCAATAGTAAGAGGGCCCATGTGTCTTTATATGGTGGAAATTTCTCATTGATTCCATCGAGGTAAGACGATTTCACATGTGGAGGCTTTATATGTTCTGAGTTTGATGAGGTTCGCATCTTGAAGTGGCGACAAACTCCGAGAGACGGTCTTATTGACAATGTCGGGAGTGAATGGAGGGCCCACAACGATACCGAGGCTCAGTTTGATTTTTTATGGGTGACACATGATTTTAACCATGGGCTCTAATGCCATGATGAATTATGAGAATGTCTAACCTTAAAGGCCATGGGTAACCATCCATACTAAAACCAATTGACAATAGTAGAAGAGTCCATGCCATGTGCCTTTATAAGGTTGTTACCCGTGACCTTTAAGGTTGGACATTCTCTTCTATTCCGGTATGGTCAGAACCTCTCAAAATTCATCATGGTATCAGAATACATGGTTAAAATCATGCGTCTCCCATAATATCAAAGTGAGCCTCGGTATCGCTGTGGGCCCTCCAATATCTTCCGGCACTCATAATAAGATCGTCTTTCGGAGTTTGTCCCCTCTTTAATATGATAAGCTCATCAATTATTGTGGAGCCCGCTGCCGCTACCTTCGGTGCACACTTGGTAAATCTCCGAGCGTGCATAATAGCCTGCAAAACATACATGTCAGGTCAAACACCCTTTTTACCAGGGCGACAGGCTCTTGATCGATTAGGCATAGACTCAGGCCTAACATTCCCCACAAGATTGCGTTTGGAGAGAATTTGAACTTGAGACCCATGTGAGTCTTACCCATTTTTTAACAACTAGACCACACCTACGTGGTCAACTTTTAAAGATGTATGTTATTGATGCTATACTTTAAGATATGAGTTTGCAATGCACACGTGCCATAAATTATGTTATAACATCACTTTTTCACAACCTTTCTGTGTTGTAGGTAACCTTATTAACGCCAACATATCTATGTATCTACATATATAATTAGGGTTAATTGAATATAACTCCCTTTTATAACATTTTTTTTAAAATAACCCCCTTATATGTTATTTTTATAACATAACCCCCTTTTAAGACACTTTTGTTTCTAAATCACCCCCAAAGTCGAAATATGCTACTTAAAAATGGTATATTCACACCCTTAAACAAGGATTTCTCAAGAGGTGTCGATATATTTTAGACATTGGTGGTTGTAACTTGAAAATGGCATACCCTATAATGTCTTTAATTGCGATTTTTAAGTAAGAAAATTCGACGTTGGGGGTGATTTAGAAAGAAAAGTGTCTTAAAAGGGGGTTATGTCATAAAAATAACATATAAGGGGGTTCTTTTGAAAACAAATGTTATAAAAGGGGGTTATATTCAATTAATTAACCCTATATAATTAAAAAGTAAGTTAAACAACTTCAATTTATATGCCTTCACCCCTCCTATCTTCAAACGAGTCGCCTTCGCCACAAAATTCTTTTGAACCAAGGTCATATTCTGGTTGCTTTTCAAAAACATCATTGAGTCAGGTGAAGTTGTGATGTGATTGTGACCCCCATGGAATAGGTTCACTTTATAGGTCTTGTTTTCTAGTCGAGTGAACTGTATTCTTGCTCGCCAACCAACACGACTAATTATCCTTGT
This sequence comes from Dianthus caryophyllus, assembly GCA_023091065.1. Classification (NCBI taxonomy): domain Eukaryota; kingdom Viridiplantae; phylum Streptophyta; class Magnoliopsida; order Caryophyllales; family Caryophyllaceae; genus Dianthus; species Dianthus caryophyllus. The sequence goes on from JALGRB010000016.1 coordinate 10,031,702, forward strand.
TCGTGTTTGACACGTTGACCTTTCCTCGTCCGTCACCTTTTTTTTTACTTCGCCTTTTGTTTGAAACCAACTCAGTTACATAACATGTTCCTCAACTTAAACTCCTTCGTTGTTCACGTGTTACAAGTTGGGTTGTAGCCAATCGAGATTCAAACCAACGCGCCTTTGCATAATTCACATAGAATTCTTCTGCTTCTTTTAGTATTTTAAATACTCGACCTTACGTTGGCTTAATTTCTTCATTGCATGGTGGTATAAATTCAGTAATACCGCTTATAATGGCTGTAAAACTAGGTGTTGTTACTATGCTAGTTGTATTAGCATTGCTTAATTGACTTGAAGTTATATCTTTCCTCGTTCGTCACCTTTTTTTTTTTTTTTTTTTTTTTTTACTTCGCCTTTTGTTTGAAACCAACTCGGTTATATAACATGTTCCTCAACTTAAACTCTTTCGCTGTTCACGTGTTACAAGTTGGGTTGTAGCCAATCGAGACTCAAAGCCACGCGCCTTTGCATAATTCACATAGAATTCTTCTGCTTCTTTTAGTATTTTAGATACTCGACCTTACTTTGGCTTAATTTCTTCATTGCATGGTGGTATAAATTCGGTAATACCGCTTAGAATGGCTGAAAAACTAGGCGTTGTTACTATGCTAGTTGTATTAGCATTGCTTGATTGACTTGAAGTTATACCTCCTTCCTATAAAGATATAAAACTCAAAACATAACGAATATACGAGGTACATTTCAGTAACCCTGAATGTTCATTTTAATTATACAACATCTACATTTCTTTTACATACGAGGTACATTTTAAAATAGTTTGAAGTTGTGACAGAGTAAATAAGCTAATGCATACATTTACATACGAGATACATTCATTTACATACGACGCTCATTTCATTTATATGTATCCCATAATGATTCCTCGACGTTTCATAAGCGCTTAAGATTTCCTCATGACTTCTCAAGTACATAAGATTTCCTCAAGGCTGCTTAAACACTAATGTGTCGTATTTCTATATGCTTTTAGCCCCCGTGTCACTAGCGATTCTTGTCGTTTTTAGTGCTTTTATAAGCTTTACGCTTCCTATTTTCCTCCGCGTGTCTCTGTTGTGCTTTTTGGCTTTGTTTTGTAGGACATTGCTTTATTATGGAGGATGGAAGCTAGTCGGGTCGATGCTTTGGATTCCTGGGACGCTACGTGACGATTAGAGTCGAGTTTACATTATCAAGGATGAGCACGAGTCATTACACGTGTTTTGTAGTCGTCCCTAACCTCTAGGACGAAGTGTGAAGATCATTTCCTAGTTTTTGGTTCCGTCCCTACGTGTTGGGACGAAACACTATCTGTCCCTAGTACTTAGGATACATAAGAAGCTTATATCCTCATTTTAGACTTCGTCCCAAGCCATAGGGATGGCATACAATGAATTTGGAACAAGGTAGAAAATAGAGCAAGTAGCTGGACAACTCGGGATGGCTGTCCCGGTCGGGATCGATCACCTGTCCCGGACCCTTGGGACGGGTCATGCCTTTTCGTATGCTTGTTTTAATCGACTATAATGTTTGGGGTTTAAGCATATTTCGAGTACACATTGTTTTTACTCAGTTTTTCCTCTCTTTTTAGAACAACACTCCAAAAACCTAATTTTCATCTTTGATTTTATTTGGAGCACTTTTAATCCCAAGTCAAGATCACTACTTTGGAATTCTATCTTGTATTTGTTGCTTAAATTATTCATCCTTCTCTTTGATTAAGTTGTGTTTGGTATTGAACTTCTTCTCCATTTTGACTTCAATTTCAATATTGTTTGTTATTGATCATGTCTACTTCTTATTTCCTTGTTTTTATTATCGTTTTTATCATGTGTGAGTAGTTTCATTATCTAGGGAGAAGGGTGGATCATGGGTGTTTGTCTTGGTTGTTGTTGATGATCATGTTGAGTTAGGGTTTTACATAAGTTTTGATTGTCTTGCTTAATTGTGTTTGTTGAACCCGCGGCCAAGTTTTAGCAAGCTTTTAGCACCCTTGAACTTAAGACCGAAAGTCTTGTTCGAGGAGAGGTGCGAGACTATCATTAGGACCCTTGTTAGTAAGTTGCGAGAGGTCGCTAACGAGTCCTAGAAGAAGATTAAGACCGAGAGGACGAGCTACATCCTTAGCAAGTGTATTTCCTACTCATTCCGATTACCAACCCTTGACCTAAACAATTCCCATGGAGAACCCGACTTCCTCGACCTTTCCTTATAAGTTAAACCCTTTACTCTACGCTCTAGCCATAGAACAACCAAATTCTCGAACCGACAAGTCTAGACTCGACCCATAGGTAACCTACAAATACAACCATCTCCTTGTGGATTCGACCCCGACTTACCCTATCTACCCATTAGATTTGTCAGATTTATTTTTGATTAGGCGAACCACGACTAAAGCATATCAAACACATGGAAACATTCATAGATAACATTCTAGTGAGACTTACTTGAACTTGATTGATTTTATATTCCTCACACGAACACAATAAATAACTTTTATGCTAAGTACCGATTAATTCAAGCAATTCAAGTCAAATAATGAGATAATTATATCATAAACATACCAAAACATAAATACATAAACTAAAATCGAAAACAAAATCGAAAAATAAAAGGTACTAGAAATCATACATTTAATTAGTTTATTTTGTTAAATCATACATTTAATTAGAAATCATACCAAAACATAAATACATACCTTTTATTTTTCGATTTTGTTAAATCATACATTTAATTAGTTTATTTTGTTAACATAAACTTAATTTGTTAAATTCTTTCATCAATTCCATGATTATCATTAAACTAACCTAATTTGACATTTCTTCTTCTTCTTCTTCTTCTTCTTCTTCTTCTTCTTCTTCTTCTTCTTCTTCTTCTTTAATTTAACCATCTCTTTCACCCTCTTACAATTAAAGCCTTCTAAATTAGCCAACATTAATTCCCTCACCACCTTTCTCAATTTAACACATAACAAGACACCATTAGCCAACTCTTTCATTACTTCCTTAAACTTCTCATCATCATCCTCATTTAAGATCTTATTAATGACTACTTTTACTTGACAACTTTAATTTTGGGTTAGAAAGAGTTGAAGGAAAATATTTAATTTTGGAGGTGAAGAGTGAATTTAGAGGGAATAATTTTAGGTGGGTTATATTTTGAGTAAACCAGAATTAGAATTAAGTAGGATTTAACAAATAAAGGCTTAACTCGGACCAGGAGGTGATTAGTTATGAGGTTTTCAAAGAACGTCATAAAAATATTTTCTCTAGTGTGGATTCTTCACTCTCTGAGGATATGTGTAGTAAGCTGGATAAACCTTTTACTAGGAAGGAGGTTAGAGCTGCAGTTTTCCAATTGAGGCCTCTGAAATCTCCGGGGCCTGATGGTATTCCGGCCATTTTCTACCATAAATGTTGGGGTTTTATTGGTCAGGATATAACTGAGGGAGTTCTTAGGGCTTTGAACTCGGGACATATTTTGAAGGAGTTTAATAAAACGTTCATCACCCTTATTCCTAAGGTGCATGGCCCAGAAAGAGCTGATCAGTATAGACCGATTAGTTTATGTAATGTTTACATGAAAATAATTACGAAGTGCATAACTAATAGGTTAAAAGGAGTTATATCACTGTTAGTTGGGGATAATCAGAATGCGTTTATCCCGGGAAGGTCGATAGGGGATAATGTACTCATTACTCATGAGCTGCTGCATAATATCACGCATCAAAAATCTGGAAGGACGGCTAAGGTAGCTTTTAGAACTGACATGAGTAAAGCCTATGATAGAGTTAACTGGAATTTCCTTAGACGTACCCTCCAAGTTATGGGGTTCTCTGAGAATTTTATTACTGATAGGCTAAAGTCGCAACGCCTAACAAAGATAACCGGACACTCACACTACTAGGTAGATAGGGTAGTCGGGATCGATTTCCACAGGGAGATGGTTGAAAATGTGTGTTATCGGTGGATGGATTCTAGATTGATCGGTTCGAGTTTTGGTTGTAATTACTAAAGGCTAAGGCTCGGAAAATAAAAGGGTTAAACTTAATGAGAAAGGTCTAGGGATTAGGCTCGTTACGGGTACGCGCGTTTTAAGTGACACTCGGAATAGAAATGCTAAGCTAGCTAGGGGTTTGACTCGTCCTCTCGGCTTTAGTCTCGCTCGAACTATACTAGCGTGCTCTCGCTCTTACTAGCAAGGGTTTCGTTGTATGCTTACGGTCTATCCTCAAACTAGGCTTTCGTTCTTAAGTTTGGGAGTAAGAGATAAAGATTATGGCCAATAATCTCAACAACAACAAAGCATAAACATACAAAACCTAGCATAAACACAATCATTCCAAAGCACTACGAGTACGCATACGCCGAACTTACCGTCACCCTAGAAAGATGACTACTCACTCATGATCAAAGCACAAACAAAGTAAATTAAGCAATAAAAGTACATACTAGAGAACAATAAAACAAAATCAAATAATAGCAAGAGAGAGATGATGATGATTACCAAACTACAAGAGACGGAAATGGATGATAAATTAGACAAGACGATAATCTAAACCGATGATTTTGATTGAGATTAAAAGAAAGAAAATCAAATTACAAGTAGTGTTTTAGGTTTTTGTTCTCTTCTAAAATAAGCATAAACGAGAAAAATAAAGCATAACATCGTCTAATATTTTTACACAGATTATATCATACGAAGAAAATGAGAACCCCAAAAGACGGAGGCGTCCCGGAGCTCCGGGACGGGTGTCCCGTCCGGGACAAACACAGCCCGACCGGGATGGAGCTCATCCCGTAGGTTTCAGTTTTCATCCACTTTTTGCTCCTTTTCTTACTTAGTTTCTTTTCTATTGTTTGTCGTCCCTAGGCATAGGGACGAGGTGTAGTTCGTCCCAAGGGGTAGGGACGGAGTCGTGAATGATTAAATGAGCTTCTTTTGTCGTCCCTTAGTCCCGGGACGGGTTTAAATCAACATTTCTTAACTCGTGCTCATCTTTGGCCATACTTCAACGCACTACAACTTCACTTAGCGATCCCCGGAGCTCCAAACATCGTCCCGGAAGGCGCAAATCCTCCATAAATCGGCTATGTCTTGCAAAACAAAGCCAAACAACGAAAACCAGAAATCTCGGAGGAAAAACTTCGCTTAAAGCGAATAAAAGCGCTAAATATAAATGAATTGCTAGTGAAAAAGGGGGCTAAAATCATAAATAAATATAATACATCAATTACCCTTGTTATGAATTGTGTAACGACTGTCTCATATGAAGTTCTTTTGAATGGAGTTCCTACTAAGAAAATTACTCCCTCGTGTGGTCTTAGACAAGGGGATCTGTTATCCCCGTATCTTTTTGTTCTATGTCTGGAATTGTTGTCTTGCCACATTAGGAAGCTTCAGTCACATGGTGATATTGTGGGTGTCAAGATCTGTAGGACGGCGCCAGAGATAACTCACATGTTTTTTGCTATTCTATGCTAGCGGCTGTGGATGAGTTTTGTGATGCGTCAGGGCAGGTTATTAATAAGGATAAATCTGGAGTTTTCTTTAGCCCTAATTCTACTCCAGCGTTTAAGAGTTATGTTTCTGCTGTGGCGGTGATGGAGGAATTAGCAAGTCTAGGGACTTACTTGGGTTTACCTACAGATTTTGGTAAATCGAAAAAGGATATTTTTGCTAATGTCATTGAGCGGGTTCAGGTGAAAGTTGCCTCTTGGAAAAGGGTTTTCTTGTCCCCAGCTGGAAGACTTACTCTTATTAATTCGGTTTTGTCGGCCCTTTCTAATTATGTTCTATCGGTTTTCAAAATACCGGTAAGTGTGGCTAAGAAGATCAATAAAATCTTGGCCCAGTTTTGGTGGGCAGGACCGAAGAAGAAGAGAACTATCCATTGGTGTAGCAAAAATTTCCTAAGTCTGCCTAAGACTGAAGGGGGTTTAGGAATTCGAAATATTATTTGCTTAAATCAAGCTTTGTTGGGTAAGCATGCTTGGAATATTTTGTATGAACCTTCAACCCTTTTGAGTAGACTTTTTCGTGCTAAGTGTAAGCTTGAGGGGGATAATGTTAGAGAGATTGTCCAACGGACTTTTTCGGGGTCATCATGGGGCTGGAAGGGTATTCTGTGGGGCTTCCAGCTTGTGAATGATAATATTGGGTGGAAGGTTGGAAACCTGTCGATAATCAATACATGGACCGCTAAGTGGGTTCAAAAGAGTGTGCCTGTAGGTAGGCTGGATAATGAAGGGGACAGTGTGGTTTGTACTGTAATCTTGATGGTGATAGGGTGGATGGAAGCGTTGTTAGCCACTTTATTACGAGATCGGGTTTGTGGGATGAAGGTTGTCTTAAGTTCTTTATGGACCCAGACTGGGTGTTGAAGATTATGGCTATCCCTATCCCTATAAGACAATGTAAGGAAATCCTCTTCTGGCTGCATACGGAGACAGGATTGTATTCTGTTAAGAGTGCTTATGGTATTGCTTTCATGAAACACTGGCAACAAAAGAGTACTAGAGAGGATAAGGATCGTGTGGACAATGCTGTGGGTTCTTTTTTTAAGAGTCAGCTCTGGCATCTGCCTGGACCTAAGAAGTGGATCACCCTTTTGCCGGTGGGTGTTGAGTTTCAGAAGCGGAAGTTGGGAATGGGTTTTGGTTGTAACTTGTGTTCTGAGGAGACTAGAGAAGAGTCCTCAGAACACCTGTTCAGAGATTGTGGTATTTCGGCTAGGCTTTGGGCTTCGCTACACTTAGGAATCAGGAGTGAGGCGGGTAGTAATGTTTCGTTGAAGGCATGGATTGTTAACTGGTTGACCTATCTCGTCAAGAAGGACAATTCAAAGTGGAGCACTTTATCCTTTATTGCCACTATTTGGACTATTTGGTGTGGAAGAAATGACACCCTTTTTCGAAGTGGCTCGATCTGTCTGGGTAGACTTATTTCTTCTTATCATGAATCTTTCTCGATAGCCTGGTTAGCTGAGAGTGACCTCTGTAAGACTCCTTCTATTAATCTTGTTGCTGATAGTGATGCGTGGAGAATTAAAAATTTGTTTCCTTATTTTGTGATTGGGGAAGATCATAGTGACGGCAAGATTCGTATTAAGGTCGATGCAGCTTGGAATAATGATGGAGTGGCAGGTCTGGGGTGGTTTTGTTTGAGTAGCAACGGTGTTATAGGAGAAAAAAGGGCGATAAAAAGTCTAGCGGAATCGCCTTTACAAGCGGAGGCGAAGGCAATTAAAGAAGTGCTGAATTGGGCAGTCGGAAGGAATTTTTTACATGTCCATATTTTGACGGACTGCCTTAATCTGATATTACAAATTGCAGGTTGCGCAAAGAAGAATCATCTTTCAGCTGGTCTTGTAGAGGACTTTACGTTTTACTATCCTTATTTTCATTGTGTGTCGTTTGTTTTATTCCTAGGAAGCTTAATATTATAGCGCATAATTTAGCTTGTAAAGCTAAAAACTTGTAGTGTATTTGGTTGTTACCCTTGTCAAAAATAAAAAAAATAAAAAAAACAAAAAACAAAAAACAAATAAAGGCAAAATTTATTAGGTTTAAGTGCCAAATAAGAATTCTCACCGGAAAATTGACTTTTTTCCCCGGAAAATTGACTTTTTTTACCTGAATTCATAATTTGGTACTTTTTCACAAATTTGAAAAATAAAAGGTACTAGAAAACAAAAAATAAAATAAAAGGTATTATCTCACAAATGACCCTAAATAAAAGGTATTATCTGACAAAAAACCCCTTAAGCATATGGCAAATAATCTCTGATATAGTCATCAGTATATAACCAATCTTTAGTTACCAACCGTGCTTATAGGCATCAAATATCCATCATACCAATAAATATCTTAGTTCTATGCATGTTTAATATAAACGGAGTTCTAGCCCATCAATGCTTCCTTATAGGTTAAACTTATGTGACATCTATTCTTTCCTCACTGTTTCTTTTAGAGTTCACATATCTCCAAAAGAAACTTATAAATCCACGTAACAAAATTTTATTTTGTTCTTTGGGTCGGTGGTAGAATACATATATCTAGAGCTATCAAAATCGACCCAGGCAGTAAACCTTGCAAACCGACACGAAAATAACCCAAATAAACACCTTTTTACCCGAAGCCAAAAACGACCCGAACCCGAAACGACCCGAAAAAAATGGGTCATAACCCGACCCGTAGCGGGTTAACCCGTTAAGTTAAGAAATTTACGTTCCAAGATAGAAAATGTCAATATCAATTTTTTTTTTCACATGAAATTTTTATTTTAAATTAATTTTAAACACTTCAGACTGACCAAACTACTCATAATTAACAATTTTCACTTAAATATAATATTTATTACGGAGTATTTAATAATTGTATAAACAATCATACTCCGTAGTAATGATGTTTGTTAGTTGTATTGGACATTGTGAATTATGATTTGAGACATCTTAAATCACTATTTACGAAATTTTGAAACAAAATTACATGTGGAGAATAAGTGAAAAATGTGGAAAAAAAAATATGATACTATAAGTCTGTAATTCGAGGTAACATTTTAGAATTAGAAGACACAACTTGGACTCTACAAGTACGGATCAAAATTTTCATTGTTATATTTTATTGTTTTACTTTATGATTTAAAGTGTTTAATATCCACATTAGCTTATAATTAATACTCCGTATGTTATACGTAAATATTGACTTAATAATTACACCTCTATATATAGTTATTTTGAAATATTATCAATTTTTAACTTATAATTCAATTTTTTTATTTTTTTCTATTGTATCATCAATTAAAGTATTTTTCTTAGTGAAAACTAAACCGTTATACAAAAAACGAAAAAAAGAAAATATCGATAAAGGGGCGTTAATTAACCCGTATTTTGACCCTAACCCGACCTGCAACCCGTATACACCCGACCCGTATATTACTCGAACCCAAAATACACCCGACCCGTATGTTATCCGGTTTATGGTTATCCGAACCCGAAACCCGCCCGACCGACCTGTTTGACAGGTCTACATATATCCTTTAAGAATATCTCATATATAGCATATGTTGGAATTTTGAGCTTATATTTAGAAAACAACTTTTCTTATAACTTCAAAACTCGAATCATAAAAGACAATTAGGAACTTTTCAATCCTTATCCCATATCATTTCTTTTACCAACTTATATAAACATAATCCTTACTATTGTACATAGGCTTTATAATACATAAGCCTCCAAAACAATCAGTGAGATCTAAATGACTCATAGTAGAACAAACATTAAAAGATTCAACATGACACCCATTTCACTAATTTCTACGTTGATCACAAATGATTTTCTTGAGCTTTGTCGTACTTGAACAGTACAACGTATCAAATTGGTCATATAATTCCATCTTAAGATCCTTGAGAATCTCAAAGCATGTCAGATTTACGTTTCATCCAATGAACATGACCATAAAACTACACATAGTAAATGTGGTGAAGTATAAATGAATTCACCTTCTCATGATATGACTATTGGATACACTCATATCCTGTATATGTGTGACCAACCATATCGGTTGTCCTCCCACTAAACCAAGTAGAAGACACCATTTTATCATCTTTACAATTTTAAAGACAGGTCATATTAGTAAAACTCAAAATGTTAGACTTGAACTCAGCTGATCGTTATGTCGTGAATTAAATCAGTTGCTTTTCACTAAGAATATATGACCCAACATTTAAGGTAATATTTTAGTATTGTATTTTAGTAAGGTATTTGAACAACAAAGTTTGCTCAAAACACATTAACTTTATTCATGTTTTAATATGAAAGAGAATTACAAGCCATACTTATACTAGGTACATGAATAACAATTTATCCAATCTTAGCATTAAACTATAAAATTAAGTCAATGATGTAATACCCTGTATTTTCATGAGTCGGTATTTTGAATGGTTTGAGTCGCTATGATAGTATTAGTTATAATTGGCGCTTCTTAGTAATAAATTTTGGGTATCTGTGGAAACCGTATCCGTACCTCCCAAGCAAACCCAATGATGTAATGGATTTCTTATTTGCATATTTTAATTTGACTTAAATGGTACGAAATGTTGAAAACTGAGTTAAATGTCAAAATGCTAAAAATGAGTCAAAATGCTAATATGACTTAGTAAATATCCTTTGGATAATTTAGGGTCTAGCCCATCACAACTCATACATGTGCAGATAGTTCTAGCCCAATTCATGCAATTGGCCCAAACAAGCACCATGCATAAGCCTTTTTTCTTACAAAGGCCCAATTTAATTCCCCTAAATTCCTAAATTTAGGTTCGGTGGCCAAACACACCACTTAGCATTCTCATACACAAAAACCAAGCTCACATCTAAGCTCAGCGTGCAATCTACACTAAAAATGATATTTTTCATCATTTTGGGTCTTTTCTTAGGCCCAGAACCGAGCCTAATCCGCTTTTGGCCTGCCTTACAAGACCCTAAGCTCTCGCAAAATATCTAGCAAAGCCTTCTAGAAACTCTCCCCCGAGTGCCTTGGAAGCCAAGAAAACGGAATTATACTGTATTTTGCCAAAAAGAAACTTGGAAAGATTCGTAATCTAGGCTATACCTAGGACCCAAAGCCGCAAGAGCAGAGGCAGCTAAGGATCCTATCCGCCAATGCTCTGGCGATTTTTTCTGCTTGTTTTGACCAAATTCCTATAAATATGAGCCTTATTCCGAGGTTCTAAACATACATACACATCAATTATAATTCACAATACTCACATAAGCTCCAGATTCATCATATTTCTATGGTGAATTCTCCCTTTGCATAAAGTAACGAAGTTCTGCCCAATTCTCGCTCGAATAGGTAGGTTTCGATCCTAAACAAGGGTCGATAATCTTCTTCTCTTTATCTCTACGCATTGACTTATAAAGCTACACTCTAGTCCTTCCTCGACTTTGCCACGTGAAACCATTTTACAGTTTAAGATGGTAGTAGCAAATTGGATTCATTCAATCCATGTACACCTCGCCAAAGTCGCATAAGCAACGACCCTTAAAATGAACCAAACGGACTTTATTTTGCTTTTATACACTAAACAAGTCCTCACTATGCATTAAAACAATTAACAACGAATTTGACATTAATTGTACTGTTTTCGTTTAAATATTAAAGCATGCTAAACCGAGGGTTTTAAAACAAACTTTTTTATACTGCATAAACAAGGATAAATCGCTTATGTGCTGGCAGTTCTGTCAATAAACCGCTAGAGCAGTGGCGGCTTGGACATTATTTGCATACATCTTATATTTTGTTGCATAATATCGCATGTACACGGCGGATTCCTAATGCTCAAGTATCGAAACTAAAGGATTATTTCGAGTTAGTAGCGACTACTTTTAATAGGCTTTTCTAAACGGTTTATGTAATACATTTGAATGAACTTAAAGAAAAGTATCCTCACGTTGAATCTAATCTAGTTTGATTAGCCTTAGATGTAAGGGTGTCGACGTGTTCTGAAATCTAAGAAACATGTTCTACAACATAAGATGCGTATGAAGTTCCAAAGTTCCGCGTTAATTTGGTGGCGACTCCAAAATAATTTTAAAGGTTTTTCTAGCTTAATCTTTTTAACCTTAAACATCTCTTTCATTCGTCGATTTTAAATAAGACGTTGAGTTCTATGCATCCCGATACCCACAGTTGGCGACTCCGCTGGGGACCCATTCTGTTTTTAAAAATAAACTAGCTTTTTATTTTAAAAACAAAATAGGTGAAACGCGAAAACCCAGGAACAATCCCACTTTTGATATTTGAGCATTAAACAATCGGTGTATCGAGTCGAACCTAACTAGTTCACAACCACTTGAACAAGAGAGAAGGTCCCCAATGGCGGCTTGTCCTCTCGATAAAGCCCATTCCGGATAGCCTAGCTCTCACCCCCTCCACGACATTGCCCTATGATACACTCTATTTATATTCATTTTATGCCCCCGGTTCTGTCACATTTAGCTTGCATTTATTCGTATTTATTATGATTTTATAAGCTATTTGTTATACTTCTCGATACTGCTGCGTTTTATTTATATTTTGCAGGTTTTGGTGGTTTTGAGCCAAAACCCGGGACAGTGGAGCAAATACGAGAACTGAGCCGAAAAGACTGAGCCTAAGCGCGCACGAGAGCTCGGGACATGAGCCAAAGACCAAAGAATAATGAAGGACCACGAGTTATTATGGTCCAAGAAGCTAAGAGTACGAATAAATCAAGCCCAAGAGCACGTGTTGGGCCAAGGAAAAAGCCAAGACAGCCGGCCCAAAAAGGGTGGTCAGGCCGGTCTGGACCGGCTGCCGGCCGGCCGGCCCTGATGTATTTTTCTGACGGTTTTGTGTTATTTTATGGTAATTTATTTGGGAGACATATAAATAGGTTTGTTAGGTCGAAATTATACTTATGTTTTATTTTTCTAAGTTTGGGGTCTAGTTTAGTTACTGCTTTAAGTTTTCTCTCAAAATACTTCATTAGTTTAATTACTTCTCAAGTTTAATACTTTGCAATTCGAGGATTCCGTCAGGTTTAATTTTAATTGTTATTTTCATTATCATGTTTACTCTATTCAATTGCTTTGCTCTTAATTTGATTATGTCTAGCTAATTTCATAATTAGGGTTTAGGGTGATTTGTGACACATGATTTAGGAACATGTTTTGAGATTAAACTGGTTGATTAAATTGTGCTCTTGATTTCTTTCTACGCGTTTTATGTCAATTGAATTAAGTTTATTTCGCCTGATCACCGATTTAACTGAGTTTAATTGAACCTGAGTATGTTTTAATTTAAGATCGAAAGCCGAGTTAAAACTAGACTTACGCGAGTTAGATGAGTTGAATTTAGTAAGTTGCGAGAGCCCGCTAAATTTGCTTAAGGCTAAAATTGACTCGAGAGAGCGTTTTACAAACCTAGTCAAGTTGCACAGTTTAATTCTTCTGTCTTATTAACTTGCGTTCCTGAATCGTTGTCATATATGAACCCGACGCCCTAATCTTTCTCCTTATACATTTATATTCATCTGCTTTATTGCCTGCTTAGTTATAGCTTATTCTACACACCCTTTTTCATACCTTGAGATTGACCTGTTATTGCCGACTTAGCTTATTACTACTCCGTTTCCCTGTGGATTCGATCCCTACTTGCTTTGCTATCTGCATTAGTTGTCATTTAGGTTTATTTTGATATAGGCGTCTGACTAAATCCTTATCACCCTAAACGACTAAACTCGCCGCTCTAGGCCTATTCTCGACCACACGCTAAGGAGTGGACAACCCCTACATAAATGATTACAAGTTTAGTTGGAGGTATACGAACACTAAGCCAAAACAACCGCGTCATATACACGTGCACGTGCGAGGATATACACATTATGACCTTCTTTTCAAAAACCATATATGCATGCATGAATTATTTTCGAAATAACGCATTTTCAAAAGGTTTTCATACTTAAGACATGACTAACTCTAACTAACAAAGTTAACTAAACAAACCTTTGATTTTGAAATAAATGTTGGAGTTAGTGTCCTCCACAGTTAGTGCAATAACATAAATAAACCTCTTAAGGTACACAGGGTACATTTTGTATGCAATCAGTTGATTAACGTTTATCAATAACGGTTGGCTTGCTAGATAAGTTTGACGTTATTGTCATACAGATAGCGGTGATCAACTGGTCCCTAAAAGGTCACACCTAAAGGATGTGTTTAAGAAATGTGATTATTTGAGAAATTAATCATATTGATGCCTTACAAAAAGACTAAAAGGTTAGTCGGTGTTTTTTGACTAAAATGTTAGTCAAGTGTGTGATAATAATACGGCCATTTAATAAAGATTAAATGATATTAGCTAAGACGAATTAAATGTAATTCGTAAATTGAATATAAAATGTTATATTTAATTATTGAATATAATATAGGCTAATACGACAAAATCCTTATCAATTTTGGCGCCGTTGCCGGGGAAACGGCTTTGCTAGTTTTAGTTTTGTTTTGTTGTTACAGGTTTTTCTCCTTAGTCTCAAGGAACCTAGTTCCTTGAGGCCGGATCTCATCGTTTTCTTGTAGTTTATTTATGCGCAGGTCACCTTCAGGTTTAATACCATTTGATCCTGAACCTGAACGTACTTTCCGCAAGACGCGTAATTTCTTCAAAGAGATCGCTGAGACCTACGAACGTGAGATAGAGGAAGCGTCGCATTCGGAGTCTAGTGCAGCGCAATCGTCCTACGAAGAGGACACACCACCTATTACTCCAGTTTCTTCTCCACCACGAGCGACTATGCCTAAAGTATATAGTCACTCATTGCCCAAGCCCGAGGCGATCCCGCAAGGATTCACAATACCAAATACGGTCCAAGGGAATTTCGAGATTCGCCCCGCCTTTCTTACTTTGGTGGAGCGTAATCAATTCGGCGGCAATCCTACGGAGGATCCCGGTAAACACATGCAGGTTTTTACGGACTACTGCTCAACGATTAAGCAGAACGGGATCACTCAAAACCAGATCAGGGAAATGCTCTTCCCTTTCTCTTTACGTGATCGAGCGCGGGACTGGATCACTGATTTAGATAAGATTGCTGCGGGTATAACGGATTGGCCAAGTCTGGCTCTTGCTTTTTATCGCAAGTTCTATCCTCCAGAGCGGACTAACCAACTCCGTAGTCAGATTCAGGGGTTTCAGCAGAGCTTCGATGAGACATTGGCTGAAGCGTGGGACCGTTATAAACGGTTAATTCGTGAATGTCCGCATCACGGACTTGGCGACTGGTTGATCATTATGACATTCTATAATGGGTTGTATGCCGAGAGTCGCGCGATTCTTGACTCGGCCGCGGGAGATCGATTTGCTAATAACACGGATGATGATAAAGCGTGGCAAACGATCGAGGAAATGGCTGTTCATACGGCTCAGTTTGGTAAGCCAAGGGGTAATTCACGGTCCGCGCACAACGACCGTGGAAGTGAGAGCACGAATGCAATTATGAGCCAACTTTCTGAGCTGAATAGGAAGTTTGATGCTATGCAGGGGAGCTCGAGTGCCCATGTTAATGCTGTTGCAGGGCATGATTCAGGTTACACTACGGGGTATGCTGCACCCCAGGAGCAGGTTTATGCGTACCATTCCAATAATCAGAACCTGCCGTACCAGAATCAACCGGGTTACGATCGGTCGCTGCTATCCTATCGCAACAACAACATCCTCAACCCGACTCTTCAACCCCCACAAAATGCCCCTTATCAACCACCCTACAAAAATCAACCACAACCCCCACCTAATTACAATAAACCCGTGTACACACCACCACCTCCACCACCACAGATACCCGATCCTATGGCCGAGACTAGGGCCATGATGTCGCAGATGCAGCAGGTGATGATGGCTATGCAGGAGTCGCAGAAGACAATGATGCAATTCGTGCAAAAGAGCGATCAGGCTAAGGACGCAGCTATAAAGAACTTGGAGAATCAAGTGGCTCAACTCGCCACTTCACAAGCTGCGCGTCAGCCGGGCTTCTTACCGTCGCAGGGCCAACCTCCTAACCCTCCTCCCGATACAGCGTGCGCGATTACGTTGAGGAGCGGTACTTTTTATGATGAACCACGGCCAGCGGTACCGGTCGGCCGATCGTCAACCGGTGAACACCTGGCTAACTGCGAGGAAGATGATTTGGGTGTTAATTCGGGTGTTCCTGTTGCTGCTCCAACGCCCCCGATTCAGATTAAGCTCCCATTTCCGGGTCGACAACGTGAAGAGTCCGCGACGAAGTTCAAGAAGTTCGTAGACGTCATTAAAATGCTTCAGGTAAATGTTCCCTTCCTCGACCTTGTTACTCAAATTCCTGCTTACGCTAAATTTTTGAAGGAGGTATTAGCTAGGAAGCGTACATTAGAGGATGTGTCGACAGTGGCTTTTGTAGGGGAAGCTAGCACTAGGTTGCAGGGTGGTAAACCCCCTAAGCTTAGTGATCCAGGGACCTTTTCTATCCCCTGCTCCATTGGTAAGTTTGTGGTCCGTAATGCCTTATGTGACCTTGGAGCGAGTGTAAGTGTCCTACCCCACTCGCTTTACCAGAAGATGAGCTTGTCGACTGCAACCCACTAGCATTACCTGCAGATGGTGACCGCTCGTAAAGCGCCTCTGGGCATACTACAAGACGTCCCCTGCATGTGCCGGAAAGTTCTTTATCCCTGTAGATTTTGTTGTAGTTGACATGCCCGAGGATGTCCACATACCTATCATTTTGGGGAGACCCTTTCTGCACACTGCTGGTGCAGTTATTGACGTGGGCAATAGGACGATAGCCTTTACGGTGGGGGGTGAGAGGTTGACCTTTACTCATTCAGATACCCCGCGGTCGCCCATGCGCTTAGAGTCGGTTTGTCTTTATTCTTGTCATACCTCCGCCTCACTCTACCGAGACACTTTGGAGGTCGCTTCTTTTGTCTCCTCGTGTGCGTGTTCTTTCTGAGGATAGCTGCAAGGTTGGTTTTGGGGAGAGGAAAGTGCTTAAAGCCGACTTATTTGACGCTAGTGATGGAGGAGAGCCTACGGTTCAGTCACTTGAAGCACAGGGGCGATTTGGTGAGCCATTTCGCGATCGAGGACCCACCATGAATGAGTATGCTGCTTTGCCTCGAGAGGGAGGAGTGCTTTGGCGAATGGATGCTATTTCGCCGAGTGAAGCTGTCGCAAATGGCCAACAACCTTGGCCCCCGTATTAATGATGATTTTGGAGCTTTGAAGAGTCGTGCGGGACTATAAACCAGCGCTTCCGGGAGGCAACCCGATGACGTTGTACTTTAGTTTGCATTTGTACTTTGATTGGTTTGTTTTTATGACTTTTGGTTTGATTTTGAGCGCGAGAGGACGAGGGTTTTTATGACTGATTTTAGCGCGCAGGTACTTTTGGACTTTGTCCTTAGTATTTTTGGAGAAAACGCTACGAGTATGCATGCCGGTAGGCCGGCCGAGACTCGACCGGGACCGGCTGGAATTTGAAAGCGAGAAGAAAAAGAAAAAATCGAAAAAAACATAGGGCCCGTGCCGTAGTGCCGGTCTGGACCGCCCCATGCACCTTGACTCGTTTTCGTTTTCTTGCGTGCTGTGCTGAAGTGCTTCATCGTTGGACTGATTTGGACGCACATACGGGGATTTTTAGCCCCACTCCATGATTGACTTCGGTTTGGGGGAGCTCCGCCTTTATCAAGTGAGTACTCTTTACCCCATGTTACCCTCCCTTTTCGTTTTACCTTTCCTTACCCCGTCTTTTATGTGTCCTCCTCTGCTTGTGTGGTTCTACTGTTTTCCACATTGAGGACAATGTGTGATTTGGTTTGGGGGAGGGAAGCTCTGTCGCGCTTTGCATTTTCGTTTTGTGTGCATTATTATGAAAAATCAAAAAAATTCAAAAATTTACAAAAATACGAGTCTTTTTGGTCTGCTTTGTCCTGCTTTGACTAGTTTGGAGAATTGATTAGTACATTAACTTTGATCTTTAGTATCTCCAAGTCGACTTTCTATCGTCTTAGCTTGCACGATTGGTTTGTTTCCTGTTAATAGATTGCGAGCCTCAACACTAACCCACTTGTATCTGCTCAATTCTTTCTGCTTTTCGCTTGTTTACTTTCGGCTTTGACATTCGAGCTTGGCATTGGTCTGTGGAATGTTGGTATGTTGGTTTGTGGTTTGATTGGAAAGATCATTTTATATATGTTGGAGCAATGCTTCGATGCTCTCGGAGGGGACTCATTGAGTTGAGTAACCACAGTGGCCATGAATTTGGTTGCGACCGGGAGTATGAGCAATGATGTAACCCTTAAGGAAATATGTGTACCCGAGCGCGATTTTTACCGAGTGAACGTCAAGATAAACGGTACTACATACGAGGGATGCTCCACATTTACGGAAAAGAATACAAAAAATAAAGAAAAGGAAAGAGAAAAGGAAATGATTTGGAAAGATTGGATGATGGTTAGTGGTACGATCGGTTGGCCTTGCTTGAATTGATTTGTCGTTGGTTTTACTTTTGCGTAAGCGTTAGAGGCTAGTGGTATAACGTGGTGTGAATGGTTGAGACTTGTGCTCTATTCTCGGTGAAATAGGCTATGGTTGTTTAGTTTATGTGCATAGGTCGTCCACTTTGAGATACTAACGTGATTAGTTTGTGTCACTTTGATTTTCTCCGATGCTATTTGCTTGAGGACAAGCAAAGGTTTGGTTTGGGGGAGTTTGATACACTCTATTTATATTCATTTTATGCCCCCGGTTCTGTCACATTTAGCTTGCATTTATTCGTATTTATTATGATTTTATAAGCTATTTGTTATACTTCTCGATACTGCTGCGTTTTATTTATATTTTGCAGGTTTTGGTGGTTTTGAGCCAAAACCCGGGACAGTGGAGCAAATACGAGAACTGAGCCGAAAAGACTGAGCCTAAGCGCGCACGAGAGCTCGGGACACGAGCCAAAGACCAAAGAATAATGAAGGACCACGAGTTATTATGGTCCAAGAAGCTAAGAGTACGAATAAATCAAGCCCAAGAGCAAGTGTTGGGCCAAGGAAGAAGCCAAGACAGCCCCAAAAAGGGTGGTCAGGCCGGTCTGGACAGTGCTTGTGGCCGACCTCGATGTATTTTCTGACGGTTTTGTGTTATTTTATGGTAATTTATTTGGGAGACATATAAATAGGTTTGTTAGGTCGAAATTATACTTATGTTTTATTTTTCTAAGTTTGGGGTCTAGTTTAGTTACTGCTTTAAGTTTTCTCTCAAAATACTTCATTAGTTTAATTACTTCTCAAGTTTAATACTTTGCAATTCGAGGATTCCGTCAGGTTTAATTTTAATTGTTATTTTCATTATCATGTTTACTCTATTCAATTGCTTTGCTCTTAATTTGATTATGTCTAGCTAATTTCATAATTAGGGTTTAGGGTGATTTGTGACACATGATTTAGGAACATGTTTTGAGATTAAAGCGGTTGATTAAATTGTGCTCTTGATTTCTTTCTACAGCGTTTTATGTCAATTGAATTAAGTTTATTTACTGATCACCGATTTAAGCGAGTTTAATTGAACCTGAGTATGTTTTAATTTAAGATCGAAAGTCGAGTTAAAAACTAGACTTACGCGAGTTAGATGAGTTGAATTTAGTAAGTTCACAGAGCCCGCTAAATTTGCTTAAGGCTAAAATTGACTCGAGAGAGCGTTTTACAAACCTAGTCAAGTTGCAGTTTAATTCTTACATCTTATTAACTTGC
Source organism: Dianthus caryophyllus (assembly GCA_023091065.1). Lineage (NCBI taxonomy): Eukaryota > Viridiplantae > Streptophyta > Magnoliopsida > Caryophyllales > Caryophyllaceae > Dianthus > Dianthus caryophyllus. The sequence goes on from JALGRB010000016.1 coordinate 10,051,035, forward strand.
GTTCCTGAATCGTTGTCATATATGAACCCGACGCCCTAATCTTTCTCCTTATACATTTATATTCATCTGCTTTATTGCCTGCTTAGTTATAGCTTATTCTACACACCCTTTTTCATACCTTGAGATTGACCTGTTATTGCCGACTTAGCTTATTACTACTCCGTTTCCCTGTGGATTCGATCCCTACTTGCTGCTATCTGCTGTTAGTTGTCATTTAGGTTTATTTTGATATAGGCGATACGACTAAATCCTTATCACCCTAAACGACTAAACTCAGTCGCTCTAGGCCTATTCTGGACCACACGCGCAGAAGGAGTGGACAACCCCTACATAAATGATTACAAGTTTAGTTGGAGGTATACGAACACTAAGCCAAAACAACCGCGTCATATACACGTGCACGTGCGAGGATATACACATTATGACCTTCTTTTCAAAAACCATATATGCATGCATGAATTATTTTCGAAATAACGCATTTTCAAAAGGTTTTCATACTTAAGACATGACTAACTCTAACTAACAAAGTTAACTAAACAAACCTTTGATTTTGAAATAAATGTTGGAGTTAGTGTCCTCCACAGTTAGTGCAATAACATAAATAAACCTCTTAAGGTACACAGGGTACATTTTGTATGCAATCAGTTGATTAACGTTTATCAATAACGGTTGGCTTGCTAGATAAGTTTGACGTTATTGTCATACAGATAGCGGTGATCAACTGGTCCCTAAAAGGTGATAGGATTTAGTCGCGTCTCCTAATCAAAAATAAGTCCAAACTCACTCTAATAGGTAGCAAGGGTAAGTCGGGTCGATATCCACAGGGAGATGGTCGCTTAAGTTGGTTATTTTTAGTGATTCTAGTCTTGGTTCGAAGGGTCGAGGTTACTAAAGCTATAGCGGAGAATAAGGGTTTAAAACTTAGAGGAAAAAGGTCTAGGGAATAGGGTTAGGCACGGGGAATGCTAGGTCAAAGGATGGTGACAGAAATGAGTAGGAAAACGCTCTCGCTAAGGGTAAGCTAGGCCTCTTGGTCTTAAGCTCCTTTAGGTCTCAAATGCGGGCTCTCGCAACTTACAAGTGAGGGTCCTAATGATTGGTCTCGTGTCCTACCTAAACTAGGCTTTCGGTCTTAAGTTTAAGGGTGACAACGCTCACAAATCCTTGGCCAAAGGATCAACAAACGCATACAAAGCGAGACAATCAAAGCGAGCGAAAACCTAACTCAAAACATCATCAAAAACAACCCAAGCATGCACCCATGATTCACCCTTCTTCCCTAGAATAAGAACTACTCAAGCATAGCGGAAATGATAACAAAAGCAATAGAGAAAGACGAAGACATGATTACAAACAATATAAAATGAAATCACAATGAAAATAGGAGAAGAAATTGATAATACCAATCAGAAATTTGATGAAACAAAGGATGAATTCGACAACAAAAACCAAATAGACGATAAAACTAGAGCAATCCGAGTCGGGAATTGAAAGTACAAGAGATCAAATTATTTAAACCTAAGTTTTCTTGAGAATAAACTTAAAAGTGTTGTAAAAATCTTTGGAGAAAGAATGTATCGAAATTATAATGTTTAGGCCTTCAAATAGCCGAAGTATTTTGAGCCAAGGAGGAGTCACAGGGCCGCCCCGACCGGGACATGGGTGGTCCCGTCCGGGACATAGTCATCCCGTCCGGGACGGGGTCATCCCTGAGGGTTCACTTTTTCACCGTAACTCACTCGTTTCTTGGCGGAATTAAGCGTGTGACCTGCCGTTGGAAAGCTATCGAGACGAACTATCATCTCCACTTGGTCTTGCATCCATTGGAGGTCTAAAACTTGAGATATAACCATTTGAAGTTGACCTTGCGTCGGCTTTAGTTTACCTTGACTTGACTTTGACCTTGATCTTGGTCCTAACTTGTCGTATGTTGACCCAAGGCCTAGGGACAAGGCATGGATCATCCCAAAGGGTAGGGACGGGGTCTAAAGTGAATAATTGAGCTCCGTGCTCCGTCCCATGGTCCCGGGACGCCTTCAAACGTCAAAACGCGGCTCGTACGCAAGCGAATCGGCACGAAACCAACTCGGAACTTCACGAAACTTTATGAAACTTCACGAAACCTCTCGACAAGCATCCTATACTCCAAATATGCGTGTGTACCTGCAGAATGGACACAAAAACGCAGCAGTGCCAAAACGGGGAGAAATAGGAGCTAAAACGCGTATAATAGCACAGGAAACGCAGAGAAAGGCTCGTGAAGCAGGGGCTAATTATGAGTAAATATATGAGATATCAAAAGGTCACACCTAAAGGATGTGTTTAAGAAATGTGATTATTTGAGAAATTAATCATATTGATGCCTTACAAAAAGACTAAAAGGTTAGTCGGTGTTTTTTGACTAAAATGTTAGTCAAGTGTGTGATAATAATACGGCCATTTAATAAAGATTAAATGATATTAGCTAAGACGAATTAAATGTAATTCGTAAATTGAATATAAAATGTTATATTTAATTATTGAATATAATATAGGCTAATTAATCATAAACTGTTATAATTAATTAAAAAAATTATAAATATGAGGATATTAATAATTTAATGATATATTATAGTGGATCATATTTATGACACTAGTAATATTATATTATATTAAAAAGCTAAAGGAAACCTCTAGGAAAGAGCCTTATTGCTCTTTGACTCCTTGGTCAACAAGGAATTGGTTTTTGGAAAGTGATTTTTGGAAAGCAAAAATTACTCCCCATAATTTATGGGTTAGCCGAAATTTGGTGTATATAAGGGGAGTTTTGGCTCATCTTTATTGACTAATTCATTGATTATAATTCACACACAAAATTTAGAAAATCAGTTTTCTTCTCTCAAAAGTTTTCTAGCAAGAACTAAGGGCATATCTTAAGCAATCTTGGGTGCAACTTTTAGGAGATATCAAGCTTCTTGATATTCAATCTTAGGCCATTAAGCAAGGACTAAAGGTTGTTTTCTTAATCTTATGTTTATTTATGCAATTTCTTTTATGACTATTAATCATATAGAATAAGTTTCATTATAATCCTGTGATCTTAAAGGGCATGTATACAGATATATTCCCACAAGTGGTATCAGAGACTTAGGGCTATGAAATTGTTTATATGATTTTCATAAAAATTGAATTTGTATAAGTTTAAAACAAATTGAAAAAAATCGGTTTTAGCATAAAAAATTTTCGGCCAGTTTTGGTACAAGTGTGCCGAGTTGTTTTTGTTTAATTCTTGGTCCAATTTGATTCATATATTGTTAATTTAAAAGGTTAAGATGATAATATATGAACTTGTTTATGTTTTGATTCAATATTGATTGAGTTAGGACTTAGATGGATCTTTAAGATGGATGTTTATGAACATTAATTATTGCTTTATATTATTGGTATAAATTGATTGAGATATTCATGTTAATAGGTTAATTTGAATGATCTTAGTATTACATCAATGTTTAATCAAGATTAGATGTTGTTTTGTTTTATATCAATCGAGATAATATGAGCATGTTCAAGTTAAATCAGTTTAATTTGAGATTAGTTTTAAAAACAAAATTTAAAATAAATAAAAATTTAATTTCGGTTTTTGGAAATTTTTTAAAAACCGTGTGTTTTTATTTTTATTTGTTTCGGTTTGTTTTTATTTTGTTTAAACCGTTTTGTATTATGCATTATAAAGATAATGTATGATTAAGGCTTGTGAAGAGGTTCAGATAAGATTGATACCCTATTATTTTAAAAAGGTTTAAAATAATGTTGGATTTAATTCATGTTATACTTGATAATATGAATTAAGATGGATTATGATTGATTAAGATTGTTGTGTGCAATTGAGGAATTGTCACATAATCTTGATCTTGTTAAAAGGTGGTTTGGATTATTTATAATTTATCTAGTTTAGTTGATGCTTTTATCTTGGTTGAATGTTGTTTGAATGGTTTAATTTTTCGCATTATTTTGTACAAAAGGTTGTAATTTACTAGTGTGGCCTTAGAAGATTATGTTTTCATAATGAAAGGAAACATGATCGTTGGTTGTATTATTGAGATCTCGTATCTCCCCTCTTGTAATAATATTTTTAAAGTTATTTTGAAATTAGAATGTAAATAGGTTTGCATTTGTAATTTTAATTGTAATTTGAGAAGACTCAAGATTCAAGATGGAGATCGGATGGCTCACTCCTACTATATGGATCAAACCAAGATGGAACATCAAGACAAGCTTCTAGGGTCCAAGGATGGATTCCAACTTGTATTTTTGTTTATTTTGGTAGGATAGGCCACACTAGGTGTTTTTATTTTATGCTCTTTTCCATTCTCGTTGCGATGTTTGCTTTTTTAGATAGTTGCATCATATTCCGCCTAAACTAAACCAAACCACCTAATATTGCATGAAAATTGACTCATATTGTTTGCATTTTCATCCTAGACATACCGATGTCACATGTTTTAAGCCATCACCTTAGTTTATATCATTCTCGTTTTGCTAGACTTTTGTTCATTTAAAATGAATTAAATAAGATGATGGGATCTTCCTCTAAATTTAAAAATTGAGATTAGTCTTTATAGGAAAAGCTACTATGAGCCCCTTCTTCGTCGATAGGCATGTAGGACCTTACTCTCCACATGACCCCTTCTACGTTGGGTAAGTAGTATGTGTTGACCTATTTTATCTCAACATTATAGTTCGAGTAATATCTCGTGATTATAGTGGACTAAGAGATAGAATTTACAGAAATTTATCGACCGAGAATTCTAAAGGTAGAATTAGCCAAGAGGTTGGCTTATCAATTTACGGAAATTGAGTCTTGGGATCATTTATATAATTCTTGAGGGAGGTCAATTGTATAAATGCATAAGTCATCGCATTAATCTGTTTTGCATTTAGACTTAAAATTAATTAAAACGATGTTTTCTTATCTTTTCTCTTCTTCTTCTTTCTTTTCACAGTTTCGAATACGTTATATACGTATATAATCGCTAAAACAAAATGGTGGTCGTATTGAAGGCCCAATGCCAAGTGTCACACTTGAACGTGAATCATGGCTAAGAATATTTATGGACGACATGAATCACCCACTCGATCAAGAATGATGGGTCAAACTTTTCTTGATTGGGAGGCGCATTACGGAATCTTTGCCATAGCCGACGGCAAGCTCAAGTACTTGGCGAGCCATCGTCATGAACCACTCCCGAGGCAGAGCAAATGAAGTCGCTGCTTATAGTGATTTCATGATGGAGGCGGGTGCGCATGAACGTGCTCATCTATGCAATGGAATCCAATTTGCAAAGACGATTCATTACCCAGGGTGCAAACAAGATTTTCACCACCCTAACTAAAGAGTTCTCGAAAGCACCGAGAATCAAGAGTTACGAGTATACCACTCGTTTCTTTGAAGCTAGACTCCAGAAGAGCCAACCGGTTGGTCCACACCTTCTCGACATGATCGAGAACGTTGAGAAACTGGAGGAGCTTGGTTGTAAGATCGATGAGAAGATCATCATTGATCGAGTGCTCCACTCTCTTCATGATGGGTATGCCCTCTTTAGGGCAAACTATTACATGAACGACATGCAGAAAAGTCTGCATGAACTACATTCACCTCGCATGCAGGAGAGTGATCTGAAGTTGAGTGGGAGCATAAAACAAGATGTTCTCATGATAGGCAACAAGCATAAGGGTAAGGGTAAGGCTCCGGCTAACCTAACAGTATGAAAGCCAAAGTTTAAAAAGCCAGTGATTGCGAAAAGTGGGCCTGGTGAGTCTAGCGGTAGCTCACAAGGCAAGGCAAAAGCGAAGCAGACCATGGAGTGCCACCATTGCCACAAGTCTGGGCATTGGAGGCGTAATCGTCCGTGTATCTTTGAGGACATTAAAGCAGGCCGCGTCGTTCCTGTTGGTATGTCTTCTTTTATTCATATGATTGAGATTAACCATGCAAGTTTCGGAACTTGGGTACTTGATACTAATTGTGGTTCTCATCTGTGCAATCATTAGCAGGGCCTAAGAAGCATCAAAACTCTGGCAAGAGGTGATGTAGACCTGCGAGTGAGGAATGGAGCAAGAGTTGCTGCAGTTTCAGTAGGAACATATGTAATCCAACTCCCGAGTAGATTTGAGTTATTTCTGAATAACTGTTACTATGTACCTAGTTTATCAAAAAACATTATTTCTGTGTCCGTTCTTGATAAAGAAGGATTTTCATTTTTAATAAAGAATAATAGCTGTATTTTCTCTTTGAATGAAATGATTTATGGTAAAGCTGTTTCCATGAACGGAATTTCTGTTTTAGATCAAACCACAGAAATCATGCATGTGAGTAACAAGAAAGCAAAGGTTGGTGACAAAGATCAAACCTATCTATAGCATTGCCGTATGGGACACATAAATGAGAAACGCGTGAAAAAGCTCATTGATAATGGGACAATCGCCCCATTTGACTATGAAACTTTTGGCACGTGTGAATCATGTCTTATAGGCAAAATGTCTCAAATTTCCTTCAAAGGTGTTGGAATGCGCGCTGCTGACCTATTAGGACTCATACATACTGATGTGTGCGGACCTATGTCAATCAACGCTAGAGATGGCTATAGGTATTTTATCACTTTCACGGACGATTTGAGTAGATATGGTTATGTCTACTTAATGAAGCATAAAAGTGAGTCCTTCGACAAGTTCAAGGAATTCCAGAATAAGGTTGAGAACCAACTGGATAGAAAGATAAAAGCACTACGTTCAGATCGTGGTGGCGAATATCTTTCAACTGAGTTTGATCAACACCTGAAAGACCGCGGGATAGTACTACAGTTAACTCCACCCGGAACACCACAACTGAATGGTGTGTCCGAACGCAGGAATTGAACATTACTTGATATGGTTCGATCCATGATGAGTCACACGGTTGTACCTGACTTATTATGGGGTTATGCTCTTTTGTCAGCTGCTCTTATACTTAACCGAAGTCCGACTAAAGCTGTTGACAAGACTCCATACGAGTTATGGAAGGGAACTGTCCCTAACTTCTCCTTTATTCGGGTTTGGGGGTGCGAGACTTATGTCAAGTGGAGACACGAGGATAAGCTCGGCCCGCGATCGGTCAAGACATACTTTATTGGTTATCCAAAAGGAATGTTTGGTCATTACTTCTATTCGCCTACCGAACACCGAGTTTTTGTTGCGGCTAGTGCGAAGTTCCTAGAGAAAGAGTTTCTCGAAGACAAGAGAAGTAATAGAACCTTCGATCTGTCGGAGATTCCTGAACCAACAACCGAGCAACCAATGGAGGAAACTGTTCCTTCTACGTCTGCTGCGGTTAATGTTCCCTTGGAACCCAGAAGGTCGGGTAGACTCTCCATTCCTCCAGATAGATACATCGGTATGGTTGAGGAGAATGGGAGAGACGACGTTTTACTCCTTGAGAGTAACGAACCCGTAACCTATAAAGGTGCCATGACGTGTTCTGACTCAAAGCTTTGGTAAGAAGCCATGCAATCCGAGATGGACTCTATGTACGAGAACGATGTGTGGGATCTGGTTGACTTACCTGATAAGGCTCGGCCTCTTCAGTGCAAATGGCTTTACAAGATAAAGCGATCTGTAGAAGGACAACCAGATATATACAAGGCACGACTAGTGGCAAAGGGTTTCACTCAAGTGCAAGGGTTGCACTATGATGAGATCTTTGCACCCGTAGTCATGCTTCGTTCCATTCGGATTCTCTTAGCGATCGCCGCATTTCATGACTATGAAATTTGGCAAATGGATGTGAAAACCGCCTTCTTAAACGGTTATTTGGAGGAGGAGTTGTACATGGTACAACCCGAAGGTTACATCGATCCTAAAGATCCTAAGAAGGTTTGCAAGCTTAAGCGTTCCATCTATGGACTTAAGCAAGCTTCACGGAGTTGGAATCATCGCTTCGACCAAGTGATAAAGGAGAATGGATTCGCTCGATCGGTCGAGGAACCATGCCTATATATCAAGTCGAGTGGGAGCAAGATTGTCTTCCTAGTACTGTACGTCGATGACATACTCTTGATTGGGAATGACATACCTCTCTTAACTTCGGTAAAAGTATGGTTAAAGAACCATTTCCAGATGAAAGATCTGGGTGAGGCACAACGCATTTTGGGGCTCCGTATCTATAGAGATAGATCACGACGGATGTTATTGATACATGTCATTTATATCGTTTATATGCCCCCGTTATAGTTACATTTAGCTCGCACTTGCTTGATTTCATTAGTATATTAGTAGCTATTTGCTTTATATTGCGATACTGTTGTTCCTCGTGTGTATTTTGCAGGTTTTGGCGGTCCTGAGCTAAAACCTGAGTCAAATGGAGCATTATCGAGTATCGTGACGTCATGACGAAGCCCGAGAGTCGATTCGGAAGTCATACTATGTGTTGGGACGTCAAACCTATAGGTTCAGAGCAAACCTATAGGTTCCGGGTACATGAATCAAGGAGCAGAAGAGCTGAAAGTTTCTGACACCCTTAGAACCGAGCGGTTCAGGTGGAACCGATCGGTTCACACACCCAAACCGATCGGTTCTGACCCGAACCTATCGGTTTTGTGCCCTGTTTCTCCGTATTTTCGTGGCTCTATAAATACAACTCGAGTAGGGTTTAGATGCAGATGCTTTTCATTATTATTTTCAGCCTAGGTTTAGATTTTAGTTCTCTCTCAAAATACTCTCTTAAAAACCTTAGTTTAGATTGAATTCATCCTTCAAGACTCGATCTTTTACATTGCAATTATTGATTTCTCCAGGTTTAATCTATTGTTCTTGTTTTATCATGTCGTCTCTTTATTATTTCAATTGCTTTGTTTTAGTTTTGATTATGCATAGCTAATTCTCTATTAGGGTTTAAGGTGATTGTGATATTGATTCAGAACATGTTTTAATCGTTGATTTTGATTGAATTTGTGCAATTGATTTCTTCCTGCGCGTTTTAATAATCAATTGAATTTAGGGACGCCTTTATTGAATTGAATTTAGGTTGTTTCAGTTTAAGATCGAAAGCCTAATTGAAACTAGACTCACGCGTAATCGATAAGTTGAATTTAGTACGTAGCGAGAGCCCGCTAAATTTGCTTAAGGTTGAAATTGACTCGAGAGAGCGTTTTCCTAAAACCTAATCTTTTGCATGCATTCAATTGATTGAATTACCTTCCGAGTTGAGTTCTGAATCGATGTCACATGAACCTGATGCCCTAATCCCCCTCTCATTCATAGTCTATACCTTTTATTCACTGCTTTTAATTTAGTTCACCCAAAAACACCGACTTTTCATATCTTGAGATTGACCTGCCTTAGCTTAGCAACCCCTTGACTACACCATCTCTCTGAGGATCTCGACCCTACTGCCGCTAGCTACCTAGTTAGTAGTCTTTAGGTTTATTTTGATTTAGAGACGCGACTTCACCTCCATCAATTTTGGCGCCGTTGCCGGGGAGACGGTTAGCTAGTTAGTGTTTGCTTAGTTTTTGTTAGGTTTTTCTCTCTTGTCTCAAGGAACCTAGTTCCTTGAGACCGTTTCTCATTGTTTTGTGTAGTTTCGTTTATGCGCAGGTCACCTACAGGTTTAGTTCCTTTTGAACCTGAACCTGGCGGCGTTACATCGACTCTGTGAACAAGCAATCCGATTAGTGATCTTGAGGAAGGGTCGCACTCGGAGTCAAGTGCTACGCAGTCGCCCTGCGAAGAGGACCCACCTCCGGTTACACCATTATCTCCCCCGCCTGTGACTATGCCTAAACTTTCTAGTCACTTGGTGCTAAGCGTAATCCATCCCTAATGGATTCACGATGCCCGCTACTCTGCAGGCAACTTTGAAATCGCCCGCCTTTCTTACTTTGGTGGAGCGGAACCGGTTGGTGGCTATCCCACCGAGGATCCCGGTCGGCATATGCAAGTGTTTACCGACACGCTTCTACAATAAAGCGGCGGGATCACCCAAGAACAAATAAGGAAATGTTGTTCCCTTTCTCATTTGAAAAGATCGAGCTCGTGAGTGGATCACGGACCTCGGCGAGGTTAGGCTGCGGTATCATCGATTGGAGCGGGTTGGCCCTTGCCTTTATTCTAAGTTCTACCCTCCCGAGCCGCATTTAATCACATGAGGAGTCAAATCCAAGGCTTCAAACAAACGTTCGATGAGTCACTTGCTGAGGCTTGGGAGCGGTATAAGAAGCTCATCCGCGATTGTCCTCACCATGGGCTTAATACTTGGTTGGTGATCATGACATTCTACAATGGGTTATATGCGGAGAGCCGGGCCATCCTTGATTCAGCTGCAGAGGGACGTTTTGCTAATAACGTCGATGATGACAAAGCTTGGGCTTTAATTGAGGAGATGGCGATCCACTCGTCTCAGTTCGGTAAACCGCGAGGTAATTCACGGTCCGCACATGATGACCGTGATAAGGGGAGTATTTCTGCGCTCACTAGTCGTGTCAGTTGCTACCGACTGCGCAGATTAGCATGATGCAGGGAGGTGGTTCTTCAGGTGCCCACGTGAATGCTGTCACAGGGCACGACATGGGTTATTCTACGGGGTATGATGCACCCCAAGAGCAGGTTTATGCTTATCAGTCCTATCCTCAAAACTTGCCCTACCAAAACCAACCCGGTTACGATCGCTCGCTTTTATCTTATCGTAACCAAAATGTGCTCAACCCGACCACCCCACCTCCACAAAACCAACCCTACATCCCTCCCCACAAGAACTACCAACCACCACCCAACTACCAAAAACCACCCTACACACCACCACCTCAACCTACTACTCCGGGACCCGATCCTATGGCCGAAATGAAGGCCATGATGATGCAGATGTCGCAGGTGACGATGGACGTGCAGAAGTCACAACAGATGATGCTGCAGCAGATGCAAAAAGATGGCCAAGCTAAGGACGCTGCGATTAAATTGTTGGAGAATCAGGTGGCGCAGCTCGCCGCTTCGCAAGCGTCACGACAGCCGGGTACCCTACCCTCCCAAGGTAATCCTCCTAACCCACCTCACGATACCGCATGTGCTATTACTTTGCGTAGTGGTACAGTTTATGATGGCCCAAAGCATCCGGAGGATGAGGAGAAGAGTGGGACAAACCACACGGTCAAACCGTGTGATGTTGTTGTTAAGGATGGTTCGGGTGTTCGTTCTGGTGCCCCTGTTGCTACTCCTTCGCCGCCGATACAGATCAAGCTCCCGTTTCCGAGCCGTGTACGTCCGACTACCGTAGACCCCAAGCTCGATAGGTTCTTTGAGATCCTCAAAGCGCTGCAGGTAAATATTCCATTCATTGACCTAGTTAAACAGATTCCTGCGTATGCTAAGTTTCTTAAAGAAGTCATATCTAGGAAGCGTTAAGCAATGAAATTGAGTCTGTGTCTTTCGTGGGGGAGGGTAGTGCTCTTTTACAGGGTAATTCACCCCCAAAGCTGAGTGACCCCGGGACCTTTTCTATCCCTTGTTCTATAGGGAAGTACGTGGTCCAGAACGCCTTATGTGATCTTGGGGCTAGTGTGAGCATCATTCCCTACTCCATCTGCAAGAAACTGAACATGACTAAGCTAGGAGTTACCTCCATGACTTTGCAGATGGCCGTCCGTGCTGGATTCGAGACCTTTAGGTATTCTAGAGGACGTCCCGGTTAAGGTAGGGAAGTTTTATATCCCTGTTGACTTCGTGGTCTTGGACATCCCTGAGGACCCACACATTCCTATCATTTTGGGTCGACCTTTTCTGCACACTGCTGGTGCAGTTATCGATGTTGGGAATAAGACCCTGTCGTTCTTGGTGGGGGGTGAGAAGCTTACCTACACTAAGTCTAGTCTCCCTCGTTCCCCTATGCAGCCTGAGTCTGCTGCTGTGATTGACCTTGCCCCTCCGTCTCACTCTATTGGAGACTCTTTGGAGGATGTTTCTTCTGCTGTTTCTTGTGCAGGTATTACGCAGGGTGGCTTTGATTTTGGTTTGGGGGAACGGAAGGTCACAAGGGCGGATGTCTATGATCTGGGTGATGTAGGAGGAGACCCACGGTTTGCGGTGCGTGGCGCACGGAGCTGTTTTGGAAAGCCATTTCGCGACGGAATACCTTGCGTGATGGATTATGCTGCCCTTCCTCGTGGAGATCGAGTTCTTTGGCGAATGGATGCTTTTTCGCCAAGTGAAGCTGCTGCTAGTGGCCAACGTCCTTGGCCTAATTTGACATGATTTGAGTTTGACGACGGTCGTGCGGGACCATTATAAACCAGCGCTTTCCGGGAGGCAACCCGTTGACATTTTGTAACTTGTTGTACTTTACTTTGCTTTGGTTTGTTTGTTTTGGATGACATTTTAGACCTTTCTTTTATTTTGAGCGCGTGAGGTCGAGGGATTTATATTTAATTTAGCATGCAGGTACTTGAGGACTCTGCGTCCTTAGTATTTATGAGACAGGCCTCACTGACGGCCTTGGCCGGACCCTGCTGATTCGGCCTACTTTTTCTCGCGTGCTATTCCGACGCACTTTATAGCTGGACTGAAATGGATGCATATTCGTGGATCATAAGCCGCACTCCATGCTTCGCTTCGGTTTGGGGGAGCTCCAACTTGATAATGTGAGCTTTCTTTACTCCTTTTTCCCTCGTTTCCTCGCTTTGCTTTTCCTACCCCCGTCTATTGTTGTCCCTTCTCTGCATGTGGTTATGCTGTTTTCCACATTGAGGACAATGTGTGATTCTGGTTTGGGGGAGGAAAGCTCTTTCGCGCTTATTCTTTTGCATTTTCACTTTGCGTGCTTTTTTTTTTACAAATTTTTGCGTTTCCAAACCTTTTTCGCTTTGAATTGTCAAGTTTGGAGAATTGATTAGTGTGCTGCTTTGATCTTTAGTATCTCTAAGTCGACTTTCTATCGTCGTAGCTTGCACTATATGTTTGTTTCCTGTTCATAGATTGTGAGTCTCAAACGCTAGCCCACTTGTATTTGCTTAATTCTTATCGCTTTTCGTTCCTTTTACTTTCGATATTGGTATTCTTGCGAGGCAATTGGCTTGTGGAAAGTTTGGAATGTTGGAATGTGGTTTGTTTGGACCGATCATTTAATGATGGAGCAATGCTTCGATGCTCTCGGAGGGGACTCATTGATTTGAGTAACCATAGTGGCCATGAATTTGGTTGCGACCGAGAGTATGAGCAATGATGTAACCCTTAAGGAAATATGTGTACCCGAGCTCGATTTTTACCGAGTGAACGTCAAGCTAAACGGTATAACATACGAGGGATGCTCCACATTGCGCGAAAAGAAAAAAAAAAGAGAAAAGAAAAGAAAGAAAAAAATGAAATGATGTGGTAAGAATGGTATGATGGAAAGTGGTATGCTCGGTTGGCCTTGCTCGAATCCAATTGTCGTTAGTTTAATTTTTGCGAAAGTGTTAGAGGCTAGCATTATGATGTGGTGTGAATGGTTGAGACTTGTGCTCTATTTTCGGCGAAATAGACTGTAGCTTGTATGCTTATGTGCATAGGTCGTCCACTTCGAGATGCTAACGTGATTAACTAGCTACACTTTGATTTTCTCCGACGCTATTTGCTTGAGGACAAGCAAAGGTTTGGTTTGGGGGAGTTTGATACATGTCATTTATATCGTTTATATGCCCCCGTTATAGTTGCATTTAGCTCGCACTTGCTTGATTTCATTAGTATATTAGTAGCTATTTGCTTTATATTGCGATACTGTTGTTCCTCGTGTGTATTTTGCAGGTTTTGGCGGTCCTGAGCTAAAACCTGAGTCAAATGGAGCATTATCGAGTATCGTGACGTCATGACGAAGCCCGAGAGTTGATTCGGAAGTCATACTATGTGTTGGGACGTCAAACCTATAGGTTCAGAGCAAACCTATAGGTTCCGGGTACATGAATCAAGGAGCAGAAGAGCTGAAAGTTTCTGACACCCTTAGAACCGAGCGGTTCAGGTGGAACCGATCGGTTCACACACCCAAACCGATCGGTTCTGACCCGAACCTATCGGTTTTGTGCCCTGTTTCTCCGTATTTTCGTGGCTCTATAAATACAACTCGAGTAGGGTTTAGATGCAGATGCTTTTCATTATTATTTTCAAATTTAGGTTTAGATTTTAGTTCTCTCTCAAAATACTCTCTTAAAAACCTTAGTTTAGATTGAATTCATCCTTCAAGACTCTATCTTTTACATTGCAATTATTGATTTCTCCAGGTTTAATCTATTGTTCTTGTTTTATCATGTCGTCTCTTTATTATTTCAATTGCTTTGTTTTAGTTTTGATTATGCATAGCTAATTCTCTATTAGGGTTTAAGGTGATTGTGATATTGATTCAGAACATGTTTTAATCGTTGATTTTGATTGAATTTGTGCAATTGATTTCTTCCTGCGCGTTTTAATAATCAATTGAATTTAGGGACGCCTTTATTGAATTGAATTTAGGTTGTTTCAGTTTAAGATCGAAAGCCTGATTGAAACTAGGCTCACGCGTAATCGATAAGTTGAATTTAGTACGTAGCGAGAGCCCGCTAAATTTGCTTAAGGTTGAAATTGACTCGAGAGAGCGTTTTCCTAAAACCTAATCTTTTGCATGCATTCAATTGATTGAATTACCTTCCGAGTTGAGTTCTGAATCGATGTCACATGAACCTGATGCCCTAATCCCCCTCTCATTCATAGTCTATACCTTTTATTCACTGCTTTTAATTTAGTTCACCCAAAAACACCGACTTTTCATATCTTGAGATTGACCTGCCTTAGCTTAGCAACCCCTTGACTACACCATCTCTCTGAGGATCTCGACCCTACTGCCGCTAGCTACCTAGTTAGTAGTCTTTAGGTTTATTTTGATTTAGGAGACGCGACTTCACCTCCATCAGTTATCCCTCAGTCAGGAGTCTTATATAGATAAGATTCTTGAGAGGTTCAGCATGACCAACTCCAAGAAGGGGAACCTTCCAATGATCTCTGGAGTGCACTTGAGTAAAGCTCAAGCACCAAAGACATCGGAAGAGGTCGAGCGCATGAGTCGGATTCCATATGCATCACCTATAGGATCGATCATGTATGCCATGATATGCACACGTCCGGACGTGGCATATGCATTGAGTATGACGAGCCGATACCAAGGCAATCCAGGTGAAGCACACTGGATGGCCGTAAAGAACATTCTTAAGTACCTACGGAGGACTAAAGATTGGGTATTGACTTATGGAGGAGACACTGAGCTACGCCTTGATCGATTCTGCAGATGCTAGTTTCCAAGCGGATCGAGATGACTCTAAATCTCAATCGGGTTTCGTTTTTACTCTTAATGGCGCTGCGCTTAGCTGGAAAAGCTCCAAACAAACAGTTATAGCAGATTCAACGACTGAGTCCGAGTACTATCTTGCTTGCAGGTCGCGAAGGAAGCTATATGGATGCGTCGGTTAACTTACAAGGACTAATCAGTAGTTCCAAGTTCGAATGACCCGATCACCATCTATTGCGACAATAGTGGTGCCATCTTCCAAGCGAAGGAGCCTAAGTCCAAAGAACAAGTCTCGCAGACGCGTGCAAAGGAAGGCTCACATGATCCGGGATTACGTGGAGCAGAAGGAGATAGTGATTGACAAGATTGCTACGGATGATAACATAGCAGATCCCCTCACTAAGCCGTTGAGACAAGATAAGCATGAAGGGCACGTTATTTCCATGGGAATTAAGCGTGTTCCTGAGTTGTATTAGTTGTTTGTATGGATTTGACACTTGAATTTTCCTAAAACTTCTAATAAAATCCTCGTTTTGTATTATATACTTCCTCCATTCCGTTTGATTGTATACGTTTGGTTTTTTGACACTATTCACGAGTGAGGATAATAGTCGATATAATTTTTAACATATAAAATAAAACATAATCATGTGGGATCTTGTTTTAATTGTCTTTTCGAATACATTATTAATATCAAATTTTTATAATTTTTTGAAATACGTAACTAAAGATATGAACAAAAGAAAACGTGTATCGACGTACGTGCAAAAAGCAAACGTATAGAATCAAATGGAATGGAGGAAGTATTGTTTTTCATGAGGGTTGTACAGACAACGTTGAACACCTCAAAGTGAACTGAATTGCTTTATATATTGTTTTGGTCCGTAATCGCCTACATGAGCTGATAACACTGGCAATTATTTTGTGGCGTCAATTGATGGTGGGTTCAACGAGCCATAAGTCAAACTGTTGACTGATCGATCACAGATGCGAGTTTACTGAAATCGCGCAGGACAATTTTTGTGACGACTACATGGAGTCCTAAATGTTTCAGAACATTAGGTGTCGGGTCGTGGATAGGACATCCATAGTGTTCCTAGAGTCGATTTTTTTGACTATCGACTGTCTCTTGAGATTAAGGCAGATTTTGGGTGACTTTGGTTTCTTTCTCACGGTCGACCGTAACAGGAGGCTAAGTAGATTTTCACTGGGTCATTTCATCGTCGCGCTTACATCTGCAGGATTCGAGTTGAGGAAAATATCCAACTTCTATCGAGTTATAATACTTTTTCTCAGGGCCACTCGAGGAGCTGTAACTGAAAATGCATGGCCATGCTCGAATAATGATTCGTTTATCAGTTAAGTTACTCTCTAGTCGGGGAAACCATTCTTGATTCTGATCACTTGTGAACTACGACCTTTGAAAGTACGAACTTTGCAAATTGGTTTACATTGAGTGGGAGAAATTTATTATGGATATGAGAATCGGTTATCGCACCTACACTTGTACGGACAAGTGGGAGATTGTTGGAGTTAGTGTCCTCCACAATTAGTGCAATAACATAAATAAACCTCTTAAGGTACACAGGGTACATTTTGTATGCAATCAGTTGATTAACGTTTATCAATAACGGTTGGCTTGCTAGATAAGTTTGACGTTATTGTCATACAGATGGCGGTGATCAACTGGTCCCTGAAAGGTCACACCTAAAGGATGTGTTTAAGAAATGTGATTATTTGAGAAATTAATCATATTGATGCCTTACAAAAAGACTAAAAGGTTAGTCGGCGTTTTTTGACTAAAATGTTAGTCAAGTGTGTGATAATAATACGGCCATTTAATAAGGATTAAATGATATTAGCTAAGACGAATTAAATGTAATTCGTAAATTGAATATAAAATGTTATATTTAATTATTGAATATAATATAGGCTAATTAATCATAAACTGTTATAATTAATTAAAAAAATTATAAATATGAGGATATTAATAATTTAATGATATATTATAGTGGATCATATTTATGACACTAGTAATATTATATTATATTAAAAAGCTAAAGGAAACCTCTAGGAAAGAGCCTTATTGCTCTTTGACTCCTTGGTCAACAAGGAATTGGTTTTTGGAAAGTGATTTTTGGAAAGCAAAAATTACTCCCCATAATTTATGGGTTAGCCGAAATTTGGTGTATATAAGGGGAGTTTTGGCTCATCTTTATTGACTAATTCATTGATTATAATTCACACACAAAATTTAGAAAATCGCTTTCTTCTCAAAAGTTTTCTAGCAAGAACTAAGGGCATATCTTAAGCAATCTTGGGTGCAACTTTTAGGAGATATCAAGCTTCTTGATATTCAATCTTAGGCCATTAAGCAAGGACTAAAGGTTGTTTTCTTAATCTTATGTTTATTTATGCAATTTCTTTTATGACTATTAATCATATAGAATAAGTTTCATTATAATCCTGTGATCTTAAAGGGCATGTATACAGATATATTCCCACAATAAACCCTTTTAAAAAGGTTATTGCTCATTCACCCACGAGATTTACTCAAACGCCCACAAAAATGACAACTATATCCTTTTCATTTCATAATCATGATTTCAATAAAGAAAAAAAGAACCTCATTTTTTTTTCTCAATTTTGAATCATCAAAAACCCTAAATTGATTAAAACTCCTCCAAATCTCTAATTTAAGTTCTCCTTATCACCTCCAAATTCCTATCAATCGATATTCTCTTCATCCTATACTTTGATTCACTCAAATCAACTTGATTAACGAGCAAATTCAGTTAAAATTTTCCCTAATTCTATTGTTTTTTTTTTTACAAAACCCTAATTAGACACTTCCTAATTAACTAATTTAGGGAAAAAAAAAATCAATAATGTACATCTAAGACTTGTCACTATTTTCACAGAACTTGTCACTATTTTCACAGGACTTGTCACTATTTTCACAGAAGAAATTTTTCTTAAGTTTATGATTATTTGACAAATTTAAGCATAAATTGATCAATTTTTAGTTGATTACCATTTGCTTACAAAGAGAGAAAATATTAAGAATAAGAAATTGTATAGGGGTAGGATTAGGAAATTTTATGACAAAATGCGGGCGTTAGAGTAAAATTTGTGGGTGATTGAGCAAATACGTTTAAAAATTACCCTTTTAAAGCAAATCGAGAAACATTCGCTCATTTTTCCATTTTTCAAAACAAAAAACCCAAGCATGGACAAACCTAAGCTCATGATTTCACTTGTCGGTTTGAATGGCTTATAGCCACCTCGATCGACTTCCCACTTTTCCTTTAAAAAAAAAGGCGGTAAGGACGTCCAGACCCATCCCTACCATTTTGAACATTTTCGGCTCGACTAGTTTATCATTATCTTTAGTCGACTCCTTTTACATATCTGATCTTAAGCTTGCGATGACATGCCGTACGTCACATGAGCTTGTTCGGATACAACAAAAACAAAATTTTTGCATCGAGACAAAATGTGCGCACACATTCCTGTTTCAAAAAGCCTCGTAACAAAATGTTTTCAAACAAATATCCTTTAAAAAAAAAAAAAAGACAATGAGCATGTTCTGGTGCAATAGAGTCTTTAGCATAAGTCAGTCGTGTCGTTTCACTAAAAATCAAAATGAAATGCAGGATCAAGAGTGTGCTTTCCAAGGACATGAGAGTCCAATCATTCACATTCGGGTTTTCAAATCTCAAATGGCTATCAAGAATGTGTCTTACAGTTATTGGCTTACCATCTTCCTGCAATCTCTAGCAGCAGTGCCTAACACTTGGTTCTACTCTATTGAGCCAAGCCGCCTCTCAACATTTGAGGAATCGTGGTTATGTTCAATAGACAATACCGAGAAAACGACGACACCCAAGTTTTCGTCCCCACCCTTGAAGTCTTAGCTCAAAGGGAAAAATGAAGGCTTTACAAAGTACCTTACTTGGTGGAAGAAGCTAAGCGCACGAATCTCCAATCGCCCGCGTGAGGATGAACATGAGGTATAGCAACATCTAAGACATCAAGCAACTCACGCCTTCACCTAACATAGAGGTCGTCCGACCTAGTCACGCCGCCTCACCTAGAGTAGCAATAGACCAGGCAAAATGCCCTGGTAGAGTAGTTTGGTCGGCCACCTCCTCTAAGGCGTAGTGCGGCCGGGCTGGTGGGCAGGTTAAGGTTGATCATTCCCCATCATATTGAATACGCAAGTCAAAATAAATGAACACGGTATCACTATTATATGAATGTGTCTCATAAATAAGTGAATATAATGCTACGATAACTGAACATTAATACATATTTACAAATACTAACATACTAAAATTCATCTGAAGTTTGATATATTTGTCAATGTGAAATATTGAATATTGAATAGATTAAGAAAAGTAAAAATAATAATTTTTTATAATTACTCAAAGTGATGAAAGTTGAAAAATAAGGAAGTTGCAAAAAATAAGGATGAAAATATAAGGGTATTGATTTTCCGTATACGGGTTTTACTCCCGTTGTATACTTTTTTCGCTATTATTTCCAAATTTGCCATTTTTACTACCATAATATACAATTTTTTTATAACTTTTCCTAATCCAAATTCATTCAATTTCTAACTTTTTTTTAATCAAATTCATTAAATATTTAGGGTTCTCAATGACAAACTATGATAATAAATTCAATGAGATAATAAGGCTCGACCGATCATCTTCGACTCTAATATTTCGAATGCGCATAAGGTCCTTGTACCGCTCACCCTAGCAATCCTTAATGGGCACAGAACACATTATTTCTATGATTTTTGAGGGTGGATAATAGTCCCATATTCAACGTTTAATAGAAACGCATTATTCCTAATCCAAATTCATTATTTCTAACTTTCGGAGTTTAATAGATACGCTGGGCAAAGACCTAAGTTGTTCAACGTTTTCTCAAGACGATGCTTTGATTAGTCCATCTATAAACCACACTGCGCCGCTAAAGCCAGCCCGCCGCCGCCTATCACCGCCTCTCGCCATGTCCCGTCGTCGACAATCGCCCCCAAATGCCAACTTTATATAAACCCTAATTCAATTTTTAATCTAAATTTATCAAGATTAATAAAATTAACATAATTTTATGAACAAAATTGAATTGAATCGCATTATTATTTTGTTGAATTGATTATCGAAATTAATAATTGAAATAATTGAAAAAGTGAATGAATTTAGGTTAAGAAAAGTTAGAAAAAAAAAAAAAAAAGAGTTTTTTTTGTGTACAATGTGAGTAAAAAAGGGCAAGGAAGGGAAACTAAATGAAAAAAGTATACGACGTGAGTAAAATCCGTATACGGAAAATCAATAACGTATTTCGTAAAAAGAAAAAAAAAATACTCCCTTCATTTTACCATCTCCTTCCCACTTTCTGTAAAAAGAAAATTTCACTATTCTTTCCATTTCTATATTTGTCAACTTTTATCTAATGTCATCAATTCAATATACTTTATTATCTTTCTACTTTAATTTCACTCACACATCTAACCCACCATAATTTTAACTACGGCGTATGAGAGAAGAAGATGGTGAAATGGAGGGAGTAGTAATTACTACGGAGTAATAATAATTAACCTAAAGGGCAAATAATAAAATTACTTAGGTGGATGTTTGGACTAATATACACAAAGGTGTACGTTATAATTTACCGAGTACCCAACTAACGAGGTATTGGTCTAGTGGTGGCAGGGGCTAGACTTGGTAGGGAGAACTGCGGTTCGATCACCGCAAGCCCGTTGGAAGGAGTTTAAAACGTTAACTCGGGACACGCTCCGAAACCGAATTAGTCGACCAAATGGATTCGGATATCGAACTCCGTACATATAAAGTATACTTACTGATATAAAAAGCCAACAACACAAACAAATGAAAGAAAACAATGGAGCATTGAATTCAAAAAAATGTGGTAAAATGAGAGAAAGTAAAAGAAGAGGAGAGTGGAGAATGAAGGAGAATCCCCCAAACGACGACGTTTGCCCAATTTGCTTCGGCGACTTCACTCTTCCTTGTCGTACTAACTGCGCTCACTGGTTTTGCGGTCTTCTCTCTTTCTCTTTCTTTTTTTTTTTTAGGGGGTTTATTGTGTCTGCATTGTGCGATCAATAATTATTTTTTCTTCTTCGTCTTTGTCGTTCAAATTTACGCAACAATTTCTGCTTGAATTCTTGTTGTTTTGAGCTATTTTTCGTCGAGTGTTGTACATTTTGATTTTTGTTGTTGTTGTTGTTGTTATGGTGGTGGTGTTTGGTGTGGAGAGGAATTTTGGAGAGGGTTTGGAGTTTGTGATTATTTTAGGGTTTGTTTGCGTCATATTCGGCGTAATTTGGGGATTTTGCAGTTGTGTGATGTTGTTCTTCAACTTAACCGAATGATTCTTGGATGGTCGTTTCGGAGAATGGTTGTGCTGATAAACCCTGTTTGTGGTTTTGGATTTATTTCAGTTTTTAGGGTTTGTGCTTGCCAAATTAGTCGGTGAAACAACCAATATTGTTTTAATATGTAATGCATGACATTTTAAAGATGTCAATGTATTTCTTGATTCTTCTTGAAAATGTAGAACTTTGCTTCACTATTGTAGATCAGATTTTTTGAGGGTTTAATTCTTTCATACTTGTCATGTACTGTTGTCATTGCAAATCGTTTTGTGATGTCCAACATTGTACATGAAGTATACGTTTTATTGACTACAGGGTCATGTATCTTGCAAGTATGGAACTATGGCTCTGCATTTCAGCCTTGCAAATGTCCTATGTGTCGCGGCAACATCAAAAGTCTTACTCCACTCAAGTCCGTAAAAACTGACGGGGAAGCTGAAAGAATTCTGAAAACGGTGGAACAATACAACCATCTTTTTGAGGGGGGCGTTCGTGCCATTTTTCTGGTATTTTTATTATGCTACTTTTTTTTTATTAGAGATTAGGATGATGACTAAACAAGATTGGATAGTCTAACTTTCATAAATGACATAATTGCTTTCGAAATTCGGTTTCGCTTTTGTTGACACTTGCTTTCTAGTCCATCTGTAATCCCTTTTTTCGTTTGCCATTCCTTGTTTTCCTCTGTTTATGAACTTATGGTACTTCTTTACGAATGTCTGATTGTCACTCTAATCGGAAGGTTCGAAGAGTGGGGAATGATATAACTATATGTCTATATGACTAAGATTAGTAGGGAATGACCACGAGGACTGAAAGCGATATGGGTATTTATGGTATTGAAAAAAATCAAAAATGTGAATGATGTGGCTCGATTCTGTTTTGTTTGGTTCTTTTTACTTTTCTTTAGTTTATCTATCGAAACCATTTTATTTTCATTTTCTTTTGAATCTTTTCATTTCCTTTTACGTAGAATGTCTTTCGCTCATTTTCACTTTGTTGACTACTGCAATGGTTCCTTTCCTATAAGGCTGCTCATTTTCACTTTGTTTTTGCATCTCATCTTCTACAAAACTTGATTTTCGGCTTTTTTTTGGGGAATACTATTAAAATTCATATACTGAAATACATTAGTGTAGTTTGCAGGCTGATAATAGCCAGATCACTTCATCTGTCTGCTTGCCAGTATGGCAGCAAGTTTAGGTTGTGTATCACAAAGATATTGCTGATTATTTTTCCATAAAGTCTAATATCTGCCATATTTTACTGTTTTGGAGCGCAAAAACTGAGGCTTGTCTGTTTCAGTAAGAGTTTTAAAAGGACTAATTGTGTCCCTTCACACGTTATACCCAAATAGTCACTTATGTGATTGCTAATCAAGAGAAGGATCTGGATGCGAAGAGGCATAATTGCATTTACTTACACAATTCTCGATTTTGACAGAAATTTCGTGAGACACCTCTTCTGGCTAAAAGGATATTCTGGAAAATGATAGGTCATGACACACAGTTTCTCAAATGGCGCCTGTTTACAGTAAGTCATCCCATCTCTTTTTTCGTAATCTAAGTCACCATTTAGACATTTAGTGTGCTATAGTTTTTTTGTAACTTGGATATCCCTGTCTCATGTATCCTTTCGTTTACTCAGAATAACTGTTACAATCTATATCAGCTTATAAATGTGGAAAATGTGTGGTACAAGAAGTCCCTTAATCTTCTAAAATCACAAGTCAATGGTCTTTGTCTCAATATCTTTTATATCATCTTATTATAGGATTTTCCTCCTTTGTTTAGTTGTCCATTGGTGTCTAATAATGCATAACAATTCTTTGATATAGTAGTGTCATTCTCGTCTCTGTAGTTTAATATACATGACTAACCACAACGAATTTCTTAAATGATGCAGCTATCGTTACTACAAAGAATTTCTTATATCACAAATAGTTTGCTTAATCATAAAGTTGACCTTGACTGAAAGAGACTGGGCAAATAAGAACAACCAAACGACGAATGATATGTGGTACTAACTTGTAAGTCAGAGCTCTAGGCGATCAAGAGTTTAACATTTAAGGCTTTGTTCATTTGGATTTCTTACACAACTTATAAGTTCAACTCAACTTCATCAAGCGCCATTCAGTTCGGCTTACTTAAGCCTAAACTCGACTTGATTAAGCTCAATCCAGTCCAAAATAGTTTGGCCAAATAATTTGATTAACTTGTAACCTCTATAAGGAATTAGTCTAAGTTCAATTAGCATATGATATACTACCCAACTACCTAACTAACGGTAACCATCTAACCTATGTGAATCTAGTCAAAGAGAGGCTTTGGCAATCAATGATATTTGTTGTGGTTTAAACATCAATTAGCCCTTATCTTTACTAGGGTGCTTTGGCAATCAATGATATTTGTTGTGGTTTAAACATCAATGCTTACATTGTAGAGCACTAAAGCATTTAAACAAAGTGTTGAACAATATACATTTACTCATGACCCCAGCTAAGTTAATTTACTCTCTTAATTTCACTCATTCAGCCCCACTTTCCTTTTTCTGTAATTCTTTAACCAAAATACCACACTTTATTCTTCTAAAATGGCCCCCAAGACCCCCCACTTGACCAAACTACCAATACTAAGCTTCACTTTTTTTTTTAACTTCCATAAAACTGTGCAAAAGGCGATGGGGCCTTACGCATGAAATGGAGGGAATAGATACTTAATCTTTTTAGTCTGAAGATCAAGCTACTAAAAGATATTCAACATTAGATTTCCTAACTTTAATACACTCGATGATGAAGCTAAGAGAAATTAGAGAATGTTATTACAGAACTATAAGAGAGGGGAAATTAGTACTCAATAATACGACATCAAAAGTTGTGAATATAGAAGAATGATAAGATTGATCCTTCAAATACAAAAGTAAATGCTAAACTAGTAATTCATGTTTCTTTGGTGCAGTCCTTGATGTTTGGAGTATTCACTTTTTGGATCATGTCCATAATTTTAAGGCAAAGTAATGCTAGTGTGGGAACTGGTAAAGGTAACTGCGATATTGAGATCATCAATCCAGTGGGAAACAACACAATTAGTTCAATAGTGTTTGGTAGTTGGTACATTGTTGTGGGTGGGATGTTAATCAAGACACTTCAAACGGAGTTACGCTTAAGATGTGAAGTTTAAGACTGTGTTGCTGCTGTTCTTTTGTTTCGAGAATGAACAAACTGTTGATCTGCAGTGTTCAATCTTGTTCTTGAAACTTGATATCGGAACCAGTTAGTGCAATTTGCTCTCAGTTGTCGCGGTTTGATACCTTCTGCTGACCTGCAAAATCTTTGATGAATTGATGGCGTATGCGTGTCACTACTGATTCTTAAACTATGCATTGTTTTGTTTTTTATGTCATGTTCTTGGGGTGTGTTCTATTCCTTTGATCTTCTCTTGAGCTAAAAAGTTGCGTCCATTCTTGTAACTCCAACGTAGTCCTCTTGGGTTGGAAGAGAAGGATTAAAAGGGGTGTATTGTTCGATTTTGGCTTGTTAAAGGGATTTTTTTTCCTATTTTCTTATTCAAGATAAAGCTGGGAATTTTGAAATGTCTGCCATGCATGTTTTTCTAAGTTTCTCGATAGTTGTTCTTTATCACAGGGTTGAGCATGAATCTTTATTGTAACTTACACCAGAGTTGGATCTGAATTGCCAAGATAGTCCCTCTTAACATAAAATTAATGGGGAAAAGAGCGTGCTTCACTGAGAATCAGACATTTTTCATGCTACGGTGTCTGTTCATCAGTTAAATTTCCTTGTTGTTTGCAGATGGCTTTGACACTTCTAATCCTGATTACCCCTTTTAACTTCTTTCCCCAAGGTATGTTGTTCGATATTTTATATGCATATTTGATTCCTAAATGAAGCCTGTTTTGTAAAATCCTCATTTGATTTGAGAATGCTGCCTGCATATTGCGATATGTCAACTGTTTGTGCCATCTAAGAGAACTAAAATGTCAAGCTGTGTTCCTTGTAAATACACGATTTCTATTTTATTTTCATTGCTTAGTATTTGATACACTTCGAAATTTATATTTGTTTTCGATACAAGTGTTGGATACTACACGTCACTACACGGAATCTAATTGTTGAAGACAGTGACTTTGAAAAATGCGACGTGTTTTTGGTCCCAAATATGTTGTCGAAGTCTTGGTATCATACACACGACACAACATAAGAATAAAGTGCTGAAGTAGCTTTGGGCGCATAAGTACACTAATTTACCGTGACCTTACTCTCAAGAATCATGAGCACGTATGCTTTCCATTGGTATGGTGACGCACTGACGCATAACTGGGCGTCAAATGTTCCCATATCATACTCCCAGAAAGAAGAAAAATAGTCAAGTAAAAAACTAAATCAACCTCTTTTGTTGATTAGCTTTGGGAGTATTGCTCATGTGCAAGTTAGATACCCGCCTACTCCGCCTAAACTAGGGTGCAACTTAGAAGCTCTTTGCAAATATGCTGTTTAAAAGTCCAGATTTTCGTTACGTCTTCTATGTTATTGTCTTCTATTCGTGTCATTGAAGAAGGAACCAAAGACTATGTTTTAGTTCTGGATACGCGGTGGAAAAAATGACTCACTTAAGCGCTTGTTTTGATGCTTGTGAAGCATCACCCATTCAGCTGAGTTATTGACGCAATGTTCACCTTGGGTCATTTGGCTGTGTGTTAACAGCATATGAGTTAGGCTGCGTACATCCTACGGTCCCTTACCCCGCTATTGAGACATTGGGTCAATGTCGTTGACTCTATACGTGATTCCCTAAAACCTTGTCATTCATCATTTTAATATTGTTCAGTAATGTTAACGTGATGTGGTATTTTCTCCCCTGACCTTGGTTACACTTGCATCAGTTTCTCATTCTACGAGAGATCTCACTGACATTAATTATTTTTGTAACCCCTTGTTTGGATGAAGGGATTTAGACAGCGAGAGGAGTCAGTCTTTGTTGTTTGATTAGTAATATAATCCTTATGACATTGGTGGAATTTGGAAGAAAACCACCATAACGTCCAAAAAAAATGGCTGATGATGATGAACATTGTTCACGTGTGTAACTAGCCTAACGGGGTCTCATTTATACAGGTATTTACATCTTTCAAATTTGTAACGGCGTTACATTGCTTATGGTCGTCTTTGTGAGATTGGTGGTGGGCACCTATACCAGACAAAGGTTTGCTCAGCGTGCCAGGGAGATGGCTGCTCGACATTTGGTTTGAGTTAAATTTTGAAAATTTGAAGGACGTTTTTTGATGCCCTGTTCATATGAGGGGGAGTTTGTTCATAGAGATATGATAGTAGTGTCGATAATGTATAAATCTGCGGAAGTTATGTAGTTCTTGATCGTATACATGTAAGTAAGTAGTTCAAGCAATGCCCATGCGAAGTAATGCCGAAAGGTTCCCACGAGTTGTTAACTAGTGTCTTGAAGACCCAATGTATTCGTTGGCATCGTGTTAGGAGGTTCTAGACAATAGTTTTGGTGACTGATTCAAGGCTCGGAAATGAGAATGATAATACTTGTGCCAGAGAAAAAAACAATGGCGAGTTTGCGACTGTGAAGGATATATCCTCTCGAATTAGGAGCTACTGTGCGTTCAACCATCATTTTCTTCTTGGATCAAAGTTTTGTGCATGTTAAATTGTTAATATAAATCTAAACTCTTCTTCGTCCTTCTCGATAATATTATTAACATTTTAGTTTTTAAGATAAACATGCAATTGCAAGTATGATTGACCAATTGTATGATCCACAAATTGCAACTTCATGTGAATTTACATTTCAAAGAAAATCTTATATTCTAACATTGAATGAAGTGATCCCTAGGTGTACTCGTATTTTTACGGGTACGGAGAAGCACATATTGAGGAATACGGAGTAGAATATAAAGAGAAACGAAAAACACTTAAAACTAGAAAATTTCGAACTCATCAAGTTATGTTTTACCCACTTACATACCCTAATCTAGAAAATCATGTCAGCCAAAAAAAAAAAAAAAAAAAAAAAAAAAAAAAAAAAAAGAAAGAGAGAAATGTATGAATAAAAAACGTAATTGATTTTCCATATACGGAATTTACTCAATAGTATATATATTTTTTTTTAACTCAGTATATTTTTTTCATTATTATTTTCAATCCTACCTTTTTTTTTTACTCAAAAAATATACAGAATGTTCTTTTTTTTTTTCCCCTAACTAATCTTCAATCAAATTCATTCAATTTTTTAATTTCTTGATCATTAACCCCAATAATAAGTTCTAATCGTTTTTAATTTCAACTTTTGTGTTTAAATTATTGATTTTTTTTTTATTAATTTTCAATAGATTTAAATCTAATTCAAAATTAGGGTTGTAAAGAGATGGTATAGGGTTTGTGAAGGGGTGGTTAGTGGCGGCAGGAGAATGGGCGGCGCCGGCATGGGTCAAGGCGGCGATGGCATAGGATGGAGGGCGGCCAGTTGGTGGTTGGAGATTAGTGGTTGTTTTTGTGGTGGTCGTATGGGTTTAAGGTGGTTTGTTGGTACTGTGTTGGTAAGAGAATTGTGTATATATTTTGAGTCAAAAATGATGGTGTTGAAAATAATAATGAAAAAATATATAACTTGATCCCTTTTAATCATATAAAAAAAAATGGAATAATTGTGACATATGTGGTTCATAAATTAAGAAACACTTGGCCTACAAAAATGCAAAGAAGTAGTCAATTTCACGTAGAATTTGGAGTTAATAGAAAAGAAAAAAAGATGCAATAATTGTATGATGAAATGCATAATGTTATGCCATATTCCTCCAGCTAGCATGGACGACGTTTGGGCATCATAATCATACATACAATTACATGATAATAACATCACCAACCAACCAACCAACCAACCAACCAACCTTCATTTCATCTTCATCATTGAAATCGTCAATCATTGACGGGTTCACCGCCTTTAAAAAAAGCCACAACAAAGACACGATAATACCTCAACATTCAAAAAACGGTTACCAAAGATGTCTTCGCCAATAGTTATAATGGAAGATTAAATGCACAACCACCGTCAACATAAGAATGGAGCATAAAGTTACCGTACTACAACTGTTCCATCACGTGTCGAAATATTTACAAATCAAGTGACACCTAATATCGTAACTGACATTTTACATAGTACAATGGATCGCCGTACACATACAATGGTTACTCTTTAAGCAAAACATCAAATTGACTTACCTTTCATTTTTCACGAAACAAAACTTTGATAATTTCCAAATAAATTTCCGTAGATATCTAGATCATAAAACAGACACCTCGCTGTACCAAATACAGTATTAAGTTTATATCTACTCTCCTTTGTACATAAATAAGTTTTGTAACGTAATAATAATTTACAGCATTCAGGAAAGTAAAGCTGCCGTCAAAAAGATCTAACCTTGTCAAAGACCAAATAAGTGTAGGAAACTATTACCAATTGATTCAAACATTTCTAAGCTAGAAAACCAGAAACTCGTGTTGCCATCTCATCTTGGATATAGAAAACAGCCAGAACGGTTGCTCTAGGTAGTTCTTTAAAATACGTAAACACCACTTTCAAAATATAGCAACGTTACCAGCAAAGAATGAATATACCAGTCACGAGGCCCACGACCCTTGTTCTTGGGAGTCACTAGGGGAAATACCGATTCCGCCTTGACGCAGCGTGACCAGCAATTCTTCAAAACTGTGGAAAGCATAAATATCAGGCTTGGACACATGTGAAGCTGGCGAGGTGCGTAGCAACGATGTTGACAGGACAAACAGTGATATCGATACAAACAATGCCTCGTAAACCTGCTCCAAAATCGCAAACCAAGGGCCGAGGAGTGCAATAAAGGCTCCTTCATACAAACCAACTATGGATCGAGCCCAGGCAACGCAAATTGAGAGCCAAAACCTTCTACACGTGTTCGCAAATCAACAATGTCCTTGTTGTTTTGCAAACCCCTCAGGAAGGATTTTAAAAACTTTCCGTGTTCCCTTTGGATGAGACTTGTGATCTTAGCCGCTCTGAAGAGTAAATCTGCAATAACCTCAAAATCGGCTTCCACACAACCCCTAGACGTCATTGCGGGAGTACCTGAGGGGAAAAAAAAACATCTCATTAGAAGACCTGACACCTGACAGAAATTTGATCACTGGGAACATATATCTCATACAAAATGAACAAATATAGTGCTTTCATGGTTTGCCGCTTACCGATTCTTACACCACCTGGAGTTATTGTACCATTGTCGCCAAATAAAGCAACTTTATTCAGGGTCATATGACATGCTTCACAAACCTTTTCAAAATTCTTGCCTATCAGACATGAAAAAGACGACGTTAAGATATTGGAAAACATTCAAGCCTATGTCACTACCACATGCAAGGATAAAGGGACCTAGTGTGCTAGCCGATTACTAATTACAAAGTCGCTTATTAGAGGATAGCAAACTTTCTGTGTAACCGAGCATTAGATCTAAGTTGTCATATTAAGTCTTTGACACGCCCCCCCATTACATTTTAATATAGTCCTGATTTTCTTTTCAGTTCATCCCATAATAAACTTGCCTTTATCTATATCTAGTAGAGTACAAAATAAAAATTAACTTCCTACAAAATGTAAGGCAGGTATTCAACACACTTGAATGAAGTCTTGAATGAACTCCCCATTGATTTAATCAAATCACACATACTTAGAGACGAATGAACACACATGTCGTCTGTTCCCAAGCAATAAGAGTATTATCCTCTTTTAAGTCCAAATTCTCTCACCCTTTAAGGTTTGCAATCTAACTTTTACGGTCGCAACAAGATAGCTCACGTGATCTTTTTTGGGGAGTAGGGGGAGTTGTCCACTTATTTATAGTAGCTTATGTTGTTAAGCAGAGTTGTCTACCAAGTTAAGGATAAAGAGGAAAATTAAGAACTTAAAAAGCCAGTAACAAAATAAATCACCTGTCACGCCAAGAGGCCGTAGATCCCAAAGTAGCAAATGATTATCTGTCCCGTCTGTTACAAGTTTGCATCCTCTTCGTAACAAAGCAAGTGCCAACGCCTGTGCATTTTTCTTAACTTGTTGAATGTATGCCTTATACTCAGAC
The DNA here is from genome assembly GCA_023091065.1 of Dianthus caryophyllus. Lineage (NCBI taxonomy): Eukaryota > Viridiplantae > Streptophyta > Magnoliopsida > Caryophyllales > Caryophyllaceae > Dianthus > Dianthus caryophyllus. The sequence continues at coordinate 10,081,886 of JALGRB010000016.1, forward strand.
GTAGCAACTTGTTTCAAGGCTATAGCAAGCGCAGCAATGTGGTTGTTGTGTGGACCACCTTGTAAAGCTGGGAATACAGCAAAGTTTATCTTCTCCTCATAGTCATAAACCTCGCCCTCATCTGATGGATTCAACGACAATCCTTTCTTCCTTGGTTTCCTGCCCTTCCTGTAAAATATAATTCCTCCTCTAGGACCTCTTAGACTCTTGTGAGTCGTTGAGGTAACAATGTCGCAATATTCAAAAGGGCTGACACATTCCTGAGACAAATATAGAAGCCGATTATTTTAAATACAGACTAAGAAGAAAACACGTTGAACGGGTGCATATACAGCTCATAAAGTACTCCACTAAGGGAAATACAAACAAACAAACAAACAAAAAAAAAAAAAAAAAAAAAAAAAAAAAAAAAAAAACTTCCAACTAAATGTCTAAAATACACAAAAAGAGCAATTGGTAACCACATCGACCGTCAGCATCTCAGAGAATAGCAACGATGGGTACTCTTTTATGCAGCAAATAATGAGGAATGAAGAGGTCTTCCAAAAATTCATCTCTGATAATGGCCTTCTCATTGAAATTCCAAACTAACTTCCACACAACCTACGAAATACTGCTCTATAACAGAATCAAAAATTAATTTCGACGAATGCTCACATCATCTACTATCACTCCCAACTAACGGTTTCCAAATCAACACAAAAACGAACTGCAAATCAGGCATAAATCGTAAATAACAAATTTCTTCAATTCATAAAACAAATTCATGACATCAAATGAATGAATAAACATAATGAAAAAACAAACATAAAAACAACATCGGCAAGCCTTACCTTAGCTGCAATTAAACCACTAATTTGAGCCATATCACACATCAAGACAGCGCCACATTTGTCAGCAATCTGCCTCAACCTCTCATACTTCCACTCTCGAGGATACGAACTGCCACCACAAATCAATATTTTCGGATGAAAATCAAGTGCCTTTTCCTCCAACTTATCGTAATCAACCAACCCAGATACCGGATTAACTTTATAAGGCAAACTCTCAAAGAAAATCGAAGCACCCGAAACTTTCCTACCATTTGGTGTATAACACCCATGACTAGTATTTCCCCCAGAAAGCGTATCTAACCCCATAATTCGATTACCAGGGAGCAAAATCCCGGTATAAACAGCAAAATTAGCTGACGTACACGAGTAAGGCTGCACATTTACGCCCCAATTTTCACTACTCAACCCAAACGCCATCAATGCTCGTTCACAGCATATTGTTTCGATCTCGTCTATGTACTGATTACCACCGTAGTATCGTTGTCCAGGCATCCCCTCCGAATATTTATTCGTTAAATGACTACCTAATGCTTCCATTACTGCCCTGCACACGAAATTCTCCGACGCAATCAATTCGATCCCTTTGTACTGCCTCTGCTTCTCCTTCTCGATGATGTCGAAAATCTCAGGGTCGGCAGCTCGCAACGACTGGTTCCCCCACGCTTTTACTGCGTTTTTCCGTGATTCGATTGCAGGGTCAACCATCACCCGCTTCGCAGACGAGGATGACGCCGAACCTTCCCTGTCACGACGACGTTTCAAGCACATTGAGTGCCCCAAAATTCTAAATTCAACGTCATCATTGCCGTCATCATCGTCATCATCACCAACCTCATCAGTGGCATTACCAACACGGTTGTTATTCAATTCACAACGCCGTTCTTCAACGTTATCGCCACGACGATCAGCGACGATTTCTCGCTCGAGCAATTGGAGAGGAAGGGGTGATGAATTAGGGTTGTTGGATGAATCGCGAGACCTGGAATCGATCTGGAAGGAGATAGAATCGTCGGAAATTAGGGTTCGATTAGGGTTTGAAGAAAGAGGGGGAATTGAAGAGTGAGAAATCAACCCTAATGAAAGATTCGATTGAGCGTGCGACATATCCATCACTAAAATGCAGAAATTAAAGCAATTATGACAACAATCACACAATCAACAACAACAACAACAACAGGAATTACAACAACAACAACAAGAAGAAGATGAAGAGGAGCGCAATTGAAGGATGAATTTAGGAGAAGAAATTGGGGAAATTTCCATGAATTAATTTGATCGAGCAAACCCTAGAAAAGAGTAAGGTATAGAGAGAAACTGGAAAAGAGAAGGGGTGCTCAAGAGTGAAAAGAACACAATTATGTACGGAGTACTCGTAATAACTACGGAGTACGGAGTAACATAAGACCAATCTTAGACTACCCGTAGTTGTGGTCTTGAAAAGTAGGTCTTAACCTACCTTTTTCATTAAAATATTATTTTTTTAACTCATTACCTTCCCACCAAACCTACCTCTTAATTTACCAACACAATAACACTAGGTTTAGACCTAGGTCTTCTCATTATTTTATCAATATTTTTATACACATCACATTTAATATTTACACATTATTTTCTTAATATTTTTACAAACGAATTGAACGTTTTATTTTACTCGAATAAAATATGTAGACAAAAATTGACATAGTTATGATTTGTGGATAACAAAAATTACGCAATTCGAGAGAAAATAAAGTCCATATTTTAAAAAGTTGATGTAGACATAACAAAAATTACGTAATTCGAAGCTGATGTTGACAATTCAAAAAAAAAGTAATTTCCATATTTTAAAAAGCTGATGTCGACATAACAAAATTACACAATTCGAAGCTGATGGTGACAAATCGAGAAAAAATAATTTACTAAATTTAAAAAAGTTGATGTCGACATGACAAAAATTACGTAATTGAGTGATGTTGATGTCGAGAAAAATAATTTATATTTAAAAAGTTCGATGTTGACATAACAAAATTACGCAATTGATCGATGTTGATGTGTCGAAAAAATAAAATACTAAATTAAAAAGCAAAAGTCGACATTGTAGTAATGAAATTACATAAACACAAAGAAAATAAGGCGTTACATTGTCAGTTACGGTGACCAAACTTTCCCCATATATGCTCAATCAAATCGTTTGTTAAAGCGTTATGTGTTTCCCTGCTACGAAGTTGTGTTCGTGTTGCGATATATGTTTGTAAGTTCGACGAAGTTGTAGAATAATGAAATGGCTCAGTACCTCCCACATCATCTTCATCCTCTTGATGATCAACATTTGTGCTGTATTGATTCTGATAGGAGTCTCTTTCATCTTCAACGATCATATTGTGCATGATAATACAAGTCATTAAAATTTTACCCATCAAACATCTGTCCCAAATAAGACAAGGACGTTTGATATATGCAAATCGTGCTTGTAAAACTCCAAAAGCACGTTCAACATCTTTTCTAACAGCCTCTTGATATTGAGCAAATAGTTTATGTTTTCTAATCTGAGGAGCATTAATTGACTTCACAAACGTCGCCCATGCCGGATATATTCCATCAGTAAGATAATATGCCATGTTATATGAATGACCATTGACAGAAAAATTTACCCGTGGTGCACGACCTTCTAATACTTCATCAAAGACGGGTGATCGTTGTAGAACATTAATATCGTTCTGTGACCCTGGTGTGCCAAAGAATGCATGCCATATCCACAAATCGTGACGCGAATCGCTTCTAAAATCACAAAGAGCTTTTTCTACTTACCGCAAGAAATTGTCCGGCCCATCCAGTTGGACAATTCTTCCACTCCCAATGCATGCAGTCGATGCTACCCACCATGCCAGGAAATCCACGTTGTTCCCCCACACTAAGTAATCTTGCAATATCATCCTCGTTAGGCTTTCGTAGATACTGGGGACCAAAAATTGATATCACACCTTCAACAAAGTGTATGACTGATTCTCTTACCGTACTTTCGCCCATCCGTAAATTTTCATCAAGAAAATCAGCTGATGATCCATAGGCTAAAATTCGTAATATCGCGGTGCACTTTTGTAATGCTGAAAAGCCAAATCTACCATGTGCATTTGGTCTTGGTGTAAAATATTGATCGTGTTGAGAAAGAGCGTCAACTATACGGATGAATAAATGTTTATTCATACGATATCTTCTTCGAAATATATGAGGTGGGTATGTGTTAAAGTATATATTCGATCTTGGGCCTCCAACCATCAGCTTAAGCTTTTGGTTGAGTTGGTTCCTGACATGGTATCAAAGCCTTGTGACGAAAGGTCACGGGTTCGAATCTCACCACCCCTCACTTTCAAAGTGGTATATTTCGCACCAGGTAGGCGGGCCTGTAGTTGCGTCCACGCTTCAAGCCCAAAGGGCATTCGCGTGAGGGGGCGTGTTAAAGTATATATTCGATCTTGGGCCTCCAACCATCAGCTTAAGCTTTTGGTTGAGTTGGTTCCTGACAGTATGTCGGATTTTCAGAAAAATAATCGTTGTACAATTTATCATGACCGATCTCACGATTTCTTTCGATACTTTGCCTATGACGAAAAGGCGTTGGGTTTTCAGGTTGTGGTAAAAAATTGGGAGTACTTAATATTAATTGTATAATATTATCATCTTCCATATTTTGCTCATAAATTTGATTCGCCCATTCGTCTGAGCTTGTACTTGAGTGATCAGATGATTCATTTGAAGACATAATTGAGAGTTGGATTTTAAAAAAAGGAGAATTGTTGTGGAAGTGAGAAAATAAAATAAAGATGAGAATTAGTTGAATTGTTAACATTTTAAAAAAAAGTGATGTGTATTTAAAGAAAATTGTGTGGATATGAATACTTCGAAATGTGTGGATATTAATAATTTGAAACGTGTGGACAAATTTAAAGGAGGAGAATGAGTTGATATGAATACATTAAATAGAAACTAATAATTAAAGGAAGACAATACAAACAAATAAAAAGTACTAATTAGCACAATACATTAAACGAAGACAATACAAACATATAATAACTAGTTAATTAAACAACATTAAAACAAACATTCTTTAAAAAAAATACAATTTTGAAACTAGTTAATTAAACAACATTAAAGATTAACTATTAAAGAAAACTTAAACCACAGTTAGCCACTAAAGTCACCCCAGATCTTCCTTCTCAGAAATTGTATTGTAAGTAAGTCATCATTTGTTGGATTTGGTTTTGACGATAATGTATTTAAATACCACATCTCGGCGCTTCTTTGTTTGGTCTCATTTTTTTCTCGTTGTATTTGTATCATAGCCTCTGTTGATTTGTTCCTTGTGATATTCATTTCGAGTAGATGTGCATTTAACTCTGGATGAAAGGAAGACTCTGTACATACCGACTTACCATTGCGTTTCTTCTTCGCTGCATCTCTACCTTCTGGTCGGATATGTATTGATCCAGTACGATTAACACTAGGAGGAGTTTCAGGTACTTGTTCATCATCATCATCAGCAGCTGAGATATCAGTTTCATCGGGCCTTGATCTCTTTGAGCTCGAACGACTTTGCGATGACGAGTCGTCGTTCAAGTTGTAGCTCATTTGCTCTAAGCTCCATTTTACATTGTTACACAATACACGGTTAAATAAGGGTAAATCTTGATAATATTTCTTCTTTGGATCGCTGTCCTTATAAAGTTCTTGAACTGCAGCCACGACATCTGCTTCATTTGTTCCACTTTTTTTTTGCCACGCCTAACCACCGCATTGTAGCAGGAAACCTACTTATTTGCAGCCTCATTAATTTTTTTCCAACGATTTCTCAAACCTTCTTGGTTTCTAGGACCTATTTCTCCCGGGTTTTCACCCCGTGATTCTCCATACAAATCCCACACCTTTTTCCATATAATGATAGCTTGATTATTTTTTCCGTTTATCGCATTTGTGCTTACGTAAATCCAAGCAGACATTAATGCCTCGTCTTCCATTGGTCGCCATTTCTTAGATGTCGATATTAATTGTTTTTTGTTATTTTGTTTTTTTTGTTGAAACGAAGGAACAGAAACATTAAATTGAGAAGACTCAATAGATATATTATTAGTTGGCAATAAATCAGAATAATTGTTGTTTTCATAATTTTCTAAGATTGGTGGATATGAATTTTCAGTACTTGGATTTTGTGATAAATTTTGATATTCATCAAAACTTAATAAGTTGGTGAAAAAGTTTTGATTATTATCAGTCATAATCTTTTGAACAAGTAGTGATTTTTTTTTATTTGATTTTTTTTAGTAAAAGATAAACAAATGTAGGATGATTCAAATAATATGAAATTGAAGTTCATTTTATAGAGAATTAAAAAAAATTAAGATAAAGATAAAATCTATTATCCGACAAGTGTCGCTTCATTATTTGTTGGGTTAGATTTTTTTGATATAATTATTATCAACTACAAAATAAAAACATAAAAATAAATTATATTTAATTAAATAAAATAAAAAACTAATAAAAAAACAAAAAAAAACTAGGTTTAAACCTAGGTTCAAAAACAATGAATTTGGACCTAGGTCTTGAAAAACAAAATGAGGTCCAAAAGTTATATTATTATTTTAATAAAAAAGTAGGTTTAAACCTTGCATATATTTGCTACTACGGATGGTCTTATACTCCGTATTTCATTTTTCGGACGGACGGTAGCCAACTAGCCATAAACTTTTAAACCATTTTGAAAGAATTGAACAAGACGATAATATTGTGATAAAATCAACAAGTTTATTTACCTTGTTAAATCAATGATTTTTGAAGGGTGTTCTTCAATTATACCGGATTTTCACTCACTTGTACTTTATAATTTACCAAATTACTCGTCACATATCCCTTCTTGCATTTCAAAAAATAATTTATCTCTTCTCTCACCAACAATTCAAAATACCGCCTTTAAACCACCCACCACATTCAACCACTTGCAAATCGCCACCTCCTCACCACCGTGCACCAACAGCCACCGTCCACCAAGTCGATATAACCCAACACCGTCTCAAACCGCCACAACCACAAGCCACATGCCGCCATCCCCACCACCATGCATACTACCCAACGCCGTCCACCACGTGCAACCACCACCTACAAACAACCACCCAAGTTCGATCATACGACCGCCATCCTTCCACCATGCGCCGCCCACCGCCACGCATCGCCCCAAAACCATTCCCTTACCAAACACCCTGAATATTCAAACACCTCAAAAACTCAACCTTATAAAAAAACATACGGCCAACATATGAAATTGATTAAAATTTTATACAAAATCGATTTTATGAAAACCTTATAAAAAATTCATGTGCCCTAAGGCTCTGATACCACTTGTAGGTTTATATCCGTATATAGACCATTAAAATCACAGGATTATAATGAAAACTTTTATAAGATTTAAAGTCATAAATAGAAATTGCATAATAAAACAATAAGATTTAGAATTAACCTTTAATCCTTGTAAAACGGCCTATGAACAATATCAAAATTATGGTATCTCCTAATTATCTCACCCAAGATGTGTTGAGAAATACCTTAGAATTGCTAGAGAATTTTTTTTAACAGAAGAAAACTGGTTTTCTCTCAAGTATATTTTGTGTTGTAGAGTTGTGAATGAATTAGGTTAGATGAGGTTTTAGGGAGTGAATGGGTTAAGTAGAGAAGAAGAAATCAATCTCCTAATCACCCTACATCACACGTCCAACCTAAGATAGGAGTGGACTTATCCACTTCTTAATTTCAAGCCCAAGACTAATTAGAAGGTTTAACCCATTTAATTAGTATTCTTAAGCTTTTAATATATAATGTAATTATAATATCCTTATATTATAACAAATCATAAATATCCTTATATTTACAATTTACTAATTAATTATAACTGATTAAAATTAATTAGCCTACATTATACATAATAAGTAAATATAACCTTTTATATTCAATTTAAATTACAATTTAATTCTCTCATCTAATATTATTTAATCATTATTAAACAATATTCATTATCACATTTGACTAACCTCTTAGTCATATTTAACTAACCTTTTAGTCAACAACACTGACTAACCGTTTAGTCATAATTAAGGCATCGATATGATTATTTTCTCAAATAATCACATCTCTCAAACACATCCTTTAGGTGTGACTCTTAGGGACCAGTTGATCACCGCCATCTATATGACAATAACGTCAAACTTATCTAGCAAGCCAACCGTTATCGATAAACGTTAATCAACTGATTAAATACAAAATGTACCCTGTGTACCTTTAGAGATTTATTTATGTTATTGCACTAACCGGAGGACACTAACTCAACAATCTCCCACTTGTCCGCATACAAGTGTAGGTGCGATAACCGATTCTCATATCCATAATAAATTTCTCCCACTCAATGTAAACCAATTTGCAAAGTCCGTACTTTCAAAAGGTCGTAGTTCACAAGTGATCGTAATCAAGAGTGGTTTCCGACTGTAGAGTAACTTAACCGATAAACGAATCAATATTCGAGCATGGCCATGCATTTTCGATTCTGACTCCTCGAGTGGCCCCGAGAATAAATATTAGAACTCGATAGAAGTTTGGATATTTCCTCAACTCAATCTGCGGATGTAAAGCAGCATTTAAATGACCCAAAGGAAAATCTACTTAGCCTCCTCGTTACTACGATCGTGAGAAAGAAACCAAAGTCACCCAAAATCGCTTTAATCTCAAGAGACAATCGATAGTCAAAGAATCGACTCTAGGAACACTATGGATGTCCTATCCACGACCCGGCACCTAATGTTCGAAACATTTAGGACTCCATGTAGTCGCCACAAAATTGTCCCGCGATTTCAAAGAACCCGCATCTGTGATCGATCACCAACGCTTGACTTATGGCTCGTTGAACCCACCATCAATCGACGCCACAAAATGATTGCCAGAGTTATCGGCTCGTGTAGGCGATCACGACCAAAACAAAATATAAAGCAATTCGATTCACTTTGAGGTGTTCAACGTTGTCCGCACAACCCTCATAAAATCAATATATATAACAAAACGATGATTTTATTAGAAGTTTTAGGAAATACAAGTGTCAAATCCATACAAACAACTAATACAACTCAGGAACACGCTTAATTCACATGGATTTAACGTGCCCTTCATGCTTATCTTGTCTCAACGGCTTAGTGAGAGGATGCGCTATGTTATCATCCGTAGCAATCTTGTCAATCACTATCTCCTTCTCGCTCCACGTAATCCCGGATTATGTGAGCCTTCCTTGCACGCGTCTGAGACTTGTTCTTTGGACTTTGGCTCCTTCGCTGGAAGATGGCACCATTATTGTCGCAATAGATGGTGATCGGTAATTCGAACTAGGAACTACGATTAGTCCTTGTAGAATCGACGATCCATATAGCTTCCTTCGCAGCCTCTCAAGCAAAGATAAGACTGACTCGACCGTTGAATCTGCTTATAACGGTTTGTTTGGAGCTTTTCCAAATGATCGCAGCCATTTAGAGTAAAAACGAATCCAGATTGAGACTTCGAGTCATCTCGATCCGTTTGGAAACTAGCATCTGCGTAACCGATTGCGCATAACTCAGTGTCTCCTCCATAAGTCAATACCCAATCTTTAGTCCTCCGTAGGTACTTAAGAATGTTCTTACGCCATCCAGGTGCTTCACCTGGATTGCCTTGGTATCGGCTCGCCATACTAATGCATATGCCACGTCCGGACGTGTGCATATCATGGCATACATGATCGATCCTATAGCTGATGCATATGGAATCCGACTCATGCGCTCGACCTCTTCCGATGTCTTTGGTGCTTGAGCTTTACTCAAGTGCACTCCAAAGATCATTGGAAGGTTCCCCTTCTTGGAGTTGGTCATGCTGAACCTCTCTAGAATCTTATCTATATAAGACTCCTGACTGAGGGATAACATCCGTCGTGATCTATCTCTATAGATACGGAGCCCCAAAATACATTGTGCCTCACCCAGATCTTTCATCTGGAAATGGTTCTTTAACCATACTTTTACCGAAGTTAAGAAAGGTATGTCATTCTCAATCAAGAGTATGTCATCGACGTACAGTATTAGGAAGACAATCTTGCTCCCACTCGACTTGATATATAGACATGGTTCCTCGACCGATCGATTGAATCCATTCTCCTTTATCACTTGGTCGAAGCGATGATTCCAACTCCGTGAAGCTTGCTTAAGTCCATAGATGGAACGCTTAAGCTTGCAAACCTTCTTAGGATTTTCAGGATCAGTGTAACCTTCGGGTTGTACCATGTACAAGTCCTCCTCCAAATAACCGTTTAAGAAGGCGGTTTTCACATCCATTTGCCAAATTTCATAGTTATGAAAGGCGGCAATCGCTAAGAGTATCCGAATGGAACGAAGCATGACTACGGGTGAAAAGATCTCATCATAGTGCAACCCTTGCACTTGAGTGAAACCTTTGCCACTAGTCGTGCCTTGTATATATCCTGGTTGTCCTTCTACGGATCGCTTTATCTTGTAAAGCCATTTGCAATCAAGAGGCCTAGCCTTATCGTGTAAGTCAACCGGATCCCATACATCGCTCTCGCATAGAGTCCATCTCGGATTGCATGGCTTCTTGCCAAAACTTTGAGTCGTAACACGCCATGGCACCTTTATAGGTTACGGGTTCACATTCTCTCTCAGGAGTAAACGTCGTCTCTCCTATTCTCCTCAACCATACCAATGTATCTATCCGAGGAATGGAGAGTCTACCCGACCTTCTGGGTTCCAAAGGGACATTAACCGCAGCAGACGAAGAAGGAACAGTTTCCTCCATTGGTTGCTCGGTTGTTGGTTCAGGAATCTCCGACAGATCGAAGGTTCTATTACCTCTCTTGTCTTCGAGAAATTCTTTCTCTAAGAACTTCGCACTAGCCGCAACAAAAACTCGGTGTTCGGTAGGCGAATAAAAGTAATGACCAAACATTCCTTTTGGATAACCAATAAAGTATGTCTTGACCGATCGCGGGCCGAGCTTATCCTCGTGTCTCCACTTGACATAAGCTTCGCACCCCCAAACCCAAATAAAGGACAAGTTAGGGACCGTTCCCTTCCATAACTCGTATGGAGTCTTGTCAACAGCTTTAGTCGGATTTCGGTTAAGTATAAGAGCAGCTGACAAAAGAGCATAGCCCCATAACGAGTCAGGTACAACCGTGTGACTCATCATGGATCGAACCATATCAAGTAATGTTCGATTCCTGCGTTCGGACACACCATTCAGTTGTGGTGTTCCAGGTGGAGTTAACTGTAATACTATCCCGCGGTCTTTCAGGTGTTGATCAAACTCAGTTGAAAGATATTCGCCACCACGATCTGAACGTAGTGCTTTTATCTTTCTATCCAGTTGGTTCTCAACCTTATTCTGGAATTCCTTGAACTTGTCAAAGGACTCACTTTTATACTTCATTAAGTAGACATGTCCATATCTACTCAAATCGTCCGTGAAAGTGATAAAATACCTATAGCCATCTCTAGCGTTGATTGACATAGGTCCACACACATCAGTATGTATGAGTCCTAATAGGTCAGCAGCGCGCATTCCAACACCGTTGAAGGAAATTCGAGACATTTTGCCTATAAGACATGATTCACACGTGCCAAAAGTTTCATAGTCAAATGGGGCAATAGTCCCACTATCAATTAGCTTTCTCACGCGTTTCTCACTTATGTGTCCCACATACGGCAATGCCATAGATAGGTTTGATCTTTGTCACCAACCTTTGCTTTCTTGTTACTCACATGCATGATTTCTGTGGTTTGATCTAAAACATAAATTTCGTTCAAGGAAACAGCTTTACCATAAATCATTTCATTTAAAGAGAAAATACAGCTATTATTCTTTATTAAAAATGAAAATCCTTCTTTATCAAGAACGGATACAGAAATAATGTTTTTTGATAAACTAGGTACATAGTAACAGTTATTCAGAAATAACTCAAATCCACTGGGGAGTTGGATTACATATGTTCTCTTCAAACGGCAAAGAACTCTTGCTCCATTCCCCACTGCAGTCTACATCACCTCTTGCCGTAGTTTTGATGCTTTAGGCCCTCGCAAATGATTACAATGATGAGAATCACAACCAAGATTATCAAGTACCCAAGTTTCAAACTTGCATGGTTAATCCCAATCATATGAATAAAAGAAGACATACCAACAGAGCGACGCGGCTGCTTTAATGTCCTCAAAGATACACAGACGATTACGCCTCCAATGCCCAGGCTTGTGGCAATGGTGGCACTCCATGCTTTGCTTTGCTTTTGCCTTGCCTCATGAGCTACCGCTAGCCTCACCAGGCCCACTCTTGCAACCATCGGCTTCTTAAATTTCGAACTTTCCTACGCTTAGGTTAGCCTGAGCCTTACCTACCCTTCTTGTTGCCAATCATGAGAACATCTTGTTTCATGCTCCCACTCAACTTCGGATCACTCTCCTGCATTTGAGGAGTGAATGTAGTTCATGCGCACTTTATGCATGTCGCTCATGTAATAGTTTGCCCTAAAAGGGCATACCCATCATGAAGAGAATGGAGCACTTGATCAATGATGATCTTCTCATCGATCTTGCAACCAAGCTCCTCCGCTTTTTCAACATTCTCGATCATGTCGAGAAGGTGTGGACCAACCGGTTGGCCCTTCCTGAGTCTAGCTCAAAGAAACGAGTAGTATACTCAGAACTCTTAATTCTCGGTGCTTTGAGAATTCTTTTGTTAGGTGGTGAAAATCTTGTTTGCACCTTGGGTTATGAACCGCCTTTGCAAATTGGATTCCATTGCATAGATGAGTGCGCTCAGAACGCACCCGCTTCCATCATGAAATCATTGTAAAGATAGAGATCATGTGCTCTGCAGACGGAGCCGGTATAGTCGGCAGCGGCTCGCCAAGTACTTGAGCTTACCATCAACTATGGTCGTTCCGTGAATGCGCCTCCCAATCGTAAAAATTGGACCCATCACTTTTCAAATGAGTTGGTGATTCATGGTGCCCATAAAGATCCTAAGCCATGATTCGCGAGCTAGTGTGGCACTTGGCATTGGTTAAATGCATGCGTCTGACCATTTATTCTGATAGTTATATCTCAGATATAACGTATTCGAACTGTGAAAATAAAGAAGAAGAAGAGAGAAGATAAGAAATCATAGTTTTAAAATTTAAGTCAAAAACAATAACATTTTAATGCAATGACTCGTGCACTCATATAATCGACCTCCCTCGAGAATTATATAAATGATCCCAAGACTCAACTTCTTTAAATTGATAAGCCAACCTCTTGGCTAATTCTACTGTTAGAATTCTTGGTCGATAGATTTCAAGAATCCTATCTATTAGTCCACCATAACTACGAGATATTACTCGAACTATAGTGTTGAGGTAAAATAGGTCAACGATACTACTTACCCAGCGTAGAAGGGGGCATGTGGAGAGTAAGGACCTACATGCCTACCGACGAAGAAGGGGCTCATAGTATGTTTTTCCTATAAAGACTAATCTCAATTTTAGTTTTAGAGGAAGGTCCCATCAACTCATTTTAATTCATTTAAGTGAACAAATATCTAGCATTTACGTGAATGATTAATTGAGGTGATAGCCCTAAACGAGTGACATCCGTATGTCAATGAAAAAGAATGCAACTATATGATCCATTTTCATGCATATTAGGTGGTTTGGTTTAGTTTAGGCGGAATATGATGCTACTAACTAACGTGAATGCAATGAAAAACGGTAAAAGGAAAAACGCAAAAAACGAAAACACCTAGTGTGGCCTATCCCTATGAAAATAAAGACATATACAAATTGGAATCCATCCATGGACCCTAAAGCTGTCTTCATTCTTCATCTTGGGCTTTAAGTGGGAGTCCATCTTGAATCTTCATCTTGAATCTTCTCAAAATTACATTTTTGAATTACAAAAATAAACCTATTTACATTCTAATTCAAAATATGCTAAAATTAAAATATTACAAGATGGGAGATTCGAGATCTCAAAAATACAACCAAAATTATGTTTCCTTTTATTACGAAAACATAATCTTCTAAGGCCACACTAGTAAATTACAACCGATTGTACATTTTTAAAGCGTAAAAATAAACCATTCATCCAAACATTCATTCACAAAATATAAAGCATCAACTAAACATAATAAAATTAATACATACAAATTGATTAAATCCAAACCATCCTTTTTAAATGATTAAAATTATGCAACAATTCTTTAATTGTTCATAATACCTTTTAATCAAAACATAATCCAAAATCAATTTATATTACCATAATAACATAAATTAGATCTCAAAATATCTTAAACCTTTTTAAAATATTAGGTATCATAATTATCATGAACTGCTTCACAATAACACAAAATATATTATCTTTAAAATATACCAAAAACATAGATTTCCAAAAATTAAAAAAAAATTTCGGCTAATATCAACAAAATACCGAATTAATTAAATTTTTTTTTTTTTTTTTTTATTTTTAGAAAGTTTTGGCCACATTTAAAAAAAAACAAAAATTTACCAAAAATAATTTAATTCGGCCAATCAACTAAAATGAATTAAACAGGTTTAATTCGATTATACTAATTATTAGATCAATACTAACTCAATTTTAATCCGTATTAAACATTGATTTAAGAGATTCAATTTAACCTTTTAAATTAAACAACTTAAAACTGATGGATCTAATGATTAGCAAACAATATGTTCATTAACATATAAAATTTGGTCCTTTTATGTTTTAATTCAATCGATATTGAAACAAAACTTATACAAATTCATATGTGATTGATTTAACATCTTAAAACAACGATAAATATGAATCAAATAGACCAAATCAAACCAAAATTTAAACAAAACTTACGGCCTACACAAAAGATTAATTCGGCCAAAAAGTCAAACTTGATTAAAATCATACGGCCAACTTAACAAATGCAAAATCAATCCAATTCATTCGGCCAAATAGTCAAAACCATATGGCCAACTTAACAAACTAGATATAGGATTAAGCAAAATCAATCCAATTAATCAAAAAAAAACATACGGCCAACATATGAAATTGATTAAAATTTTATACAAAATCGATTTTATGAAAACCTTATAAAAAATTCATGTGCCCTAAGGCCTCGATACCACTAGAGTTTATATCCAGTATATGTACCATTAAAATCACAGGATTATAATGAAAACTTTTATAAGATTTAAAGTCATAAATAGAAATTGCATAATAAAACAATAAGATTTAGAATTAACCTTTAATCCTTGTAAAACGGCCTATGAACAATATCAAAATTATGGTATCTCCTAATTATCTCACCCAAGATGTGTTGAGAAATACCTTAGAATTGCTAGAGAATTTTTTTTAAGAGAAGAAAACTGGTTTTCTCTCAAGTATATTTTGTGTTGTAGAGTTGTGAATGAATTAGGTTAGATAAGGTTTTAGGGAGTGAATGGGTTAAGTAGAGAAGAAGAAATCAATCTCCTAATCACCCTACATCACACGTCCAACCTAAGATAGGAGTGGACTTATCCACTTCTTAATTTCAAGCCCAAGACTAATTAGAAGGTTTAACCCATTTAATTAGTATTCTTAAACTTTTAATATATAATGTAATTATAATATCCTTATATTATAACAAATCATAAATATCCTTATATTTACAATTTACTAATTAATTATTGTTTCGGGTGTAAACTCGGGGTCTTGAGATGACGTCATGGGTGGCCTCCAGGGTCTCGGCTCGCTCCATGTGTGCCCTGCAAGGTGAGCTCCGGGCAGGCTTGCCCACGTGCCTCCGACGCCAAGTCAAGATCTGAAATATATAAATATGGTGTTTAAGTGGAAAATATAAGAGTTGAGAGAGTAGAGAGAGAGAGTGGGGATAATGAGTGAAAAAACCCAACCCCCTTATCTTTGCCCCCTAGGGGCTATATATAGAACTTGTTGGGCTTTTGGGCCTCTTGGGCCTTTTATCTGTCGTCTTCTTTGTCGTGAATAGTCGGATATTCGACCCCCAACAATTGCCCCCACCGGATTCGCATGCCAATGTGGATTCGGTGACGGATGTCGGCGTCGAATAGAGTGCGCGAAATCGTTGACCTTAGGCGATACAAGTGAAAAAAGATCTCGTTAAACGAATCCTTAACGGTAGAAGTACCGCGTGAAAGTGGTCGTCTAGCCGTAACAGACCAAATATAAAACAGGCATCGAAAGCTACACGATAATTGTTGGGGGTGACGTCTCCCGGGTCTGAGCACCTCGGGCCGGAAGGGTCATGAACCGGGAACATCCCATGTACCCAGGGGACCATCAGTTCCTCCCGGGTCTGGGGCATATTCGTCTCACCCGGGTCCGCATCTGCAGTCGGCGATGCCGGTCTGCGAAATCACGGCCAGCGATCGGAGTTTCTGTCAGCGGTCGAAAGTCTCGCTACGGTAGCGTGATATCGAGTGCACAACGTCAACAGAATAAAAGGGCTAGCGCCGCGAGGACGGTCACGCGGCGCGGCCTAAGGTGACGGAAAATGAATTGCGTCACGGGAATAAGGAGGTGGGCCGCGGGACAAGGTTACGTGGCGCGGCCTAGGGTGACGCAAAGTAAACTACGTCACTAGAATAAAGGAGCTGCCCAGGTACGTAGCCATGGACTATTTGTACGACTGGAGCCACCTAGGCACGAGGGCCGTAGTATGGTCTTATCCGGAGCAAGCCATTTAGGCGCGAGGGCCGTTAATGGTCTTTTCTGATGGTCGTATAAAGGACGCAGGAGCCGCCCAGGCCCCGGGCCGTAGACTCTCCGTACGCAGGTAGTGTAAAGGGCGCAGGAGCCTCCCAGGCCCCGGGCCGTGGACTCTCCGTACGCGGGTAGTATAAAGAAGCGCGAGGCGCTAGGCCGGGCCGTGGACTCTCCGTCTGCGAGTAGTGTAAAGAAGCGCGAGGCGCCAGGCCGGCCGTGGACTCTCCGTCTGTGACGTAGTGTCTTGCCGCCGCGAGCGCTGGAAGCCGCCAGGCCGGGCGTGGACTCTCCGTGGCGCGATGTTCGACCATGCGCGGTAATGCCATACGCAGGCGCGAGCGCCCTGTGCCCCAGGCCATGGATTCTCGAAGCGCGATGTTCATCCGCGCGTAAGCAATGTGCCATACGTAGGGCGCGAGCGCCAGGCCCCGTGCCATGGGCTCGTAGCGATGTTCATCCGTACGTAGGCAATGTGCCATACGTGGGGCGCGAGCCGTCCAGGCCCCAGGCCATGGACTCAAGGCGCGATGTTCATCCACACGTAGGCATGGAGGTCACGCCGCCACCGGCTACAAGCCGTCGGATCGACACTGCGGTGAGCGGCCAACACGTGGGCCATCATAGACATCCCGCTTTTGCATAAAGGCACCTCATCCGGCCCGACGACCACGGATGAGCATTGTCGCAGGCCATACGCAGGCGCGCGAGCCGCCCAGCCCAGGCCACGGCTCGTGGCGCGATGTTCATCCGTGCGTAGACAATGTGCCATACGTAGGGCGCGAGCCGCCCAGGCCCCAGGCCATGGACTCTCAGGGCGCGCGATGTTCATCCCTTACGCAGTAATGTGCCATACGCGGGGCGCGAATGGCCTGTGCCCAGGCCATGGACTCAAGGCGCGCGATGTTCATCCACATCGCGTATCGGAGCCCACCAAAGTGTGCCTGGAAGGTCTTATCCCCCTCGGTCTTTATGTATCCATTCCTGAAAAATGTTAGCAAATTTTTCAAAAATTCCTATTTTGAATCAGACTACCGTGATTAGCCGGGGTCGGGGGTAGTCCCCCCTCCTTGCCCCACCAACTTTTGTGTGATCTGAATCTAAACAAATCTTTGGGCAAAAATCTACCAAAATATAAGGAAAAGGCTCGCGGTGTCAGCCAATCACGATCACTCGCTTTCTGAATATAAATATGGCGGTTTGAGTATAAGGTGATTAACTTGTGGAGCTTTCATGGAGTCTCGGGTGATTAAAAAGTTGGTGAAAGAGCTCAGGTGTAGCGTAATTAACTTTATCGCCGTCTTTTCTCAATTCTTTCACGAAAATAATTCGATATAAATTAAATTGGTAAGTACGTGTGATTTTGATCTTTTTAATAGACAATTTTTGGTCCAAATAACCAATTCACTGCTACTCCGAAATTTCCCTCAATTAAAATAAATATAGACTCAAGGATGTTGGGTGGCCCAAGCATAACTACCCACGTTTGAGTACACCTAATGAAGTGACCCAAATTTTTGATAGGCTTTATTTAGGCATCAATAAATTAATAAAAAAAAAAAAGGAAAACTTATCTGCTCTGGGTCTTCAACTGAGTGAGTTGACCACCCACAAACTCAGAATAGCAGAAGGTCACGGTGGCCTGAGGGTTCCCGGTGGGCGGCCTTACGGTGACGGCCGGCGTCCCGGGAAGGTGGAGCCTGGTGGTGCCTCGTGAGGGTGGCATCCCGGCGGTGAGACGCGGGAATCGGTCAGTCGAACTCACGGCGGCGAGACACGAATCCGGCAACGGTGAATAAGGTCCCGGTAGCTGTTCACGGACTCGGGAGGAAATAATCGAGCTTTGTACGGTGCTTCCGCTCCCGGGATGAACTAAGAGTGGCCGGGAACCAATGGTGAGCCCCGACGGTGGCCGTATATAATTTTGTGACGGCGGCGAACAAATAGTGGCCGGGACCATGGTAGCCGGGACCATGGTGACCGAGGTGGCCGGGTCCGCTGTCCTCATCGCGGCGACCGAGGGCGGTTGAGATTATCGTGGCCGGGACCAAGGTTAGCGGGGTCCCGTGGATGGGTGGTGTCCCCGACGGCCGTGGGTGGTGCTCCGGCGGCGGCGGTGGCTTGCTCCCGTGACCGAGTAAACGACGCTGGGTAGTTGTTGTGGTTGACCGTGACTAGCTGGGCGGTCTACGGTAACTGACCGGTTGATAGTTCTCGGCCTGGCTTGCAGCGGCGGCCGCCTTTGTCGAGGCGGTGTCGGAAGCGACGCGAACTTCACGTGAACTCGACGACACCCAGCTGCGTCTAGCGGTCCCGGGACGATGTCCTGCGGTTGGGCTCAGGCTGCCTTTGGCCAAGGAGTGTCAGATGACGATGCCGGGATGGCAGATGTTCTTGGAGGCTTGGGCTGTTTACGGTAGCATTAATGGCTAGACGGTATCGGGAACTTGTCGGTCCCGGGAAGAACAGGTAGTGGTCCTTCTCTTGCTTTATTATTTATTATTATAATATTATTATTTTATTATTATTAGTATCCTCCTCTTGCTTCCTTGCTTTTCGATACTTCACATTTTGTCTTTTTACTATTTGTCACAACAAAATTACTAAGAGCCTTTTGTTGTTATCACTCTTGAAATTAAACACGTAAATTGAGGGCTTCTCTCATTTTTGAATTGTCTTCGTTGTAGTAACGGTAAGGGCGCGTGGCCGGCATCAGTCAAGCCAATCAGGTGCCCGACTGAGCGCGATGAAGTTGACGAAAACTAGATTAAAGTGTGCCATTGAACTCGTCAAGGCCGTCGAACTGGTTCGATGTTGGCCGTTGAGCTCAAAAGGGACGTCGATATAGTTGAGCTCTCGCCAGCCTACTTACCTGAGAAGAATTGGCTGTGTCGGACGAACCCAACTTGTCAAGGAGCTGTGATGATTGGTCGGTGGTGGTCGGGGTCTTGAGGGTGGTGACCGGGACCGTGGTAGCTCATCGGTGGCCGGTACCGTGCTATATCTCGCGGGCTCGGGGCCTTGAGATGACGTCATGGGTGGCCTCCACGGTCTCGGCCCGCTCCATGTCTGCCCTGCAAGGTGAGCTCCGGGCCCGGGGGGCTTGCCCCCGGCGGAGCCTCCAACGCCCAAGTCAGTACCGAAATATATAAATATGGTGTTTAAGTGAAAAATATAAGAGTTGAGAGAGTAGAGAGAGAGAGTGGGGATAATGAGTGAAAAAACCCAACCCCCTTATCTTTGCCCCCTAGGGGCTATATATAGAACTTGTTGGGCTTTTGGGCTCTTGGCGCTTTATCCTGTCGTCTTCTTTGTCATGGCGTGTCGGATATTCGACCCCCAACAATTATAACTGATTAAAATTAATTAGCCTACATTATACATAATAAGTAAATATAACCTTTTATATTCAATTTTCGAATTATAGCTAATTCCTCTCATCTAATATTATTTAATCATTATTAAACAATATTCATTATCACATTTGACTAACCTCTTAGTCATATTTGACTAACCTTTTAGTCAACAACACTGACTAACCGTTTAGTCATAATTAAGGCATCGATATGATTATTTTCTCAAATAATCACATCTCTCAAACACATCCTTTAGGTGTATTTCTTGCGACTAGGTTGATCACCGCTGATCCGTATGTGACAATAACGTCAAACTTATCTAGCAAGCCAACCGTTATCGATAAACGTTAATCAACTGATTAAATACAAAATGTACCCTGTGTATCTTTAGAGATTTATTTATGTTATTGCACTAACTGTGGAGGACACTAACTCCAACACGCGCTGCCGTCCCGAGCCAACCCCACCGCCCCTATCACTGACAACCACCCAAAACAACCATATTGAATCAATAAAATTACATATGCATTATATATATAAATTAGTTAACGAAAATAAAGGAAAACGATCAATTAATTCAAATATGTATTTATTATAATCCATAATTTTAAAAAAAAAAAAAAAAAATGAATTATAAGAGTAATTGGTTGATTTTAGATGGGTATCGTCACTGTATCCGACTTTTACTCAATTATACCCATCATTAACAATTTACCCTCGTCATTTGCAACTCACAATTACTCATCTTCATTTTCATCTCTCTTCTTCGTCTAATTAACCCCCAAAATAACATCATCAACAACAACAACAATGGTGTCTTTTTTTCATCAACAACATTGAAAACAACTACAATATTAATAATAAAAAAAACCAACAATTTACACAAGCAAAAAAAAAATTGTATATAAAGAAATTAGAATACAACAACTTCAAAAACGTACGCCCTGCATCTCCATCCTCCACCCTTTTGCTCCTCGGCATGCCGCCTGGCTCTCACCGGCGAACCTCCTACACCGGCGATGTCGCTGCCCCCTTCATTTGTCGCTTCCTTCCGCACTACCACAATTACTCATGTCCAATTTAATACTCTCAAAAAACTCTAATTTTCAAAGTTATACTGATAAAATTGTGAAAGTTTAAACAATGTAAGCAGTGGCGGACCCAGGATTTGTGGTTAGGGGGGCCCGATACTCGTAAATTATTCGAATAAATCGGTTGCGGTTTTTTTTTTTTTTTTTGGAGTCTTTAAAATCATCCAAATTAACACAACTAACTTATTACGAGATAAAATTTAGCGAAAAATTTAGTACTCCGTATAACATATTGTTGGTTTATTCACTTAAGGATTTTTTTTTTTTGACAGTTTAAGAATTTTTTTTTTGACAAAGTATTTAAATGAGATTCAATTTTCATAATTTAATGTTAAAAGCCTATAAAAATAAGCAAAGAAAAAAAATTATGATCCTAAAATATAGTTTAGTAATCGTGGTCTTCATAAGAGTCTTGAAAAAATAAAACAAAATGATAGTTACAGGATTCGAACCCATGTCCTCAAGTACCATAAACAAACACCATACCAATCGAAATTTATTGCGAACTGTTGACACTTATTTGTTGCATTTAATACTTATCAATTTTTTCTTAATGGAAGTAGGGGGGCCCGTGCCCCCCTTGGCCCCCCCTAGGACCGCCATTGAATGTAAGTGAATTAAACACAAATAATATGGGTACAAAATAAATTTTTCGAACAATTTTGCAATTCTATGAAGGATTTGATTAATTTTGAATGAATTTTGATGAAGTTTAATTGGTTGAAAAAGAGAGAAAAAGTTAGTGCAGTGATGTGTCGTATTTCTTTATGCTTTTAGCCCCCGTGTCACTAGCGATTCTTGTTGTTTTTCGTGCTTTTATATGCTTTGCGCTTCCTATTTTCCTACGCGTGTCTCTGGTGTGCTTTTTGACTTTATTTTGTAGGACATCAGATTATTATGGAGGATGGATGCTAGCCGGGTCAAAGTTAAGGCTTCCCGGGATCGCTACGTGACGTTTCGAGTTAATTTCTCCTAGTTGCGGTTGAGTACGAGCCAAGGAAGAAGTTTGAAGTCGTCCCGAGACTTAGGGACAAAGTTTGAAGCTCATATTATCACTTTACATGTCGTCCCTATGCATAGGGACCAAGTGGCTTTTTATCCCTAAGCATAGGGACGAGGAACAAAGCAGAATCAAGAAGGAAAAATTGAGGAAGCCGGCTGACATCCCTCTGTCCCGGTCAGGAAGCATGTCCCGGTCCCTAGGGACGAGCCCAACGCTTCATATGCTTGGTTTATTTCATGTATTAGGCCGTGGTTTGATCATAATTTTGAACACCTATGCTTTTACTTAGTTTTTATCCTCTTAATTTTTTATTTGAACTCTCAAAAACCTAATTTTCATCTTTGAATTATTTTGGGCACTTTTAAATCTCGAGCCAAGAAGCTACTTTGAATTTTATCTTGTAATCGTTGTTGAATTTTTCTTCTCTATTTCCTTTTTGTTGGTATTGTTTTCTTCTCCATTTTGATTTCAATTTCTCTCGTATTTGTTTATGATCATGTATTAATCTTATTCCCTTGCTTTAGTCGTAATTTCTATCATGAGTGAGTAGTTTTATCATCTAGGGAGAAGGGTGGATCATGAGTGTTTGTTTAGGTGATTGTTGATGATTATCTTGGGTTAGGGTTTTACATATGTTTTGATAGTCTTACTTGATTGTGTTTGTTGAACCTTTGGCCATGTTTTAGCAAGCTTTTAGCACCCTTGAACTTAAGACCGAAAGCCTAGTTCGAGGAGAGGCGCGAGACTATCATTAGGACCCTTGTTAGTAAGTTACGAGAGCCCGCTAACGAATCATAGAGGAAGCTAGACCGAGAGGACGAGCTACATCCTTAGCAAGTGTATTCCCTACTCATTCCGATTATCATCCCTTAACCATAAGCTTCCCATGACGAACCCGACTTCTTAGACCTTTCTTTATAAGCTTAAACCCTTTTACCTTCGCTCTAGCTATAGCAAACAATCAAATCCTCGAACCGACAAGTCTAGAACCAACCCATAGGTAACCTACGATTACGACCATCTCCTTGTGGATTCGACCCCGACTTACCCTATCTACCCATTAGGTTTGTCGGGTTATTTTTTATTAGGCGACCACGACTAAAGCCTATCATGCAGGAAGGGCACAAAATGAAAACTTAATGGTAACAATGGATACAAGTGAGTAAATCTCGGATACAATTGAACAATAACGTTTTAGATTAGTTTAGGGTTGAATGTATTGATTTTGTAAAAAGAGAGAATTTTGGTTGAGCCAAGGGCAGAGGATGGAAAAAAAATGAGCAAAATAGGTACAACTGAGTAAAAGTTGGGTACAGTTGAACAATTACGTTTTTGAATATAATGTAATACATTAATATTTTTCATAATATTATTAATTTACTTGAATATATATTTTAAATTATACTATTTTATGTAATTTTGTCTTAAAGCTTTAAATATAATTTTTTTTTTGACAAAACTAGTTATTATTTTAATATAGCATGTCTGCTGTCTGACTGTCTTAGTCATTTGTTTATACTTTATTCCAATATGTTGTGTATCGATATGACTAATCCTATCAAAAAAAAATATTAATGTTTTTTTCCTATGGTTTTTCGAGTTGTTGGGCCCAAAATATTCAAATTAGTCGAAACAAAATAAATATGACCCAAGTCAAAGAGAGGAAAACAAAATAAGCCCAAGAAGAGGAAAACAAATGCGGTCCAAGAAAAAGCCATGGAACCAAGAAGAGGAAAATCAATCAACCCTAACTAAAGAGTAAAATAACAGTTGCCTACATTTTGGTAAGAGTGGATAAAGTCAACAACAACCTGCTACAAGAAAAGTTCCAGTTGAAAAAAAGAGGGAATATTTTATTCAACTCACCTACTAAAAGAAGGTAGAGATGCTAATAAAAAAAAAAAAGGGATAGCATTGCAAGTATTGAAAAACTATATAAGGAGCATTACACAGTTAAAAAAAAGACACATAACAATTCACACCACAACATAATTTACTCTACAAAACACTCATATTTTATACTCAAACACTCTCAAAATTCTGTCCTGCGACCTTGTCTTGTAACTTTGTCCTGTAACTCAACCCTGTTACTTAATCCTGTAATTCTGTCCTTAACAATAGTGCAATACTCTTCTTCTGCCTTGATTCCCTTGGTTGATCCCTATTTTCATAGGGTTTTTCCCACAAACAAATCTCATGTTATTATTTGCATTATTTTCATTTTATTCATTATTAAACACGTCAAATTTACAATCATATAGGTTCATACATAAAAAGGATAATTATAGTCAACCCATCGAGTTAATACGAACGTGTGAGAAAATCACCTAAAACAATTTAACGCCATTTGTGGAGAGATTAATTTATTAATCTATCAAAAAAACACATTCAGCATTCCCAAAAAACAACACTCAAGATGGCCGATCCAAACGCTGAAGTGCTCTTGAAACTCCAAGAAGAACTGCAACAGGCCAGGGAAGACGTAGAGCAAGCCAGGGTTGAAGCAGTCAAATACAAGGAGACCGAAAAGAACCTCAAAAAAACAACTGGAGGCCTCCAAACACAAGACCATGACTGCAGGATACAGCCAGGTACTTTTTTAGTTGACATAATGAAACATATTGAATTTTTCAATGTTTTTGCAGGTTCAGGATCCAAAGATTCAAGGCCAGGGGTCAACCCTGAAGGCGGAGATGGCGATTCAAGACAACCTGGAGGAATCAATACAGGAAAGCTCATACTAGCCATGGTCCAGGAAATCCGAAAGATGAGTGTTTGGACTTGCATGTTGTGACGTTGAAGTTTATTTTTCTTAATTGATCTTTTCAAAAAAGTGTGTTAGCAGTCTTAGCAGGGACACGATGAAAAAGAATCAACCTATGTGAATATGAAGTACAGCCACCGAGTTTGAGTTTGGCTCCTGAAATGTTTATGAATAGATGAAGGACACTAGGTTTGTAAATAAGTGACAGTTATTTGTAACTTTTAGAGTTAATTTAATTATGTGTGAATTATCTTCATGTATTCAATATGTGTAAAAGGGTTCAATGCTTAGTCACATTCTAATACTCGACTATTTGGAATGTGTAATTGCACTAAGTCGAAATTCAATCTTCGTGATATTTTCATTTGGGTATTGATTTTCATATACGGATTTTACTCAAGTTATATACTTTTTTCATTATTGTTTCCAACGCTACCCTTCTTTATTCAAAAAAATATACACAATTCTCTCACCAACAAACCACCACAAAAACAACCACTAACCCCCAACTGCCAACCGGCCAACCGGCCGCCCTCCACCCTACGTCGTTGCCGCCCTAACCCACACAGGCGCCGCTCATTCCCTCGCCGTCAGCCACCGACCATTGCCACTAACCACCCCTTCACAAATCCTATAATCATCCTTTGCAAACCCTAATTTTAAATTAGACTTAAGTCTATTGAAATTGATAAAAATCGATAATTTAAACACAAAAATTGAAATTAAAAACGATTAGAACTTATTATTGGGGTTAATGATCAAGAAATTGAAAAATGAATGAATTTGATTTAAGATTAGTTAGGAAAAAAAAAAAAAAAAAAAAAAAGAGAAAAAAAAGAAGAGAATTGTGATATTTTTTTTGAGTAAAAAAGGGTAGGGTTGGAAATAAGAATGAAAAAAGTATATAACTTGAATAAATTCCGTATATAAAAAATCAATTACGTTTCATTTATGCATAAATTGGTATGTTTGTTTGGTTATTTATATTTAAACTTAGAATTACCCTTAAATGAGGTAGGAATATTGGTAATTTAAGTGTAATTACCGTTCCATTTTAGTGTTTTTTGGTTTGGTTTAAAGATGGGCAACTTTAAAATAAAAAATAACAAGTTTCACATTAATTAATGTGAGTTCTGTCTCACATGAGACTTGCTGAACATAATTATTAAATAATATATTATAATATTTAAAATTGCTGAATAAATAAATTTGACAGTAACTATAAATCTATAATAACTACTCGTATTTTACATACAACATGCAACTTTATCCACATCTCACTAATCCTATATTCCAATTACACTACAAATTAAAGTTCTTGATCTAATCAAGTTCATTTTAATATTAAATAGTCATATAATTATAATTATAATATTTGGGTAGAAGAAGGAAATCAAAATAGATACTCCGCAAGTCCGCATAATGCATGGATTTCAACCATACATACAAACATGAAACATTATTATTGTTACATAATTAAGATATATAATATACAATACGATTGGATAAATTAAAATTAAAATTGATTTTATGTTACACATACACTTACAACACAATAGTTGGAATTTCAATAATTCTACAACATTAATGACTCTTAATTCTACATCTTGTAATTAATTTTTTTATTATCAAAATATTATCCATCTACGACTACGATTTTGTGGATAAGATGGATAACAAAAACAAAATCAAGTAAATAGGCTAATTATTTCACCTATTACCTATATATACCATCTCCGTTTAATTTAAATTCGGTATCATATATAATTACATAATTTGCTATATTATTTTACTTCTAAGGTACTCGATTTTTATTTAGTACGGAGTATTTCATTAATTATCAGTATTAATTTATTTGGTTCCATAGTATGTTAAATTGTTCATTATTTTGTTATATACGTTAATTATTTCTTCTGCATGCACACGTCAAATATTTCTGTTTCATGTCAATTGTTAACATTATCGTTGTAAAGTTTATCTAACGAAATATTATCAAAATTGTAAAACTTTCTTATTTATCTGAATAAATTTGATTTGATTATTACAGGCGCGATAATAAACGAAATTAACATGACGACTAATAATCACATGATGAGTACTTGGTCGTTCTTTTTACTTGGAATAATGTTGTTCGTTTCCCAAACTTGTTCCGCTAATAATCACAATCGGACTGCGTCGCTATCGATCGATGCATCATCTGGACGTCCTATGCCTAACAACTTCTTTGGCATATTTTTCGAGGTAATTACATTATATAAAAAAAAAATTATACGAGTATGTTATTATGTTACTCTGTATTTAACGTTATATATACGCATACTATTATTGTCGACTTTGAATAAAAATATAAAATTTACACACATTTAAAATTTGTCCTTGTAGGAAATTAATCACGCTGGAGCTGGTGGTTTGTGGTCTGAGCTCGTAAGCAACCGAGGTCGCTTTTCTTTTCAAACCGTTATTTACTAAAAAAAAAAAAAAAAAAAAAAAACCGTTATTTTATACTCCGTATTGTTTATAATCTTATTTACGAACTTATTTAAATTACTTTTGTTTCATTTTAATGAATTTAGGCTTTGAAGCTGGAGGCCGACATGTACCGTCAATGATTAGTCCTTGGGGTATAATCGGAGATGAAAATTCAATATCTGTTATAACCGATAAGTCGTCTCCATTTGAGACCAATCCAATGGCACTTCGAATGGACGTACATTGTAACCCGACAACTTGCCCTCCTGGAGGAGTCGGAATCTATAACCCTGGTTACTGGGGCATGGTAATTATATTATCACTAATTCTTATACAAGACGTCATATTATATCGTCACAATATTTTTACCTACATTGAAATAGTATCACAATATTCCGAATTTTTGCAGAATATTGAAGAAGGGAAGACATACAAAGTAGTGTTCTATGTCAAATCTTTCGGTGATCTTCACGCGTTTCTGTCACTTGTAAGCAAAGATGGGACTGAAGTGCTCGCTTTCAAACACATAGCGTAAGTGCTGCTACAATTCGACATCACTTGAGTTAGTCGTCGTGTCTGTCAGTGTAATCACCTGCGTACTAAACTTATACTTTAAACCGTCTTAATTTGCAGGGCTGACGCAGAGAAAACAAAGAAGTGGACGAAAATAGAGACGACATTGACAGCAACAGGTTCAGACTCGAAAGCGAGGCTTCAACTGACGACAACCCAAAACGGCACCATTTGGCTCGATCAAGTCTCTGCTATGCCTACTGATACATACAAGGTGAAATATTATTCCACAGTCGTTTTATTGAACAGACTAAAATATACTTATATCGAGTTTTCTAAATCGTTCCAATTTTTTGTCAGGGTCATGGATTTCGAAAGGATCTCATGAAAATGATGCTCAATTTGAAGCCTCGATTCCTTAGATTCCCCGGTAAATACGCTTTACTCTCAAACATTACAGGACCTATCATTGTTTCTAATTCCTAATATTCTCTATTAGTCACGTTATTCAACTGGTTCAATTGAATACGATTTTAATGATATATTTTACGACTAATTAAATGATGCAGGCGGATCCTATGTGGAAGGAAACACGCTAGCCAACGCCTATCGATGGAAGGAAACTGTCGGTCCATGGGAAGAGAGGCCGGGACATTTTAACGATATCTGGAAGTACTGGAGTGATGACGGTCTTGGTTACCTAGAATATCTTCAAGTAAATCGCTGTTTCTGTTTTCAAATCATGTCGATTATATTATCACGTGCCTGTACCCGAGCTTGAATGACACGGTCTAACAATGCAATGTTGACTGATTTCGGATTGTTTGAACTGTAGTTGGCGGAGGATCTTGGTGTCGAGCCTGTCTGGGTTATCAACAACGGTTAGTAAAAAAAACATACAATAGTGATTAATTCTGCGATTAATTAAACTAGTCACCCTTCATCTCCTATGTTTTTCATACAGGATTCGGTCACGTTGATGCAGTCAATCCCTCACTAATAAAGCCGTTCGTGCAGGTACATTGCCTTGATATTCATATCGTCTAAAACCATACGTACTTAACACATGTTCTTTTCATCTTATTTTTCAACTGCGTTAATTTTGAAATGCAGGAAATGCTTGACAGCATAGAGTTTGCGAGGGGTGACGCTAAAACGACTAAATGGGGTTCGCTTCGTGCAAAACTAGGACATCCAGCCCCTTTTAGCCTCAAATACCTTGCTATCGGTAACGAGGATTGCGGCATGCCTAAATACGAAGGTGTATATATAATTAATTACGTCGAAATTTTTTTCTAGATTTATCGCTCAATAGTCAAGCTAATTATCGTATTGTGTTAAAATGTGTGCAGAAAACTACGTCAAGTTTTACAAGGCCGTTAAGAAAGCATATCCCGACATCAAAACCATTACAAATTGCGACTTCACAAAGAAGGACTGGGATCACCCTGCTGATATATACGATTATCACGTAATTAGCCATAATTTTATTTCATCAATCGTACGTACCTTAAATTCTTACAACATTTATGCAAACGTAACTCGATTTGATTTATTCTTTCAGAATTACACAACTCCAGAGGGCATGCTTTACAATACTCGTCTTTTCGGAAAGATTTCAAGGAACAAACCTCATGCACCAAAGGCTTTTGTGAGCGAATACGCTGTGACCGACCCTAATTATGACAAGGACGGTTCTTTTAAGGGTGCATTAGCTGAAGCTGCTTTCTTACTTTCACTCGAAAAAAACAGGTAAGTTTCCGTTTAATTTTAATCGCGTTCAATCATAACCTCTGTCAATATATCTTTTGAAGGGCTAATTACTAATTAGAACTATCCAATGTCAATGATAACTCAGTGATGTTGTCGAGATGGTGAGCTACGCACCACTTTTCATGAACAAGAACAACCGAGGGTAAGTAAAAGTTCTTTTTTTCCTCGACATTTTGTTTTCCTAAATAATTTGTCGAATACTTATACACATTGCACGCAAGACTTACCGATGAATTAGACTGACATTCGCTTTATCGATTAAAAGGTGGAGCCCTGACGCAATTGTATTCAATTCACACAAAGCGTTCGGAATTGCAAGTTATTGGGTTCAAACATTCTTCAAAGAATCAAGCGGAGGCGTTCTTTTGGACAGTCACCTTCGACTCCATGCTAAGGACGAAAAAATATATGCAACCGCAATGAAATGGACCGATAAATCTGAGAAGAAGAACTATGTGACAGTCAAGGTAAATTTATTTCAGACAGTTTGACACGTTAAACATTATACGGTACTGTATTTAATCATAATTTTAAGGGTATTTATGATTTGGGTGACTAATTAAATTTGTTGATAAATCTAGGTTGTGAACTTTAACCATACATCAGCGAAACTAGACGTCTCTTGGGAAGGACTCGATCGAAAATCGATAAAATTAGTCAGGCAAACTGTACTAACATCCGATGATTTGAACGCCGACAACACACTCGACAACCCTACCAAGGTACTTTTATTCGTCTCCGTTTCAATTTTCTTTCTCAGTAGTTAATTCCTATGCAAAAGGTAGACTAATACTTGAATTTTGACAATGTATGTAATAGATTGTACCAGACACAATTACATTCAAACCAAAAGACAAGAAGAACATCCATGAATTGGTGGTGAAGCCATACTCTTTCACAGCTTTTGATTTCACACTTTAAATTTAATTTAATTTAATTTAATTAATTAGCATTGATGAGTAGTTTAATAAGGAAATAAAACTAGGGTATATTATTAGGAATTAATTCAATTGTTCATTCTACTTTTATATTTAACTACTTATTTATTAGGTTTTTCTAATTATTAGTTTGCTCATATTTCATTTCCAACTATATTTATTTATTTATGTCATCTTCGCTTGGGTGATGGTTTGTACGAAGTTCGATTTTAGCATATTCCAACAATTGAAAGCGGAGAAAGGGGTTCTTTCAAAGTTTCACTAGGTTATCGACGACCACTGCGAAAAACTAGAGGTCAGCGAAAAGGCTGTTACTTTAGATATGGTAGGAACCAACAACAACCGTCTAAGCTTGCCAAACAGGGTCTTACGGGACTTCAGTCCTGGACCTAATTTTCGGACAGATGTCTGATTTTACTATTACTAATCGTATACTAGTATTTTGCTGCGCAAAAACAGTGAATCAACGATGATTTTAGGTATGGATTATATGGCTTGCAACGATGATTAAACTTAAACATCAAAGCACGTACTCGACGACAATACAGATAACCATGGTAAATGTCGAAGATACCTTTGAACTATCTTTTAACGTCGTCTAGTAGTCTACTGGAACAAGGTCGAGAAAGAGCATGTTTTCTCGATATTCGACCCCGCCTACTTGACCATTTAATCTAGTACTCCGTAACATCTCTTCCTTAAGAATGTACATATGGTCGTTCATACACTTCAACACACATCAGTCAACACGAACAGTCGACCAACAATACAACTACTAAACACATTATTATTCAGAGACACCAAAGACGTCCTGACATAGTGATTAAGACGAAGGGTATCGTAACAATAGCTCCAAGCTTATATCCCGTTCATCCGCTCGATAACGCTGATAAGACCCTGTGTCCCAAGCTGACCGTCACCATTCCCAACCATCGCCGAGAAAAGCTGCTTCGTCAAAGCCGCCCCCGGCAAAACAACCGCCTGATCATCGTCCCCGCCCTCGACAAAATTAACCCCCATGCCCATATCCTTAACCATATACTCCGCAAACCCACCAGGCCTAAAATCCCTCTCAATCATCCGCGTCCCAAACAACTCCATCACCATCGACCCAGCAGCGCCCCCACGTATCGCCTCCACCCACTTCCGCTTATCCAGACCCGCTTTCTCTGCAAAAACCAGCCCTTCACTCAACCCAACCAAATTCGCCCCCACCATTATCTGATTCGCTATCTTACAGCTCTGTCCACTTCCCGCCTTGCCCATATAAGTCACCTTACTCCCCATCACCCGTAAAACCGGCATCACCCACTCGACAACGCTCCTGTCGCCACCAGCGAATATTGCCAGGGTCCCATTTATCGCCCCGGTGTCGCCCCCAGACACGGGGGCGTCAACTGCGAAGCAGTTTTTCTCAACTGCGGCATCATGAATTCGCCTGGCCAAACCCGGGTCGCTGCTCGTGTGATCGACGA
Organism: Dianthus caryophyllus; assembly: GCA_023091065.1. Classification (NCBI taxonomy): domain Eukaryota; kingdom Viridiplantae; phylum Streptophyta; class Magnoliopsida; order Caryophyllales; family Caryophyllaceae; genus Dianthus; species Dianthus caryophyllus. The sequence continues at coordinate 10,113,898 of JALGRB010000016.1, forward strand.
GGAGGGACCCGGGGCGTAAACCAGAGAGGACCCCGGTTTGCGGGTCCAAGACAATTTGTCGAACGTCTTGAGGGTGACCGACCATGGTGAAGACGATGTCGGAGGAGGCGGCGAGGGCGGCGGGGGAGGGGGCGAGGGTGGCGCCGAGGGAGAGGAGAGTGGAGGCTTTAGAAGTGGTGCGGGCGAAGACGGTGAGGGAGTAGCCGGCTGAAATGAGGCGAGACGCCATGGCGTGGCCCATTACGCCGATGCCTATCCAACCGATTTTGGTTGTTGACGGTGATGTTGGTGTTGGGTACGGTGGTTGTGAAGCCATTTTCTGGTGTTGATTAATGAATGGATTGTGGATAAAATTAGTTTATTGGGATCTGAGACTTTGAGTAGAAAGATCAAAGGTACGAGGTATGATCCGACACAACATAAATTGTGTAAACTCGACCCGAGTGATACGATTGTTATTTTCATATGGAGGGAGGAATAGTTAAGAAAAATCGACTAACAAAAGAAATACTCCGTATATTTTTATCATGAATACAATCCTTTATGAGATCATTTTATCGTAAGTTACATTGTATTAATACAGAACTTAGTATTAATTTTCTTAGTTATTATCGCACAATACGCAAAAGGGTAGCTGTCTATCATCGGACATCATTGGTAGGAAGTAGAAAACATATGTTTCTGAAAGACCGAATTTCTTGCGAGAAACCAGGGTCCGAATGAACTTTTATCATTCATTTCCCTTCGAAATCTAACATCTTATATCTACAAATCGAGATCTACTGGCAGGAGAGTCGCAACTGCAATTATACTGCCATTTTCGCAGCAGAAATCCATTCATGAAAATCAACCAACAAACCTGAAAATCACAACCCAGCTTAACCTCTCTGATTTTCTTTTTTCAATCGACAGGAGTACTCGGTCGAGGATTCTCAGTCTAAACTAAACTGAACCTCTCCAAAATGGTATCAAAGAATACACATAATAATCGAAATCCTTCATTTGTTGTATGATACACTTCAAAAATGGACTATATCTGTCTCTCAAAATTCATGAGACGCCCTAGAATAAAAACTAGTACCTTTTCCTCATAGGAATTGGAAGGTATTTGGTACGCCTTCGATGAGAGGCGCCTGAACAACAACCTGACGATGAAGCTGCCTCGAACTCCACGTACTGTCAACCAATGCAGAAGGCATTATGATAGTCGGTAGCCTTTTGCTCTCCACTAGGTTAGGGAAGTCGGTAGTATAATGAAGTCCACGACTCTCAGTTCTCGACATTGCGCTGCTGACGACGAGCTTCGCGCAGCAGAAGAGGTTCCTCATTTCGCACGCTTCGATCCCCACCATTGTCGGTTTCCACCCGTGTTGGAACAAGTACTCCTCCCATTTTACCTCCAACTTGGCAATCTTCCGCTCTGCGCTCGTCAGTCGTTTTGTCGACCTGACTATACCGACATATTTCCACATGATGGCTTGAAGTTCTTTCCTTATTTCCTTCGTTTTTCTATTTAGTTTGGTATAAACGTCGTCTCCAAGCGATGTCGGGTTCACGGGGTGGGCCCACTGGTCACACACACTTAAGTCGAGCTTCGTGTTGTTCTTGTGCTCTATGGACGGCTCCACTGCTCGTCTAGCGAAAACCAAGGCCTCAAGTAACGAGTTACTCGCGAGCCGGTTTGCGCCGTGTAAGCCTGTGCAAGCAACTTCTCCGGCAACATAGAGACCCTTGACATTAGTTTCGCCTTCAAGCCCAGCCTGGACCCCGCCACACATGTAGTGCGCAGCAGGGACCACTGGTATAGGTTGTCGGGTTATGTCAAGACCAGATTTGAGACATTCGGCAGCAATGTTCGGGAAATGAGAAAGGACCTGATCCCGGGGCTTGTGACTTATGTCGAGAAGCACGTACTTTTCATTTCGCGTTTTGAGTTGATCGTCTATGCCTCTGGCCACTACGTCTCTTGGAGCAAGCTCGGCTCTTTTGTCGTAAAGAGGCATGAATCTTTCCATGTCCAAGTTGTAGAGGATACCGCCGTCTCCCCTCACAGCTTCTGTTATTAGAAATGCGTTTTCACGGGTCTTTGCCGGTGCGATGGGGAGCCCTCCATCTGCTAAGGCAGTTGGGTGGAATTGAACGAACCTAATACAAAACAAAAGTAGACATTAGAAAGACGAGTTTGAAATGGGACATATGTCGATTTTGCTAAAGCTACAAAGGTTACATACTCCATATTTTCGATTACAGCTTGAGCGCGATGAGCCATTGCTACTCCATCACCAGTCGCCACCTACTTATAAAATTTTGCATTTCATTAGTTCAACTGTCGACAAAACACATCAACTGCCAAGCTTATTATAACAACACAGAAAACACACAAATAGAAGATCGGATTTTTACAGGAGGATTGGTTGTAGTTGGATAGATATGACCTGCGCCACCAGATGCCAGCAAAGTCACTTTCGATAGAAATCGCAACACCTGATAATAGTAAAAAAAAAATTAAAAATAACACTTTATGAGTGTGACCGTCTGACCGAGCAGAGACAGACATGATTAGGTGAAAGACTTAGTATCAAAGTTACCTCCAGTGTTTCAGAATTTAGTGTATCTACACCGTGACAGACAATATTGGAACCATCCTGCAAGAAGAAACGTAATTTGTTAAATCAGAATTACTGCAGGAGTCCTCCTTTACAATTCCAGTGAAACAATCAAATCAAATTACCATTCAAAACTGAAAATTAACACGAAACAAATGATAAAAAGAGCATATATGAAACGTAACCTGAGAAGTCAACAGATCAATTGCAAAATGATGTTGAAACAAAAATATGTTTGGATCTCTGACAGCGGCTTCTAGGAGAGCGCGCTCAATCTCCCTTCCCGTCATATCAGCCGCGTGAACAATTCTTCGATGGGAGTGTCCTCCCTCCCTCGCTAGGTGTAAGTTTCCATCCTCACCGTGATCAAACGTCGCTCCTAATGAAATCAATTCTCTTATCCTCTCTGGCCCTTCCGTGCACACCACCTAACCATGAATTTCATACACATAGGTGAGCACCAATAGCTCAACCACAAGCATAACAATTGGTTATTGTGTCTACATAAAACATCTATCAACGTCCAAAAAAAACAGAAAAAATTTAAGAGAAATGCACCAAATTTACTCCAAAAAAAGCAGACAGACCGAAACAAAAAACGAACTGCAATGTCGAGCTGAGAGATATGCATGGGAAGAAAAACTTCATACTCAGATATAATTCATAAAACACATTGAATATTATTAAGATAACAGTTACACAACTAATGTGCTCAGCAAAATACGAGATAATAGTTACAAAACTAATGTTCTCAGCAAACTAAAATGATCTATGCTTCAGAATTTTGAAAAAATATTGCTTACTTTTGATCGAAAACTTAAATCACCAGCGATAAAATACTGTATTTTTCACAAAAAAAAAAATCCAATTGCATAAAGATTATGCAAACATACTACTGCATGAGTGCAAAACCCAAATTGTTTTATCTCCAAGAATGGGTTAACAACAAATATCTCTGATGTACGCAAGACCTATATACTTCACCACTAATACTCCCATAATATCGTTGTCGGACACTATAAATTAATAATGTTTATGCCAATGACCTTACCCTTACGGTCTCCTCGTCACATAGATGAGCTCCAGCAATAATGGTATCCTGCATATGAGACTCTACAGAATCTGTTGACGACAAAACAGCACTAACTCCACCTTGAGCATAGTTTGTGTTGCTCTCGTGAGGCTCAGCCTTGGTGATCACGGCTACAGTTCCATGTTTTGCTACTTCGAGAGCATAACGAAGGCCAGCAACTCCACTGCCTATAACCACAAAGTCATAGTATACTGCACCATCGTCTTTCACGTGTGCTGCTGATATTGGTTCAACCGATATCTTACCCTTGTTTACTCGAGTGAAACCAAACTTTTTATGACCACCCAATGAACGAGCTTGTGATACTGCACATGACCTAAATCAAGCACAAGCAGTTTCCTAACATTAGACATAGACAAAGGATACAATCATCACTAGTCACTACATACCCATTTACACAAAATCTTTTAACAACCAAACATTATTCTCGCTCTCATTAATTCCAACCGTCTAAACCATGCAGCCTACCAACGCAAATGGAAATTACCTGCCTCATCCAGGGTAAGTTTTCTTAAGGTAACATTATCGTTAGCTAGAAGCATACGAATTCATATGAACAATAGACTTTTTCCATCAATCGTCAATTTTTTGACCATATTATTCCAGTAATATTTAGACCACTTTTACTCAAATCTACTTGGAAACTTTCTGCATTACATTTCCACGAGACGAGCAACACAGTGACTAGTGACAAACTTCAATAGGAGTTATTCAGAAATCCCAATTAAGCATTAATTTGGCAGCCATAACTGTTAGATATATGCCTTGAATCTGTAATCTGTTAGTTTCATATGCTTATCATACCGTCTCAAATCTGTAATCTGAAAACTCCTCTCAAATTAATAAAACTTTCTCCCTTCCGCCCTGTGGACGTAGCTAACACAACGTTAGTGAACCACGTAAATCTATGCGTTCGTTCTTTGTTGTTCATTTTTCTCTTTTCTTTGCACTTCTGTTACAACAATACACTTTGACTAAAATAATTAAAAAAAGAAAAAATAAAAAGATAGAAGTTACCATGAAAACTGTGATCCAGTAGTAGTTCCTTTGAAAGTGACACCAGAAAACTTTAAATTATTATGTCTGCAAATTAGTCCATCAAACAGAGGTCTGTCCAAATGAACATTGTTGGTTTGCGCAGCAGCTGCCATTACTCTTGCCATACAACTTAACTCCTACAACAACAAACAATACGTCTCACGTGAAACCGCCTCACACACGACACCTACCATTAAAACAACAAAACCTAATATTATCGTAATACCGTATCACATAAAAATTTGTGCCAATTAAATTAACACCTCATTTAACAGAAGTACTCCGATAAAATATGTGGCCGGTTTAAATTATTTTTTTTCAACTTTCATTTGCATAAAATGTAATAGTAATTTGATCCAATAAATCTCCATAACCATTAAGCCAAAAAACAATAACATTGCTTAGGAGGGTTACACCGTAAGCACTAAAGGTAGCAGCTGCGGGACCCGCGTAATAAAAAAAAATAAAAAATGATCACAAAACCATTAAAATAGCTAATTTAATACTATTCCAACTTAGACCATTTCTTTTTCTTTTAACCAAAATTGAGAATTGCACAACGTCAAACACAAAACTTTTTTTTTTTTTTTTTGGTGAATGCATGCATGTGATTGCTCCTCATTATTCAAATAGTTCAACAACAACGATCAGAAAGTAAAATAAAATTAAAAAAATTACCTGAAGAAACAGTCAAAAAAAAATCCGGCAAAAGTCAAAATAAACAATACTCCGTATGAAGCAAAAATCTTCGTTTTTAATTGGGTGTAAGTTGATTTGGGAATTACGAATTTTTTGAATATTAATAAGATGAAAGAAGAAAATTTAATAATGGCTTCAAAATGAGGCGAATATAAATACTGTAATACACCAAAAAAAAAAAAAAACAATAATAATTAATAGCCTCAGAAATGAAATAGTAAAAATGGAGGGTTGGTTTCTCTTCCACTCACTTTTTTCTTTTCTTTTTTTTTTTTTTTTTTTTTTGATGAATGAAATTAATACTACCAAAGAGGAAAAAGAAAGGGGAGGAAGTAGATTTTATTTTCTTTTATGTCTTTTTGGGGATGGAACGAGGGGGAACGAAGGTGAGTGCACTTTATTGGATTATACAAGTCGCCGCAGTTGACTCTTTAATATTTGTGCCTTTTATTTAGGGCTGGGATACGCCGACTTGATTTGAAAAGACGATATAAAATTAATGAGTTTGGGTTAAAGCAGGATGACCCAGATATATAAGCGGGTCAACATGAATACGATGTTAAATTTAATTAAGTCGGGTTTGAGTTGAAGGATTCGTGTCACGTTTAAATGTAACATGATTACGCGAACACTACACGACCTATGTTTAAGATCTTACCTTTATTGGAGTAATTATTAGGGGCTTACAAATCTTTCAATAAAATAATTTTTCAAATAATGCTATTAAGAGATCTTTTAATATAAGGATCCGATTATTAATCGAGTTATTATACTTCCTCCATTCCAATTGATTCTATACATATTACTTTTTGGCAATTCCATTCATTTGTATATATTTCTAATTTGGTCCATACTTTATCAAATAAAAAAACTAAATTACTCTCACTTTATTAACACCCACCCACTCACCTTAAATAAGTAAAAATGCATTTTAGTCATTGCATACCTCATCTTACCTATTGCAAACATTAATAAATCATGCATGAATAAATACAATAATTTATTGGAAAAATACAGTGAAAAGTGAGGTAGCATCAATAGGGGACAAGTGGACAACTGGGGTGGTGGATCAAATGTACTCCAACAGTCCAACGGGGCAAATTCTGGAAAAAAGTGTGGGGCTGATCATTCATTCATTCATTCCTGATGGTTAGACGTTAGAAAGACAGCATCAATGAGAATTGAGGCTTGCTTTTTCAGCCACCAAAAACTAATAAAAATGTGTTTGGCCTTAAAAGCGGGTTCTGCTTTCTTTGGGAGAAACTTGAATTGAAATAGGAAAAAGACAAAGAACTAGTGGGGAGAACAACTTTCTCCCCATCTGGCCCTTTTTTGTGAAATATTTAATGCTTCTTGAACTAAGGCATCTGCCTTAAAACAAAGCAATTGTGAATAAAAATACGGAGTAAAAACAAAATACAATAAAAAGTTCTACTCGTACCAAGTAGGCCCACTTTTGCATGTAGAGGAGGTTGTTGTGATTTTCCGCTACCATAAATGGTTTTTTCTTTTTGGGTTTTTTCCGGCTGTACCCCTGAGTTTCTTTAATTTACCCAAAAATCATACCTGAAATCATACCCCTATATTAATAGATTTTTCCAACTGCATTCTCACAGATATCGTGATTCTCAACCTGCACTCGAGCTTTCTTTAATAACTCCAACTGCATTCTCGAGTTTCTTTAATTTACCCAAAATCATACCAAATCATACCGAAATTGAGCAAGGAAGGAAGGATCGCAAAGTTCAACGATGAAGATGTTAGAACGACATTTATGAACCGCAAAAGTTCAATAAAGAAAAGCGAAAGAGATGAAAAATAGAGGAAGGAAGGCTGAAAGGGTTTGAAGGATTTTAAAAAAATTGAATCAAAAGAAAAAAATGACGGTTAATAAATTGACTCAACTCTAATTTACAACTAATCCTTCCACGTAGGCAAATTAGCGCTCCACGAGGCAAATTACGCATCCTAATTGGCATTTAACGGTGATAATCGACGCTAAGCATAAATAGTTATGGTTGGGAGTAATTAAGGAAACTCGAAGTACAATGAATACGATATACGAAGTGCAGGATTTGAAACCCAATAGTACAGGGATACAGTTGGGAAAAACCCTTTCTTTTTTTTATTAATATTTAAAGTAAAAGAAATTAGATTGATCATTAAGGCATTTAAGGATAGGATCAATTTATTTTATCTTTTACAGATAAAAACGGTAAGAGACAGTCATTATTTTTATGCCACCTCGAAATAATCAGACAAAAGTTTACGGAAATGGCCATAAAAATCAAGTTAACTAGTTTTACGGTAGCCAGTAGGTGCAAAAAGATGACATGCATATTAGCATATGGTTATCAGTTACGATCAAGTGGTCATATAATAACTAATGATCACAACCTAAATAATTATATTTATTAATTTTTTATTTGATTTTTGGTGATCATGATCACTCTCCATGATACCAATGGAGATGACATTAATAAATATTTAATAAATTAAATAAGAAATTAAATTGTATATTAATAATAGAATATACTTCGTAATTAGCAAACGGTATATAATTAAGAAATTTAGAATGGGTGTAGTGGTGAAAAATGGAGGTCATCGGAGTGAATCGAGTGATTGTGGGAGGTTGACTGACTTTTGGTGACTATTAGTGCGGGTCTTTTGACAAATTATGATTTATTATAATTTTGATGATGTGGCATGATGTCTCATACAATGAGGTTGTCTTATTGTAGAAATTGTATTAAAGGATTATAAGATGAATAATTTTAAATGGTTCTCACATTTTACAAAATTGTATTCATTGGTTGTACATTTTTAAATATTTACAAACAGTGTTCAAACTTTTGCATGCAATAGAAGAACTTTTAATATAAAGTTTTTGACAACAACCTCAATGCTAAGAATACTATTACAAGTGCTCTTAAATAATGAAATATGAACCTTGAAATAGACAATCAAAACGGCATCTCGAAGGCTGTAGAAAGGCAAATGGGAGAAGAAAAAAAAAAGGATAGGATTATCATAATAAAGAAAATTAGTTTTGGGGCTCAGTTCCGCCCAGGCCACCTACGTTATCATTATAAATTTAAATTTTACATAAATTATAATTATATTAGCTACTTATAGAATTTATACATTTACTTTTTGTAATATATTTGATTGGAGTTTTTCAAAATTATGATGAAATAACATTATTAACCATTAAATTAAATTATCAATTAATGGTAAAACATTAAATTTACACTACTCCTCTTATTGTTCGTGGTGTTGTTCTTTTGAAGTTATTTTTGTCAATGGAGTATCCAATCAAATTAATCTGAGTTAAACTGAATTTCGTGGACCTAAAAATACGTTAAAAAAAGGACGTCAGATCATTGTTATCACAATTAATTTTAGTATTACTTTAATTTCACCAATTCTATTTTTACTGCTATTATTATTACTTTCATCATTATTCACGTATACTTAATTTATTATTTATCGATACCTTTGATTTATTATAGGGAACTCATGTAATACCCCGTGTTATTTTAACACAATATTGTAAAAGAATTTAATTCCTTAAATTAAATTCATTCTTTTCCTTATAATAAAAATACGTCTGAAATTTTTTCGCCAAATAATACTAAATTTCCCAATATACAAATTTAAAAATTTTGAAAAATAAAATATGTTGTATTATCTTTAGAATTAAAAAAGAAACACAAATCAAAATTTTATAAAAATCAACACAAAATTATTATCGCCTTTCAAATTTCAAAAAGGTTAAGTTATGTTTACTATTCATAAAAATAAAAGTAAAACCTTTTATTCATAAAATTCAATTTCGAACATTTTTCGTTTTCGAATAAAAATGGACCCTTATACTTTTCCCGTCTTCGAAATTCAAGTCAACGATTTCAAACACGCAAATCAAAGTCAAGCCATCTTATCCTCTTCCACTTTCTTTTTATTTTAAGAAAGTAAACTTAACATCAAAACTTTTATTTAAAAAGTAATCATTTTGATTTTTATTATTAAATCATTTAATCTTAATATCTAATTACTATTTCATTTCTATTAAACTAGCTTTTTTCTAAATTGTCGAAATTTGAAGTCACACTTAATTTAAATTGATTAACTTTTTGACGTTTGAATATGATTCTTTAAATCTATAACTTTCAACGAAAAAAATAAGTATTTCGACCTAAGAAATTTTTATTCGAAATTTCGAGGATTAAAACTCAATTTTTTGTTTTTAATACCTTTCGAAAATTATTTTTATTTTAATTCCCGATTTTATTTCAAAACACTATTTTAAGATCATATCTTTTATTTCGAAACCTTTCGCAGTCGCGCGAATCGAAAATTTCGAAAATGAAAATCGAGCCCGAAAAATTAACTTGAACCTTTTGACTTGGACTTTTTCAAGTTTATCCTCTTCCATTCTCTTACACAAGTCTACAAATTTTACTTACACCTTTAATTTTGTCATCATCATTTTTATTTTTGTTTTTAAATTTAAATTTTAATACATAATAATAATACATACAAAATACAATACTACTACATTAATACTACCATTTTCATTTCCATCACTTTTAAATATTTTCTTAAATAGTAAATAAAATATTTTAGTCTTATAATTCAAAAGTAAAAGTATTTCGAAAAATCGTCAAACGCGCACACACTAACTTTTATCGCCTTTTGACGCACGACTTTTTAAACCCGATTTATTTCGTAAAAACATTTTAAAACATCAAGGGGACAATTTCTTTGTCCAAATAGTGATGAGCACACTAGTAAGCCAACTTGATTTATTTGTTCCCTAATATCTTTTAATTAAACATTATTTACTAAATAAAATCAACTTTATCCTAAATCATTTAACCTAAATTGCATACTAACTTCCTAAAATTGCACAAGTACAAAAATCACTCTTTGCTCACCTGCTTTTGACCGTAGCTACACTCCTTCATTTCTCTCTTTTATTTCTTCCTTTTTTCTTCCTAAAACACTCTAAAATAAACCTTATAATATTTCATTAATAATTCATAAGTATTCTAGTAATATTAGTGGGTCTTTTGAAGCTTACTTGCATGGATTATTTGGGTGAAGGTTATGGGTATATGGGTGAAGAATTTTTCCGATCTAAAATTTATTTTAGATCCCCGACGATAATTCTACCAAATAAGGTGACTAGCTATATCTTGTATTAGTCTCCTTTAAAATTAATTTGATAATTATCATATTTTACGGTGTTTTGAATGCTTATCTCGACGTGTTTTGACCCCGTTTTATACTTTTATGTCACTTTTATTCGATTTTATTGTTTTGTCGATATATGTTATGCTTGGGTATGTTTCCATGATTTTTGTAGGTTAAAATGAGCATTTTCGTCAAGACGACGAAGGTAGAAGTGACGGGAATCGAAATGCTTGAAAGAAGTGCAAGGAAAGAAGAGGAGTAGTGAAGCATGGCCTTCCTTAGCCGTGGTGTGACCCCCTTGGGCGTGGGAATCAAAGGAAGAAAGAGGCCAATTTGGCCGTGACACTCCCCGGGCGTGGAGGTTAAGCCCCCGGGCGGGAGAACCTGTGACAGTCTTTGGAAGAATGAACCCCCCGGGCGTGGAGGTTGATCCCCCGGGCGGGGAGCTCTGTTTCGAGTATTTTCCTAATTCTATTAGGAAGTTAGGTTTTAATATAACTCTTAGTTTTAGAATCTACTTAGACATTTTTCATTATTCAGTTTTATGTACTTTAGACTTAGAACTCAAGGAGATTACTTTGCTTTGATTTTCAAGAATTACTTTACGGATTTGACGTTCAATTTCAATTCAATTGCGATTTCAAGTATTAATTTCTCTTCTCTCTTTTAGTTTAATCATGTTAGCTATTAATTTTATTGCTTTTATTTTTATGATCATGAGTGAGTAGTTTCCTAATCTAGGGTTCGTGGAATCGCTAGTAGTTCGAAAAGCATGAATTAATTTCTATAATCGTCGTTGTTTGATCGTAATTGCGAATTTAATTGGGAATTTTAATTGAGGTAATTAGGGTTTGAGAATTTGATCAATTGACCTTTAACCTTGAACCTACGATGGGAGTTGGGGTTTATTCGTTGACCGTTAATCGTTTGGTTTGACACCCTAATTCTAGTTGGTTGATTTCACTTGCGGAAGCTAGGATTTTGACTAGAACACATTCCCGATTAAGATGATTTGGGCTCTCATGGGAATGTTAGACCGATAATTGAGACGAGACTATCGACCTTAATGCTTCTACTTGTTGGGTTCGCTAGTGGGAACGAGGAGTTTGACGAGATAGTTAGAACCAATTTGACCACGAAACGGTATTTTGGGTACATTTTGGGTAGTGTCTCATTCGAATAACAATTGAACAACCGATTAATCTTTTGAAACTGTTTGTTGACTACTAGCGTGAACACGATTCCTAGACCTTTAATATATTGTTGAGTTATCATTCTATCTTACGTTTTATTAGTTAGTACTCGTAGTTATAATTACCCACCTTTTTATTATTCTCGCAGATAGACTTTAATTTGAACGAACTAGTACTTAAACTTTACTTCCCTGAGATCGACCCGTATGCTACGACACCCGTACGCTTGCGGTATTTAAAAATAAACGTAACAAGTTTTTGGCGCCATTGCCGGGGATCGAACCCGGGTCACCCGCGTGACAGGCGGGAATACTTACCACTATACTACGGGTGTCGTAGCATACGGGTCGATCTCAGGGAAGTAACGGTTTAATATTAGTTAGCTTTAGATTAGTATAGACTGCGCTTATGTTACTTGTTAATTTTCTTGACGGCTGTCTTTGAGTTCCCTCAGTTCGACGGTGAACTTTTCCATGAGTACCTTTCGCGTTTTGATGCTTATGTTGAATATCTTGGTTCTTGTGGTTGGTTTTATTCTGATAGGGATCTAGGTAATGTTGTGTATGAGGGCATGAACGGTGAATCGAAAGATCTTGCCAATTACATGAGTAAGGGGAGATTAGAAAGTATGGACTCGTACGAGTACTTATGTTTCTTGAGGTTTATGGCATCTCAATCATTAGAGGTTGATACATTACCCTGTGAGTCCAATGTTGAGAGTATGATGGAACAACTTTTGGTGGCACAAGAACAATTTATTGAAAACCAAAGCCAAAAGAATGATGAACTAACTAAATCTATCTCTAAGCTCAAATCATCTTTTGAGACTACTCAGGACACATTTCACTGTCAAATAGATAATCTCGCACATACTTTGAATGAGGTGAAAACTTTTGAGAATTCGAAAGCTAAGGTTTTTATTAATGAGGATGATGATTTCATGTATCACTGTGAGGATGAGTTTTATGTTGGTGAGTCTTTTGATGTTGAAAGTGAGTTTGATGTTCCTTTACCCATGATCAATAATGACGTGAGCAATTCTTTTATACCATTGTTAGAGGATGATGACTTATTTGACGACCATGATGATGATGTTTCTTGTGAAGTGGTGAATCCTACTTGTGCTAGTATTGAAGTTGTTCATTCTATAGTTGGAGATGATTTATTGGTTAATAATTTAGGATTTAACTCATTATTCGATGATTCCTCTACTATTTTTGAGAAAACTAAAGTAAGTGAGCAAGAGATTGAGCATGTTGATGACAATCTTCTAAGCGAAAAGTTACTAATCGCTCCTTTAAAAATACCTCATATGCAAGTTTCCGAAACTTTACCCGCTATAAACCGATTGCCTTATTCATCTGAAGAGTCTAAAAGTGACATAAATTTAATGTTTGAGCATAGAGACCCCAATAAGTTCATAATATATGATGTTGTCCCTATTGTTTATAAGCTTTATAGAAGGAGTCTTAGTTTCTATAGTCACTTTTCTGATTTTTCATGCTCGTATATTCGACTTACTTATGAGAGCGTTGAGTTGTTCCGCTCTTGATATCTTGATTAGTGACCATTGATCATGCTGCGATCAAGATCCCCTTCCCTTCTTCTTTATCATTGTCCTATATTTTTCATTTTTATGCATTAAGGACAATGCGTTGTTTAAGCTTGGGGGAGGGTTCCTATTTTTGTATATATGAATGTTTATTTCTTTTCCGTTATTTTTCATTTTAGTCTATTTTTCCTTATTTTTCAAAAAAAAAAAAACAAAAAAATCCTTGTATTTTGGTGAATTCGACCTTGTGCTTAAACGTTATATGTGTCCTTTCTTAATCACTAACCCTTGATTATTTGATGGATTACATGTTTTATGCCTTAGTTGTCTTTCCTTGACAACGCGAAAAAGTGCTACTAGATGAGTCTTAACGCCGTGACATCTCACGGGGCTCGATTTCCTAAACCACATCATATACTAGGCATAGCTACTCAAATTGAGAGGATTTAGAGCCTGCAAGACCGACACATCTATACTCGGTCCCATTTGCTAGGATTGTGAGTAGTCTCCCTCCGGAATGCGCTTTACTTGAATGTGGCATATCTCCCCCCTTCCCAATATGCAATTGGTTATCAAGCACTATGAGGCATGTTTTTCTTGGTTACTTTATGAACTCTATATGGCCAAAAGACTTGATTTTTCTACCCTTGCATTATTCCTCCATTTGTAGCCCGTCCTAGCCTTTCTAGCCTATTTTCTTTTGAACCCACATGATTTAGCTACATCCTAAAAACATCCGACCCTAGCCGGGTCAGTCGTGTGTAGTACGGTCATGGTTATATTGCTAGTAAAGGTGGGTGGGAGAGTATTGAGTCTTGTGAATGTCATGTGATTAGAGACTTGAGAGTTCTCTAATTGTCATAAACCAAGAGTCGAGCATCAATTTCTTGCTAGGTCTTTCCTAAGTTTATTTAATTTCTTCTCTCAAAAGCCAAAAAAAAAAAGAAAAAAGCAAAAAAAAAAAAAACAGAAAAAGAAAAAAAAAAAGAAAAAAATGTGTATATAAATAATAAAGGTTAAGACGTAGTGGTCCATTAATAAAATTTTGATGCTCGAGGTCTTATGTTGTTGTTGAGACCGAATGAGGGTTATTTTGAGTTGTTGAGGGTACATTGGTGTCTAATGCGGTTTTGTTAGGAAGCTTGTTTTAGAGTCGGTTTGATTTCGACTTCTCGGATAGTCATTCGCTTCCTATTGAGTTTAAATTCTAAGAGCATTTCACCTTTGCTACGTCGTAGTTGTTTGGGTTATTAGTCGCGTTGAGGAGTCATTGTCGTCATATAGACTATTGTTGCGTACGAGTCACGACTACCGGCTATTTAACTCCACATTATCCAGAAACATTATTCCAACTTCTTACCCCTCACCCGAGCCTTACGTTACAACCCTCGCCTCGCTTGTATGATCAAATGAATGGGAATAGGAGGGATGTTCCACCCTTCGTAGTTAGCGTAGTGCCATTTTTGCACTTTTCCTGCAGGTTGAGTAGGAGAGAGCCACAAATATATATACCCTACGTCATTGAGCGATGAGTGACCCCCGGTGAGAGTCTAGTACATGGTATTACACGGTCGATGGATTGAGCATGGAGTGAGGTATTACATGTCATATGATCATTTATGATGCTAGCCTTTTTCATTTGCTCCTTCGATTTTTGAAGGAGGCTAAAGTTTGTATGATATTGGTTTTTGTGTGGGGTGATGCGATTGGAATAGGTTGATTGGTCTTATTCACCGTCTTGTCCTCGTATTCTTGATTTTTGTGTTGGGTATTGCTTGAGGACAAGCAAGGTTCAAGCTTGGGGGAATTTGTTGAGTACATATTTTACGGTGTTTTGAATGCTTATCTCGACGTGTTTTAACCCCGTTTTATACTTTTATGTCACTTTTATTCGATTTTATTGTTTTGTCGATATATGTTATGCTTGGGTATGTTTCCATGATTTTTGTAGGTTAAAATGAGCATTTTCAGCAAGACGACGAAGGTAGAAGTGACGGGAATCGAAAAGCTTGAAAGAAGTGCAAGGAAAGAAGAGGAGTAGTGAAGCATGGTCTTCCTTGGCCGTGGTGTGACCTCCTTGGGCGTGGGAATCAAAGGAAGAAAGAGGCCAATTTGGCCGTGACACTCCCCGGGCGTGGAGGTTAAGCCCCCGGGCGGGAGAACCTGTGACAGTCTTTGGAAGAATGAACCCCCCGGGCGTGGAGGTTGATCCCCCGGGCGGGGAGCTCTGTTTCGAGTATTTTCCTAATTCTATTAGGAAGTTAGGTTTTAATATAACTCTTAGTTTTAGAATCTACTTAGACACTTTTCATTATTCAGTTTTATGTACTTTAGACTTAGAACTCAAGGAGATTACTTTGCTTTGATTTTCAAGAATTACTCTACGGATTTGACGTTCAATTTCAATTCAATTGCGATTTCAAGTATTAATTTCTCTTCTCTCTTTTAGTTTAATCATGTTAGCTATTAATTTTATTGCTTTTATTTTTATGATCATGAGTGAGTAGTTTCCTAATCTAGGGTTCGTGGAATCGCTAGTAGTTCGAAAAGCATGAATTAATTTCTATAATCGTCGTTGTTTGATCGTAATTGCGAATTTAATTGGGAATTTTAATTGAGTTAATTAGGGTTTGAGAATTTGATCAATTGACCTTTAACCTTGAACCTACGACGGGAGTTGGGGTTTATTCGTTGACCGTTAATCGTTTGGTTTGACACCCTAATTTTAGTTGGTTGATTTCACTTGCGGAAGCTAGGATTTTGACTAGAACACATTCCCGATTAAGATTATTTGGGCTCTCATGGGAATGTTAGACCGATAATTGAGACGAGACTATCGACCTTAATGCTTCTACTTGTTGGGTTCGCTTGTGGGAACGAGGAGTTTGACGAGATAGTTAGAACCAATTTGACCACGAAACGGTATTTTGGGTACATTTTGGGTAGTGTCTCATTCGAATAACGATTGAACAACCGATTAATCTTTTGAAACTGTTTGTTGACTACTAGCGTGAACACGATTCCTAGACCTTTAATATATTGTTGAGTTATCATTCTATCTTACGTTTTATTAGTTAGTACTCGTAGTTATAATTACCCACCTTTTTATTATTCTCGCAGCTAGACTTTAATTTGAACGAACTAGTACTTAAACTTTACTTCCCTGAGATCGACCCGTATGCTACCACACCCGTACGCTTGTGGTATTTAAAAATAAACGTAACAGTATGATTTTATGTTAAGTATATGTTAAGCATCATTTATTTTCACTTGTATGTTTATGTGGAGTATAAGTAATGATAATAAATAAATAATGTTTAAAATAGATAAGTTGTAGTATTACGAAACGATGTTTAGTTAAATTGTTTTTGAGTACTTTAAATTATTGTTCATATGATTTTTATGTTTATTTATGTTTTAGTTATGTAGTAATCATATATAAAAATTATGTTAAATATTAACAATGAGTTTAAAGTGAATAAAAATCGAAAACAACATTTATGTACAACATATACTTCCTCACGGTTTTCCCTATTTTTTTTTTTTTTTTTTTTATAAATTTTCACTTTTAATTTTTGTAAATAATATGTTTTGTTAAGTTAGATTAAAATGAATGTTATTATGTTATAAAAATTAATTTAGGAAAATAAATTATAAGTTGTTAAATATATGCATGTTGTTCTTGACCTTATTTTTGATGTTCGTGTGTTGTTCTTGGTGTTCTTTAGTTCTTCATGTGTTCTTCATCTTTGTTCACTTGTTGATTCATAATGATTTTATGTTTGTTGTTATTTATTGTTTTATATTACTAGTTAGTAATAATATTAGTATGTATATGAATTAAACTAGCTAAATCTTTAAGATTCAAAAGTTAGGAAATTAAAGTGTTATAAAACACTATTCATAACCTTATGTAAATCTTCGATAAAAAAAAGTGTGTAGATTAGATTTAATCATTTTAGTGAAATAAGTAACATAAATTAAATACACTTAAAACTTTTAGGACAAACACTTAAAAAAAAAAATGAACTTTAAGTCATGGCTAAAATTTTAAGGTAAATGAAATTTCTATAAAATTTCGATTTAGTTTAAATCGTTTTAGATTAATTAGAATAATTAGAATATTAAAACTTTAAGCTAAAAACCGATAAAAATCGAAAAATAAAAATTTGTCATCACTAGCCACGACATTTAGACCCTTTTTGGGTTAAAAATTGTTTTTATCACTTTTTAGTTTAATGTTAAAATAATTTAATTAGTAGTTAATAAGTTAGAATTAAGAATTTAAAAGAAATAAATCAATTTTGACACATATGTATATCACATGACATTCACAAATAAATGGACCAAATTTAATCAAAATGAATTTATCACTAAGTCACTAAAGTTTACTAGTTAATAGAATTGAATAAATCGATTTCGTTATAAAAGAAATATAATAAACCGATAAAAATGAATAACTGTTATAAAAATGAATTAAATCGTGTGCTACTGCCTTTGCAAATTTGGACTGTTAGACTTGGATATACGGACTAAAATGAACCATTCACGACACTATTATTATAAAAAAATGATAATCGCTAAATTTAGTAAGTAGATGACTAAATTTAACTAAGTCGCATTTTTAAAATAAATATCATTATCACTTTTTACAAACCGAATTTAACGACTTTAAAACTAGAATTTTAAACTTAGCAACTAAGTTACGATTTTAGACTTAGAAAATATTTAGATATTTTACAACTTAGTGACTAAGCGAAATTATGAATAGTGACTGAGATGAATAGTGATGGATGAATAGTAACCTAGGTGAATAGTGATTGATGAATAGTAAATCGGGACGAAACTTGTTAAGCAAGTAACGTCCCAAATTTCAAGACGGTGAATAGTACCCGGGACGAAACTTGTTGAACAAGTAATGTCCTAAAACCTATTTTAATGGAATTTGAGGTAACTTGTTGAACAAGTTATCTTTTCAAATCATTTGATCTTAAAATCGATCTTTGGTCTTAAATTGGATGTTTTAGGATTTATTTGGTACTTATATGCTATTTGTGTTGTTTGTTTGTGTTGTTTGGGTATTAGGCAGTGCATTTTACGAGCTTACGGAGGAGGACACTATCTTAGTCGAGCCCGAGGACTAAGTTTATACCGGTTTTTTTTAAAGGTAACTAGTGTATTCGATTATTTTAGTATGAACTTGTATAATGGGTTGAAATTCTGAAATTGAGGATTTGGATTGTGTTTTGGGCTGCTTGAAATTGATGACCATGGTGGTGTGTCTAGGTGGAAATCGGTTTAGAATTGATTCACTTTGAATTGAAAGTTAGAGTGTAAATTTCAGAATTTTGGAAAATTCGTAGGACCCTCTTTAGGCCTCAATAAAACGAGTTTTACAAGTCCAATCATTGCTGTTTATATGTCTAAACTGTAGTTCGTCGAGCATAGATTTCAGAACAGTTTTCGGAATTGAAATCCGTTGAGTCGTTTGGAAGTTATTAGCATTTCCGTAACAGCTATACATGCTATAAATTTACTGGTCCGCGGAGAAATTTTAGCCGTCTTTGACTCTGATTTAGTCGGGCTTTAAAACTCCGATTAACAAAATTCTTGATCCTATAGTGTAGCCCTTTGAGCGTACTTTTCAGATTGGTTTTCGGATTAATAATACGATTAACCGTTTGCTCAGAATGAACATTTTCGTGAAGTATCGATGTGCGGTAAATTGAATTAAGTTGGACAGCAATGTTGGAGCATTATTTTGGTCCTTTTTATGAGTATTATATAGGTTATTATGAGCTATGTTCGGGTTTAGTCAGAGGCAGTGGTTATACGCTCTGATCCCCGTGTGTCGTTCGGTGTACGGTTATGTCACCGAGAGTCTAGCCAGGTCTTAGACATATAGGCAGTGGTTATACGCTATACATAGTATTGTCGAGGCAGTGGTTATACGCTCCACCCCGGTGGAGGCAGTGGTTATACGCTCCATTAACAGAGGCAGTGGTTATACGCTCTGTCAGTTAGAGGCAGTGGTTATACGCTCTAACGATGTTCGTTCTATTTACTATGCTTCAGTGTTAATTTTATACCTTTTGTTTCGTTGAGTATTGGAGGTCGAGGTTGAGCTGTTTTGGGATTGTTTGATTTGGTCTTTGTCACTTGGTGATAATTGTCATATTACTACGATGTTATTATATTTTCATTTAGACTTAATTTATATAAATCTCGCTTCTAAACCTTTTTATTTTCTTTAAGTATTGTTTTATGTACTTCTGTTATTATACTAGTTACTCAGCGTTGCTCATGATACTACATGTTTTGGGTCGTTCCCCCTCTGGAACCTGTACTCTTTATTTGGGTACAGTTTCAGGTACTTTTGAATGAAACATGCTGGATGCGGTTAGTTGTACGCGGGGCTGAGATTATGAGTGACGAAGACGTGGTCTGTTTTGTTTTTGTGGGCCCTTGTTTTATGCCCCGTGTCTATTGTATGTATAAGTTTTTGTTAAACCAACTCTATATTTTCCATACAGATGTTATGTATATAGTTAACGTTGAGTTTTGTTTAGTCATTTCAGTAATTTCCCGGGTACAGACTCGGTATTTCCGCTACCGAGTCGCGATAGTCATTCTTGACTATCCAAAAATTTTATTTTCACTAAAAACTCTGATATTATATTAAATTATTATATTTTGACTGTTTTTTTTTTTTACTCGGGAGGTTACAATTCTTCTTCATCACATCAATTTTTCATAAACAAGCCATTAGAAGGCCTTAAATTTTGGAACCAACAATGCAATCTATGTCAGAGGTATGCTGTGTTAAAAATTTCTGGGTCGGTGAGCAACCCGCAAAAGGCATACTTCAAATGTTTGGAATGCGGCCATTTAGTCAAGTGGTTAACTGAAGATCACATTATTGTTAGTCAATCTTTCAAGTGAAATACGGCTACCGATGATGAAGATGATGGTTTGAGTCACCATGATGAAAATGGTGAAGTTGCTAGCTTAAAACAAGATGTTTTAGATCTAATATTGTTGGTCAAATATTGTATGAAATGTATCACATTTATGTTTGTAATGATTGTTGTACTACTTCTGATCAAGTAATAAAGAGCTAACTAATTAAGAGGAGTTTGACACATTCCAAGTCTTCAACCTTATTACATTGACAAAACACGTTATCGCATAATTGCGGACATAGACGTGCGTGCCTAACCATGGCTTACAAAATACGTTCAAGTAGATGTGCGTGCCTAAGCACGACTTACAAAACATTAGAATAATACTACCAAGTTTTGCTCAAAAAATAACGTCAAGTACATTAAACCATCACTAACATCAATGTCGTCAACTTGTCTACGTCTGTATTACGTTGGATGACGATGCTTGTGTGTTGCCTCCATAGTGGATGAATCTTGGGTGTTGCCTCCAGTGGGTGCCTCCATTACTTGGCTACTTTCCCTAATTGCACCTTCAAGCTCATCTAAAGACTAGTACTTAGCTACATCAGATTTCCGAGAACGTTTTGATCGACTCGTAGACACTTTCCCTTGCATTTCATTTTTTTTCCTTAGCCGTGTTCCCACCAATACATGTCCTGGAGTTGTGTCCAAAGCCTCTACATTTTTTGCACTTAATGATTATAGTTCTCTTCCCTTTTCTCTTCCCACCTTGTTCTCTTCTCCTGTTCCTCGATGGGCGTCCAATTGATCTTTTCAATGTCAGAGGCTCCAAAGTTGGAACATTAAAGACCTTCCACTGCTCTTTATCAGGAATATGGTTGATACAAAATCCGCAGGCCTGTTTGTATGTCTTAATAGAGAACCAGTCAGATACGTAATCCTCCGGGTCTTTGTCATCAAATAAAATAGCTTTGGCGACATGTTTACACGGAATGCCATTGACCACAAGCACATGATCTATTTTTTAAAGAGACTGGAAAGTGTGACCAACCATCTTGAACCTCGTACTTGTCCCTTCCAGATAGATATGCGTGACAAGTCCGTGAATCTGTTTTGATCACTCTTAACAAGGTTTTTTTTTTTGTTTTTTGTTTTTTGTTTTTTTTTTGTTTGTTTTTTTTTTTTTTAATCTTGGGGCATATCCCTTCATCAGGCTAAGTCTCATCACCTTGTTGTCTTGTAGCATGCCTAACCATCGCAATCTTTCGGATACCTAATCACACATATAATAATATCATAACCCACTTTATGAGAATAACCTATACATACTTCACCTAATATCAGACTATCAAAGTTACAGTTTCACAAATCTGGTTGCACAAATAAAGCTGTAATAGCTAATCACACTAACAACTTCACAAATTTATAGCACAAATACACTTAATCATAGTTAGACAGTGCACAAACATATATATAGAGTTTCCTACCTTCAAGGAGACTCAGAATTGGCTGTGATCTGTGCACTCCCAAGGTGCTATTAAAACTCTCTACAAAATTAGCCGTATTTTCATCACTACAAATTGATGGGTCGAATTTATGTTTAGCCCAATGTTCTTTGTCTCCAAGGTTAAGAAACCATCTACCACAACCTGCTCCTTCATTTCTCAAAACCATTTCTAATGCCTTTTTGAATGAAAATTCTGATGTAGCATTGACAACCCTCCAAAAACAACTAATGCATCAGAATTCCTAGATATTCTTTCTTGAAATTTGCGCAAAGATGTCTTGCACAAAACCTTCTATACGCTTCCAGCCATACCGTATCAAGAGCAGGTTCAATACCCTACATAAAGCATGATCATTATGCACTACTTATATAATGTTATGAAAGAAACATAAATTATGAGCATTAGATATCTGAATTACCTTTTGTCTGTCTGAAATAATTGTCCAATTTGATCTTCCACTATCTTTTAAATGCCAGAAGAAATTCCTCCAATTTTCCTTATTTTCAGCTTCGACAATAGCCATTGAAACGGGAAATAACTCAGTGTTCTCATCCACTGCAATAGCAGCTAGAAGAACACCCTTATGGTTCCCTTTTAAGTGAGTCTTATCAACTCCTATAAGACTCCTACAACCAGCCATTAACCCTTGAATTTGGGCATGAAAAGAGATGAACAAGCTCTTAAATTAGAGAGACTTCTATGGGGTGTCCATGGTAGACCAAGAGCATATAGCATAACTACCTGGGTTAGTTGTTTTCACCATCTCACAATACCTAGGAAATAGCGTGTAAGACTCATCATGACCTCCATTAATTTTTTTCATTGTTATATCCTTCATCTTATACAAGGTAGAGGTATTCGTCTTCAAACCATACCTATCCATGAGTGTGTTTTGAATGGATGTAGCTGTGATGTCTGGGTTTGCTCAGATGTCTTTCTATTAGTTTTTTGGCTACCCATTCAGCAGTGGCCATTGAATTGTGATCTGTCACACCAAAGCAACCATGTTCAGGGTTTTTGATGGACTTAAATACTTAATAGCCCATGAACTACCATCTGACAAGACAACATCATGCACCCTCCAAGTACAGCCCACTGTTGCACATTCAGCAGTGTATCTTCTGTTGTCAGCCTTCACAACAATAACATAAAACCCTTTTTGTATGCAGTAATCTCTCAACACATCTCTGAAATGATCTTTGTCATGAATAGCATCCATGGTCTCAGCTATATTGCACCAAAATCCTCCTCATCATAAATTTCACCATTTGTATATAATCTTCCAATATATCCCTCTTCATCAACTATCCAAGTCATACCATCATTTGGACTATATCCATCATCAAAGTAATTTAATGATGTAATAACAAAATTATCCTCAACCTCGAAGTCAGATACATTCTCATAATCTTCATTTTCCATATCATCATCACTAGGAGCGTAAGAAACATTAGTCTCAGAATCAACATTTTCATTACCAGTGGCATTATTCTTTTGCTCAATGAACAAAAGTCTTAACCCTCTATATACTCTTCTACTACTCTCTCCAATTGTATCCCCTAAGCTCACTGTTTTAGGAACAAAGTTACTATGCTTCTTAAGGGTAGCCCTAGGTATCTTGAATTTTGGCCTAGTAGATGGTTGAGCACATGTTTTGGTTAATCTTGCAGACACACGTGAGTTGGCAATTTCAGAAGGTTGAGCACATGTTTCAGCAGGTTGCAATATGGGATTCACATAATGACTACCACCTTGGCTTACTCTTGCACTCCTCCTAGGGGACAAAACAATTGTCCATCACTACACTATTGAATCACTCTTCCACTCTTTCTTGGGGTTAGTGTTGAGTTAGGAATCTCAGGACCACTAATTAGGAGTTGTGAAATGAAAGCATCATCAGATGGGGTTAGTTTGAGTCTTGAACTCTTCCTAGGAGAAACAGTTGACTTGAGAGGCTGTGAAATGGGAGCACTATTAAGGGGCTGTGTAATCTGAGCACCAATTTCTTAAGGCATAACAGTCTCACAGGGCATGGTTTCAAGGGGTTTGTCTCGAGCTTTTCTTTTTACTGGTAACTTCTTCCTACCACCACTACCAACATTGAAACTTTCATCGCACGGTACGCTTCTCAGAGGTTGAACATCAGGTAAAGCTTGAACATCAGGTAAAACATAAGTGGCATTATTAGCCCTAACTTCTCTAGCCATCAAAAGGGTAACAGATGGAGTATCACTTGACCCAATCCATATATCGATTTCCTTAATTCCATCATACCTAGTAAACATTTCCATCAGCCCTTTATCATCCTCCAGAGACACTAACTTGGCCTTGAAAGTATAACATAAAATAGGATGGGTGGGAAGAGGTACACTTTGTTTTTCCACCTCGTCGTACATTTCGTTCAACACATCAATCAGTAGGCTTTTATCAGTGTCTTCTACCACAACTTCCAAACAAATACATCTTATAATGCATTTTCAACACAATGCCCTCCATCTACAACATCACACAAAATACAAACAACCATACAACATCCAATTTTGTGCAGAAGTTTACGCAACAAAACATAACAAAATTTCAAACTTTCAGTAAAAACATACAAAACACCATAACTCTCGATATTTGAAGCAAACAATCAAAACACAACCCTAGATCACCTAAAATTCAGAGCAACACCAATACATGCAAATAACAAAATAAAATCTTCAAAATGTGTGTAATAAACAAACAAAACACAAGTAAAAACTCAAACTTTTAACAAAAATCAAACAAAAAACAAAAAGTATCAAACTTTGAAGCAAAAAACATAGATTATACCAACCCTAAATTTCAGAGCAACCAGTACAGTTCATTACATTCGAAAAAAACTAATGAAATGATGAAATAAACTTACATTTTGAGAAGAACAAGATGATCACGGTAAAAAGATGAAAGCTTGCAAGGAAGAAGATGACCCCTACAAGTAGAAAGATAAAAAGTTTTTCTGAATTATGGGGAAGGAGAAGAAAAGTGTTTTCTGAAAAATGAAAGAAAAGGTTATTAATGAGAATAAGAAACAAAATGAACTGAATACACTAACACCTACCACGTCAGCAAGCCAACTCATCAATTAACAACGTAATTTTAACAGATTTTAGTTAATGGTCACGTTTAGCACTAATTAATCAAGTTTAGGCGTACAACGTGTAATTATGAAAAGATAGGGGTATATCGTAGAAAACTTTATAGTTCAGGGGTACATAGACCTGGCAAAATAAACCTGAAACCCGAAAAATCGATTAAAATTATCCGAATTGATAACCAATCGAAAACCCGACCTCATCCGAATTGAACCGAATTCTATAATAACTGAATGAAAACCGAATCTGAATATATCAGAACCAATAAGAATTTAACCGATTAACCCAAATTATTAATATTTATTTTTCATATATACACATATATTTTACGTATTTTAACATTGATTCTTAGTTTATTAACAATATTTTTTACTTTTAACATTTAAATTGCAATGTATCTTTAATTTTAGACGATTTTTTTTATCTTAATTTAAGAATGTATGAATTGAAACTTAACTGAATTGATGTTGACCCGACCTGAACCGTATCCAACCCGAAATAGCATAAATCGATTAAAATGGTTAACCGAAATGATCCTGACCGAAATCGAACTGAAACTAAAAATAGTATAAACCCGTTTACTGAATCGAATGACCCATTTATCAGGTCTAGCCGGACACCATGAAAAAAAAAACCAATAAATTGTTGTGAAATAAAGAGATAATCGACGAGATAGATAAGAGAATAGAGATGTGTGTATTTCATTCATCCTTTACATGATATATATACTACATAGACAATAAGGGTTTTACCCAAACTAGGCCAGAGCACGAATCGGATATCCGATCCAAACTGACATTTCGGATCGGATATCCGTATCCGAAAATCAGTTTTTTTAATATCCGAGATCCGATCCGAACATCTTCGGATATCCGAATTTTAATATCCGAAATTTTCGGATCGGATATCTCGGATATCCGATATCCAAACTTGCCTTTTGAAGGTTTTTTCACAACAAATATAAGTTGAAGAATGCTACATTCTAAGTTACTGCCTTTTTTCAATACATGCCAATAATCATAAAAACAAAAATTAAAATGTTCAAAAGACGATAATAAAAATAACACCAACACAAATTTGAAGTCCATAACGTCATAGTCGATACGACGATACATAATTAAAAATCCACAACAACTAAACGATAACTAAAAATTCATGACAACTAAACGATAACCGAAGTCTTTAAATTACAACTGAAAATTCAACATCCATGAGGGGCTCCGACATTATTTAGAAGTAATCATCGTCAGCGGATGGTGTCTCCTCCGCAAGCTCTACAATTTCACAAACAATAAGAAATATATTTACGTTAGAAAGACAATTTAAATGAATTGAATGATTGTTAAGTAAACAATACAAAAGGACTACCTTTATCGATTTTTTCGAGCTCTTCAACATACTCCTCGGCCAAAAGTGGACCATTTCTAGATCGCAACCAATCTTGAGCACACACCAACCCTTCCACCATTTTCGTTGAAAGAGAGCTACGAAATGGATCAAGTATTCTATCACCGGTGCTAAATGCGGATTCGGAAGCAACGGTAGAAACGGGAATAGCTAGCACATCTCTAGCCATCAAAGAAAGGATAGGATAGGCTTCTTGTCTTATTTTCCACCAATCTAGAATTTCAAAACTCTTACAATTTACTTCTCTAGGTTCCTCAAGATACTTATCCAAGTCATTTTTCCTATCACTCGTCGCTTCACCACTAACATCTCTTTCAAATTGTGACTCCACCACATCTTGCCAATCATCCATATTCTCACACTCATCCGCACACACTTCCACTTGTATAGGCGGACTTGGAATATTGATAGGTTGACAAGAAGCATAATGAGCATATAAAGAATTTAATGTTTCCTTCACAATTTCACGCAACTTCTCGGATTTCATAAAATCATATTGTTGATTAATTGCCCAATTCACATATTGCATTTTTCGTCTAGGATCAAGGATAACGGCAATATACAACAATACATTCACCTTATCAACATTTTCCCAATACTTATCATGTTTTTTCTTCATTCCCGAAGCCATCAAACACACACCAATATCCCTACTTTCACATTTTTTCTTAATCATCAATCCAACACCAACAACTTCTTGCAAATAGACATTAGTGGTTGTGTATAATGAACCGAAAAGTCTCAAAGTAGCATCATAAAAGATTTTAAGAAAAGGCAACAAATGAGCTAGACGTTCCCAATCCGAATCAACGGGAACACCACGACCCTTTTCCATCTCAGATCTAAATTTACCACCATCAGAAGTTTCAAGTTTAAGAAAAGCTTTGCGATAAATCAAAGCACTATCCAACATTAAATAGGTGGAATTCCACCTAGTTTCAACATCCAAACACAAGTGACGGTTAGAATCGATTTGTTCCTTGAGAAGATCTAACAAACCTAACCGCACTACGAATTCTAAAAATTGAGTTATCGGCCTCTTTCAAACCCTCTCTAACCGTAAGACTAAGTATATGAGCGGCACACCTCATTTGCAAAAACATACCATCCAAAATCGTCCCTTTCCAAGACCTAAGTCTCTCCCTCAAGTACTCTACACCAACATCATTAGCACTAGCATTGTCAACCGTCACAGTTAACACTTTTGTGGTGATTCCCCACTCAATCAAGCAATTTTCAATGCTTTTACCAATGATCTCCCCCGTATGACCAACAATAGGACAAAAGTTAATAATTTTTTTATGCAATTTCCAATTGTGATCAATAAAGTGAGCAGTGAGACACATGTACCCCAAATTTTGACAAGACGTCCAAGTGTCCGTTGTAAGACAGATGCGAGAAGATAAATTGCTAAAGTAAGTCTTTAGCTTGCGCTTTTCTTCCAAATACAAACGAACACAATCTCTAGCAACTGTCCAACGTGAGGGGATCACAAAATGGGGACAAGCAACAGACACAAATAAACGAAAACCTTCATGATCAACCATCCTAAAACGTCTTTCGTCCATTATAATCATCTTACTCAAAGCAAGTCTAGTGTCTTGTTGATTAAATTTCCAAAAATCAAGTTTACCCCTTCTAACCACCTCTCTATCACGAGTGTCACCGACTTTATCATTGTTTGTGTTTGTGTTATTATGCAAAGCAATAATTTGTTGTGATTTATCAATGTTAGGGGGGTATCCTAAACACCTATCAGGATGATTTCTCAAAACGGTAGTACCACTCTTAGAATCACCACAAAGATTAATAGGACAATAACGACATTGAGCTCTTTTTTTTGTCCTCAATCAATAACTCTTGGAAGTGATCCCATACCCAAGAACGTTTTTTACCTTTCTTGGCAACTCCACTTGAGTCATCTGTGCTTGCGCTCGGGCTCGGCCTTTTTGAACCTCTTCGGTTTGTTTGGGTTGTTGGAGGCTGCTCAGCCTGCTCATTGTTCATAGTGTCCACACCAACTGAGTTTGCATTATCATCATTTGATGGCGTTGCACTAGCGGTTGACGATGCCTCCATGTTAACTAAGTCAAAGTAATAAAAAAAACAAAGAAAATAAGCATACAAGTTTATAATCAAAACCTAAAAAAATGACAGCAACTTACTGTGACTTAGGTAACATCCATTTTTGAATTAATCAAAAATTTTGAATTAATCAAAATCTAAAAAAATGACAGCATCTTACATTATGACCTAAAGAAAATAAGCATTAGCATACGATACACAGCAACAAGTTAACAGCAACAAGTCAACAACAATAAGTCATAATCTAAAGAAAATAAGCATACAAATATACAATGACAGCAACTTATTTTGGTGTATCATATATTTAGCATTAGATAATTTGTCACAACAACAAGTCAACAAAAATAAGTCAACAACAATAAGACAATGATAATAATGATAATTGATAACTATAATAATAAAAGAACAAAGTAGATATGAAATTTAACTACTAATTGAAATTAAAGATAGGGTTAAAATTAGGGTTAACTTACGATTTTAATTTAGATCTGAAATATGACGGGCTGACCGCAACAGACGACGACAAGTGGTGGCCGGAGGTCGACAGGTTTGAAGAAGAAGTGGTGGCCGGAGGTCGTGATTATGTGGTTGGACGGTGGTATTGATTCTCTTGAGAGTTGAGATCTGAAATTTTGGGTTTTAGGGTTAGGTTAAGGGAAAGAGGGAAAGAGGAAGATTTTGGGGGGTTTGGTATTTTGGTCGACAAACTTAGTAACTTACTGGATTTGTTTTTTAATTGTTTTTTAAGTTTTTTTTTTTTTTTTTTTTTTAATATTTTGTTTTTTGGTAGTAAATTTTCGGATAATTTTGGATACTGGATATCGGATATCCGATATCCGAAAAATATCCGAATATTTCGGATATTTTTCGGATATCGGATATCCGATTTTAATATTATTAATATCCATCGGATATCCGATATCCGAAACTTTCGGATACGGATATCCGTTTTTTTTTTTAAAAAAAGGGATCGGATATCCAAATTTTCGGATCGGATTTCGGATTTTAAAATTCGGATTTCGGATATTCGGATATTTTGCTCAGCCCTAACCCAAACCCTAACTGTATTAAGATAACCATGGGCTTTAAGCCCGATGGACATCCACACTAGTATATGTTTCATAACACTCCCCCTTGGATGTACATCACTAAAAACATGCCTCATTAAAACCTTCCTAGAAAAAACCATATGGGAAAACCACTAGCGAAGGAAAAAGAACAACATTCTTGAAACACGCGTAAATGATAAGCTGTCTCGTTAAAACCTTTCCATGGAAAACCCAGTGGGACAAAACCATGGTTAAGGAAAAAGAGTACAGCGCGTGTCTACTCCCCCTGATGATTGCATCCGTTGCTTGACTTGTCTTGGCCCATAATAATGAAGCTTTTTGTCTTCAAGAAATAATTCTTCATAGTAGATAATTTGAAGCAATCTTTGATCAAATAAACCACGACCACCATTTTTCCTTTCAAAGCTCGCAATATGCAGAAAACTGTATTAATGTCCTCCACTTCATTTGAAATAATATTTCGATTTTCTTACTTAAGAATAATTTCTTTCCACCATTCATAGGCATACGTGCAATTGCCTATAACACTTGTCGTCTAGACAAAGTGATAATCACAAATATCGCCAATTTGTGCATGGGACTTGCTGCCTCATTAAAAACCTTGCTTGGAAAAACCCTTTGGGACAAAAACCTAGTCGAAGGGAAAAAAAGTGCAGCGACCATCCATACTCCGTTGAATAATATTATCTCTTTAGGAGATACCTTTTTAGAATTAGGATAAGAATCTGAAATCCGCAATAAGTATTTCAAGAAGATCGATCGCATGGATTAATAATCCCATCATAAATCGGATTTACCTGTCCAATATCATGGTTCTTCCAAACCGTGAGTTTGGTAACCATTCAAAACATTACATAGTCTCAAACTTCCGATCGAGACAATAAAGAATGACTTGCAACTCTTTAAGAGTTTCAAAATTTCTCTATATGAATTCAAATCATAGAATTCAATTATTATACTACTCCGTAGTATTATATTGATGCGTGCCCATAACCACAATCATTATAGAGGTTCATGAGTTTCCCGAAAACTCAATTGACCCGTCATAACCAAGTTGACGATCATCCATCATATACTCCTATACGGAGTTACCAATCTTAGGAGCATATATCTCCTTATAAACATTTGTATATAAAGATACAATTGACAATCATGTACATGCATATGTTATGAACTAAAAGTTAAGGTATGTATCCGCTAATGTATGCAATAATGTAGTATCAAAACCAAAATGTATATGCAAATGACGAACTTTGTTTATATATGCGCATGATGCAATGACTCGATAATGCAAATTGTACAGTTTTCGAACCAATTACCATAATTTTAATGGACTCCACGTCCTTTGATAGACTTCGAGTCTATGAGCTCTTTTTAAACCATAGATTATGTCGACAAACATAATAGACTTATGTATTAGATGCCCATCATCTAGTCCAGTCACGCGTGCAAATGCAAATGCATATCGGTTCCTTACACGTATCGATACAATTTTATCATCTCATGATATAGACAGTAATGATTAATGATATCTGAATATATGCGGTACCATACTTCCATTCACTTTCCAATATAGGCCATCTATTGTCATTCAGATATCTATGTCACTCCCAGGACATTCCAATTTATATAGATGTACCAACTACTTATTCTTGCCACCAAAATATTTAAACCGATATGACTTTCATACTACACCCCGTGTGTAGGTATTGTTCAGTTTGACAAGATTTTTAATGTTCATTACAAATACTCTTCATGACTAATCTATAACTCGATACGCCTTAGACCAGGTCATATATGTCTATAGTCAAATCATAAATTTCAATGAATAAACATACTACATTTAGATAAGGTGATCAAGCCGTATACTTTAGTACATCATCATAACCAAATGAATACCATCATTTTAGTTTTAATGAACTTGATGTACATTATTTCAAATAAATCACTGAACTTTCGGTTCAGTTGAGGATCAAAACCAATTGTTCTTTTTTTACCAGCTTTCTTTATCATCCTCCCCTAAGGTGGTAAAAACTATCAACACCAGATAGATTTAGTGGGCAACCGATCACTATATCCACCTGAAGGTACCGGGAAGAGATCCTTTTGGGAAAACCTATCGACGCCTGCGCCAGTTTTCGCCGTCTTGAAGCGCCGGAAGCGGAATGCGCCTCGCAGGAAAAAAGTGCGAAGTTTGTAAAAATGGGGGAGATCATTGCATGAATTTGCGATCAAAAAGAAATGTAGGAAAATCATTTTGAAATATGTTTTTCGGAGTCGCCACCAAATATTAAAGGAATTTGGAACCTATTCAACGCGTCTTGAAATACAAGACACGAGTGTCTCAGATTTCAAGGTGCGTCGATACCTATCCGTCTGAGGTTTGAAACCAGAGAAGGGATTCGGAGTGAGGTTACTTTTCGAAAGTTTTGACAAAAAAAGTGTTTTGAAAACTGAAATCAAAAAGCCTACATAAAAGTAGTCTCTACTAATTTGAAAACATTTGCTTAATTTCGATATTTGGGCTAAAAGTCACGCTACGTACAAGTGCGAATAAATATGACTCGATTAAAATGCATAAATAATGTAAATTGTCAAAATAATGACATTTGCTATAGGAAATGTACGTTAAATAATAATTTATTGACTAAATTATTACTATAAACGTTATTTTCCGACCTCGTATTTTGACTCTTAAGATTTTGTGAAGAACCCTCGCTTTGCATGCTAAAAGACTCTATGAAACAGTCTGATTTAGTGTTGGATCCGTGATTCTAGTCGTTATTTAATGCATGAATGAGGACTTGCATAATTATAAAAGTGACGTCGGTTTGCTTTAGTGATAATGAGTCGTTATTTATGCGATATTGGCGGGGTTTAGACGGATTATGAATCCGAATTGCTACAACCGTATTACGAATCTGGCCGCTTAATGCCAATATCGGGTTGGGGTTAATGTAACCCCTTTGTCCGAGTCTCAAACGTCCAAAACGTAGGTAAAATGTTTACCTTTCGAAAATGCAAAGACGGTATTTTTGAGTGGATTTTGTGAATAGTGTATGTGTGTTTTTTAAAACGATCTTTGAAATGAATGAATGGGGTTGGTATTTATAGAGGTTGGCTGGTTTGAGGGTGAACAAAATATAAATCGCCTGTGTACAGGCGTTTTATATTTTGTTTGGGCTGGATTTTGTAAGAAAAACAAAAGGCGGCTGGTATGAAACAAAAATATAATCGCCTGTTGACAGGCGTTTAAATTTTTAATCGCCAGTCAACTGGCGATTTTAGTTTTGTTTTGGTGGGCTGTTTTAAGCCGCCTTTGTTAAGTGACGTATTAGGGGGTAATGATGGTGTTTTGTGATGTAATTAACTTATGGGTTAAGTCTTTTGTTTTGGTCCGAATTTTGGTTTTCGTGTTTCGGTTTTTGTCGTGTTTTTCGGTTTTGGCTCGAAATAAAATAATATTAGGTTATATTATTTCACGGTATTGTAGAGTCTAGTTTTGTGAAAATGTGACACGGGACGCACTTTGGCCCGTTTTACGTGTTGCGTTAGTGTGCGTATTGGGTCGTTTTTTGTGATTTTGGGCCTTTTTGTAGCTGGTTGGGCTGTTTTTGGTGGCTCGTCGTAATGGGACGTTCCTGTGTCGTGCTTACAATGACTAAGAGTGACATTCATTTTTTTGATTATGCAAGTTCAAATTAATACGTTAAGAATGACTAAATACGTTTTAGACACTTTTGTACCGTTTCGACTCTTTTAAAAGCATGCATGCATGAGAGGTATATTGGTTTTTGTGGGGACTCGTAAAAGAGGTATATTTTGTGGTTTGAGTTGAAATTGTGTTTGAAATGGGTTGAAAGTGTATTGGTAGGAAAACCAAATTTCAAAATGTAGCAGAACTCCATAAACAAAATAAACTCGCCAAGATAATCTTTGGCGATTTTGTTTTTGTTTGGTGATTTTGTATAAAAAGCGGGGATAAGGGGGAGCGGGCCTCGACAGCTGTGCTGATGGCGTTGTCGGACATGTCACGTCTAGGCGAGTTCGATTGGGTGACCCCTGCTCTTGGGCTGCTGATCCGGTACCTGAGGGACGCGGTGCGCCCTGACCGGATTGACGAGGATTCAGATGTGTCACTCGTGGGCCCTGGTCTTCTGATGGAGGTAAGGTTTGATTTCGCAGGGTCTTGTTATCTTGTTTCTGCTTTTCTTTTGTAACGTTGTATTCTGATTGCTTGCAGTCTTGGTGCTACGCTCACTTCCCCTCTCTTGGGACACGTTCAGGTGTGCCACGCGTGCGACTTTCCATGCGTATGCGACAGCGGATCGGAAGGGTATTGGCCTGAACTATGACGCGGCTCGTGTGCGCTTCAACGGGATGACGATGGATAAGGTAAGGGTGATTATGTTTTGTACTTTGGTCTTTTGTAGCTTGTTTTTGGGTTTGTGTTTGTTTTTGTGGTTTATAATTTGGTTTTGTTTTGTAGTTCGTTCGCGAGCCTTGGAGGAAGTTTACCGGCGTCCCTCCGTCGATTGCAGCTCGCTTTGGTCCCCTTGACGGACGGCGGCTGTACATTGAGACTTAGTACGGCTCGTACTGGAGTTTGGGTGAGCGTCTGTCTGCGCAGACGGGTCGCGGGGGCTTCATCGTACCTGCTCCTCCGCCTTCGGTTTTGTTTGTGGAGACGCCCGACGCTAACGAGCGTCGTGACGTGTACCACGAGGGTGAGTCCGACTCCCTGCTGCGGCCGGCTGAGGATTACGTGACTTGGGCACAGCATGCCCTTGCTGACGCTGTGATCGAGGTATGCTTTTGTAACACCCGGTGTTGTCCGAGGTTATTCGGGCCGGGTTCCCCGTTGAAGTGGTCCATGTGATGAGCTCAAGTGACCTAGTGCTTAAAAGAATTGTAAGTACTACTCATATCAACAAGATGCATCTTCTTTTCTGGTGGCTCATCTTAAGAACTCTTCAGTTAAGCGTGCTTGCTGGAGAGTAGTCTTAGGATGGGTGACCTCCTGGGAAGTTCTCAGGATGTGCACGAGTGAGGACAAAGTGCGCTCGAAAGGACCCGTGTTGGTTTGTGGGTGATGTACGCAGCCTGGCGAGCTACTGTGAGTGACCTTTCGGCCTTCAGTTGCGGCCGGGGTGTTACAAATGGTATCAGAGCAACCCGGCGACCGTGTGGTCGAATCCTAGGTACGCACCTAGCCGTGTGGTCGAATCCTAGGTACGCACCTAGTCGGGAGGATTCGAATGCTATATTGTAAGTAGCTACCGCGCAACGGCGAGGGCGTTGCGTTCTTGAGTGGGGGTGTGTAACACGGTGTTATCTGAGGTTATTCGTAGGGTTCCCGTTGAAGTGGTCCATGTGATGAGCTCAAGTGACCTAGTGCTTAAAAGGATTGTAAGTACTACTCATATCAACAAGATGCATCTTCTTTTACGGTGGCTCATCTTAAGAACTCTTGATTAAGCGTGCTTCTTTGGAGAGTAGTCTTAGGATGGGTGACCTCTGGGAAGTTCTCGGGATGTGCAGTGAGGACAAAGTGCTCGAAAGGACCCGTGTTGGTTTGTGGGCGATGTACGCAGCGACTGGCGAGCCATCGCGAGTGACCTTCGGCCCCTTGATTCTTGGTAGGAATTATTCTGACTTTGTTGTCCCTTTTTTGCTTATGTGTTTTGGTCTCAAAAAGCAAACATTTACCCTATTTTTGTTTTGTAGCGTCGTGATCATGACCTTGAGTTCCAGCCTCCTCCGTTCGTCGAGGATCTGCTGGTTGTTCACGAGGGCTGCCAACATTCGATCGTCTTCTTGGCTTGTCATGCGTAGTCACCGTCACGCCTGGAGAAAGTGGGATCCGCGTGAAGAAGGTACTTTCTGTCTTTGTTTAATCGTGGAGTATTATGTAGTATAGTATAGCCCCCAGTTTGAATTAGATTTTTATGGTTAAAATCATTATTCAAACTCTGCTTGAAGTCGCTTTCGATTATAGCCCCGGAGTTAGATTTTAGTGTAAAATCATAAGTCAAACTTTGTTGAAGTCGCTTTTGATTGTAGCCCCAGTTTGAGTTAGATTTTATGGTAAAATCATTAGTCAAACTCTGTTGAAGCCGCTTTTGAGTGTAGCCCCCAGGTTGGAAAACTAAGAGGATTTCTCTTGATTTGTGCAGGTGACGGCCGACGTGCACAGGAGGCTGTGGCGGGCGGCAAACCGGTGGAGGGCGGTCGTGAACGAGAAGGTAGTAGAGGCCTGCAAGGGGCAGAAGGAGGCGTCCGACGCTCGACGTGAGTTAGCGGTCGAGGTCGTGAGGAGGGTGCGAGATCGCGTCGAGCTAGAGGTCGCGCATCGAGGAGGCTGGATAGTAGTCCGGCGAGCCGGAGGGTCGCACGCAGAGGAGGCTGGATAGAACGCAGTGAGATTGATTCTCATGCGTCTTTGTCTTCTGGCCCGTCGTGACCGATCGCATGAGGCTTGGACTTGTATATTTTGGATTTGTATTATGAATATTAGTATTTTTTGTAATGGTTTATGTATTAGGACTGGTGTATGGTTGGTTTTTTGGACTTGTGGGTGTTTATGGGTATAATTCGGTTATTTTGTCTTGTTGCGGAAAATGCATTCCTGCGTCGTAGCCGGGTCTGAAATCCTTGCGTTCTCGCTTGCCGAGCGTACCTGCAAAACATTGTTAGTCGTAAACATACATACGTGTCTCGATTGAGACTGACTCGTTTGAAAAATAACAACGTACGCAGAGTTTTGAAAAATGAATTTTATGAAATAGTTTAGACTCGTAAAAAGACGCTTTTGACATTGTAAAAATGTGAGCTTAAAACGACGTTTTGAGACGAAAATTGTGAATGCGAAAGTTGTATTTTTAATTTTTGTGTGGTTATTGTGTTTTGTAAAAGTGAAAAATTTGAAAAAAACGGGAGTCGATTACGCAAATCAAGACGACGCGACGGGACCGTGAATGTCGACTAAGAGGTCGGTAAAGGGGTAAATGGGGTAATAAGTTAAAGGTTTAGGGCGTAGGTGTGTAAGAGTCGTAAGAAAATCGAATAATTTTGTCAGGGGAGAAAAAGAAAATCGCACAGAAGCAGTGAATAAAGGATGTCGCTTTGTTACAGCGATTAGGTTTTTATTTTGTGATTTTTGTTTGATTTATGTTAATCGCTTGTTCACTAGCGTTTAAGTTTTTGTGTTGTATTTCGTTTTGCAAATCTCGGCTATAAAAGGAGGGCTAGGTTAACTCATTTCATTCATCCTTTCATCTTCCCATTCTCGATATTTCAAAAATATTCAAAATATTTACGGAACATTTGTCGAATTATGGAGAATTTTGAAGGAAACTTGCGCCGTTGGTGTGCGTCCTTGTCGGGTATCGAGGAGAAGGACTTGAAAGATTGCGGTGTCGGGGCGTTCCTTTGGCTGAGGCAAGTTCAAATGGAGCCCGAGTTCCTGGATGTGTGCCTCGACTATTGGGACTTGAGTTTCCACGTGTTCCGCTTTCCTGGCGGGGAGGTCTGTCCATTGGTCGAGGAGTTTGGAGCCATTGGTGGTTGGTTGCGAACTAACATGCCCGTGTGTGTTAGACCAGAGCCTGGGTATAAGAGGCACGTGCAGAACTACCTTCAGATGACTCGTGCGAAGACGGAGGAGCTATTTGTTGGGAGTCGTATCAAACTCAATCGCTCGTGCGGCGGTTTATGAACCGCGAAAATGAGACGATCTCTTTTGGTGCTAGGAAATGGGCGTTGGCATTCTGCTTAGTCCACCGTTACATGTTTCCTGATTCTTTGTATGAGGGAGCGCTTGGTGATCCTCGCTTAATCACTATCGTCCAACAGCTGGAGTATGGTTGTAACCCTTCCGCTGTTATCTTGGCTGAGACGATCCTGGGCCTGGATGACCGTGCTTGCAATAGGGAGCGTCCGTACCGAGGGTGTCCCCTGATCCTCCAGGTGTGGCTGATGGAGCGTCTGAGTGTGCTGGGCGATATTGGTTTGACGGTCGAATATGCCCGGTGTGACTAATCGCTACATTAGGTGGTTGGACCCAAACCATCGCTCGACGATTACTTTCCGAATTTGTGGTCGCTCGGCCATTCATTTGGTCGGTACCATGGTGGGTGATAGTTGATGTGACGGCTAGTGGAGTGCCACGATGGCCCTCCTGAGTCCTTCTTTGCGGGTTTGACATGGGCGATTACATCCATCCATTGCGAGTGAGGCGACAGACAGGGTGGGCACAGTTTATCCCTGGTCACGACACTATGGTGCAGGGGACACTTATGCTGTCTAGTGATATAACCGACGCCTGGGCGAGTGGTTTGGATTATGCGTTCGGTGGCTGTGGTCGGGCGTTCCTAGGACGATTCGGTATCGGCACGCCTATACTAGGTGGACCGTTGC
The DNA here is from genome assembly GCA_023091065.1 of Dianthus caryophyllus. NCBI lineage: Eukaryota > Viridiplantae > Streptophyta > Magnoliopsida > Caryophyllales > Caryophyllaceae > Dianthus > Dianthus caryophyllus. The sequence goes on from JALGRB010000016.1 coordinate 10,151,787, forward strand.
CCAGAGTCCCCATAAGAGGTCGTGCCTTCGCGCCCTAGAGCTAAAACGGGCCTCCTCAGACTTCTGAATGTGTGTTCGGCTGTGGGTTGCCGTAGGGGTCGAGGGTTGGTGTTCCCCTATTCAGCTGAAAGGTTTTAAGTCTGCTCTTGAGAAGGAAAGGAAACTGGTGTTGTTTATGTGTGTTTTGATAGTATTATGTTCATATTATGTTATATTATGTATTATATTATCTATCCTAAACCCGATGTACATGCCGGGACTTGTATTGTAATATATTGTAGTGTTGTTAGTGTAGTTTATGCTCCTACGTTTGAAAAATCCAAAATGTAACCGTCTTTTTTTTAAGATTAATAAAAATCAGGTTTTTATTTACGACTTTGCCTCATTTTGTTTATTATTTTGTGTAAAATTCCTTGGCCCTAATCTCTTTTTCAAAGTTTAGAATGCAAGCATGGTTTTTGTTTTTAGGAAATTTTTTGTATTGACTATTCCCTCGACTTTTTTAAGCTTTGGGTTTGTCGTTTATTGTTGAATGTTGTTCCTTTTACCCTTTGGGCTATGGAACGTTTTTGTGCTGACTATATCCTTAGCCCTTTTTGAAGCTTTAGACGTGTCATTTTGTGTTGAATGCCGCCTTATTTTAACCTTTTGGGGTATGAGGCGAGTTTTTGTAGTGACTATGTCCTTGACTTTTTTAAGCTTTGGACGTGTCATTTTTTTGTTGAATATCGGTTGCGCTTTTTGCAAAGCTGCTTACGTATCCATGAAAAATGGAATCAAACCGGCGTAGTTCGGGAATGTATGTTTAGGGGCATACCGGCCCATGAGTTGTGTTTGCTTTTTTGTGGTGAATGTGCACGTTTAGGGGCATGCCGGCCCATGAATTGTGTTTGTTTTATTTTTGTGGAGAGGGTGCACGTTTAGGGGCATGCCGGCCCATGAATTGTGTTTTGCATGGAATGCATGTTTAAGGGCATGCCTGCCCTTGAATTTTTTTTTTTTTTAGAAAATTGTATTTTATAGATGCATTGCAAGGGTTTTTTAAGGGTAGTATTTCTTGAGTTGGTCGAGGTTCGTTGCGAGGTTAAACTCTTGACCGTCCAAGTCGGTTAGTTTCTTGCTCACTTTGTGTAGATTTCCTTGACGAGGTAGGGTCCAGCCCAATTAAGCTTGAACTTTCCTCGTGGGTCGACTGGAAGCGGTGCTCGGACTGACTTTAGTACGAGATCACCTACTTTTATGTTTCGTGGCTTGACTCGTTTGTTGAATGCTCGCTGTAGTCGTGCTTGGTACATTCGTACGGTGCTCAGGTAGTGAAGTCGGCGTTCGTCCAGGAGCATGAGTTGTTCGTAGCGTTCACGGGCCCATTCTGCTTCTGGGATGCTACTTTCCATTAGTATGCGTAGTGATTGTATTTCTATTTCCACTGGTTGGACGGCTTCCATGCCGTAGGTGAGAAATAGGGGTCATGCCCGTGGGTGTCTGAATGGTAGTCGCAGTATCCCCATAATGCGTATGGCATCTTGTTGGGCGATCTTTGCAGCTGTCGATCATCTTACCGAGTATGATGACGATCGCCTTGTTTCTTACGCCTCAACGGCTCCATTGGTTTGGGGTCTATAGGGTGAGGATTTGTGATGTTGTATGTGGTATTTTGTGAGTATAGCTTCGTCTCGCTACCGAAAGTCACGAGCCTTGATCGCCGATGAACTCATAGGGTATGCCATACCGCATATGATGTTTGTCTGGATGAACTTGGCGACTTCTTTGGGCCGAGGGTTCGAAAAGATCTTTCTTACCCATTTTGTGAAGTAGTCGATTGCCACTAGCACGCAACTGACCTCCTGCTCAGATGGGGTGGACTTTTCCTATTACGCCGATGCCCCAGGTTGAAAAGGGCGAGGCGAGGTTAGAATTTGTATAGTGGTGAGGGGGTACATGCAGACGTTCTTTGAAAATCGCGGTTAATGGCGGTGCTTGACGTATTGGATGCGATCGCTTCCATGGTTGTCCAATACCATCCTAGCCGTAGAATCTGTTTGCAGAGTGCTTGAGCGTTCATGTGAGGTCCGCATTCGCCATCATGGACTTGCGTGATGATTTCCTGTCCCTTCTTGTAGTCGACACATATGAGGAGCGTGCCTTGTGGTGTCTTTTTGAGTAATTGTCCCATTTCTAACACGAACTGGGAAGCTAGGATTTTAATGGCTCTCTGACCACGTTTATCGGTGTCGGGTGGGTAAGTGCTGTTTGTTTTGTAGTTGACTATGGCTTGGTACCAGGGCTCTGTCTGCTCGTCTTCGTCTAAGTCGATGGTATGGATGTATGCTGGTTCGTCTCTTCTTTCGACGATGATGGGTAGTAACTTCATGTTTGGTGGCATGTTCAGAAGGGATGAGAGTTTTGACAGTGCGTCGGCAAATTGGTTTTCTTCCCTCGGGAGGTGATAAAATTCAATGCAGTCGAAGTTGGTTAGGAGTTTTAGTATTTTTGTTTGGTATTTTGTGAGGGTTTCACTCATGATCTTCCATGCCCCTGTCACTTGATTTATGATGAGGAATGAATCTCCATGCACCCGAAGGTTCCTTATCTTGAGAGCGATTCTTTGCTTGAGCCGTAAATCACGAGCCGTGATTCTGGCGTTGTTCGTGACACTAAAATCGAGCTTGATTGAGAGCGGTGTATGGTCACCATCTGGGGATATTAGGAGTATTCCTACCCGTAGTCGTGATAGTTTGATGTCTCGTCAAAGTATAATTGCGGTATTCCTTTTCTACTGGCGAAGATCCCCTCGTCAGGAAATGACATTGTGTCGATCATGGGTCGCTCGATAATAGCGTTTTACGCAAGGAAGTCGAACCGCTTCTTCCCTTGATTACTTTCAGAGGAGGTACTTGAGCTCATACTCGTGAAGCGAGTCCACCTGACCATCCGCCCGCTTAGGACCGGTTTTCAAAAAGGTACTTGAGAGGTCCATTAAGGAGTATACTCTTGTTGTGCTAGTGAGTAGGTAGTGTCTGAGCTTTTTGGTTGCCCGGACCGGTGAGGCGACTTTTTCTCGACCGTTCATACCGAAGTTTCGTAGTCGTGGAACCTCTTGCTAATGTAGTAAACGGCTCGCTTCTTCGTTGTCGACCTCCTGGCGAGCATGGCACCCATAGCGTCTGGCGTGGTTGTTAAGTAGAGATAGTGGCAAATCCTTTTGTGGAGGTACCAGGGGCGGGTGGATTTGTAGCGGGCTCTTGACTTTGTCGAATGCTTGTTGGCGATCGTCGTCCCATTTCGTGTGCTCTTTTTCTTTAGCTTCTTGAAGATTGGTTCGCAAATCATGGTGAGTTCTTTGATAAATCGGGAGATATATTGGACTTGTCCCAAAGCTCCTTATTTCGCCGATGTTGCTTGGCGGCTTCATACCCATTATTGCTTTGATTTTGGTCTGCCTATTTCGATCCCGCTACCGCTTACTATGTGGCCTAACAACTTGCCTGACGTGACCCCAAAGGTGCATTTCTGTGGGTTCAATCGCATCTTATATTGTCTGATTCTGGTGAAGAACTTGCGGAGGTTGGTGACGTGGTCATCCCTTTCTTTTGATTTTACGATCATGTCGTCGACGTATACCTCAACCTCCTTATGCATCATGTCGTGGAGCAAGGTGGTAGCAGTGCGTTGGTAGGTAGCGCCGGCATTGATGAGCCCAAATGGCATGACTGTGTAGCAGTACGTCCCCAGGGGGTTACGAAAGTTGTTTTTGGCATGTCGTCTGCTGCCATCTTGATTTTGTTGTATCCTGCGTACCCATCCATGAATGAGAGTAAGGCGTGGTCGGCTGTATTGTCGATTAGAATGTCCATGTGAGGCAGTGGGAAGTCATCTTTTGGGCAGGCTTTGTTTAGGTCTCGAAAGTCGGCACATACTCGTATTTTGCCGTTCTTCTTCATAACCGGGGCCATGTTGGAGACCCACCGAGTATTCGATGACCGGATGAACCCACCAGAAGTTGCTTTTCGATCTTTTCCTTGACCATGAGAGACCATTCTGGTTTGATGCGTCGGAGTTTCTGCTTGACCGGTTTGGTACCTTGTTTGATTGGGATGCGGTGCTCGGCTATCTCGCGATCGATACCGGGCATGTCTTTGTACGACCATGCGAAGACGTCCTTGAATTCTGTGAGGAGCTTGGTGTACGTGGTCCTTTCTTCTGCGCTTAGTGAAGCCCCCAGCTGTAATTCTCGAGGTTCTTCAGGCGTGCCTATGTTGATGGTTGTTGTGTCTTCAATAATGGGGTCCTGTTCGGGTTTTGAAACAATACTTGTAATGTATCTATATAATGCAATGTTTTTTAATTTAAATTTATCGTAATCATTAGAATATGTAGATTTTAAATGAGGCAAAGAGTAACCAAAAACTTTCATGTTATTAATGTTATCAAAAGCGGTTACATTTGAAGATAGCTCAGACGAGGGAGCTTTGGACAACCTTAAAGACTCTAGTTCTTGAGCTAAATTGATTATATCGGGGAGATAGCCCGGGGGTTTTGTCAGGGCGTAAGACTTGAAATGACGACGAGGGAGCTTAAACTCTATGACGGTCTTTTTGTTGAGGGCATTGTCTTCGTTTTCGTCGGAGTCTTCGAAGGTATAGCCTTGACCGGTAGTGATTTTGAAGGTGCGGTCTTGTTCGTCGGTCCACTTGAAAGTCTTTGACCATCCGTCATGCGTCTTCTCTTCGAAGGGGATGATTAGGTCTGTGGGGTTGAAGTTGTGGCTGCGTATGATGTTGGAGACAAGTTCGATCCCGGCGATGGTGTATGTGGATATGTCCTTAGGAACTCTGTTAGTGCCCTCTTTGACGAAGTAGTTGCTGGGGAAGATGTGGTATGGCTGCATGTGGAAGTCGTGATACTTCTTGCGGTTATTGTATGATTCCCAACCACGAGAGACTTCGTATGACCAGGGTACATAAGATAGACCCATGGTGGGCCATTTGTTGTCGTTGTCTTTGGCGTAGAGTGAAGTGATTTCTTTTTCGCGAGTCATGGTACAGATGCTGAAATCGAAGTCGAAACCACATATGTCATCGGCTGGATCGGCGTTTATCTCTGCAGTACTGTTGTTAACCTTATGTTGTTTAAGAGTAGCTCGGAAGTTTGAGGCGTCGATGGTGACAATCTCGTCATCTAAAGGTATCCTGACTTTCTCGCGCAGGTCGGCCGATCGCTTTGGTAGCGTGGATCCAAGGCCTACCTAGTAGCATGTTATAAGTTGGGGGTATGTCGATGATTTGGGCGAAGTTTCTCTCATGACGGGTCTGTCATGATGGGGAAGGAGATGGTTCCTTTTTATCTTTGCCGCTGTTCCATCGTAAGCCCTCGACGCCGCCTGGCATACGGATAAAGTCATTTTCCTTAATTCCCGCCTTCTTGGCGCCTCGAGGAGCAAGACGTTGATCGCAGATCCATTGACGATGAGGACGACTGGCAATGTCATGCCGTGGCATTCCACGTTGATGTAGAGAGGTAGGTTGTGCGTGCCACCGAATGGAGGGAGGTCCTTATCCGAAAAGGTGACGGCGTTAGCCTGCCATTCGCGCGTAATGTTACTGATAAGCTTTTCTGGAGACATTTCCGATGTCATTGGGGTGACCTGTAATGCTTGGTAAAGGGCTTCACGATGTCCCATTGAGTCTCTTAAGAGTTGCCAGATTGAAATGTCCGCCTTTATCTTGTTGAGTTGTTTGTGGAGCGTGTCCCCGATCTCAGGCGTAGGTAAGGGTGTCGGGGTAACGCTCGATGATACAACCTTATTAACTGGTGGCGGAGGCGCCGGATTAGTGTTGGGTAATGATACATTGCTGGCTGGCGGCGTGGGGGTAGGAGCAATGTTTGCAGGTAAACTAGTAAAGCTTGTAGGAGCGGCGCTTGGAAGTGAGGCTGCGGAGGTAGGCGAAGTAGGCGGCGTATCCTCGTCTATGATTATCCCCTTGTTCTTCTCTTGAGCAGTCAACCTTGGCGGGGGGTTTTGAGGTTCAAGTAACTTCAGAGAAGCTTGGTATGGATGTCCAGAACGTGTTAGGTAGGCTACTTCGTCATCACTGTCTGATAGCCTGATTGGGTATTTGTGACGTAATTCTCCGTATTTGCCTGGCGGGCGACGGGGTTGAGCCTCCTCCTCGTAGGGTTCATTTTGGAGGCACATGCGGATGTCGTCGTTGTCGGCTTCATCCTTAGAAGTATTCCAGATGCCGTTGACTTCGTAATCATTCGAGACGATCAGATTAGAGCAGTTGATAATGGGGTATGTCCCTACGAATATAGCATGGTTATGCAAAGGATTCAGCTGGTTTGAAGGCTTAGGACTTGGGCTGGGCTTCACAATAGTATTGTCGTCGATCAAGTCCTGAACTATGTTCTTTAGGCGTAAACATTGCTCGGTGTCGTGCCCATTTCCTCTGTGAAATTCGCAGTATGCGTTCTGATCCCATGACTTCGGTTTCTTGTCTGGGGGAGGCTCGCTAGTAGGTCCTATGAGTTGAAGTACATTGCGGCTCACAAGCTTCTGTAGTGCCTTTGAGTAGGTCATGTATATTGGGTCAAAGTTTCGTTGGCTTTTAGTGAGCTAGGACCCGTAGGTGAGTATGATGCTTTTGGCGGAGGTGCGGCAGGCCTTGGTGGTGTCGTAAAAACCGGTGGTGCCTCCAACGCGTCTAGTGCATTGATGGCATGAATGGGCTCGACTTTGGCAGTGGCTCGAGACGAGCTTCCCTGATATCCGCGACCCGTACTCTTATTCCTATTTTCTTTACGGAGATCGTCCTCAATGAGCTCGCCGACGACGCTGAGTGTTGAGAAGTTGTCAAAATTCCGTCTTAGGTGTTGTTGGTATCTTGAGGGATGAGGTTGTTGATGAATTTAGTGATTAGATCGGTGTCCCTTGGGCTGTTAGGTATTTGAGCACAGAGTATCTTCCAACGTGTTAGATACTCGGTAAACCCTTCATTGTCCCTCTGAGTCAGGACTTCCAAAGTACGTAGCGAGACTTGGATGTCATTGTTGTCCGTATTATAAATCGAACGCCACCGTTATGTCCTCGAAACTACCGCTTTATGTGGCTCTAAAGCATAGAACCACGCTGGGTTGTCGTCCAAATGAATGTGGAAATAATGTGGCCCGTGCGGGGTTCGACACCCATGATGGCCATTTTAGCCTTGAAAGCTTTGACATGTCTGGCGGGCTTCGTGACCTTTGAAGATGGGAAGATCGCTGAGTGCCAACTTATCCGGTAGCATGGACCTGACGTTCTTTGGGATGTGCTCATTCTCTTGGTGGATGGAATAACCCCTTGAGTTTGTAAGGCGTTCCTCCATGGTTCGGATTCTTTTAGCATTTCGCTCGGACTCTTCGGCGAGGCGCACGACATTTTTCTCTGCTTCAAATTTCTGCATGATAGCCATCTGCTCAATTGTCGCGGTGAGGCTGGCTATTCTGTCGTTGAGTTGTCGGACTTGCTCGGCAGTTACCTCTGGGGGAGGTGGTGGCGGTCCGCTGAAACCTTCATCGTGTTGAAAGGCCATGACAGGTTTTGGTTTGATTTGTTGTAGGCGCGCTTCTTCGGAGGCGGAGGTGGGTTTAAGTGACGGTTCTTGGTTCGTCGTGTATCCAGGGTTTTTCAATGAGAGGTTTGTTGTGTATCCCGGGTTTTTCAATGAGTGGACCTGACAAGGTTTCAAACCTTTAGTGATTCTAAAAGGGAAGAAAAGACTCAACGACAAATCACATTCATAAACAAAGAAAAGCAAGAAGTGTAAAAAGTGGGTGCAAGACTCGACTCGTGTTTTTTTAGCTTTTAAAATGACACGGGAAGCTTTTGAGGTAGAGGCATATTGACACGTCTCTATTCTCGAGGTTGAAAAATTTGTATGATCATAATCTGATTAACCCGGTTTAGCGATGCGTTCTTTGAGGGTTTATCATTAGATTATGATAAAAAGGATCAAACCGAAGTAGCGATAGGCTAGTTGATCTGAGGATGTTAAAATTGGGTAAAAGGCGATCCATTGTTCACCTTTTATGTGTGACTCAGGAAATCAAATCAAAATGACGATCAGTCACTCGATTCAAAATTTAAATCAACGGGTTCGCATTTGCACGAGCCCGCGTTTTTTTTTTTTTAGAGAAAAAGATCTGGTTAAAATCGGGATGACTAATGAGTCACTCGACTTTAGAGCTAATTCTAAAGTACAAAAAGTTAATTTTGTTTAAAATCTCCGAAATGAATTGACATATTCGGGTTTTTTGCTTTGTGAAAAGATTTTGCAATAAATGTATTATGACGATACGTCAGTCGCATAATTCATTTACGTTTTGAAAAAGATCTGGGATATAGTGGTTATCCTGGATAGGTTTTAAATGCAGTGGCGTATTATTTATCAAACTCAAATGACTATAGGTCAAAGAGCCTAACGGCGTGTTTAAAAAAGTATGACCTTTTTGAAAAAGTTTGAAAAAGAAGTAACTTCAAAAAGTGGACGTATTTTAAAAACATAATGCCTAGGAAAAGTTTTCGCATGCAATGGTTTTGAAAGACGACTATAGTGAGGGTACTATACCTTCGCACTTGTACATATAAACACAGGTTTTTGGTTTATAGGGTAAGGTTCCCTCCGCCATTCATGACGCTTAGGTAGGGCACCCGTAAGACTACACACGTCTTAGGTGTGAATTCAATCTGGCCCTAGGCGTTCGAAGTTTGACCGTTACGATGGTTTGTACGGATGCCGTACTTGTAATCGTGGAGGGGTGAGAGAACGACGTGTTCAGAGTTATCCCGCTTATGAAGCGAGCTTTACTAGGGGCCGTTCCTCGAAGGGTGTGGTTATGAATCAGGAGGATTCGACTCAACGTACCTTTGCCCAAATATCGAAAGCGTAAATATTTTCAAAGTTTCAAGCTTCACTTCTTTATGATTTTAAAATAAAAGAAAAACTAGTTTTTCAAAAATAATAGAAATCATGCTCGTCCCCAACGGAGTCGCCAGCTGAAGGTACCGGGAAGAGATCCTTTTGGGAAAACCTATCGACGCCCTGCTACTGCGCCTTCCTCGCCCGTGCGGGCGTAGAAAGCGGAATGCGCCTCGCAGGAAAAAAGTGCGAAGTTTTGTGAAAAATGGGGAGATCATTGCATGAATTTATGACCAAAAAGAAAAGTAGAAAATCCTTTTTGAAAATGTATTTTCGGAGTCGCCACCAAATATTAAAGGAATTTGGAACCTATTCAACGCGTCTTGAAATACAAGACACGAGTGTCTCAGATTTCAAGGTGCGTCGATACCTATCCGTCTGAGGTTTGAAACCAGAGAAGGGATTCGGAGTGAGGTTACTTTTCGAAAGTTTTGACAAAAAAGTGTTTTGAAAACTGAAATCAAAAAGCCTACATAAAAGTAGTCTCTACTAATTTGAAAACATTTGCTTAATTTCGATATTTGGGCTAAAAGTCACACTACGTACAAGTGCGAATAAATATGACTCGATTAAAATGCATAAATAATGTAAATTGTCAAAATAATGACATTTGCTATAGGAAATGTACGTTAAATAATAATTTATTGACTAAATTATTACTATAAACGTTATTTTCCGACCTCGTATTTTGACTCTTAAGATTTTGTGAAAAACCCTCAGTTTTGCATGCTAAAAGACTCTATGAAACGGTACAATTTAGTGTTGGATCCGTGATTCTAGTCGTTATTTAATGCATGAATGAGGACTTGCATAATTATAAAAGTGACGTCGGTTTGCTTTAGTGATAATGAGTCGTTATTTATGCGATATTGGCGGGGTTTAGACGGATTATGAATCCGAATTGCTACAACCGTATTACGAATACGGCTTCGCTAATGCCAATATCGGGTTGGGGTTAATGTAACCCCTTTGTTCGAGTCTCAAACGTCCAAAACGTAGGTAAAATGTTTACCTTTCGAAAATGCAAAGACGGTATTTTTGAGTGGATTTTGTGAATAGTGTATGTGTGTTTTTTAAAACGATCTTTGAAATGAATGAATGGGGTTGGTATTTATAGAGGTTGGCTGGTTTGAGGGTGAACAAAATATAAATCGCCTGTGTACATAATCAAACTGTGATAATCTCCGATCACATAATTACTCGTAGGTGACTAAATGTCACTTAATATATTCAATCCATGTGTGAACATTTAAGTTCTTTAATTTAATTTCGAGTAATATATTCAGATTTCCAATATCAACATACTCAATCTCAATGTACAGTCTTGCCATTAAAATCATTTATGATACATGAGAGAGTTTCAGCATTTTATTATTTTACCTTTAAGATAAACTCCACGTTTATCAATACGAGTATAATTAGAATCCGGATGGCCTTTATCGTCACATCTTAAGTATTTCATGTCAACATTTATTTGTCAAAACCGTGACAAATTTTCACAAAATTGGCTACGACCCAACCAATTTGCCTATTAAATACCAAACTTGTTGACTGAAATTATAGTGCTAAACTTCCAGTTAGCAATTATTCATCGTGTAATTTTAACATTTAGCCAAATAAACCACCAATGTGACTTAAGACACTAACCGATGTGTCTCATTTATATTGGCAAGACTTATATGTCTCAATATTACTTTTGTGAATAAATCACATTACTCGTTTTGAGTACCAGATAAACCATATGTGATTATTGAATAATCGCAGCTTTGTTCAATTAATTTGTCCATCCCTCCAGTGGATGTAGTGATTTCAATGATTTTTAGTGATCATTCCCTCACAATATATATTCATCACATATCGCTTGCATTTATCCCACACCATTGTTGGTGGATTTGTGAATTATTAACCAAGATCCATAGATCTTTGTGAATGTTTAGGACTAGCCACTTTGTCCCTTAACCACTTTAAGTGATATAATATTCATCCATTTCAATTTATATGTAATGTCATATTCGCTTCGGGGAATAATGACCATTTATCAATCAAAACATTCACATTTTCCAATAATAACTCATCATTTTCTCGTCCACTTAGAAATCAACATCAATTCAAATAATTGTGGAACCCTTTTGTTCTCACAATCTATCGTCCCTAAGACAATATTATTTGCATATGAGAAAGAGCATGATTTTTCTCCCATTTCTCAAATTGCACATTTCGCATAATGAGATTGACACGACCTTTCGTGTTACGTATCCCTTTAATACTCCCTCCGTCTCGGTGATTTGTTTACGTTTACTTTATACACATTTATCGATGTGAGGAGAGAGGTAGAGAAAAAACTAATAAAATAATAATATAAGTACAAAGGGGGTCCCACTTGCTTAAAATTATGAAATGTAATTGGTTAAGGGAGTAGGGGTCCACCTCCCACATGGGTCACCCATGACCATTTATGGAAAGTGCAAACAAATGACCCGTACCCCTCAAAATAGAAAGTGTAAACAAATGACCGGGACGGAGGGAGTATTTAGTTTAGGCTCAATTATGGCCACATTGTTTAATTAAGTAATACTGTATTACTTATCGTCAAAAGAAGTTTCATTAACTTAACTGCAAATTTTGCAATTCATAAATTGCACAAGTGGATCTCCGGCCACTAGCGTTTACATGTGGACCTCCGGCCACTAATTTTACATGTGGACTTCCAGCCACTAACAATATTGTGTGAGTATTTCTCAAACTTTGAACTTTAGGCCAAAGTTTTACTCCATAAGATAAATATTTGGAACTTCAGGTCCAAATTTATATGTCATATTTCAAGCCTTATACTCTTGATCACCTATGTCAAAAGTTTTAATAGTAATATCGTGGCAAATTTATTTGTTCATTTATGGGATCTCCGGCCCAAAATTGTGTTTAAATCAAATATTCTGAAATTTGTAATCCAAAAATAAAATAGTCCACATGACTAAACTAAATATATAACTCATGGGATCTCCGGCCCAAAAATTATATGTGCTTAAATATTTTGGAATTCCAGTCCAATAACATATCAACATATGATGCACAGTCCACATGACTGATTTATGTTTTACGCTTCTTTCATCATCCCACTTCCAGGGGAGAGAGTTTTTAAATTCATATGCTCAATTTATGACCAACCTCGAGGTCACACCCTTAGCCACTTTTGGTGGAAGGAATTTAATTAATTAGATTTCGCTTTTAACCATAACCGTGGTCAAATTCTCAACCACTCCCGGTGAGAGAAAATATTAAATTAACATTCCGATCTTGACAATTAATGACCTTATTTCTGGTCACGTTCTCAACCACCCTTTGTGGGATAAATAATTTTAACCAAAAACTTTTTAGATCATCTCCGTGAACTAGTAGGAGAAAATATTCACACCAAAATCTAATTTGGACCGTCTTCGCGGTCACATCCTCAACCACGTCCCGAACGTGTGAGTAAAAATTTTAAATGAAATTTATTTTAGACCGTCTCCGCGGTCATATTCTCAACCACGTCCCGTATGTGGGAGAAAAATTACATTCACTGTGGGAATGTAGTTGTCAAATCTAAAGATTTCCAACTCAAAATTATTAACAATTCAATCATACCAAGAATTTGTAAATTGTACAAATATAATTTGACAATATCATATAGTCTTGTCAATATCTTTGATAAAATCATCAAAATATTATACCAAACATATGTAAAAGGGTAAACTTTCTAAAATATGTCAATAATCGAATCACAATAAATCGTTGTCACATACTCCGTATACACTAATACCAGTTATATTACACTATTTTCTGTTATATAATTTAACACGATGATATGCTCTCTAATAGGTGAGATTAAACTCAATGTTTTAGCAATAGAAGAAGATTTAGACAATATTAGTGTATATTACCATAAAAATAGACAACACAGCTTGTGACGGACCTTGAAAGTTTCACGTGTCGCACAAAACAGTAGTTTTAGATAATCAATTAGAAACACACAATACTGGGATTGATATTCGTGGAGATTGAATACAAAGTAGCAGTAATGTTTGATTTTGTGAAACATTATCTTAACACACTTAATCAATTCATACGCACCCATATATCACTACCAACATATAAACTTATTTCAATTTGTGGCACTATGATATTATAAACGTAACTTGCTACGTGAGAGATTAATAAATAAAACATACTAAAATATAGGATATTATCAGCGAGATATTATACGCATAATATCGCTGCGTATCATTGTCGATATATTTTGTACTACTTTGTAATCATAGAATATTTTGGTTACCTTGTTTATAGACACAAATAAGGGAACATATTGGCTAGAAGATATGATAGGAGAAAGATAGCCAAAGTATACAGTGTATATATATATATATATATAAATTGTACAGAACACCATGAATAAGTGTTGATACCCGTATCTGTCGATATGGAAATTTATAGAAACCCCGACAAACACCCAATGATGATAGGACAACATGTATTTTGTGTCATTTATTTGAGTTCGTTTTACGATGTAAGCCGGGCGCCGTCGACATAATGCTTTATTAATTTAAATGATATTTAAATTAATGTTTTAACAAGGTAAATTTATTTCTGTCAAAATTTGTTTGCCTCAAGTTTGTTTTATTGAAAATAAAATATTTCGATCTGAAAAATCATTTTTAAGTAATTTGATTTGAAAAGTCGCTTTTATAAATTTGATATTTGACTTGAAAAGTCGTTTCTCGTGTCTTTAAGCCATTTTATTAAATCGTTTTCGATGAATTCGTTTTCTTAAAAGCAAGTTTAAAGCTCGTTTTGAGCTCGATTTAAAGAGCGATTTTGAGCCCGTTTTAGCACGAATTTCGAGACCACTTTCACCCACACTCTACCTCACACACCCAAGCATACCCAAGCCTAAAAACCACGACCTAAACCCACCTCAAATAAGCCAAAACGTAGCCAAAAACACAGCTGATCCGCAGCAGCTCGTAAGCCCAAAATCAGCCACTATTTGACCCAAACCCGACTCCTATTCGCCTACCCATGACCCATACCCGTATCCTAACTATCCTACCTTTACTACCCTTCCTCTCCTTCGAAAAATCAGACCTGTAAAGCTCGCTTTATAGCAGCCTGCACTCTGCTCCTGCTCGCTTGAGCAGCCCAAAACCCGACTTTTTGGCCACCAATCTCATACCCACAAACAAAAACCTATACCTGATCCCCATGCTCCATCTACCCTTGCTTAACCCTCAAGAAAACCCCCTCCAAAACCCTAAGACGAGCCTAGAACAGCAGCTCTCAAAGACTTGGGAGGAGCTGCTCTTTCCATCCAAAAAACCCTACTTTTTTGTCCCTATAAATACACTCCAACTACAAACATTCAGGGACACGAATGAGGAGCATCTAACCATAGCCTACATACTCATAAACCCTCGAAAAACCACAAAAGAACTCAAGAAACAGCCGCTCGAAAAACAGAGCAGAATGCCCAGTTCTTCGTGTTGCTGTCCCCTTTCTCTCCCTCGTTTTTCGTGTTGAAAACACCATGGTCACTCTGATTTCTTTACAAAATCTTAAATTTCACTTTACCACGATTCTAAAACATCTTTCGGTTCGAAATTTCGTTGAGAAACGAAGAAGTTACAAGCTTTTGAAAATCGCTGTCAGTTTGGCACAAAGTTTCGGTTTTTGCAATTGTTTTCGTCGACGACAGCCCCTTGGGATAAAATCTTACAATCGATTACGACTCAAAGACTTGGTCAACGATACATGTAAGTTGAGGGTGCAAAATACTCACTTTACTTTGTTTAAATTTTCTTTTTTTATTGCTTTTATAGTCCTCTGTCATTTTTTATTACTTTCTGTCGCTCTGTCGTTTATCGTCGTAGTTATTGTTTTCATCATTTGTTTTAGTTTGATATTTTCAGTATGATTTCGATGTGTGTATAGATATGTCGCCCCCTTTCTTAACTAAGTATGTATGTTCGATCATCCCTGCGTAATATGATTCCTCGTTAGATTAGTCTGCTCGCTAGTTTATTATGTAAATAGACCTCGTTCATGTTCAGTTATGTTGTTGTCTAAAACTGATCTGTCATGCTCTTTTAATTGATAATTCACGTTTGTATGTCATTCTAGTTATCGTGATTTTATTTCATCGCGTAGCGTTTGTTTAGTATTTAGCTTCTTTGATCTTACATGAGCCGTGTATTGCGTGGTTTCTGTTGTCTGTTGATTTTTGCTCCGTCTATTAAACCTTGAGTTGCGTAGTAAGTTGGCATATAGGATAGTTCGGTTCAGGTTTTCCATGTGATGCATTTAGGTCTTCATGAAGTCTGCTTATATTTGTGTATGTTTATTTATATTTGTGTGCATTACTTGCTTTATCTTTAGGGCACCTGTTCGTATATGTATTAGTTGACTTTTTGGTTATACCTATGTCATTTGTGTATGATAGTATATTTAGTTGTGTTTAGTTATTGGTTTACACGTTTGTTTGCATATTTGTTCGTGTTTGTTGGTTACGATTTATGTAGGTCTGCACGTCAACTTGATTGTACTTGGTTATTCAATTTATACGTTGGGTTGTATTCACCTGTCGCTTCTTTATATTCGAGCGTAGTGTTTAATTATCTATGTTAATCTTTCATGCTTGTTCACGTATTAGTCATGTTTGATTATTTATTATTTATTATTTTCGTCTGCCGCTAACGTTTGTTAATCTATCTTATGCTGTCGGTAAGTATTTCAGCTTCTTTTCTTTGTTTGCTAGAATAGTAAATGAACCCATGTTAAATAACTTCGACGAAATTATATGTGCATTAAACGACATAGAATGAATATAATATGTTTAGGATTAAAACGTTGTTTGCATATCCGCATACGTACTCATAATAGCCATGGTTTTACTTAATAGAGACCGTCTTTACGACGGGTGGGGTTAGGCGTTAAATTAATGAAATTCTTTTAAACTTCCTAACACGTAAACTCACACGAACTCATTTTCTCTAAAATTGGTTTCTAAATTCCACCTAAAAATTTAGTGGCGACTCTTTTCAAATGAAAATGTTTTTGAAATAAAACATCGCGTGGATCAAAATCCCTTGTCCACAATAAGACACAGAAAACTTTCACAAAACATTGGTCTCTCGACTTATATTTTACTTTATGGTATCAAAGTCTTGGTTCTGATTCTGTCACACGCTTCCATGTCGGGCGGATAGTAAAACACCGTCACCCATGTTGTCAACCCAATTTACGCCCTTTCCAACCACGACGGTCTCGGTGCCAAAGTAACTCACGTCGAGTTTAATGGTTCGAATTATACCGAGTGGTCGAATGGATTTCGTAATGCTTTGGGTGCCAAGCGCAAAGTCGGTTTCATCACCGGGACAGTCAAAGCTCCCGCATCCGACTCTGCCGATTATGATGATTGGTACACGGCTAATTGCACCATCATTGCCTGGATTTTTAACACCATCGAACCCGGGCTTCGTTCGACGATATCGTATCGTCCCACTGCCTACGAACTCTGGGAGGCCATTCGCCGTCGATTTTCTATTGGAAACAAGGTAAAGCTATATCACCTTTACTCTGATCTTGTTTCGTGTAAACAACAGTCTGATGAAAGCGTTATGGCTTATTTCGCTCGCATCAAGCCGATTTTGGATACGATCAATGATTATGATCCTCTGGATGTTTGTGATTGTTCCGGCTGTACTTGTAGGCTCTCTGACAAACTTTCCGCGAAACGCGAAAAAGCCCAGATTCGTTCGTTTCTCATGGGTCTTGAGCCTTATTTTCAATATGTGCGTTCTTAAATTTTGGCTACAACACCTGCTCCTTCTCTTGAGGATGTTTACTCTCGTGTTATTCAAGAAGAAGATGCGCGTCCCAAGTCTGCTGCTGCTCCTCCGATGGCCTTTGTGGTGAAAGGAGGCGGGACCTCTGAGCCAAAACCCCTTCGGCAGGGTCGGCGCACTTGTACCTTTTGCAAACTGTTAGGCCACTTTGAGGAGACTTGCTGGGAAAAGCATGGTTACCTAGAGGGACGTGGTCCCAAGCGTGGCAATCGTCGTGATAATGTGGCTGAGCAGACTAGTGGAGGTGCGCTCGGGAATCCTCCCTCAAATCGTGCTAATGCTATTTTTGGTGAGGAACCTCTTGTGACTAACTCCGTTCGTTTGAATGGTAAGCGTAATTTCGTTTGGCTTGTCGACACGGGTGCCTCAACCCATGTCACAGGCGATTTGCAACTCTTTGACACTTACGATTCTATGGCATCTTTAGAAGTGGGGTTGCCTAACGGGAATTTTTTAAAAGCCACTCATCGTTGGCGTGTCAAAATTAACGACAAGTTGGTGTTGGATAACGTCCTATATGTTCCAAATTTCACCTGCAACTTATTATCAGTGTCTCAAATTTTATCCTCTCGTACCCTAGATTTTTTGTTCACTAATTCACGTTGTGTTATACAGGACCTGTCTTGAAGACGAGGATTGGTGTGGGTGATTTGGTAGATGGCTTATATCAGTTGCTCATGGAGGCTCCACAACAGAGTGTTAATGTGATTCACGGTAGTAGCTTGGATCTTTGGCACAAGCGTTTGGGGCACCCATCTTTGCAAGTCATGGAATATTTACCTTCGTTTCATCGTTGTAAGAATAATATCGGCATTACTTCCTGTGACATTTGTTTTCGAGCCAAGCAAACGTGCTCACCTTTTCCGTTAAGTCTCAATAAAGCCACTGCGTTGTTTGATTTAATTCATGTTGATGTTTGGGGCTACTATCGACCTAATAAAGCGTGTGGTTCTCGTTATTTTCTCTCCGTGGTAGACGATTACTCTCGTTCCACCTGGGTTTTTTTTAATGAAAGCAAAAAGTGATACTCAACAGGTTTTAAAAGAATTTATTGCCCTTGTAAAACGACAATTCTCGCGAGATATCAAAGTTATTCGGAGCGATAATGGGAGCGAGATAAAAATTGTGAGAATAACTTATCAATTAAATAAACCAATTAGATTGATATATGTGAACTGAATACGGAGTATAAGTCATATAAAAACAAATGGGACACGTATAGATACAAATATATATACGGAGTAGAAAAAAAGTTCAGATCTGATGATAAAAAAACGAGTGACGACCAATAATGAACTTATTATAACTTATATAATTCGCATACTCCAGGTAAATTGTAAACATATATACAAAATAGGGGACATAGCATGATGATGACGTAGCAAATATATGTATGTAATAAACATTTGAAAGCATACCCCAAACAGGATGACTTGTATAGGTTTAAAGGTGATTACCTTTTGTCTATGCACATATTTACGGCATACGTTGTTCGTGAACCTCCGGATCTAAGTAATGAATTGTTATAATATTAAGGTGAAATTGCAAATAACTACCTTTTAAAACCACTTTTTTTCAAATAACTATCTTTTATAATTTTTTTGTCAAATCACTACCTTAAAACGTATTTTTGTTTTCAAATCAATACCAGTTCCCCGGAAATCTCATTTAACTCAAAAAATAAGGATGGAAAGTGCTGAAAAGTGAAAGAATCATTGTTTGATTGAATAATATGAGAGAAAAAAATTAAAAACAATGGAAGAAATTTTAGGTAAAGAGGTAAAGAGGATGAAATGAAGAGGTTAAGTTAAATAGAGGAAGAAAGGTTAGAAAAGGGTAGAAGGGTAGAATGGGTATTTGACATGGGTGTTTCAAATAAAAGGCAACAAAAATTTTCAAAGTGGTCGGAATTTGATAAAATATGACGTTTTCCGGGGAACTGGTATTGATTTGAAAACAAAAATACGTTTTAAGGTAGTGATTTGAAAAAAAATTATAAAAGGTAGTTATTTGAAAAAAAGTGGTTTTAAAAGGTAGTTATTTGCAATTTCGCCTAATATTAATTTGCTCAGAGTCTCGTGCTGATAACGTGTTGTGAAATAAAGAAATAATAGACGAGATAGATAAGAGAATAAAGATGTGTGTATTTCATTCATCCTTTGCATGATATCTATCTAATATATATATATAAAGTCGAAACCATGGTCTCTATGGTCGACATTTGTCACAATATAATTGGTCTAAAAAAATAATATTAATATTATTTATAATTCTACTATTGCTAGAATTTTAGATGAAAAAATATTTACATATGTAACTTAAAATATAAAACTAAATCTACAATTTAAATCTTTACTATATTAGAACTTTCCAAAAAAAAAAATTGAAGATGTTTTTAATTGAGAAGAAAAATAATAATTATATGACACATAATTTCCTTATTTAATTTTTAGGTAAGTCTTCATCCCTTTTTGTATATATATATATCAAAAACTTTGGCTAGATCTTCCTAGGTACGTACTATGTTAAATAGTTTTACTTTATTATGTTTTAATTATGATTACAATTTGTGTTAAATTTATTTTTTACGGTGTATTTGATAAGAGTGTTTAAAATTTGAATATTTTTATTTCTTAATTATTATGTTTGATACTTAAACATAGCTTGATTAAATTATTGCTGATATTTTTTTAGGACACTTCAAGAAGGATTGTCCAAAGAGAAAGGCGTGGTTCGAAAAGAAAGATAAACATTATAGTTTTGTTTGTTTTGAATCAAATCTTATAGAAGTATATTAAATTTAATTGCTTAGTGAGTACAACAAATTGGATTTACTGCAAGGAAGGGGAGAAGTTTATTGCCACGCGTCTAAACAAAAAGTCCCATACCATATGACCCTTTTTATTCAAAACAATTTTGGACATAATAATTAACAATTTATGGAGTAGTAATAATCCAATAATTAAATGATCATTATTAGTTAGTTATATAATAAAATATACTCCGTAATATGATAAATTATTATTTCAGTTTGAGATGTGAACTAAAGAAATCGGTATTACTAAAAAAAGATACGTATTGTTTGAGATGGTAATCAAATATTGTTTAAACGAGAATTTTTAACAAAGTAAAAAAGTTTATAATTGAACTTCAAAGTTTCACTTCACGTAAGATAATATTAAAAAATATTTATGTTTTATACCAGTCTAAATTAAATTTTGTGGAGTGACGATGGGAAAATACGGAATACTATAAAACGTTATGACGCGTAATGTTTTTGTTTGTTATCGATAAATGACAATTCCTTGCAATGTTTACAAAGATACAAATAAATTAGAAAATAAAACAAATAGAATAATAAAAGTAGGACGCCCGGCCGTCGGACGGGCCCCAAGACTAGTATATAATACATAGACAATAAAGATTTTACCCAAACACTAACTATATTAAGATAACCCTGGGCTTTAAGCCATGTTTCATTTCATAACATAAATTTCATATACCTCGTGCAAAATAGGGTTTGTTAAAAAAAAAAAAAAAGGAAAAGAAAAACCCCCGAAACCCAACAAACACAGTTCACTGTTCTTAACACTCTCAGCCACCATCACCTCCTCTTCTTCTCCGTCAAAAACAAAGAAGAAGAAGAAATAGCAGGAAAACAATGTCGCAATCACTGGAGCTTCTGCTGATACAATTTCTGATGCCGGACAACGACGCCCGTCGACAAGCCGAAGATCAAATCAAAAGATTAGCCAAAGACCCACAGGTGGTCCCCGCATTGGTTCACCATCTTCGCACCGCTAAAACCCCCAATGTTCGACAGCTTGCTGCCGTCTTGCTCCGTAAAAAGATCACCGGTCACTGGGCTAAGCTCTCGCCTTCGCTTCGCCTTCTTGTTAAACAGTCTCTTATTGACAGCATCACTCTCGAGCACAGGTTTTGTTATTTGCTTTATTTGTGAATTGTTGATAGTTGTTGCAATTTGCACTGCTTTAATGTTGTCGTTGTTGTGACTTCAATGGTGTCGATTTTTGCAATTGTTGTAAATGTTATATCAGGTGAGGAGATTTCTTTGAAGTAGATTAATGGCGTTTTCCGTCCAAATCATTAGCCTGTGGTACACTACGAAACGAATTGAGTAATTCATTTGATTGATTCTCTTGAAGACTTTGTGTGATTCTAACATAGTATATATATTTAGAAAAATGAGTGGCTTTTGGGTCATATCAACGTTGTGGGTTTATCTTCTAACGGCGCCAAAGACAGTAAAAGTAGATTTATAGTAATTTTGCATATAAGACGTAAGGAGGATTGGGGTAATTCGAGAGAATTGTAGGGAGTAAGATTATGATTTTATGTTTATTGTGTTGTTCAAGTATTGCGTCTTTTATAGCCATGTTCATGCCTTAAGCATTGTTTGGAGTGAACATTCGAAGAGGCGAAGGGGAGAAGTGAAATGGGGAAAATATTTTTTTTTTTCCAAATCTTTTTTTTTTTTTTTTTTTTTTTGATTGGAAGGATTCTTTCTCTTGAAAAGGAGAAAATGGATCCGTTTATTCCCTCCTTCGATTGTCGAAATAAGGAAATTGCATAGCTCTCTTTCCCTCCATATAGATTTGTCCAAACAAAGGGTGGCACTTGAGCTCTTGGCCTCTTGCTACTTTTATATTAACTTGCTGTGTTGTATGACACTACCTTTGTTTAAAAAGGCGCGCGCGCCTTGGATGAGGCACTAGGCAAAACGCCTCGGTGCATTTTAGGTGCGCCTTTTGGATAACACTCACTTAACTGACACGCTAGTACATGCCTGTAACGTTTTCAACTAGATTGTTACTTATGCTGTCCTTTTTTCCTAATATTCTCAATTTGTATTCCTTTACATGCTTGTTAGCTTGAGAACTCATGAAAAATGTATTTTTGCCTAAAATTTTCACAAATAAGATAAGGCGCCTCGCGTCCAAAAGGCGTGCGCCTTCACCTTGTGCTTTGCGCTTAATCACCTCTGCTCCTTAACGCCTCGGTGCGCCTTGCCCCTCTTCAAACTAAGGACACTACTTTATTAGTATTTCATTATGTTAAAAGTTAGAACTGTGCTTGCACTCATGACAAAATTGTTATAGAGGCTCGAGTCAGATTTTCCAGGTTGTCAATGTTAAAGGTTGTGTCTTGTATAATTAGTTAGTGATGATAGAAGATTTGGTATATTATATTCTGAAAAGTTGGTTGATTGGTTGATTGTGTGATTGTCGTTTGCAGTCCACCTGTGAGAAGAGCAAGTGCAAACGTCGTCAGTGTTGTGGCAAAGTATGCTGTTCCTGCAGGAGAATGGCCTGACTTGTTGCCTTTTCTCTTTCAATGCAGTCAGAGTGCTCAAGAGGATCACAGGGAGGTGGGTTGTTGACATTATTGTATTATAAGTTTGGTATTGTGTATTTTTAAATAGGGCTTCTGCCAACTACGATAATTAACTGTTCATTTTGCCTCTCGTTTGCTTCGATCAGTGTCTTTTTTTTTTTTCTTTTTGTTGTCTCCCACTACCTAGTGCTTAACGCTCCATTTCGATTGTGTTGACAGGTTTCTTTGATCCTCTTCAGTTCTCTGACTGAAACAATTGGTGATACATTCCGGCCTTACTTTGCAGACCTTCAGAATCTTTTATTGAAGTGTTTGCAGGATGAGTCAAGTAGTCGTGTTAGAGTTGCAGCACTCAAGTAAGAGTATTTCAGTTTTAATTCATCAATCACGCTGTTCTATCTTAGGCAATGCCAATTGGTATATGAGTTTGTTTAATATGCTTTTTCTCTCAACCAGGGCTGTTGGATCTTTCTTAGAGTTCACGAATGATGCAACAGAAGTGGTAAAATTTTTTGATTGTTAATCTGGTTGCTTGAGAATATATCGTTCTTTCCTTTCTTTCAATACATACTTCACTTCACTTCAATTCAATTCAATCCAATTCAATTCAATTCAATCACGTGCCTTTAAACTGAAAGAACTGTTACTTTCCTTGCTAATAAGCACTGATGTAGTTATTTGAAGGGGTTTTTTTTTAATCATATATTTCTTCACGGCATGATTTTAAAGTAAAGACCGTTAGACCAAAATGTGACTGTATTACAAAGGTTTTGAAGATCACCAAGACTGCATTTTGAAGTGATATTGGTTGAATTATGCATATAAAGCTGCGACTGCGTATACCACTGCCATGATCATTACTGTGATTTAATACTATGATCACGGGTCCAAATTATAGGACCAATGAGCCACCAATGTTCAATCATTGGTGTGGTAAAGTTCTTTTATTCCAGTTCCATGTACCTCATATGAAATGGCAACATGAGTAGCTCCTACCTTTCTAAATGATCATTGCTAATCACTGTGGTCATGTGGGATACTATTGTATGGGCAAATACTCAGCAACACTCAATTCTTTTGTCTGCCTCGACCGTAGTGGCATAGTATCATGGGTCTGCATATCATGCTGTGTGGAAGGTGTTGTCAACTCTTTAGTCTTGACCCGACTATGTCAAATATTTTTGGCAATTAGTATTTGGTGCATTGCATAACATCAAGTGTCCAAAATTTCGAATGCCTAAATGCACTTCAAATTGTCAAGTATGCATTACATTGTATCCTCCCTAGGTGGGAGGACAAGTAAGGGTAAAGATATTGCGGATTGGCTGATTGGGTAATTTAACAGTTTATGAAACAGGACTGTTCTATTTGTGGGCCTGATCCTTGGGCCTTCATTGACTACCAATTTGGCAAAAGTATGTTGTTATAATCTTTTGGTGTTACGAGTGGTTCGAATACTCGTCAACCTATTTTTTGTTAACCTGAGTTCATTCTCTGTTCTGGTTAATATTATTTGAATCTGATGGATTAAGAAATTTCAGTTAGTTTCAATAGCTTTTTTTTTTTTTTTTTTTTTTTTTGGGTCAATTTAAAATGCTTTTCTTACTACAGTACGTGTAAATGTATCACTTGTCAACTGCTCCCGAAGTTTTTTCAACTTACCGTCTTAACGTGGTTCAATATTTTATGACCATCAAGAGAGGGAAGATACAATCTTGATATTTTACTCAATGAGCATCTCCCGGTACTCGACTGATATATAAGTACACTTGATCCTTTTTTGTGGATATATTATACTATTGATCAACGATCATTGACTGGCATGGTTGGTAGAAAAATAACACACCCTCTCATCCGACATACCGATCATATTCTGTCACATATGTGGGTGAATAAACGAGAATGTCTACTTATATAACAGCTCCTGCCAATGTACATTATTGCCTTGAGCCCTTGACAAGAGAGCTATCTCTCTATATATATGACAACCGTTCTTTCAGGGTTGATCATTCTTTCAGTGTGGATTTTGAAATTATTTCTCTGTAGAAGGTACAACCAAACAATATATCGTGTAATTCTTTTTATTTTGATAATGCAGGTCAGGTTCCGGGATTTCATTCCTGGCATTTTACATGCAGCAAGACAGTGTATTGCTTCTGGTGATGAGGATGTAGCAGTGATTGCCTTTGAAATCTTTGATGAGCTGATTGAATCGCCTGCACCTCTTCTTGGTGATTCTGTTAAATCCATAGTGCAGTTTTCTCTTGAAGTCTGTTCTAATCAGAATTTGGACATAAGCACACGTCATCAGGTTAGAGGTTATTATATTGCACAAATTACAATTAATTTGGTAAGTACTTGTTGCAATACTGTGATGTAATTGTTGTGCTTATGTTTTCTTGACTTTGTTTGTGCTTGGTCAGGCTATTCAAATCATTTCGTGGTTAGCAAAGTACAAATGTAATTCTCTTAAAAAACACAAGTTGGTTTTGCCAATTTTGCAAGTTATCTGCCCTTTGCTTGCACAATCGGGAGACAAGGATGATGATGATGATGATCTTGCCCCTGATCGTGCTGCTGCAGAAGTCATCGATACAATGGCGTTGAACCTTCCAAAACAAGTCTTCCAGCCAGTCCTTGAGTTCGCATCGATAAGTAGTCAGAATGCTGATCCAAAGTTCCGGGAAGCCGCTGTCACTGCTTTGGGGGTTATCTCTGAGGGCTGCCTGGACTTGATGAGAAGTAATTTGACGCCTGTTCTTCATATTGTTTTGGGCTCTTTAAGGGATGTGGAGCAGATGGTGAGAGGTGCTGCGTCATTTGCATTAGGCCAGTTTGCTGAGTACTTGCAGCCTGAGATTATTTCCCACTATGAGAGCGTCCTACCCTGCATATTAAATGCGTTGGAGGATTCATCCGATGAAGTAAAGGTACAACCAGGTAGCCCATCACAGCTTGGTAAGATTAGTTATACCTCGTGTTTGACCTCTATGGGTTGCCTTTACAGGAAAAGTCATACTATGCTTTGGCTGCTTTTTGCGAAAACATGGGTGAAGAAATCCTCCCCTTTATTGATCCCTTGATGAACAAGCTTCTGACGGCCCTTCAAAATAGCCCTAGGATGTTGCAAGAGACTTGCATGGTGAGATCATTTGTTCAGTTTTTTCTCTATGCTCTTCATGTGACCTACCATGTTAATTTACAATTCATCTTTATGTGTTTCCTTTAGTTTGAACTGTTTCATTTTTTTTTTTTTCAGTCTGCAATTGGTTCTGTTGCATCTGCAGCGGAACAAGCATTCATTCCATATGCAGAAAGGGTTCTTGAGCTGATGAAAAATTTTATGATTCTGACAAATGATGAGGACCTACGATCACGAGCAAGGTCAACTGAATTAGTGGGTATTGTTGCAATGTCAGTTGGCAGAGCAAGGATGGAGCCTATTTTACCTCCATACATTGAAGCTGCAATTGCTGTAAATGTTCTTTTTACTGTCCATTCACCTTTACATATGACCCCTTGTGTTTATGTCAGTACTAAGTCATTATCTTTAATACTTTAGGGTTTTGCATTGGAATATAGTGAGTTGCGTGAATATACCCACGGATTTTTCAGCAATGTCGCTGAAATTCTCGATGATGGCTTTGTTAAGGTAACTTCGTAACTAATAAGTTATTGTTATTTCAAATTTAAATTTTTTATATTATTTTGGTAACATTTCTGTATTTGATATTGTGTTAAACCGAGGACTTGAAAGAAGCTCCTAAGAGTAAATAATTAGAACGGTAGATGAACTTTAGAACCTTAAAACTTTGGGCTGATGATAAGTGTTACCAAATATCCTAGTGCAGATTCTGTGGATAGAGTGGCTGGAAAGTTGTGGTTATCACCTTAGTTGATTTTATTGGTCAAGGTTCTTATTTTTTTTACTGTTTCGGGTTCATGCTATGGGTAAGTGACTCTAGTGCAGTAAAAAAGTTCCTTTCTCACCAGATAGACGCTCTCTACCCCATGTGGGACACAGTTTTTGAATAACTCTTGAAACTTGTGTTGAAAAATGTGTGGAACTAACCATTACATTCATAAAATACGAATTGTTGTCATTTTAGAAAGTCATTTTGCTTATGAACTCATATTCGTAAACAAAAAATGCCTTTGGCTTCATTATAAATGGAATGTTTTTCCCAATAAATTAAGAAAAAAAAAAAATCATTGCCTGTGTCGGGTCAAAACATGTCATGTTTGTAAAAACCGTTTGTTTCTGCAGAAGGATTCCATAGAGATATGGGCAGTTAGAGTTGCAACTATTAGAACTAGATGCAGGAGAATAACAGGAGATTGTTGATAGTTTAATTATTGATCTCAGTGATCATTCATGCTTGTTGGCCCGAATCATTTTAGGTCTAATTGCATCCAGTGCTATATTAATGGATAAACTAATTTATTCAATGATTCAAATGCAGTATCTTCCACACGTTGTGCCTCTGGCATTTTCCTCGTGCAATCTTGACGATGGTTCCGCAATTAACATTGATGAATCTGATGGTGATGACCCTGTGAACGGATTTGGTGGAGTTTCATCAGATGATGAAGCTCATGATGAACCTAGAGTAAGGAATATTAGCATTCGAACAGGAGTTTTGGATGAAAAGGCAGCTGCAACCCAAGCGCTTGGGCTATTTGCATTGCATACAAAAAGCTTTTATGCTCCGTATCCTTTCTCTTCAAATGATTTCTAGTTGCTTTGAGTTGAATGCTGAATCTGTATAGAATCCATGTGTTGTAATCCTTAGTTGGTTTGCAAAAGATACTTTGAGGAGTCCCTTAAAATTTTGGTGCGGCATTCTGCGTACTTTCACGAGGATGTAAGACTTCAGGCTATTACTGCGCTGAAAAGTAAGGAGCCCTTGCCTTGTGTTGCTATGTTCCTCTAGTTTACTCTGTCCCGCTGAATCTTCAATTCAGTCTTGTCTGTTTATATTGGAGGTGTGATTGGTTAGCCCCCCACCCCCGTTAAGTTTTCCATTCCCGTTTCCTAGTAATCCAACTCACTACCAACATCCACCCACTTTCTCCTCCTTCACCAACACCTCACCACCAGTCCACCACCATCAGGTACTACCCACCAGCACCGTCAACCTCATCCTTCGACGCTGTTGGTGTTACCGTAGACCTAGTTTCCGTCACCGGCGTCGACGACCTCACCCAGGTTGCCATCGCTGGTGGGGGTGGGTGGGTGGGTGTGATTGGTTGTAATAAATTAAAAGTGAGAGTGAGTAGGTGTGGTTAGTGAGAAACAATATGTATGAAACCAACAGTAATGTTGAGGTAATTCTATTCCTTTCCCCATCTGACACTTTTCTAATTCTTTTCCGTTTCCCTTACACAAGCCAAACACCCCTTCTGATAAGACACTTTAGATTCATTTCATTCATTCCACTATCAGACTTACATGCCTACTCAAAGAATTTGAATTCATCGACTTAATGAACTGAAATACTTTGTTACTCTGCTGTGCTTGTTTGATGCTGAAATCTTTTTATAGCTGAAGCAGTTGCCGTTGGTTGATTAATTTTGTACTCCATTCCAATAATAAGCAAATTTGTGTCATGTCTTGTTATACATTTGATCGCTGGTCCTCATTGGTTTCCATGTTTGATTTTCATCCACCTTATTTTTTTTTCTGCCATTCATGTATTGTCCTTATTTATGCTGATTTTCTTTCATAGTTTAATTTTGTACTTACTATCCGATCATAAGCAGAAGTGCTGAAATTGGCATGATATCATTACATTTGACGGCTGGTCCATGTGGGTTTGGGTGGGTTAAGTTTATATATCCACTTTATTTGTGCCCACCATTCATGTGTAACATAAGTCATCTGGTTATGTTGTCTCGACGTTCATTGGCCTTTATATGGATGTAAACTTTTGCTGGTGTTGGTTTACTGCATCAATTGAGTGCCTTCTGTACCAAATATTATCTGATTCTATATAATTCTAAGTTCTGATGATCATATGCTTTTCATGCAGATATGTTTACGACCGCACAGGCAATCTTCCAAGGACATCCTGTGAGTGTTGAATTGGACAATTGTACTTATCATGTTTTTAGTTCTTTTATTATGCAAATTGATCCACAGCTGTGTGGCAATCATAAATGACCCTTTATTCATAGTCATGTTAATTTTCTACTGCTATTACATTTTTTTTTATTGGGGAAGGGATGAAATGTAAAAACTGGCGATATTTGTTATTTTTGTTTTTGTATTGTTTAAGATTTATACGGGTGCATGATACACAATGCATATCCTTTTGCCTTGATTTACATAAACTAGTTCTGCTGAAGTTTTTTGTGTATATTGCAGGATGGGCCAGCTAAGGCAAATGAAGTTCTTGGTATATCTGCAGTAAATAGCTTTTTGCATTTTAAAGTTGAATATATTTGTTTGGTCTTTGATTGTCTTCCTTTGTCTTTTATCAGAGACCGTCTTGAACATATATATTAAAACCATCACCGATGATGATGACAAAGAAGTTGTAGCTCAAGCTTGTGTGGGAATAGCAGACATCGTCAAGGATATTGGTTATGTTGAGGCTTGTCAGTATTCATGAATTGCTTTTTATTGTTTGCAGTCATTTCCTCGTTATTTCAGAAGCTAATCATGATTGTTTTATGCCAGATATGCCTCGGCTAGTTGATGCAACATTGTTGTTGCTTAATGAGCAGTCAGCATGTCAGCAGATTGAATCGGATAGTGACGATGATGAAGATGACAGTAAGCATGATGAAGTCTTGATGGATGCTGTTTCTGATCTTCTCCCTGCATTTGCCAAATCGATGGGCCCTCATTTCGCTTCCATTTTCGCCCAGCTTTTTACTCCCTTGATGAAGTTTGCGGTGAGTTTCAAGAGATATCCTTTTATTGAGCCTTTTGGGGCCTCCTCATTGTTTTAATGTTTTGGTTCTCTTGCAGAAAGCCTCACGACCACCCCAAGATCGAACGATGGTTGTTGCAACCCTTGCAGAAGTTGCACAACACATGGGTCAACCTATTGCAGAATATGTTGATGTAATCTCCTAAAACTTAACTGAAAATTATCAAGTTATACAGCACAGATTTTGATAAGACCTATTTTGTTGAGCTGAGTAGTCGACTAGTCGTGTCTCCTCCTTGTTTCAGTTGAGTTTATACCAATTGTAACATCCAAGTCTTCTGCATCATCATAATAGCAGCTGAATTGGAATTCTAATCTAGTACGATTGGTGTTAGTGAAACTATTTAAAGCGTTGTCACCTTGTATAAGTTTATCTCGCATTCGAAATCATAGGCCTCCCACCAGTGTCTCACAGCTCTTCGCTCATTTATTCTTCCCGCTTGTTCACACACGGCTCTCTTTATCACACTATCTGCCTCCCTTTGTTTTCTGCAGAATAGCTCTGGTCAAATTTTCTTATGACGGGCTATAACTGCTGATATTAATGTATAAGTGAATTTATTTGCAGATGGTGATGCCATTGGCAGTCAAAGAATTACTTTCATCCGATGCAACTAATAGGAGGAATGCTGCTTTTTGTGTTGGGGAATTTTGCAAAAACGGTGGCGATGCAGCTCTTAAGTAAGCTTTTGCTTATTTCACCTTGTCATAGTCACATTATCTATTATTGCAAAAATCAAGGACCTGGGATTTTCTATACATAATGCTCTTGACTTTTTTATTCGGGAAAACAGTGTCATTGTCGTGCATTCAAATTCAGCACAAAGATGAGGTTACTTAAATTTTCACCATTCTTGACTTATAGTAGTAAATTCGTACTTCTTGTTGGATTGAGAAATTCAGAAGGGAAGGTAGGGGACGGATGCAATTTCTTTGTTTTAGACAGCAAATTGAGAATGACGGGAAGTAGAGCAAAGAGAAATGGAATGGAGCATTCTCCTTCCCATAATCCAAATTAAAATATTTGTAACCGAGTAAATATCTGAACGGAGATTGATCCCCTCTCACATCTCTACTTGTATATAGAGTGTGACACGCTTAGTCTGGACTAAGCGTGTTTCTTTAATATTTGACATGTTTGTCTTTCGTCCGTGTAGATATTATGGTGACATCTTAAGGGGCCTTCATCCCCTTTTCGGTGAAAATGAACCGGATAATGCTGTGAGAGATAATGCAGCTGGCGCTGTTGCTAGGATGATTATGGTACACCCTGAAAATATCCCGTTGAATCAGGTAAGTATCTAAGCTTCCCCGTGGTTAGCTGTTAGTATATGTCAATGGTGGTCTCAATAATGTCGTATCTCTGAACCTCTTTTGCGTGCTTTTTTCTCAGGTGCTTCCTGTTTTTCTAAAAGCACTTCCTTTGAAGGAAGATCACGAGGAATCAATGGCTGTTTATAGCTGTGTTTGTAATCTTATTTTATCATCAAATCCTCAGGTAAAATTATACATTGCTAACTTACAAATTTGTTCGCTTGCTTGAGGATACCCTAATAACTTTTGCTGATTTTCTAAACACCGTCGTGTTGTTAAATGGGCAGATCCTTTCGATGGTTCCTGATTTAGTGAATCTTTTTGCTCAAGTTGCGTTATCTCCCGTGGAGACAGGAGAAGTCAAAGCCCTAATAGCAAGGGCCTTTTCGCACCTAATATCACTTTACGGCAATCAAATCCAACCGATATTAAGTGCTCTTTCTCCAGCGCATGCAAATGCTCTTGCTGCACTAGCTCCGAACAGCTGATGATCTTTGCCTGCTGCACTTGAGCTGGTAATTTGTAAATTTAGCGAGATATACTGAGATACAAGGATGTGTACATCTAGTTCGGAGACTATATGTGTCGAATGGCGTGATCTGCTTTACTGCTTGAACATGAGCTCAAGCACCCGCGGATGGATAATTCCGCTTTCAGGTATGGTGTCAGTGTGTCACACTCTATATGTTGTTTTTTTTTTTTTTTAGTGATAATTTTTTACACTTTAGTCAAAAGTCTCTGATTTATTTTTTCTGCTGTGGCCGTATTTCAGTATTTGTCTCCCGAAACCTTTGAACTGCATCTGATTTATTTTTCCTTGATGCATTGCAGGCGAGCGTGTTCACGCCCACATATCAACAAATTTTTTTGTGTGCAAGTAATGGTGCCTATAAACTCGAAAAATTCGAAATTCGTCCGAGGTTTTTTTTTTTGTTTCCATTGAATTTCAGGTTCTTAGGAACTTAAAAAAGTTTTGTATTCATTCTGTTCTTTTTATATTGCTGGGTGTTATAGTGAAGGAGAGCAAGTGTGATATGAAGTGTGTGATTTGTTAGACAAATGTTATGTTTTGGCTTGCCTATTATGAAGGAGATTATCTTAAACCGAAACATTATCGGTATTTACTATTTTACGAATAATAGTGAAAGCTACGCATCTGTCATCAAGTTTTTCTTTTTTATCAGGTTACAAAATATATCTCGACAAGTGTGATAAAGGTAACGAGAATACAAATTACATTTATGTTATAAGGCTCGCATACTTGGCAAGCACAATAATATCAATATATATATGCACACCAATCACACAACATCTAAACAAATAAAAAAAGTACAAATTTTACGATATTTATGGGCATTATTTATTGTACGTAAGATAGAGAGACAATCATATATAGGTTCAATATGATTGTGAAATGCCAAATCACTAATAATTTCTTGATATAGCTACTCATATAATATAGGTGATGCATATGCATGATCTCAATTGCACTTTGCATCTTTTAATTTGAACCTTACCTCAGTTAATCCTGCAATTTTTTTGAGACAAAAAAAAAAAAAAAAAAAAAAAAAAAAAAATCGAAATTAGTAAATTTAATTTACACAACCATGCTAATATTCTTAATAAATTGTCCAATTTTGATGTTCATTACAAAATGTACCAACATGGTGACATAATTTTAACATCTCATTGATACTATATGTTTAATTAAATCAACTCATTTCTAAATTTTCTTTAACATTAAGACAGATATGTCCGTCTTAAGGCAGAGTGGCTTAGTACAATATATAAGGAGTAAGTTTCGGTTATTGATTTTTGTATATAGATTAACAAAGAGAATAATGTTCTATATTTATTTTAAATATATATATGTCATGTAACTTTAAATGGAATAAAACAAAGTCAACTTAGTTTACTCTATAATAATTAAATATGTTTTTCTAAAATGTATCATACGAATATAAGTCATGAACTCAAACAAAAAAAAAAAAAAAAAAAAAATCTTTCTAAACTTCTTTCTCAACATTGTAAAATAGATAGAGATAGTTATCGTAAAGTTGTCATAAATTTTTTGAAAATTATTTCCATTTTTTCATTTTTATCATGTGCACATATGAAACATTTTACAAAAAAACCCTAATTAATTTGCAGTTAATTTAATGTCACTTGTTTACGAGGGCACGGGTCGTATAGTGAAACATACGTGGCACAGTCGAGGTCAGGAGTAAGCTTA
Organism: Dianthus caryophyllus; assembly: GCA_023091065.1. Lineage (NCBI taxonomy): Eukaryota > Viridiplantae > Streptophyta > Magnoliopsida > Caryophyllales > Caryophyllaceae > Dianthus > Dianthus caryophyllus. Next base: position 10,184,461 of record JALGRB010000016.1, read on the forward strand.
TAATTGACATGAACACCACACTTAGGAGGAAGGGCGTTAGCAAAGTCATAGTTAATCTTATAGGCTTGAGCAGCCTGTTTGATGCACGCACACGTCACCCGTCTCAAGGGTGTCGTGTTAGCCGTGTTGTACAGCTTTCTCCCTCCGTTGCAGCAAATTGTCGACGGTTCACCGCCGTTTTTCAAGTAGCCTAGGCATGAAATCAAGTCACTTACCACTTCACCACAAGTTAAGGCTTGTGATGCATTTGGTACACTCAACAATAGTAACATGCCTAGGAACATAACACATAATGTCATTTTGTTACTTGCCATAATATATGGAATTATAATTTTTAAGATATGATTGTGTTTTTTATATGAAAGATTATTGTTGTTGTAATTGTTTTATTTTGTTGAAAATTTTATGGGAATTGTTGGGAGTATTTATAGAGGGAATGATGTTAATTAGTAGGAAGATTTAGTGGTCTATGTGCTCAATTATTAGAGACAAAAAGAGTCCTATCAAATAATCCTACTTGAGAATTTACATGTTGTATCATTGTCTTGTGATTAGAAATTAATTTGATTGGGTGAGTGTTATTTAGAAAAAAAAAAGAAAATTCATTACAAGTATTTATGTGTTTCTATGCTTGTAGTACGTAATGACTTATGATAGACATATATTATAATTAAAATATAATCATTGTAATTTTTATTATGATACTGTTAATTAAGTTAACTGTAATATAATTTTAGTTATACTCTTTTATACCTATAATAATAATTTATTTATTATAATAAGGAAAATGTTATAGTGTTCATATTATTGTTTTAGTATATATGTTATATGGAATATGGAATGGAATTAATCTAATCTCATACGGAGTATAAGAAATTGTATTTTCAATATGATTGATATGCCTATGTACTGTTCAATACTCCCTAATTATGGTGTTTATAGATTCTTCTAACTCCCTAATTATTAGCTCACTTAGCTAGGGTTCGTTGATGTGAATAATGGCTACGTACAAGTGGAAACTTATGCTACGCCTGAAATTATTGATTTTGATTATTCTTATTGCTAAATAAATGTACTGGATAGGGTTGAAGAAGTTTCCTTCCTAAAAATAAAAGAGAATTTTTGGCTATTCGGAGTATACAACGAGTAGTTAGGTTTGGTTTTAAAATTAAGTTTAGAGTGCGTGTCTAAATTGTTAGGGTGCAAACTCAAGTCCCACATCGGTGGAGAATAGGTAAATAATCATCTATATAAGGGCTTATCAAATATAATAGTATGAGGCCTTTTGGGAAAGAGCCCAAGAGTAAATCCGTGAGGGCTAGGCTCAAAGCGGACAATATCATACTATTATGAACCGTGAACACCGATCACGATGGGAGCCGACCTCTGTCGTCACGCCAGATTATAACAATTGGTGTCGAGCCGAGGTCGGTGGGCAGTGGAGAAGCATTTGGCCCAAAGACTTGAAGGTGGCCCAAAACTCCTAGCTCGAGTGGAGTCTTGAGCAAGTTTGGTCCATGGCTGGTGAAAATGGACGTAAAAGGCGCCATAGGTCAAGCAGAAGACCTTATGTGTTCTAGAACTGTTGATCAGGTGAACCCTTATCAGATTGGGTGCCACAAGTCTAGTGGATGCCAGAGAATATGAGACTTAGTATGAGCCCTTTTGGGAAGGAGTCCAAGAGTAAATCCGTGAGGCTAGGCCCAAAGTGGACAATATCGATCATACTATTATGGACCGTGAACACCGATGCAGTAGAGGGCCAACCTCTGTCGTTAGCGCTTCCGTTATAACATAAATGAATACGAGAAATCTTTTCGTCTTGATTAAATATTTATGTTACTTTTTGGACAATATCGATCATACTATTCCGTACAGGTTTTGAAAGAATAATCAAATCCATGCAGGGTACTACGTTTGTCATAACTCATAATATGTATATCATACTCGTGAATTCTATTCCCTGAAAAGCATAGTTGCTTCATTATTTATCTAATGACTAACATAGTAAGATGTGATGATAAGATCATGAATCAAGCTAGGTTCATAACATTTGGTAGAATTGAAGAGAATAAAAGGAAAAAGAAAATAAATGAAATTTAAGAATTTACTTTCAAATTTATGATAACTATGTAGTTATTGAATTGCTCCAAATTTACATGTGAACCTTAAGATAAGAAATGACCCTTTTATAGAATTGAAGATAACCAAGGCTCAAAAGCGTCGACGCATCACACGACGCTCGAAAACGGGAGGCTCGAAGGCATCAATCCGTGGAAAAACACAGGACATAGTCAACTGTGTGGCGAGGGAGGATCGAACCTGATACCTCAGGACCTAAGGCTCTAATACTATATTAGAAAGCCAACTCAGTGAAAACCCTAAGGCGATGTTTGAGACTTAATAATAAGTTACTCCTTCCATTCATATCCAATAGCATCCCTTTTTTTTTTTTACACTATTCATCACATAGGTGAAGAATCTTTGGTATAACTCATAATGTATAAATAAAAATATAATCATGTGAGATTTTGTTTTATTCATTTTCATAAGTACAATATTAACATCAAATTTTTATATTTTTATACAATTTAGAACTATAGATATTGTCGTTATAAAATGCGTCTCGACAATGTGTAAAAGGAAGGGATGCCAATGGATTTGAATAGATGGAGTATATATTATCAAGTCCAGTACTACATGGATATTAAATTATAAAGTTCAAGGTTATATAGAAAACACGTACTCCGTAATACAGAAAAACTATTAAACTTTAGTAATTTTTTAAGGATAAATTTTCTTGAATGAGACGGTTTCAATTATTGAAACACCTCTCAACACACACAAGGTAGTTATCACTCCTAAGTTATTGTAGCTATTTGAGAGTTGGCCTATTGTTTTGTGCAAACTTAAAATTAAAATAAGACGGTATGGGTTTAGAATGAGTCTAATTCATACTCAGTGCTTGTTTGTAAAATTAGAGAGAACAAAAATGTTTTAAAAAAAAATGATTAATACCTCAAAACCATGAGGTATGGTTTCTCATACTCAGAGATTGATAGAAAATTAGAGGGAACAAGAATGTGGGATTAAAAAATTACTCCGTATGACATATTATAAAATGACCTTTTTATATACTCCCTCCCATTTTATATATTTTTTTCCTTTTTTATTCTTTGTGAGGAGTATTATAATGAAAGAGGAAAACATTAAAAATGAAAGGGAGTATATATAATTAATAATTAATTGATAAAAATTAATTATATGATTTTTGAAATTAAAAATTATTTTGTTAATTTTTACCATTTTTAAATCCAAACCATTTAAAATTAATCCAATTTTATTTTTTATTTTTTTCGCAGAAGCAAATTAAATATGAAGAAGCAATTTCCTACCCCATGCCTCTGAAAACTTAAATATGAAACTTTATACACCTTAAAGTTCATACGACTAAAAGAGATTTTTTGAGACCCTTATACTCATTAAGCCTATCATTCAATAGGTTTGGTATCCACTTTATCAATAGTTCAAATAAAAAAGAGGTTCTATTTGGTGACTAAATGGACACCTGAATCAGACCGATTAGAAATTAATTGTCAGGCTATTGTTCTTTTGTTTTTTCCTAAAAATCATAGAGTAAGACATAGATTTATTAAAGAGATTAATGTAATTTCTTTGATTTGATTGCATGATCGACACCCCATGAAAAACATTGGTGCGGGTGTAAACTACGTGCTCTACCTAACTAAGCTATAGCCCTCGCGCTGCATAACATATTTTAGCAAGTTGATAATTTCTTGTCAAGATGAACATTCGCGAAACAAGATCCTAGCCATTTGTGTGGGTTAGGCCGGTCTGGCCGGGCCAACCCACCTAATGGGCTGCGATTTTTAATGGCCCGGCCTGGCTAGTCCTAGGGACGGGGTGGACTCGGGCCTTGATTTTTAGAACTCGACCCTCCGGAACCCTCATTTTCCACAAATTTTTAACCAATGGCCCGGGTTGGACCTTAATTTTAAAGCCCGACCCGACACAGGCCCGACCTGCTATCGTAACGACCTGTGCGCGGGCCTGAGATTTGAGGCCCGACCCTTGACGGGCCAAACTCGTGACCAAGTCTACCATTCACATATGATTCTTAAGGTCCAAACCTGCCCGTGTGCGAAACAAAAGCCAACTTACAATTAAAATAGTCTATTTTAATGAATTTTTTACTAAATTGGAGCTCAATTTAAAAGTAGCTAGTGATGTGGCCCGTGAAATTCATAGGCATTTATAATTTTTGTTTTGTTTTCTTGCATTTGTTTTTCTTTGTTTGTTATAGTTGTTAATTTAGCCTATGATTTGTGCTACATATATTTGATTGTGTTTACAGATAGAGTGTTATACGGAGTATTCAAAGATCAAAATTGTGGTCTTTTATTTGGTTATATTTGTATACGTACATAACAAATGAAGCAATGCCTTCAAAATTTGTTTATTGAGTACATTTTATGAGACATTGTTTTGTTGATTAGGGACGACGTAATGTTAATGAACCTTGAGCTCTGTTCCGTTGTTGCACCTGTTCTTCCTTACTTGAATATCATTTTCTTACACATTGTTGTCATATATGGTACTCCGTACAAATTTTCCTTTCTGCCTTCCTGCAAAACTTCAAATGAAGGAAAAATGTGATGCCGGAAAGAAATTATCTGTGTCCATATTAATTTATTCAAAATTTAATATCGAAACTAAAAGATTCCAACTTGTGAGATATTAAAAAGTTATTTCAATGAAAATAACTAACGTTCGAAAAAATCTTCAAAAAAACAACCCGTTTTTTCAGTCTTGATAAAAATATCACCACTTTTACTTATATACTATAGAAACGACAATAACTTCTCGAAACAAAATATTTCAACAATAAAACCTTGTTGTAACATTTACATGTTCCATCAAAAAGTTCAGTTCATTACTGAAAATCTCATTCACTAAGAAACTCAGGTATATTTTATGTCATTCATATACACCGTCAAAAAATATGTCCAACAAATGTTTCATGTACTACGTAAACCAAAATATACACACTTAAAGGATTAGATTAAAAAAATAATTTGCCGGACTAAAAAATATAGTTTATTTCTTGATTAAGTTGTGTTTATTTAGCGGACCAAAAAAATTTTGTTTTAATGATTCATCAGTCTTTTTTGTGAAAAATATATAAAGGTTAGGTTATTTTTGTTCAACTTAAAAGATTAGGTTATTGCTAAAAGATTTTGCAAACATAATGTCATTTTCATTAAATTTGACAAATAATTAAAATAGTAGTTGAAAGAATAAACTTTTTTCAAAAAAACAAAAACTCTGAATTTCAAATACTGACCACACTAAATCAAACCATTCAATAAATGATTCTTAACAAATTACAATACTAAATACGAAGTAATTAAAATACACGAATTACCTATTAATGGTAAAAAATGACAACTAAATGATTAATCCTTTTGCCATAAAAATACATCATCCTACAAGATTCGGATTCGAATTTCCCTCTACATATTCACATCAACAAAATCAAACAAAAAAAATCTACGATTGTCATATGAACTGAAATGCCCATACCACCAATTGATAAACAACAACCCAACTAAGTGTGATTTTGGTAGAAATGTTTGTTTTACGTTAATTGGGGAAATTTATGATTGTATTTGTGATTGGATTTAGGGAAATTTGGGTGAATATTGTGGTTTCTTTGTGGTCTGTATGATGTAGCCAGTGCTTTGTGTAATTAAAACTAAAAACTTACAGTGTTACAATGGCCAATAACTGATGCATTGTATAAACGTCAGGAATGTATGGTGTAATAGGAATATCGAGGTGAAAGACTTTAGTATCTATAATCCTCTTGCCTAAGATTTTCATGTTGATCACCTTGCTGCATTAATAATAACCACAATAACAATAGTGATTCACCGTCAACAGCACAAAATAATATATGAGCAAACATACGCACAATTCAGGCAAATACGACGAACCCCAGAATTAAACTCAACAATATATTACCGGTGATACACTCTATTTATATTCATTTTATGCCCCCGGTTCAGTCACATTTAGCTCGTATTTATTCGTATTTAGTATAACTTTAGGAGCTATTTGTTATATTTCTCGTTACTGCTGCTTTTCATTTACATATTGCAGGTTTTGGTGGTTTTGAGCCAAAACCCGGGATATTGGAGCAAATACGAGAACTGAGCCGAGAAGACCAAGCTCGAGACACGAGCCAAGGACCATAGACGTAAGAAGGCTACGAGCTAAATAAGGCCAAAGATCAAAAGGCCAAACGAGTTATAAGGCCCAAAGCATGTTGGGCTAAGTTAAGATTGAAGAAAGAGAGGCCAGCCCAACCAAGACCAGACCGGCCGGTCTGGGCCATTCTTACGGCCACGGCTCGTGCACAAAGTCGAAGTTTTGTTTTATTTCGTGTTTTAATATTTGGAAACATATATATATATATAGCCTTAGGTCGAAAACTAAGGGGGGATGCTTTAATTTTCCTAGTTTAGTTTACTGCTCTTCTTAAGTTCTCTCAAACATTCAAATTCATTAGTTTAGTTGATTTCAAGATTGATTCATTGTAACCGTCGGTACTCCGTAACTTTCAGGTTTTTATTCAATTCTTGTTATTTCTTTCATTATGTCTTCTTCATATTATTGTTTTGCTTTAATTCATATTATGAGTAGCTAATTTTCTAATTAGGGTTTAGGGGGATTTGTGACAATTGATCTGGGAACATGTTTTGAGATTAAATTGGTTGAATAAATTGTGCTCTTGATTTCTCCCTACGCGTTTTATGTCAATTGAATTAGGTTTATTTCGCCTGATCACCGATTTAACTGAGTTTAATTGAACCTGAGTATGTTTTAATTTAAGATCGAAAGCCGAGTTAAAACTAGACTTACGCGAGTTAGATGAGTTGAATTTAGTAAGTTGCGAGAGCCCGCTAAATTTGCTTAAGGCTAAAATTGACTCGAGAGAGCGTTTTACAAACCTAGTCAAGTTGCACAGTTTAACTCTTCCGTCTTATTAACTTGCGTTCCTGAATCATTGTCATATATGAACCCGATGCCCTAATCTTTCCTTCTTATATATTTCTATTCATCTATTTTATTGCCTGCTTTAGTTTATAGCTAAACCAACACCTTTTTCACACCCTTGAGATTGACCTGTTTTGCCGACTTTAACTCTAAACTACTCCGTTTCTCTGTGGATACGATCCTGCTTGCCACTTGCTATTGTTAGTTGCTTGTTAGGTTTATTTTGATATAGGCGATACGACTAGCCTGTGTCAATTTTGGCGCCGTTGCCGGGGAAACGGCTTTGCTAGTTTTAGTTATAGTTAGTGTTTGTTGCAGGTTTTTCTCTTTAGTCTCAAGGAACCTAGTTCCTTGAGGCCGTTTCTCATCGTTTTCTTGTAGTTTATTTATGCGCAGGTCACCTTCAGGTTTAATACCATTTGATCCTGAACCTGAACGTACTTTCCGCCGGACGCGTAATTTCTTCAAAGAGATCGCTGAGACTTACCAACGTGAGATAGAGGAAGCGTCGCACTCCGAATCTAGTCTTTCTGATCGTCCTCTGAAGGGGACACACCTCCCCGTACTCCGTTAACTCCACCGCACGTGACAATGCCTAAACTTTCGAGTCACTCGGTGCCTAAACCGGAGTCCATTCCGAGTGGATTCACTATGCCCGCTACGGTGCAGGGCAACTTCGAGATTCGCCCCGCCTTCTTAAATTTGGTGGAGCGGAATCAGTTCGGTGGTTATCCTACCGAAGATCCCGGTCGGCACATGCAAATGTTCACCGACTACTGTTCTACTATCAAGCAGGCCGGGATTACGCAGGAGCAAATACGGGAAATGCTGTTCCCGTTCTCGTTAAAAGATCGGGCCCGCGAGTGGATTACTGATCTAAACAAGGAGGACGCCAGACATCGATTGGAGTGGGTTGGCTCTAGCATTCTACTCCAAATTCTATCCTCCTGAGCGAACGAACCAGATGAGGAGCCAAATTCAGGGCTTCAAACAAACGTACGACGAGTCGCTTGCTGAGGCGTGGGATAGGTTCAAGAAGCTGATTAGGGATTGTCCACACCACGGTCTTAATACTTGGTTGGTGATTATGACCTTCTACAATGGTCTTTATGCGGAGAGTCGAGCTATCTTGGATTCTGCTGCTGAGGGTCGCTTTGCCAACAATACAGATGATGACAAAGCTTGGGGTTTAATAGAGGAGATGGCGGTACACTCCGCATAGTTTGTAAGCCGAGGAATTCACGGTCGCGCATGATGGCCGTGATAAGGGGGCTATTAGTGCGCTTAACGAAGTCGAGTTCTTTGCTATTTGCGCAGATCAGTATGATGACTGGTGGTGGTTCCTCTAGTGCTCATGTGAATGCTGTCACAGGGCACGACTTGGGTTATACTACGGGGTATGCTGCGCCCCAGGAGCAGGTTTATGCGTATCAATCTTACAACCAAAACCTGCCCTACCAAAACCAACCTGGTTACGATCGATCACTCTTTTCTTACCGCAACCAGAACGTCCTTAACCCGACTGCCCAACCACCCCAAAATACTCCCTATATTCCTCCTCACAAGAACTTTCAACCACCTCCTCCTAACTACCAAAAACCCGCCTTTACACCGCCACAACCTACCCCCGTACCTGATCCTTTGGCCGAGACTAGGGCCATGATGTCACAGATGCAGCAGGTGATGATGGGTATGCAGGAGTCGCAGAAGACAATGATGCAGTACATGCAAAAGAGCGACCAGGCTAAGGACGCAGCAATAAAGAACTTGGAGAATCAAGTGGCTCAACTAGCCACTTCGCAAGCTGCACGTCAACCAGGCTTTTTGCCATCGCAGGGCCAACCTCCTAACCCTCCTCCCGATACTGCGTGTGCGATTACGTTGAGGAGCGGTACGTTTTATGATGATCCGAGGCCAAAGCGTATGGCCGGTCGGCCGGCCCGTCGATCAGCCATTTGGACTCTTGCGAGGAAAGATGATTTGGGTGTTACTTCGGGTGTTCCAGTCGCTACTCCAACGCCCCCGATTCAGATTAAGCTACCTTTTCCGGGTCGAGTACAAGCTGCAGGGGAGGCCAAGTTCAAGAAGTTCGTGGACGTCATAAAAGCTCTTCAGGTAAACGTCCCTTTTATTGATCTTGTGACTCAAATTCCTGCTTATGCTAAGTTTTTGAAAGAGGTCTTAGCTCGTAAGCGAACACTAGAGGATGTGTCGACCGTAGCTTTTGTAGGGGAGGCTAGCACTAGGTTGCAGGGTGGTAAACCTCCTAAGCTTAGTGATCCAGGTACCTTTTCCATCCCCTGCTCCATTGGTAAGTTTGTGGTTCGCAATGCCTTGTGTGACCTTGGAGCGAGTGTGAGTGTCTTACCTTACTCCCTTTACCAAAAGATGAGCCTGTCAGCTTTGAGCCCTACCCACATTACCTTACAAATGGCTGACCGTTCTATTAAGCGTCCCTTGGGAATCCTACAAGACGTCCCTGTACAGGTTGGAAAGTTCTTTATCCCTGTAGACTTTGTTGTAGTCGATATGCCCGAGGATGTCCACATTCCTATCATTTTAGGGAGACCCTTCCTGCACACTGCTGGTGCAGTTATTGATGTGGGCAATAAGACGATAGCCTTTACGGTGGGGGGTGAGAGGTTGACCTTTACTCATTCTGATACCCCGCGGTCACCCATGCGTCTTGAGTCGTTTGTGCTGTTAATGTTATACCTCTGTCTCACTCTACTGGAGACACTTTGGAGGTCGCTCATTTGTCTCCCAGGTGTGCGAGGTTCTTTCTGAGGATGGCTGCAAGGTTGGTTTGGGGGAGAGGAAGCTGATAAAAGCTGATTTATTTGACGCTAGTGATGGAGGAGGGCCTACGGTTCCGTCACTTGGAGCACAAGGGCGATTTGGAGAGCCATTTCGCGATCGAGGACCCACTCTAATGGACTATGCTGCTTTACCTCGTGAGGGAGGAATTCTATGGCGAGCAGTCTTTGTTTCGCCGAGTGAAGCTGTTGCAAATGGCCAACGACCTTGGCCTCCGTATACTTGATTTCTGAAGCTTGGAAGAGTCGTGCGGGACTATAAACCAGCGCTTCCGGGAGGCAACCCGATGACGTTATATTTTTATTGCACTTTGTACTTTGGTTTGGTTTGTTTTGTTGCCATTTTACGTTATTTGAGCGCGCGAGGAAGAGGGTTTTATTTTGTGATTTTAGCGCGCAGGTACTAAAGGACTGTTGATCCTTGGTATTATCGAGAACGCTCACGAGAGGCATGCCAGCCGGCCTACCGGCTGCCGGGCCCGGACCGGGGCCGTAGCACAATTTTGGAAAACAGGAAAAAACGCGAAAAAAAAAGAAATATGCACCAGAGCCGGCCGGCCGGCCGCCGGTCTGGACCGGCCCTGGTGCTCTGCTGCTCCAATTTGTTGCTTCGTGTCTGCTGCTCCGAAGTGTTGCACAGCTGGACTGATTTGGACGCATATACGTGGAATTTTAGCCGCACTCCATGCTTCGCTTCGGTTTGGGGGAGCTCCGACTTCGTAAATGTGAGCTCTTTTCCTCCTCTTCCTCGTTTTCCCTTCTTACCCCCGTTTATTGTTTGTCCTCCTCTGCTTTTGTGGTTGTGCTGTTTTCCACATTGAGGACAATGTGTGATTTGGTTTGGGGGAGGGAAACACTTTCGCGTTTATTAGGTTGTTTGCATTTTCTTTTCGTGTGCATTTATATATAAATAAAAAAAAAATTGAAAAAATTTCAAAAATTATTACAAAAAATACGAGTCTTTTTGGTCTGCTTTATCCTGCTTTATCTAGTTTGGGGAATTGATTTGTACACTTACTTTGATCTTTAGTATCTCTGAGTCGACTTTCTATTGTCGTAGCTTGTACGATTGGTTTGTTTCCTGTTACTAGATTGCGAGCCTTAACACTAACCCACTTGTATCTGCTTAATTCTTATTGCTTTTCGCTTGTTTACTTTCGACTTTGACATTCGAGCTTGGCAATGGTTTGTGGAATGTTGGTTTGAGGTATGATTGGAATGATTCATTTTATGTTGGAGCAATGCTTCGATGCTCTCGGAGGGGACTCATTGATTTGAGTAACCACAGTGGCCATGAATTTGGTTGCGACCGTGAGTATGAGCAATAATGTAACCCTTAAGGAAATATGTGTACCCGAGCGCGATTTTTACCGAGTGAACGTCAAGCTAAACGGTACTACATACGAGGGATGCTCCACATTTGCCAAAAAAAAAGAAAAAAGAATACAGAAAAGAAAAGAAAGAACAAAGAATGGAATGATTTGGAAAGATTGGATGATGGTTAGTGGTTTGTACGGTTGGCCTTGCTTGAATTAATTTGTCGTTAGTTTTACTTTTGCGTAAGCGTTAGAGGCTAGTGATACGATGTGGTGTGATCGGTTGAGACTTGTGCTCTATTCTCGGTGAAATAGGCTATGGTTGTATGTTTATGTGCATAGGTCGTCCACTTCGAGATTCTAACGTGATAAGTTCGTGTCACTTTGATTTTCTCCGACGCTATTTGCTTGAGGACAAGCAAAGGTTTGGTTTGGGGGAGTTTGATACACTCTATTTATATTCATTTTATGCCCCCGGTTCAGTCACATTTAGCTCGTATTTATTCGTATTTAGTATAACTTTAGGAGCTATTTGTTATATTTCGTTCTATCGCTTTTCATTTACATATTGCAGGTTTTGGTGGTTTTGAGCCAAAACCCGGGATATTGGAGCAAATACGAGAACTGAGCCGAGAAGACCAAGCTCGAGACACGAGCCAAGGACCATAGACGTAAGAAGGCTACGAGCTAAATAAGGCCAAAGATCAAAAGGCCAAACGAGTTATAAGGCCCAAAGCATGTTGGGCTAAGTTAAGATTGAAGAAAGAGAGGCCAGCCCAACCAAGACCAGACCGGCCGGTCTGGACCGGCTGCCGGCCGGCCGGCTCTGGTGCACAGCCCGTCGAGTTTTGTTTTATTTCGTGTTTTAATATTTGGAAACATATATATATATAGCCTTAGGTCGAAAACTAAGGGGGGATGCTTTAATTTTCCTAGTTTAGTTTACTGCTCTTCTTAAGTTCTCTCAAACATTCAAATTCATTAGTTTAGTTGATTTCAAGATTGATTCATTGTAACCGTCGGTACTCCGTAACTTTCAGGTTTTTATTCAATTCTTGTTATTTCTTTCATTATGTCTTCTTCATATTATTGTTTTGCTTTAATTCATATTATGAGTAGCTAATTTTCTAATTAGGGTTTAGGGGGATTTGTGACAATTGATCTGGGAACATGTTTTGAGATTAAATTGGTTGAATAAATTGTGCTCTTGATTTCTCCCTACGCGTTTTATGTCAATTGAATTAGGTTTATTTCGCCTGATCACCGATTTAACTGAGTTTAATTGAACTCCTAGTATGTTTTAATTTAAGATCGAAAGCCGAGTTAAAACTAGACTTACGCGAGTTAGATGAGTTGAATTTAGTAAGTTGCGAGAGCCCGCTAAATTTGCTTAAGGCTAAAATTGACTCGAGAGAGCGTTTTACAAACCTAGTCAAGTTGCACAGTTTAACTCTTCCGTCTTATTAACTTGCGTTCCTGAATCATTGTCATATATGAACCCGATGCCCTAATCTTTCCTTCTTATATATTTCTATTCATCTATTTTATTGCCTGCTTTAGTTTATAGCTAAACCAACACCTTTTTCACACCCTTGAGATTGACCTGTTTTGCCGACTTTAACTCTAAACTACTCCGTTTCTCTGTGGATACGATCCTGCTTGCCACTTGCTATTGTTAGTTGCTTGTTAGGTTTATTTTGATATAGGCGATACGACTAGCCTGTGTCAACCGGCAAATGGTTAGGTTGGAGTAGAATATACAAAATGTTATTCTTATACAGCAGCACCAAGCACAAAACTTAGATGATTAGACTAATAGCATGACTATTCTATTTCCCTACCGAGCGGGAATTGTACTACGACAAATCTGAACACTTTGAAATTAACCCAAATGTGTGGCGTCAAAACTCGGAATTTGGTTCAATTCCATGTCTTAGAAACGTACATAAACTTAAGAGGAGCTTTCTTTTTAATTATATCACTGTAACGAAGGGGTTCCTGATAACCGACACGATTGTACGAGGTCACAATTCACTCAACAGACATGCTCTTAAACCATAATCCATACACAATTGTATTATCGTCTACAACAATAAATATTTGGTGTTGCACATATTATACAAGGAAAGCTTATGTATAAATCAGATCGGAAAGATTGTCTTCCAATAACAATTATCCTAATTTGAGAAAATCTCGTGCCTTTGTTGGATTAAATTCAGCATAATACTAGTCCCATATAGACAACTTTCCTGGTTTTTAACATATTTTGGTTTGTATACGAATGAAAACACCAAAACTTGACATGTATAACACCGACCAATAATGAAAACTCCAAATCTTGATGCGCCCAACATCAAAAGTATAATGCATATAAATTCTATTTTGATCAGTTTACATCATGTTCTCGGACCAATTGATATATTAATTGAATGAACTATGAGATATTCGTACGTTGGAACGATCATACTTTAGGTATCCCGCTAATCGTCCATACTGGTAATGGAGCATGTAAAGCATCTTGACTCGATAAATTAGCGAGTACTTTCCCTGTCACTTGCAAAAGTCAGGATTGATAAGAATTTGAAGACTACGATAGCTCTTTAGTAGATTGATTATTCATTGAATTCGCTGTAAACTACATAGAAATTGATTTGTTATAATATTAGATCAGAAAAGTCAGCCAACTCTATATTTCCCCTATGTTTCGTTACATGAGGGAAAAATTACCGTTTCCCTTCCCAAAGAAAAAGAGAAGCCAGCAAGCCTACAAGAAATGATTAACGTTAGGACAATCATCAAACTCCATCATGAAAGTACTATAACACGGGCAACTGAAAATACCAACTCTCGACATTTGCACAATATAAAATACAATTAATACAATTACAAAAATTATCAATTTTCTGTTGGAGTTAGTGTCCTCCACAGTTAGTGCAATAACATAAATAAATCTCTAAAGGTACACAGGGTACATTTTGTATTTAATCAGTTGATTAACGTTTATCGATAACGGTAGACTTGCTAGATAAGTTTGACGTTATTGTCATACAGATGGCGGTGATCAACTGGTCCCTAAGAGTCACACCTAAAGGATGTGTTTGAGAGATGTGATTATTTGAGAAAATGATCATATCGATGCCTTACTTAATGACTAAACGGTTAGTCAGTGTTGTTGACTAAAAGGTTAGTCAAATGTGACTAAAATGTTAGTCAAGTGTGATGATGTTACTGACTAAAATGTTAGTCAGTGTAATGGTGGTACGGCTATTTAATACAGATTAAATAATATTAGCTGAGACGAATTAAATGTAATTCGTGAATTGAATATAAAATGTTATATTTAATTATTGTGTATAATGCAAACTAATTAAATATAAACTGTTATAATTAATTAGCAAATTATGAATATAAGGATATTTATAATATATTATAGTCGGTCCATACAGATGACACTAGGAATATAACGCATTATATAAAAAGCTAAAATGAGCAAAAGAAAAGTGTCCAGATACATCATAGTCTAGATACGTTTTCTTGGTCAACAAGTGAAGTATTTGAGGAGAACTATATCTCCCCAAATACATCAAAAGTGGCCGGCCATATTGGATATAGGAGAGTATATTAGTCTTTCCTAATTCTATTATAATTCTACCCTAATTCATTCATCATTCACAACACTCAAAATTTGAGAGAAAACCAGTTTTCTTCTCTACAATTCTCTAGCAATTCTCTAAGGGCATATCTCACATACATCTTGGGTGTTTCAATTAGGAGATACCATAGTTTTGGTATTGTTCTTAGGCCGATTTACTAGGATTAAAAGGTTAATTCTAAATCTCTTTATTATGTTATGCAATTTCGATTTATGACCTTAAATCTTATAAAGTTTTTCATTATAATCCTGTGATTTTAAAGGTCTATATACCGATATAAACCTACAAGTGGTATCAGAGCCTTAGGGCACATGAAATTTTTATAAGGTTTTCATAAAAATCGATTTTGTGTAAATTTTAAACAATATTTTTGAATTGGCCGAATGATTTTGTGTTATGGCCGTGAGTTCTTGTTCAACTTTTGGCTTGTTTTGGTCTTTTTGGTTCATAATTATCGATGTTTTAAGATGTTAAAATTATCTCATATGAATTTGCATTAGTTTTGATTTAATACCGATTGAATTAAAACTTAAAAGATCAATTTTTGTATGTTAATGAACATAAAACTTGTTTTTTTTTTTTTTTTTTTTGGGAAAATGTAAGTATATTAATAATAAAACAACCGATTACATCACGCTAGCTAGAGTGTTTATCACACCCGTTACAACCTATTTAGCCACTTACGATCATACAACGATAAAGATGACTTGTTTTTCGCCTTAAATCTAGTAATGATATCGTCTACAGCAACCTTAACCAAACACTCAGGCCGAAGGACCACATGCTCAATACGAGCTTTGTTCCTCGTAACCCATATGGCATATATGACCGACACCACACACGCTGCCACAACATTCCTCACAAGTTTCGACAGAATGCCCCTATGACACCAGGCTTCAATTCTGTCAGCCCAGAAATTCACTCCCAACATCCGAGTCAGCTCATTCCAACACATATTAGCAAACGTACACCCATGAAACAAATGCCCATGAGTTTCCGGATCAATACCACATAGCACACACTTATCATCACCACTATATCCCATCTTCTTAAGCCTGTCACAAGTGTAAAGTCTCCCAAGCTTATACTCCCAGAAAATGAAAGAGCACCGAGGAATATTCAAAGAATTCCAGCACACATATCTCCAAGCTACCTTCTGCTTCACACCTCGTAGCCACTGATAGGCATCCATAACTGAGTACTCTTCTTCAAGAATAGGAGAGGACATACCTGAATTGAACGTCTTCATACAATGAGCAATCTTCTTCCATGACCAAGCGCAATCCAAGGGGGGAGAATAGCTAGACCAGTGAGTACCTTTCATATAGACATGATTTATCCACTTTACCCATAAGTGGTCTTGCTTCTTCTCAATCCACCAAATGTACTTCCCTAATAAAGCTTTGTTCCAATCTTTAGAGCTCCGTAACCCTAGCCCTCCAACCTCCTTTGGGTAGCAGCACTCATCCCAACTAACATTAGGAGCATGATGATAGTTTTCCTTACCAAGCCACAAATAATTCCTGCAAATACCTTCAACTCTCTTTATGATACCAGCAGGTAGCAAGAAAATCGTCATCCAGTATGAGTGCAAATTAGTAAGCACCGCCTGTGTAAGAATCAACCTACCTGAGTATGATAAATGAGCAGCCCCCCAACTCCTTATTCGACTTGTGATCTTATCAATAAGCATATTACCATCATTCTGATAAGCTTTTTGGTGACATAGGTATGCCAAGTTAACGGAAAGGGAATTTACCTTTTCTAAATCCTGACACCTGCATTATATCCTCCATATCCACTGTCTTCATACCATTAAAGTAGATATCCGACTTCTCCCTGTTCAGAGTAAGACCAGAGGTCACTGAGAACGAAGAAAACGCACGTAACAGCAACATTATAGACTGCACATCTCCCTTACAGAAGAGCAACAGATCATCTGCAAACATCAGATGATTCAGCTTCATACTATTACACAAAGGGTGAAATCGAAACTCAGACAACCCTCCAACAAAGACTCCAATATTCTTGACCAGTACTCCATACATATGGTAAACAACAAAGGAGAAAGAGGATCTCCTTGTCGTAAACCTCGTCTTCCCTGAAAAAAGCCAAAAGAACTTCCATTGATTGCAAGAGTAAAAGATGGACTAGTAACACATTCAGTTATCCAACCAATAAAAACCGTAGGAAAACCCAAAGCAGTCATCATTTGAAACAGAAAATCCCATTCAACAGAGTCGTAGGCTTTCCGCAAATCAATTTTAATCATACATCTTGGTGAGACTGCTTTCCTTGTGTACATTCTCACCAAGTCTTGACAGATCAAAATGTTCTCAGCTATGTTCCTCTCTTTAATAAAACCACCTTGATTAACACTTATGATATCAGGCAGAATATCTCCAAGTCTAGCACACAGCAACTTTGCAATACACTTATATAAAGTGTTACAACAAGCTATAGGTCGAAACTCCAAAACAGTGCTAGGACATTGCACTTTAGGAATGAGACTGATTATCGTGGTATTTAACTGTTTGAGAAGCTGACCATGCAGGAAGAAATCCTTTATGGCAGAACATATCTCATTACCCACCACATGCCAAGCATCTTTAAAGAATTGAGAGTTGAAACCATCAGGGCCAGGGGCTTTAGTAGAAGGAATAGAGAAAAGACATTCCTTGATTTCCTTATCAGTTACTGGTCGCAAAAGCTTCTCCACATGTGTTGGCGTGACACACTTACCAGCTGAAACCACCGGGCTATGAACCTTCTGAGTAGAATTGTTGCTACCCAGTAGAGACTTATAATAATCAACAAAGCTTCTTCAATCTCTTTAACCTCGTAACATATCTTACCATTCATATCTCTCACTTGAAACTCCTTATTTCTGAATTGCCTTTCCTTGATATGATTATGAAAATACGCAGTGTTCTCATCCCCTTCTTTTAACCAACCAATCTTAGCTTTCTGGCTCAAAAACTTCCATCTAGCTAGCTTGAGATTGTTCTCTTGTACCAGAGCAGCTCTTTCAGCATTCAAGAGATCATGATTCATAGGATCAACCTGGAGCCTCTGTTGAATGTTTGTAACAGCCAACTGAGCCAACGCATGGGCTTGCTCGACATCAGCATATTTAGTCCTATTCAATTGCTTGAGGACACCCTTAAGCATTTTAAGCTTCTTGACAACAGCAAACATTGGTGTACCACTTACAGCCTTCCCCCACACTGAATCAACCAGCTTAGCAAATTCAGGATCAGAGCCCCACATATTATAGTATTTAAAAGAAACCTTACTCTTTTGCACTTGGTCATGCCTATAACAAACCAGAGGAGAATGGTCAAATGTACCTTCATTAAGAAAGTAGGCATAGGCATCTGGGTACATTCTCATCCACTTATCATTAACCAAACATCTATCCAAACGTGAGTATACTCTGTCAGCTCCTAACTGTTTGTTATTCCAAGTGTAGAACACCCCTTTTGCAGGAATATCCACAACTTCACACTGTGCTACACATTCTCTAAAATCATGCACCTCATTCAAGGACACCACACTGCCAATTCTTTCATTCAAGTTTAACAAAGCATTAAAGTCTCCACAAATAATCCAAGGCAACTGCCAAGCATTCTTTAAAGACTTTAAATCATGCCACAACATCTTCCTATCCTCCTGAGAATTAAAACCATACACCACACTAATAAGAAACTGCTCCCGAGTCCCTATATCTTGTACCAAACAAGTAATCTGCTGAGAAGTTGCAACTTGTATTTTAACATCAAACACCTGAGGAATCCAGATACACCAAATTCTACCACCACTATGATGATCATTATTATTAACTCCCTTCCATTGCTTCCCAATCTTATTTAGAACTCCTACAAAATCCTGACTTTTAATCTTCGTCTCAACTAAACCACAAAAACCAACATTATTCTTATGCAAGAAGGCCCTAATATCAGCATGCTTGGCCACTTTATTCATTCCTCGAACATTCCAACATCCAATATTATCCATTAACATCCACTTCCTTAGAAGAAGACGCCCCCTCACCAAAAATCAGATCATTACTTGCAAAGAGCTGGGCAAAGGAATTGACCACAGGAGTAGCATATTCTTGTCTCATGATTTGAACAATAGGGCTCACCACCTCCTGGCTCTGAGCTACTGTCTTACCCTTTTGCTCAACGCTTTTCTTCATTAAATCACCAGACTTAGGGACCTCAGTCATCTGAGGCTTAGCAATTACAGGTTTTGGCTGCCATACCCTCTTCTTATCACCACCCTTCCGACACTCAACCACCAAATGACCCACAGACTTACAACCTGTGCATACCTCTGGTTTCCAGTCATATTCCACCGCAACAGTTTCCAGTTTACCCTTTTCATCCAAGAACGAAATGGCCGACGGAAATTTCTGCCCAACCTGAACCTCCACGAGCAACCTAGCATAGCCAAGCCTTGTCTTCTCAATGGTAGCCAGGTCAGCCCTCATAAATTTGCCAATTAGAGAAGCAATCTTCCCCAGTGATTTCTCCCCCCAAAATTTCAGCCCCAAACCACATAATCGAACCCAGATAGGAACAGCCTGGACTGCCTCCTTAGTAAGAGGCGTCTTAGCATCCCAAGGCTTGACCACCACCGGTTTCTTGTCAAAGATAGGGAACCCCAGAGCAAGTACTTTATCTCTAGCAGCAATAGTAGGAAAACGTACCAGAAAAACCCCATTTGGTAAGAAGGATATCTTTGTGACCTCATACTGGCCCCAAACGCGCTTAACAAAGCCTGTGAGAAGTTCCCACGGTGGATTACCACCCAAAACATAACAGACAACAGCAGTCGCCCAGTAATCGAGCTCACCCTGAACATCTTCATCTGTAAGTTGCAACATGGGACCACTCACCGTTGATTTCTTACCTACATCCGTCCACCCTCCATCATCAATAGGCACAGATTCCTCCATCTCCGGCACAGATAGCTCATCACCACTGATGATATCGTCCAAATCAAGCGGAGCGACCCCAACAATTTCATTCATATTTCTCTGCTTAGCGTTGCTCGAAGAAGGAATTTGACGTTTCTGAGATACATCGAGACGTAAATCAGAAGTGTGATTGAAGGAAAGTCTTTGTTTTGATCGATTTGTCTTGTGATTTTTTGAGTTTTTAGAGTTCCTCGCCATAGTGCTCAAGAACCCTAATCGCCCAATTCACGTTCCTTGTACTCGTAACATAAAACTTGTTAATCATTAGATCTATAAGTTCATGATGTTTAAATTAAAAAGTTAATTTGAATATCTTAAATCAATGTTTAATACGGATTAAAATTGAATTAGTATCGATCTAAGCATTAACATAATCGAATTAAAAAGGTTTAATTCATCTTGTTGGCCGATTTAAAAAAAATTCAATTTTGTTATGTTTTATTTCTATTTGGCCGAATTAATTTTTTATTTTTGGTAAATTTTTATTTAGGCCGTGTATTTTTAAAAAAAAAAAAATTTCAAATTGGCCGAAACTTGTAATTAAAATAAAAAATTGTTTTGTTATAATTTTGGCCGGATTTGTTTTAATTTTTTGGAAATTATAAGTTTGTCATATTTGTTATAAAGATAATGAATATAATGTTATCATGAAGAAGTTCATGATTTTGATACCAAATATTTTTAAAACAGTTTAAAATATTTTGTGACCTAATTTATGTTATACTGATAATATAAATTATGGATTATTGTTTTGATTAAGATATTATGAACAATTAAGGAATTGTTGCATAATGATAATCATTTAAAAGAGGTGGTTTGGCAAATTTAATCAATTTGTATTCATTAGTTTTGTTTAGTTGATGTTATTTGTGAATGAATGTTTGAATGAATGGTTTAATTTTACGCATTAATTTTGTACAAACGGTTGTAATTTACTAGTGTGGCCTTAGAAGATTGTGTTTTCGTAATGAAGGAAACACAATTTTGGTTGTATTTTTGAGATCTCGAATCTCCCATCTTGTAATATTTTTGGCATATTTTGAATTAGAATGTAAATAGGTTTATTTTGTAATTCAAAAATATAATTTTGTGAAGATTCAAGATTGAAGATTCAAGATGGATTCACACTTAAAGCCCAAGATGAAGAATGAAGACAGCTTTAGGGTCCATGGATGGATTCCAATTTGTATTTGTCTTTATTTTCATAGGGATAGGCCACACTAGGTGTTTTCTTTTTGCGTTTTCTTTACCGTTTTCTTTGCATTCACATTAGATAGTAGCATCATATTCCGCCTAAACTAAACTAAACCACCTAATATGCATGAAAATGGATCATATAGTTGCATCCTAGATCATAGACATACGGATGTCATTCGTTTAGGGCTATCACCTCAAATTAATCATTCACGTAAATGCTAGATATTTGTTCACTTAAAATGAATTAAAATGAGATGATGGGACCTTCCTCTATTCTAAAATTGAGATTAGTCTTTATAGGAAAAGCATGCTATGAGCCCCTTCTTCGTCGGTAGGCATGTAGGACCTTACTCTCCACATGACCCCTTCTACGTTGGGTAAGTAGTATGTGTTGACCTATTTTACCTCAACACTATAGTTCGAGTAATATCTCGTAGTTACAGTGGACTAATAGATAGGATTTACTGAAATCTATCGACCAAGAATTCTAACAGTAGAATTAGCCAAGAGGTTGGCTTATCAATTTAAAGAAATTGACTCTTGGGATCATTTATATAATTCTCGAGGGAGGTCGATTATATGAGTGCACGAGTCATTGCATTAAATCGTTATTGCTTTACGACTTAAATATTTAAAAACCATGATTTCTTATCTTCTCTCTTCTTCTTCTTCTTTCTTTTCACAGTTTCGAATACGTTATATACAGATATAACTACTATAACAAATGGCTGTACGTACTGACGAACCAATGCCAAGTGCCACACTAGCTCGCGAATCATGGCTAAGAATGTTTATGGACAGCATGAATCAGTATACTCGACTGAAGAGTGATGGGTCCAACTTCTCTGATTGGGAGGCCGTATTACGGAATGCTGCCATAGCTGACGGCAAGCTCAAGTACTTGACTGAGCCACTGCCGACTAAACCAGCTCCCGATGCAGGAGCAAATGAACTCTATCTTTACAATGATTTCATGATGGAGGCGGGTGCGATACAGAACGTACTCATCTATGCAATGGAATCCAATTTGCAAAGACGATTCATTACCCAAGGTGAAAACAAGATTTTCACCACCCTAACCAAAGAATTCTCGAAAGCACCGAGAATCAAGGGTTACGAGTATACCACTCGTTTCTTTGAAGCTAGACTCCAGAAGGGCCAACCGGTTGGTCCACACCTTCTCGCCATGATCGAGAACGTTGAGAAATTGGAGGAGCTTGGTTGAAAGATCGATGAGAAGATCATCATTGATCGAGTGCTCCACTCTCTTCATGATGGGTATACCCTCTTTAGGGCAAACTATTACATGAACGACATGCAGAAAAGTCTGCATGAACTACATTCACTCCTCGTACAGACGGAGAGTGATCTGAAGTTGAGTGGGAGCATGAAACAAGATGTTCTCATGATTGGCAACAAGAAGGGTAAGAGTAAGGCTCCGGCTAACCTAGCTGTAGGTAAGCCAAAATTCAAGAAGGCAGTGGTTGCTAAGAGTGGGCCTGGTGAGTCTAGCGGTAGCTCACAAGGCAAGGCAAAAGCGAAGCAGACCATGGAGTGCCACCATTGCCACAAGTCTGGGCATTGGAGGCGTAACTGTCCCGTGTATGCTGAGGACATTAAAGCAGGCCGCGTCGTTCCTGTTGGTGTGTCTTCTTTTATTCATATGATTGAGATTAACCATGCAAGTTTCGGAACTTGGGTACTTGATACTGGTTGTGGTTCTCATCTGTGTAATCATTTGCAGGGCCTAAGAAACATCAAAACTCTAGCAAGAGGTGATGTGGACCTGCGCGTGGGGAATGGAGCAAGAGTTGCTGCCGTTTCAATAGGAACATATGTAATCCAACTCCCAAGTGGATTTGAGTTATTTCTGAATAACTGTTACTATGTACCTAGTTTATCGAAAAACATTATTTCTGTATCCGTTCTTGATAAAGAAGGATTTTCATTTTTAATAAAGAATAATAGCTGTATTTTCTCTTTGAATGAAATGATTTATGGTAAAGCTGTTTCCATGAACGGAATTTATGTTTTAGATCAAACCATAGAAATCATGCATGTGAGTAACAAGAAAGCAAAGGTTGGTGACAAAGATCAAACCTATCTATGGCATTGCCGTATGGGACACATAAATGAGAAACGCGTGAAAAAGCTCATTGATAATGGGACTATTGCCCCGTTTGACTATAAAACTTTTGGCACGTGTGAATCATGTCTTATAGGCAAAATGTCTCGAATTTCCTTCAAAGGTGTTGGAATGCGCGCTGCTGACCTATTAGGACTCATACATACTGATGTGTGCGGACCTATGTCAATCAACGCTAGAGATGGCTATAGGTATTTTATCACTTTCACGGACGATTTGAGTAGATATGGTTATGTCTACTTAATGAAGCATAAAAGTGAGTCCTTCGACAAGTTCAAGGAATTCCAGAATAAGGTTGAGAACCAACTGGATAGAAAGATAAAAGCACTACGTTCAGATCGTGGTGGCGAATATCTTTCAACTGAGTTTGATCAACACCTGAAAGACCGCGGGATAGTACTACAGTTAACTCCACCCGGAACACCACAACTGAATGGTGTGTCCGAACGCAGGAATCGAACATTACTTGATATGGTTCGATCCATGATGAGTCACACGGTTGTACCTGACTCATTATGGGGTTATGCTCTTTTGTCATTTCTCTTATACTTAACCGAAATTCGACTAAAGTCATGACAAGACTCCATACGAGTTATGGAAGGAAACTGTCCCTAACTTGTCCTTTATTCGGGTTGGGGGTGCGAGGCTTATGTCAAGTGGAGACACGAGGATAAGCTCGGCCCGCGATCGGTCAAGACATACTTTATTGGTTATCCAAAAGGAATGTTTGGTCATTACTTCTATTCGCCTACTAAACACCGAGTTTTTGTTGCGGCTAGTGCGAAGTTCCTAGAGAAAGAGTTTCTCGAAGACAAGAGAAGTAATAGAACCTTCGATCTGTCGGAGATTCCTGAACCAACAACCGAGCAACCAATGGAGGAAACTGTTCCTTCTACGTCTGCTGCGGTTAATGTTCCCTTGGAACCCAGAAGGTCGGGTAGACTCTCCATTCCTCCAGATAGATACATCGGTATGGTTGAGGAGAATGGGAGAGACGACGTTTTACTCCTTGAGAGTAACGAACCCGTAACCTATAAAGGTGCCATGACTTGTTCTGACTCAATGCTATGGCAAGAAGCCATGCAATTCGAGATGGACTCTATGTACGAGAACGATGTATGGGATCTGGTTGACTTACCTGATAAGGCTCGGCCTCTTCAGTGCAAATGGCTTTACAAGATAAAGCGATCTGTAGAAGGACAACCAGACATATACAAGGCACGACTAGTGGCAAATGGTTTCACTCAAGTGCAAGGGTTGCACTATGATGAGATCTTTGCACCCGTAGTCATCCTTCGTTCCATTCGGATTCTCTTAGCGATCGCCGCATTTCATGACTATGAAATTTGGCAAATGGATGTGAAACCGCCTTCTTAAACGGTTATTTGGAGGAGGAGTTGTACATGGTACAACCCGAAGGTTACATCGATCCTAAAGATCCTAAGAAGGTTTGCAAGCTTAAGCGTTCCATCTATGGACTTAAGCAAGCTTCACGGAGTTGGAATCATCGCTTCGACCAAGTGATAAAGGAGAATGGATTCGCTCGATCGGTCGAGGAACCATGCCTATATATCAAGTCGAGTGGGAGTAAGATTGTCTTCCTAATACTGTACGTTGATGACATACTCTTGATTGGGAATGACATACCTCTCTTAACTTCGGTAAAAGTATGGTTAAAGAACCATTTCGGATGAAAGATCCGGGTGAGGCACAACGCATTTTGGGGCTCCGTATCTATAGAGATAGATCACGGCGGATGTTATCCCTCGATCAGAGTCTTATATAGATAAGATTCTTGAGAGGTTCAACATGACCAACTCCAAGAGGGAACCTTCCAATGATCTCAGAGTGCACTTGAGTAAAGCTCAAGCACCAAAGACATCGGAAGAGGTCGGCGCATGAGTCGGATTCCATATGCATCGGCTATAGGATCGATCATGTATGCCATGATATGCACACGTCCGGACGTGGCATATGCATTAGTATGACGAAGTCGATACCAAGGCAATCCAGGTGAAGCACCTTTGGATGGCCGTAAAGAACATTCTTAAGTACCTACGAGGACTAAAGATTGGGTATTGACTTATGGAGGAGACACCGAGCTATCTTGCTGATCGATTCTGTGCAGATGCTAGTTTCCAAAGCGGATCGAGATGACTCGAAGTCTCAATCTGGATTCGTTTTACTCTAAATAAGCGCCGCGATCACCGGAAAAGCTCCAAACAAACGATTATAGCGATTCCACGGTGAGTCCGAGTACTATCTTTGCTTGAGAGGCCGCAGGAAGCCATATGGATGCGTCAGTTCTTACAAGGACTAACAGTAGTTCCTAGTTCGAATGACCCGATCACCATCTATTGTGACAATAGTGGTGCCATCTTCCAGCAACAAGTCTCGGCACGTGCAAAGGAAGGCTCACATGATCCGAGATTACGTGGAGCAGAAGGAGATAGTGATTGACAAGATTGCTACGGATGATAACGTGGCAGATCCTCTCACTAAGCCGTTGAGACAAGATAAGCATGAAGGACACGTTAAATCCATGGGAATTAAGCGTGTTCCTGAATTGTATTAGCTGTTTGTATGGATTTGACACTTGTTTTCCTAAAACTTCTAATAAAATCATCGTTTTGTTTTATATATTGTTTTTCATGAGGGTTGTGCAGACAACGTTGAACACCTCAAAGTGAACTGAATTGCTATATATTTTGTTTTGGTCCGTGGTCGCCTACACGAGCTGATAACTCTGGCAATCATTTTGTGACGTCGATTGATGGTGGGTTCAACGAGCCATAAATCAAACTGTTGACTGATCGATCACAGATGCGGGTTAACTGAAATCGCGCAGGACAATTTTTGTGACGACTACATGGAGTTCTAAATGTTTCAGAACATTAGGTGCCGGGTCGTGGATAGGACATCCATAGTGTTCCTAGAGTCGATTCTTTTGACTATCGACTGTCTCTTGAGCTTAAGGCAGATTTTGGGTGACTTTGGTTTCTTTCTCACGGTCGACCGTAACAGGAGGCCAAGTAGATTTTCACTGGGTCATTTCATGCTGCGCTTACATCTGCAGGATTCGAGTTGAGGGAAATATCCCACTTCTACCGAGTTATAATACTTTTTCTCAGGGTCACTCGAGGAGCTGTAACTGAAAATGCATGGCCATGCTCGAATATTGATTCGTTTATCAGTTAAGTTACTCTCTAGTCGGGGAAACCACTCTTGATTCTGATCACTTGTGAACTACGACCTTTGAAAGTCCAGACTTTGCAAATTGGTTTACATTGAGTGGGAGAAATTTATTATGGATATGAGAATCGGTTATCGCACCTACACTTGTACGGACAAGTGGGAGATTGTTGGAGTTAGTGTCCTCCACAGTTAGTGCAATAACATAAATAAATCTCTAAAGGTACACAGGGTACATTTTGTATTTAATCAGTTGATTAACGTTTATCGATAACGGTAGGCTTGCTAGATAAGTTTGACGTTATTGTCATACAGATGGCGGTGATCAACTGGTCCCTAAGAGTCACACCTAAAGGATGTGTTTGAGAGATGTGATTATTTGAGAAAATGATCATATCGATGCCTTACTTAATGACTAAACGGTTAGTCAGTGTTGTTGACTAAAAGGTTAGTCAAATGTGACTAAAATGTTAGTCAAGTGTGATGATGTTACTGACTAAAATGTTAGTCGATTGTAATGGTGATCACTATTTAATACAGATTAAATAATATTAGCTGAGACGAATTAAATGTAATTCGTGAATTGAATATAAAATGTTATATTTAATTATTGTGTATAATGCAAACTAATTAAATATAAACTGTTATAATTAATTAGCAAATTATGAATATAAGAATATTTATAATATATTATAGTCGGTCCATACAGATGACACTAGGAATATAACGCATTATATAAAAAGCTAAAATGACCAAAAGAAAAGTGTCCAGATACATCATAGTTTAGATACGTTTTCTTGGTCAACAAGTGAAGTATTTGAGGAGAACTATATCTCCCCAAATACATCAAAAGTGGCCGGCCATATTGGATATAGGAGAGTATATTAGTCTTTCCTAATTCTATTATAATTCTACCCTAATTCATTCATCATTCACAACACTCAAAATTTGAGAGAAAACCAGTTTTCTTCTCTACAATTCTCTAGCAATTCTCTAAGGGCATATCTCACATACATCTTGGGTGTTTCAATTAGGAGATACCATAGTTTTGGTATTGTTCTTAGGCCGATTTACTAGGATTAAAAGGTTAATTCTAAATCTCTTTATTATGTTATGCAATTTCGATTTATGACCTTAAATCTTATAAAGTTTTTCATTATAATCCTGTGATTTTAAAGGTCTATATACCGATATAAAGCTACATTTTCAACTGAGGTTGATTGAATTAAGCCTCAATTCAATAAATCGCAACGTAGAACGAAAAGACACAGACGCAAACAAACACAATTCAAAGAATTTTATCTGCTACAAGTAAATACAATTCCCTATCCAATGGAGTGAACAACAAGTTAATAAAAACAATCAAAATCACGGGCTTAAAAAGAAAATAAAAAATAAATAAAAAAATAAATAAAAACCAACCAAAATCACTGGAATTTAAACGCAGCAGCCTATTCGCTAACCAAATAAACCGTGGCGGCAAACAACAATTAAAATCGATCAAAGCGAACAATACTTGAATACAATTAAAATCGATGAAAGCGAACAATACCTGAATGGCCTTCAATAATACTAATCGGGAGAATCAATGACGATGGCATAAATGATGGACGCAACGATGTAAGAGCGGATTTAAACGCCACGATTAACCTAATAATTGCGGCAAATGATGGAGCAAAGTCAACGACTCTTTATCTACCTCCCTAAGCAATGGCTTAAATAAAAAAAAATAACGAATACCGCGGTTTGTTTTGTTGAAACAAAAGAGGGTGACATGGAAACAAAAGAGGGAGTTTGTCCTTCGTGGCATGCGAATAGAGTAGGTAATGTAGGGAGGAATTTGGAGTCAATTACTTAGTCAATGATTTAGATATTGTATTAGATTACAAATTTAAGGCCATTTCAAACTATTTACAAGGCGTGGATCCACGTCAGCAAGTTCCGTCCTTTTTTCTTTAAAAAAAAAAGGACAAAACGCAGTGCAGGACTGCGTCCTACTCTTATATAACTACAGACCACAGCAGGGGAAGGGGGCTGATTCAGGTACCTACCTGGATGCTAGGTTGCACCAAAACGGACACGGACACGGACATGACACGGGACACAGGACACGCAAGTCCGATTTTTTAGGACACGGGACACAGCAAGAAAAAAACCAACATGCATATTAAATTAAAGGGAATTCATAACTCATTACAATCAACATGTATATTATGGTCATTTATAACTCAAAACGTCGTAAAACAACAAATACATCAATAATTATGTCTGAAAATCAAATGTTATCAACATTACAAATTAAAAGTTCCAAATTAAAAAGTCAATTTATATAAACTTTCAAGTCTTACGAAGTAAATAAAAAGTGCAAAAGCTTTAAATTACAAAATCTTCAATACGTGGTTTTAGGATTTTATTTATAATTTTTTTTAAGTAGAAAAGTTAGTATAATAAGGTGTCCTCTATGACACGGGCCGTGTCTGTGTTACTTGGGCCGTGTCCGACACGTTTTGTTTTTAAAAAAAAACTGAGGACACGGTCCAAGGCGTGTCCGACACGTTTAGAGGTGTGTCCGACGCGTGTCCGTGTCCGACACGGTGTCCGACACGGTGTCTGACACGGGAACGCCCAAAATTAAGAGTGTCCGTGCAACCTAGCCTGGATGCACTCCCGCACTGCGTCCAGGCTGAATGCAGCTCTCGGCAGTACAGCAGCCCACACCCCTATCAACAAGGGATCGAAAACCAACAACGACGACAACAATAACACCAACGACAACATACATAATTTAGCATAAATGTCGATCACAAAACAATAAGTCTAGGGCAACATTATAAATGTTGATTACAAAATAAGATGTGTAAGACAACATTACATAGTTTAGCATAAATGTCGACTACAAAACAAGAATGTCTATTACATAAATTATTAGCTCTAGTTTTGTCGCCTACTTTTTCCAATCCTCCTTCGTGATGACTTACTCTGCTCTGCTTCTTCTTGTGATTGACCAAATTGACAGCATTGCTGTATTTGTCGAAAACAATAGCGAGGTGGACTCGGGCTTGACTCAACCATTTCTTCGTGATCGACTAAGTGAGCTTGCCTAGTGTCTTTGAGGGCGTTAAGATGCATGACTTGCATCTATTCGAGCATAATCATATGCTCCATGTCCGCATTGTCGGGCATTTGATTGATTAATTCCGTTGTCCTGTTGTAGCCGAATACGCTACTCTGAGTCTGTAAATATAAGAATTAAATATTAATAAATTGAATATATAATGCGAATACATTTATATAAAATAAACAACATTTACGTACTAGTGT
Organism: Dianthus caryophyllus; assembly: GCA_023091065.1. NCBI lineage: Eukaryota > Viridiplantae > Streptophyta > Magnoliopsida > Caryophyllales > Caryophyllaceae > Dianthus > Dianthus caryophyllus. The sequence goes on from JALGRB010000016.1 coordinate 10,214,166, forward strand.
TTGGTAGTCAGACGCCATTGGATAATAGTAGTGACGATCATCATAGTCATCTCCAACCTCATTGCAAAATGGACTAATGACGCGTCATGTTGTACTATTAAATCATTGTAAATAGTCATCGTCTTAGCTCACTAAACCACGGTAGCGGCGACCAAGTTCGACTCTCGTGTCCATCCGATTATTCCACCTTGTTATTTGTTGCATAAGTAGTGACACCGAATAATCAGTTGGACCATCATATTTCCATCTTGTACTATGTAGGGTGGTGTCTGTGTCGCACGGTTCGAGTATTGTTTGATGCCACTCAAACTGTCGAACACACATATTCGGATAGCGCCACTCGACCGCCTCAAAACAAATGAGTGGAGGAATTGCTAGCCACTCATCTCGATCTTGGATACAACGAGGCGCTAGAGTTTGAACCACCGTACGAGTGTATGGCCACCAGATGAACTGCATCTCCACCATTTATCAAGTAGATCTCTCACCACAACTAAACCAAGCCTATGATCGTTATAGTGAAAGTCGACATCAATCCACTTACATGCCAAGGGGTCCACATTGGGTTGAAAATAATTTTGTGCCCCTATTCGTACCGAACGTAAAATTGATATTCGCTTCCAATTCCAAATTTGCAAAAGAAGAAGAGATCCTATTTGTTTCGCACCATTCTTACTTACCCTACACAAATTACGGTAAAGACATGCGAGAACCCCACTCCCCCAACTAAAATCATCAAATTGGTTTATATCTCGCAAAAGAGAAAGGTAAATGAGAATAAGAATCTCCAATTTTATCAGTAAACAAAACTGCTCCAATCAAGTACAGATTGTAAGCTCTAACATACATGAGCACTGTTTCATCATCCGGGTCATTAGGCAAGTTTTGGAAATTTTGATGAATCCAACTTAGCCTTAGTTTCGACCCCTTTAATGGGCCCTGTGAGGGCCTTCTTCCTAACAGTTCCTCACATAAATTTCCCTATTCTTGATTTGTGCCACCAACAAACGGATGGCCACTGACTCTAAGGCCTAAGATTATAGCGACGTCTTCTAAAGTCACAGTTGCCTCTCCAAAAGGTAGGTGAAACGTGTGTGTTTCCTGTCTCCATCGCTCAACTAATGCCGTTGTTAGGTTAACATCTAGTATCATGCAATGTAATCTACCTATTCTTTGGAACTGTATGTTATTAATATAGTTGGTAACGACATTAGGTACATGAAAATGCGCTAAAGTTTTTAAATGAGACGGAAAAAGAGAGGACCACATTCCTACATTTTGGAAAAAAGTTTAATTAAGACAACTTAAATTTTTTAGTATTATGTACAATGATAAATAATTTAAACTACAGAGGAAAGTCTTACCACCCTGTTTCATATGTCCAAGCTTATGTGATTGTGTTGAAGTGTGAGAGCGCTTGGATCATCTGGATGCTGCTCCATTGTACCTCAAAAAGGAAAAAAAGAACTTCAGGCTAATGCAAAATCTTGAAAATGCAATACGAAATGAAATGTGAAATACGAAAATCAAATTGAAAAACATAGATAAATTGATACTAAAAAATCAAACTAAAAATATAAGTGAATTGCTACTAAACATCCGAACTGAAATACATTGATGAATTGATATCCAAAAGGAAATACGTAAATAAATCGATATCCAAAATGAAATGTAAAATCCAAGCTGAAATACATCCTCCAAATGAAAACTAATATTACTAACTAGCAACAAAGTCCATATTCAACTAAAAAATTCATAATGCAACATTCTAAGCGGAATTGTCGGATGAGCTTGCTTTGGAAGTACAACGACCTTTGTTATGACCCTCCTTGCCACGCAAACAACAAGTGATAGTTGATCGTTGATCCAACTCATTGTGAATTCTGGAAGACTTTGGTCGGCCACCACCTATCTTTACAAAAGAATTAGGTATTAATATCGGATCATTCCATGGCATCCAATAGTCCTCATCGGCAACGGGGTGAAAACTTGATAGTTGTTATTTTTATATGTTTTTACCCCTGTCCTAAGCTGCTTTTTATTTTCAAAATGCATAAAAATGCCCCTTACAGGGCCATTTTGTTCTCACATTACGTCCTAGAGACGCTTTTGGTGTTTTTCCGTATTTTGCAGGATTTTATACATTTTCCGCGTATTTGAGGTGAAAAGTGGAGATGACGGAATTCCAAAAGACGACGTAAGGATGGGCTCGGGATCGAGAGTCGAGAAATAAAGCTAAAGGGCCGAGATTATTAAAAAATTGGAGGAGGCCCAAGTCACGAAATAAGAGCCCAAATGCATGAGTCCGGTTGAGTTTTGGCCTACTAGCCGGTCTGACCAGACCGGCGGTCGGTCAACCGGCTGCAGTGTTATTTACGGATTTTATGAGTTTTTGAGGAGTTTACGGAGCAAAAAAATATAAGGACCGACACCGGTCTGGGATCGGCTGCCGGTAGGGCAGAGCACGGATCGGATATCCGATCTGAAATACCACTTTGGATCGGATATCCGTATCCGAAAATCTCCCAGTTTGATATCCGATATCCAATCTGAAAGGCATCAGATATCCGAAATTTTTTCCACGGATATTCGGATATCCGATTTTCGATCCGCTTGTTTACATTCTTTCAATTGTCTGTTTCAATTCTAATACGACTACTAGAGGCAATAATATCGCCAAAATGCATAAAAGTAGCTAATTTTCAATACAAATGTTTCGAGCACATAACTTCAAAGTTCAAAAGTTCAAATCATATCATCAACAATTAAACACAAACATCTAAAGTCCGAAATGTTCGTACCAAATTACATAACCAAAAGTCCACAAGTCACAAACTCACAACAATTAAACGATAATGAAAGTGTCTAAATTAAACTACAAGTCTCGAATCCAAATCAAAACAAAGAACTTAAATCTCCTTGATGCACACATACAATCCAAAAGCCATAAGATGGTCATCTTCCAAGAACGTCTAGTAGTAATCGTCATCGACCGTTGATTCCTCCTCCGCAAGTTATAGAAATAATAACAAAATAAGAGATAAATGTGTAAAAAAAAATACAAATAAAGTAATAAACCAAGTGATGTCTAATAATAAACAAAACCAATAAAACATTACCTTTATCAATTTTTTCAAGCTCATCAACATACTCCTCTGCCAAAAGCGGACCGCTTCTACATCGCAACCAATCTTGGGCACACACTAACCCCTCAACCATCTTCGTACTAAGAGAACTACGAAATTGGTCAAGTATTCTACCACCGGTGCTAAACGCCGATTCGGAAGCAACGGTGGAAACGGGGATAGCTAGCACATCTCTAGCCATCAAAGAAAGGATAGGATATGCCTCTTGCCTTCTTCTCCACCAATCAAGAATCTCAAAATTCTTGCAATTAACTTCCCTAGGTTCGTCAAGATACTTGTCTAAATCACTTTTCCTATCATTGGTCACTTCACCACTAACATCCCTCTCAAATTGTGACTCTACAACATCTTGTCAATCTTCCATGTTCTCATACTCATCCGCGCACACTTCCACTTCTGTAGGTGGACTAGGGATATTAAGTGGTTGACAAGAAGCATAATGAGAATACAAAGAATTCAATGTTTCGGACACCCTAACACGCAATTGCTCCGATTTTATAACATCATATTGTTGATTAATTGCCCAATTTACATATTGCATTTTTCGTCGAGGATCAAGAATAACGGCAATATACAACAATAGATTAACCTTGTCGACCTTTTCCCAATACTTATCATGCTTCCTTTTCATTCCGGAAGCCATCAAACACACACCAACATCACTACTTTCACACTTTTTCTTTATAATCATTCCAACACCAACAACTTCTTGCAAATACATATTAGTGGTGGTGTATAATGAAGCGGAAAGTCTCAAAGTAACATCATAAAATATTTTAAGAAAAGGCAACAAATGAGCAACACGTTCCCAAACCCCGTCATCGGGAACACCTCTACTCTTCTCTGGGTGACCGGAGTTGAGCAGACACCGACGGTGAGTGACAGATCTGGGTGAGGTTTTATGTGAGTTTTGTTTTTTGATTTGGTAAAGAAAGAGGCAGTTTGAGGAAGTAGAGGATAAAATAAATTTAGGGTTTGTGTATTGTGAGGCGTGAGCGTCTGTGTGTTTGTGACTTTGTGTATTGTGATTTGTGTGTCTATGTAGTTGTGTAATACTAATGTGTAGTGTGTAGTGTGTAGTAGTGTACGTGTTTTTTTTGTTTTTTTTTAAATTTTTTTTTTTTCTTTATAATCTTAGGTTATTATTATTTGTTTTTTTGGTTTTTTGACTTTTTGTTATCTTAGGTTTTCTCGGATATCGGATATCCGATCCGATATCCGATATTTGTATCTGAATAAAATGTTCGGATATCGGATATCCGAATTTTTAAGTTTTAATATCCGACGGATATCCGTATCCGAAATTTTTCGGATACAGATATCCGAAATTCTCAAATTTTCGAATCGGATATCCAAAGTTCGGATCGAAAAAATCGGATTTCGGATATTCGGATATTCTCAAATTGTTGCGATTAATTAGTTTATGCATATGCGATTTCTTCCTAAGCATTTGATTATCAATTGAATTTAGGGACGCCTTGATTTAATTGAACCTAGGGTAATATTGATTTAAGATCGAAAGCCTAGCTAATCAATATTAGACCACGCGTAATTGATGAGACGATTTAGTACGACGCGAGAGCCCGTTAAATTTACATAAGGTAACATTTATTCGAGAGAACGTGTTTATGCCCTAATTCCTTTAATTTGCATACCCTAATTGATTGCTATTTCTTTAAGAAGTTCTCAATCCGGATTATTGTCATAATGAAGCCGAGACCCTAACCTTTCCTATTGCTTAGAACCCTTCAATATCCTAGCTTAGCCCTAGTTTATTTTACCCTTAATTAGTCTTTATTTCATCCAGATAAACTCTGTAATAACCTAGAGTCTGGCGAGATTCATGGATTATACTCCTCTCCCTGTGGATTCGATACCTGCTTAGTGCTAGCTACTAGTTAGTTGTGTCGTAGGATTTATTTTGATAAGGTGATACGACTTGAGCCTGTCAAAACTCGAATGATAAGTTGCAAAGTACTCGCTGCAAGAGTAAAAAGGATCAACGTATTGATATGAAATTATAGCATATGCGCGACAAACTGCCATCAAATAAGAGCATGGATAATGATAGATTTGCCATTTATTGCATGAGCAAGTCCTTTTTTAGAGATTAACCGTGTGTGCATGATTACCCTCACTGGTAAGTCTATGTCCACGTCTAGTGACAACTTCATAAATGCCTTGCTAAAGATTATAACAATTGACTTTATGATGCGCCGTACGTTCGATATTTGCATCAAGTTTCTGTTTCACTTTGTCCGACCACATTTTCCCTTCATTCATCTTTAAAGAGCCGCATCTCGCCTCTTAACAAAATAAGAGTTGAGACGGAAGAAAGTAGCCTTCACAAGAGCAGTAATTGGCAAAAATCAGACACGTTTTAATACACCGTTGAAACATTCTGAATTATTTGTTGTTTTGACGCCATATCTATGCCCATCATCTTCACTAAGTGCGCATTTACTAGCGGGAATTTTCTCCAATTCAGCTTTAGCACGAGCATCAATTTCTCCAAATTTTCTCATTCTTCTCTTAAATTTTTTCGGTTGTTCCGCATTAGTAGTTTCTATCAAAGCTTCCTCAAATCTTTGCCACCATATCGCGTGGCCATATTTGAAGTAAAATGGCGAACACAAAACCTATGATAGGCTAATGGTTCCGTCCATCCATCTCCTTTATTCATAGCACGCATAATACCTTATGTCGATCGGAAATGACACATAGATGAACTCGTTTACTACAGAACGTCTAATGCAACCTATGAACCACCCCCACGTATCTACACTCTCACAATCGATGATGGCAAAAGTTAAAGGAAAAATTTGGTTGTTGGCGTCAATTCCAAATGCAATCAACAAAATCCCTTTATATTTCCATACAAATGTGTTCCGTCGATAGTGATAACTGGTCTACAATGTTCAAACCCCCTTATTGGCGGGCTGAACGCCCAAAAAACTCTATCAGATTTTCTCAACATTAGGGGCGGAGGTTGTCTTATTCACAAAGTGGACAACAGTCCCTGGATTTGTCTCTTTCACTACTTTTACGTAACGAAGAAGCAATGCATATGACTCCTTCCAATCACCATATAATTCTGCAATGGCTCTTTGTTTCGCATGCCATGTTTTCATATATGAAGGCGTGAAGTAAAAGTATCAGTAATAGAGGTTTTGAGTAAAGAGATTTTCACACCCCAATTAATCTTCGTCAATTAGATTTCTTATATGTTTGGCGATGAATGGATTACTCAAGTTGGGATGATCAAGTGGTGGAGCATCAACCACACAAGATGGGTGGTTAGGACCTTTGTATGTTACTATAGTGAAAGCATCATGGGTGACTTTTTTTTAGTGGCTCTTAATGTCCAATGACATGGGTTTGGTTTCCTATTGCATTTATACGTCACGGTATGAGATTTTGATTCCACCGTGTTGTATATTTTATACTTTTGGATATGGTATTCTCGGACATATTGGGATAAAGTCAACTTATTATTGAACCTTTGACCCACATCAAACTCACCCAAACCATCATATTGATCGACTCTCTTGCCATGCCAACTATTAATCCAATCTATATCGAGGGGGTGAAGTCCAGCAAATTCTTGAGAGGGGGCGGTAAGAGTTACAAGATCTACGTTATCACCATTCTTCTCATTTAACATAAGTAAATCTTCATCCTCATCGCCCTCATTCCCATCAATATTTTCATCAAATTGATCTTGATCAACATTATTAGCCGACAAAGACAAATTAACCATGTCATCAACACCGTTCATTACTTAGCACAACAAGTTTGTCAATGACTGATTTTGGGGTTGTATGGGCACACATTGAACATATAAGTCCATAGAAGCGGCTTTCGATTGACCGATACTAGCCCACATAGCCCTCATATATACCCTTATCATTTTTCAAAGCAACAAACTTATATCCCCTAACACTCGAAAATTTCATCTTAATAACGACATCAAATTTTGTTTCTATTAACTTCTAACTCCTCACATATTAACTTGGTGAGCTCATTATAACTAGTATGAACATCAACAAAGACAAAAAGTTGTTCACCATTTTTTTAGCTAACATTTTCCCCATCCACAACAATTTCACCATTACTATAGCAACATAAAGGATAATTTTTCATTGCACAATATCTATTACAATATAATTAAATTAATTAAAAATTCGATTTAGGGTTTGAGATACACAATAACACTAATTAAAGGACAAATTAAGAGCTAATAATTAAATAAGGGTATTGTTCATTCATGTACTACTTTTACTCATTAGTGTACACAATTTTCCATTTTATACCCCTCCTCTTATTTTCACTTTTAGTTTTTACCCTCTTTTCTCCCACCTTTTTAAATTTACTCATTCATGTACAACTTTTGTACACTTTTTTTTTTACTCATATTTGTACACTTCTTTTTATTCAAAAAATTAAATATTTTATTCAAAATGTTGAAATATGTATTTTACAAAAAAATAAACACTAAATTAATTAACTAAAAAAAATATATTAAAAGTAAAAAATTATATTATTAAATAAAAAGATTAAAAAAAAATAATAATAATAATAATAAAATAAAAATAAATAAAAAAATAAACATTGGGCATACTACACACCCCACCCCAAAACCCTAAGCACCAAAGACGACGCGGACACAATTGTGCCCGCACCGACACGTACTACTACCGATGTCGACCTTATCTCGTATTCGTCCCTTAATCGTCATGTTTTAACAACATACTCCGTGTTATATCACCATTATCACCCAAAATCGAGTTTATTAATAAATCGTTTAAATAAATGATGTTGAATTATTCGCAAAACCGTTAAAATTATTAGATTTACCTCATGAAAGGGTAGGGGATCCGTCATAATTGCTTGATTATAGTGAAACTATGCAATATAGTTGTGAATATAAAAGAGAGGAAAAATTGTAATTGAAAAGAGGGGAGGGATATTGAATGGAAAAATTAGGATAAAAGTGTTCAAAACTGAGTAATTGTGTACATGAATGAGTAATAACGTTAAAGGAATGCCATAAATTACCTTCAAATGAGATATAAGAGTGATTTTGAGTAGAGCTGGCAAAAAGTAACACGACACGAAAACACGACACGAACCCGACACGAAATTAATGGGTTTGGGTCACATTGTGGTGACCCATTTAAGTAATTGGGTCAACACGAACACGACACGAAATATAAATGGGTTGGGTTCGGGTCAAGATTTCGAGACAGAAATATGACACGAAAGACCTATTTATCTAAATGGGTTAAACAGGTAGATTAACTCGATAACCCATTTGACCAATTTTTTCCAAAATTCAAAATAGAAGATCACAATGTTTCTTAAAATAATGTTTATTAGTACTTTTGTTTTGTTGGCTTGGCTGACATAACCTATTATTATTAGATAAATATTAATTTTTAGTTATCGTTTTTGGCGTAAATTTGTTTATGTGACGTTTTCAATTTGACTATACTATAATTAGTTACATAGGTTATACACGTCTAACGGGTTAAACATGTTCAGCAGATCAAATTTTAACCTATTAATTTAAATAGGTTAAACAGGTCAGGTCAGGTCATTTAAAATATAAACGGGTTGGGTTTGGGTCAAGTACTAATGATCTGTTTATGTAAATGGGTCAGGTTTGGGTTGAAGGGTTAGTGACTCATTTATATGTGACACGAACACGACACGACACGACCTGTTTGCCGGTCTAAATTTTAAGTGAAATTAAAGTGAAAATTTGGGTTTTTAGGGAGGAATTTCTTGAATTTTTTTTTTTTTTTTTTTTTTTTTTTTTGAAGTTGGTGCGAATGAAGGGGGAGAAGCAGCGCTAAGACCATCCCCATTGAGGATATGGTCATGAACACAATATTTAGATTATACAATACTTTTGATGTGGTCATGACCATATCTCTATTTTTGCTCCCATTGATGACCAACAATAACACATGTGTGTAACCAATAAAAATGCATACATTTACATTAATTATGATGAAAGTGTTCATGAATAGTGTTCATGTCATGACCACTTCTCATAAACGGTTAAGTCATTATTACCTGTTTTATTAATTTTTTTAATGAAAAATGTGGTCATGACCACTTGATAAAAGTCCCAATGGGGATGGTCTAAGGTAGTGTAGTCACTTAGGACGTAGTTCAAGACTGCATCTAGGTGGGGTCTCCTGAATGCTCACCTTTTCTGTTTGCATCTGTTTTATTTAGGAGTGGGACGCAGCCCTGCACTGCGTTTTGTCCTTTTTTTTTTTTAAAAAAAAAAGAAAAAAATACGGGACTTGTTAACGTGGACCCATGCCTTGTAAATTGTTTGAAATTGACTTAATTTTATAGTTACTTTTAAATCGAGCTTCATTTTAATACTTCCTCCATTCCAATTGGATATATACATTTCTTTTTTTGCACTAAAATTTAGGTAGAATAAAAACAAGTGGGTTAAAGTACTCCTTTCGTTTCGATGATTTGTTTACGTTTACTTTATACACATTTATCGATGTGACGAGAAAGGTTGAGAAAAAATTAATAAAATAATAATATAAGTACAAAGGGGACCCCGTTTGCTTAAAATTATCAAATGTAATTGGTTGAGGGAGTAGGGGCCACCTCCCACATGGGTCAAGCATGACCATTTTTGGAAAGTGTAAACAAATGACCCGTACGCCCCAAAATGGAAAGTGTAAACAAATGACCGGAACGGAGGGAGTATGTAATTACTTTAGTACCCTTACACTAACTCATTTGGGTGAAGCAAAAACAAGTGGGGTTGGGGTAGTTTAGTCTTTTGGGTCATAAAGGTATAGACTAAAATAGAAAGGTATAGAATTAAATGGAATGACCCAAAATATAATATGTATACAATTGATTGGAATGGAGGGAGTAATTTTTACTCCCTCCATTCAACTCTAAATTGCACTTTTTTTATTTCACACTTGTCAACACGCCTTTTACGCGTTAAATATCGTAGAATTGAATGGAATGGAAGGAGTATTTTAATTACCTCCATCCATAATTCCGTAGATGTGAAACCGCTTTACAATAGCGGTTAAAGAGACGGTAGACGTCGAACCGTAGAAGTCAATGTGGCAATTCCTTCCTTTGTTACGGCACTCTTGCGTTTTTCTGCAACAACGAAAAGTGAAAACTACCAGTCTTTAACCCAAGTCCCTTGACTGCTCCAAAACTCGTCGTTTTTGCACTCCCACGATGCACAAACGAAGCGTTTACGTTGCCTTGATTTTGATCATCACCTTTGTTGTGTTGATGATCGTCACCCCCAAAATTCCTCAGTCTCAAGAGTACCACAATTTCGCCGATCAACGCTCTTTCCTCGGTAATTTTTAACCTAATTTCATCCCCTTTTTTTTTTATTTCTTTTTTTTATTTTACTTCTTTAATTTGATTTGATTGCTTAATTTATATTTTCTGCTGTTTGTGAAGGAGGATTTGAGCTCAATTTTAGTGTTTTTAGGGTTTTACTTTTTCCCTCGATTTTCCCTCTTTTTCTGTATTTAGTGAATTGAAACCTGAAATGAGCTGGCATATGTGTGTTTTAACCAAGAATTTACGCGGATCGTAGTCTCGAAGAATTCGAATCATCTCAACCAAAAGCTTACGCTGATTGTTGCGGTCCGTTAATGGTTCTTATAACAATCACGCAGCTATTTTTTTTGGGGGGGAATTTGGGGTTGTTATGGACGGTATCGTAATTAGTTGTTCTCGTTTACGATTGGTTTCCTGTTTAGATTATTACGTCCACGTGAAACAATTAGTATAGATGAAGGGTATGTGGATACTTACGTCGACTCTTTTGATGATTACTGCATCATAATCTCGTATGCCCAAATCAACTTACGTATGCAAAATATACTGTTGATGGTACATTGATACTTTGATTTTCTAAATGGTACTCCTTTTTAGCAATGTTGTTTGCACTGTTGCTTTGATGTAATGTTGTGTCACATCACATGTTTGATAATCGAGACCCTCGCAAGACTTCGTTACTTTATTTTAGAATTTAAACCAACGACATGGAGCTTTTTCTTGATAGAATGGCAGTGTTTGACACTCCGACACCATGGCGTGAATGACATTGGTATCAGAGTGTGAGTAACGTAACCGTTAAGTTTTTGCTACTACATAAATTGAAGCATTTATTTGCTGCGTAATGAAGAACCCAATATCTCTTTGCAGTTATCGTTCATATTACTTGTGGTGTCATTTTCCATTTCAAACCTATAAAATTTATCGATGGTTTTTATTCTAGGCTTCTTGTGCTCTAAATTCATTGGATTTCAGCTATGTTGGGACTAACTTCTGGAAATGTGTAGGTATCCCAAATGCTCTCAACGTAATTTCCAACTTCCCGTTTCTCATCATTGGTCTTGTCGGCCTGGTACTTTGTCATCATGGAAATTATTTTAAATTGAGGTACTTGTTTTTGCCTCTATTTATTTCTGTTTCTTTTAAAATTAGGCGATGTTTGCCAGTATACACAATCATGATGGTAATCTGTTTACCCTGTAGCCTGAAAGGTGAACTATGGGGCTGGACTTGTTTCTTTATCGGTGTAACAGCTGTTGGTGTGGGATCGTCATACTATCACCTCAAACCGAATGATGCTACCCTTGTCTGGGATCGTTTACCTGTGAGTGTTTTCGTATACTAAATGTAAATGTTGCATTCCTTTTATGCATGTGTTATTTCCTTACAAAATAGTTACCTTTGGAGTTGTCTCTTGTTCAAGATGATCAATTTTCTTATGTTTCCTTACGCAGATGACTGTTGCATTCACATCTCTTGTTGCTGTCTTTATTATTGAGAGGATTGATGAGAAGAAGGGGACAGTATCCATTGTACCGTTAATTCTAGCGGGAATTATAAGCATTTTATATTGGCGGTAAGATCATAAGTTTGTTTTTTCTTTCTGAGTTTCTAGTGGTTAATGGGCTAGGGAAATATCTACTAATTATAGTATCGACACAGTTATTTGCACTAAATAGTTTGTTGTATCAAGTAACAAGTACATGGTGCACTTTGGTCTATTTTACCTATATCCTATGAGAAATTGGCAGAAAATATCTTAATGTCGAATTGGTCATTGGCCAAAGCATCGAAGCCAATTTGCAAAAACCAGAATTTTTGGTTTTTGTTGCCGAGTTTAAAAGTGTAGTATTAGGATTTTCCCGGTGGACGAACAGGAATTTTATTGTGAAGAGTTATCCCATAATTTAATACTTCGTATCATTGTATTTACTTACAGGTTAATAAGACATAGAAATTTCTAGATTTGGTGGAGAGTCTCATAATGATAAATTATATAAACAGCCAAATGAATGTCATGGTGATTACTGTCATAGTGTGCAGTTGCCGAAATATTGATCCTACCTCCAAAATTCTTCAAATGGACAGGATCTTATGATTCCACAACCAAGAATAGGATCGTAGGATCATAATTTGTGAAGTCTTTTCAGATTGTGGAATGGTTGGATCGAATTGCAATTATGATAACTATGCCACTAGTATCCTTACCAATTTCTATTCATGTGTACAGCTTTTTCGATGATCTTCGCCCATATGCGGTGGTGCAATTCGTTCCATGTATAGCCTTGCCGTTGATGGCAATATTGTTGCCTCCCATGTACACACATTCTACTTATTGGCTTTGGGCTGCAGGTTTGTGGAATTTTAGCTTTTTGAGTTTGATATCATAGTAAATTTAGTTTTTGTTCCGATAAAGTTGATTTTTCTTCTTTGTTTGCCTTCAGCTTTCTATCTTCTTGCAAAGATAGAAGAGGCAGAGGATGATGCTATTTACGACTTGACTCGTCATGTTGTTAGTGGCCACACTCTAAAGCATTTATGTGCCGCATTGGTTCCAGTATTCCTGATTCTCATGCTCGCAAAACGAACTGTTGAACCACAAAGGTAATTTTGCTTGTCCAGTTTCAAAAATTTGTCCTGCGTTGGCATAAACTTATATCCTTGTTGAAGGCTTTGCTGCTGTCTTTTGTCTAAGACTTTGCGTACTTGCCTAACATCCAAATTCGTGAACACTATTTGGTCCAAATGTTGCTTGGATTATACACTTTTCTCTTCCTCTTGTTCACTCGCTAATTTTGAGGAACTCTATTTAACTCTGTTTCACCCCAAAATTTGAATCATAATGACTACTGCTCTCGTCTAGGCTATGCTTGTAATTGAATTCAAGCACCAGTGGTTTATAAGCATGATATTAAAGTCATGCCGCAATAGTGCACTGTTACCGTTCTGTAAAAGTAAAGTGTTGCTTCAATTTTTCAGTGGTTTTAAACTATGATTACCACTTATGAGTAATGTTTGTTTAAAAGGTTTAACTACCCTCTGTCCTTGAAATCCTGGTACTTTCTAAGTCTGACAGTGGATTTAAATTCATGTATCCAATTGACCATAATGGTCTTCTCTATTGTGGATATCGGAAAGAATTATCAAGTGATGAATTCCTTGTCACATCCTACTCGAGTTGGCTTGCATTTATTCTCATTTTGTTCGGCTGTTGAAATATATTTAATTTTCTTTCAGTAGTCTAATATACTCTAATATACTCCGTACTGTTTATTTGTGGTGCAGGGTAAGCTTGCTGAAAACATGGAAAATCTCATGGAGTAGGGTAGGGAAAGACGAGATTATTGTAGAGAGCTGTGAATATACATCCGTTCCCATTGAAGAACAGCGATAAGTTTGTCCATATATAGATTGTGTAAAACGTACACTGATACTTGAAACAGAATCACATTGATGGTCGTATTGGGTATGTATATATACATACTACAAAGCCATATCTCAGCTATTGGCTTTATATTAAGACGTCGACCATGGCATGCTCGTTAACCTTTCTGATTTTGCCTTCATTTTGCTTACATGTAATATCACTATTACGGTTTTACCAGGCTTGACAAAGTAACGTTTTTCTATAAAATAAACCCGTCAACAAACTGTATGATGATATTATGCTCATTATATAGTGAATAGTCAGTCACCTTTTGGCATTATCAAGTACGAGTAATGGTTATTTGAAATTTAGTTGTTGTCACAAAGACTAGCAAGTAGTGAAATACTTATCTGTGTTGCCATTTTTCAGGTTGCAAACAGAGCCAAGAGCAGGCGAGCAGATTAGCTTACGAATGCGTAGTAAACATTTACGCTCTCTATTAAGCTTGATGTTTCACATGCGTTGTTTTTCTACAGGATAATGATATAGTTTTATGCTATAGTTCAATCGATAGGAAAATATATGATGTTACGTTACGTCTGCCTTGCCATTTGGACCTCTCTGTGCTCAAATCCTTGAAAGCGTAGTCCATAGAGGTAAGACCGACTCATGTTACCAAGCTAGTTAGAGGAGAAGTGTCTCTCTCTCAGTGAGCGGGCGATTGTAGGCTTAACACTCGAGGATCATGTTTCCCATTTCTGAATTTCATGTCGTCTAGATTGTTGCCTTACCCTGCAATTTGAGATATAATTGCTTCAGAGCTAGACAATAAATGTGTGACTGCCATGACCTTTAGTATCGCGTATCGCAACATGTTGCACGTCTCATTAGGTTACGGAGATATTCTACACCTGTGTGAGTATATGCCGTAAGCCCGTAATCATGCCGAGAGAAAAGACCCACCAAGTGCGAAATAAAGACGGAAACCCTGCATATACGTGGAGACGTGACTAGTAACTGATGCATATACTCTTTTTTTTTTTGCCACTTTATTTAGCTAATAAGAACAGACTTTTAAATTGAATGCGTATAACTTAAGTCATACTCATTGGTATAGAGTGTTTTCTTTTAAAAGAAAGAAATATTAACAAGTGAATGAGAATTAGTTTTTAGTTTATATATTTTGACTTTAGTATGTTATATTGAAAACTTTATATTTCATTTAGTTGATGCTCACAAAATTAATGGACATACACAAGAAACACAATCATAAATTGACAGAGACGGGATGGTGCTAGATCTCCCACCTTCAGGACGATGTAAAATCTTGTAAACTTGTAACCACCAATTAATAGTCGAATTTACCTGATAAGCGTCTCCCTTTCTCGAAATGAACCCGAAAACTACGAGAACTCAAAATGACCCATAAGCATTGATATCATTGATGTGATGCCCTCCAGAAAGTATACATGCCATATATACTTACTCAACAGAAGAGCCAAATATTCATGCCATGTTCACCTAATACCTAAGCCAAGTCCCATACCATATTACCATTGCTATGGGCTGCATAATAGAGAAAGAGAATGCATTTGATATTTCAGGATACCTCCGCATCCTACCGAACACGTCTCAACTCAACACTACTTGACTCAACCAGCAGCTTGATGAGTCCATTCTTCTCTCTTTGCATTCTAAACCCAACTCAAGTGATACGGCTATATCCTAATTAGCTAGACCCTCAAAATTTTCAAAAAGATAACATTCTACAGCGTAGAGAAAATACTGCTCCGTAGAAAGGATTAGAATTAATTCATCTGAAGCTACCGCGACGTTCTACCTACAAACTACCAAGGTTCAGGTAATAGATTTCCACAATCATTTACATACATAAACATGAAGAAACAAGAATCAGACGTTTTTGACCCGGTTAAGTAATCAACAGCCAAGAAACTTCAACACCAAAGACGTCTTAATTTTCTCCACGCAAAGGAATTGAAAATGGAAAAAGGAGAGCTAATTCTCCAGTGCAGCACCACAAAGGCATACATGCCCAATCACCTAGAAAACCGAATTTTGAGTTTCAATACACACATCTGATTTCATTCAGTTAGACTTCAATGTTCATTCCTTCAGTGTGATAGTTCTCCAATTCTTTGTCAAGTTCCTCAGCAGATTTCTCCTGTTTCTTACCACGACCTCGCCCTCGTCTTTGTCCTCTGCCTCTTTGCTGCCCTTGGCCACGAACAGCGCCGCCCATGCCTCGGCCTTGGTTTTGAGCACGCCCCTGCCCATTCCTCAAACCTCCTCTGCTCCTCTGACTGCATCAGTATCAGCCGAGCAGATTGATCAAACCGAATTAATAAGAGAGATTACGATAAGATCTTCTACACGACATTTTTGACATTTTATCCGTTTGAACGCATAAAATTTGTTGACATTTTATCCGTTTGAACTTATGAGATCTTCTACACGACATTTTGACCATGTTTTTGGGAATTGCTACAGGCAAATTTGTTGCTAAGTACTAATATTACCTTTAATTGACATTTTTTTTCTAACAAATTATTACCTAATAAGAGCCACAAAATTTAGACCAAAAGGAAATGGGAAAAATAAATAAAATTGACGCTAAAAGGGAAGACAGAAGAACATTTAACATGGGAGGCATATTGTCACAACTCTGAAACTTTGACCAATTTTCAATAGGAATTAAGTGAAATCGGAGTATATTGTGATTGACTAATTTCAATACTTTTAACACGCCAAGAAACAACTTGGGACACTTGATAAAAAAAAAAACTAAAGATTAGTCAAACTTCATGCACCAAAAAAAACAAGTCAGTACAAAGACACAAGTACGTCAGGTAAAAAATCAATTTACGGGTAAAAATCAACTTACCCAACACCACGGTTTGCTGAAGCTGAAACCATCTGACGACCCCCACGTGGTCTGCATTGAAAATGAGAATGTTGACCTTTAATTCTAACAGCAATGCATAAGATAGGTCCTAAATCCTAAAAGAACAGACTCAAAGATGCACTCCTCCAGAACAAAGAGAGAAACAAGGTTTGTGATTCTATGATAATCACCAAGGCAAAAGTATGATATTTCATGGACATATGTAACCCCTAATTTCAGGGAGAAATGGTGACACTGACTCAAGTACCCAGAATCTACGATTCTAAAACAAAACGATATAATACCACAAAAAAATGCAACCTTAAGGTCCTAAAACTCCAGCCAGCTCCTTGAACAACAAACACCAGATTTATAGGCATAAACATGACAATATTGTCGACATCGGATAAAAAACCCACTGACCATGAAATGGTAAAAACTGACCCACACCATGAACAAAAAACAGATCAAAGAGAACTGATAAGAATAAAGTGCATTCAAAACAAAGCCTCAACAGAATACATACGCCATAACTACTTTTCGCGTTGCCTTTCCATTGGGACCTCCAACAACATTTATGCGAGCAGAAATGGGAGCTGGAGCATTGGGGGTCACAACTTCAATTTTCATAGGCCTTCCATCCAGTTGAACATTGTTGTATCGCTTATGAGCAGCAAAGGCATCACTTCTATTAGAATACACCACTTCAGCTGATCCCTGTAGAAGACAAAGTAACCAAAATCAGTGTCTTAGTCACAACCACTAAAAGCGAAAGCTAATAAAGCATGTAACAGTTGAATTTACACATGCCAATGAATTGCAAATAGGAGAACTCACCGTCCCCCATGTGTATGAGAAACTCATACCTCATGGGTTTGAGGTATGAATATAAATTTTTGTTTAACAATTGGTATAGATTTGGCTCATTGCAAGCCTATACCTTATTCCTATATTATGCGCACTAAATACCCCCATGCTATAATAATAAGTCTGATAATATATCCATGCTATATATTATTGAAGTGGGATAGGGAATTAAGTTAAAAAGAAAAGAAAAACAAAATCACAAACTGATAACATGAAGATACATACAAATTGAATTCTTCCTATCCACAAAAGTTTCTCTCCCTGTTTAAATTCACATGCCCCATCCCACTTTTTCATACTATTCCTGAGCTTAGATAATCTTCGAAATTGAGGGCAATATATGTAAAGATATGGTGACGTGTTATCTTGTTTCATTTGTCTTTTTAGATATAATATTAATATTAATATCAAATTTTTAAATTTTTAAATTTTTTTTATCAAGTGTAGCTACAGGTATTATGGTTGCAAATTGCAACTCGACAAATGTGTAGTGACATTGTGATGTGAACGGGTAATAGAGAGGGTACATCTTAAGGCTAGCTTAAATTAGAAGTATCATCAAGGGAGTAACGAATGAAAAGTACTAATGAAATACTACCTCCATTCAAATTCACATTACACATTTCTATTTTAGCCATTATTCATAATCAAATATTCAAATTCAATTATCTTTCGATACATAAGTAAAAATATATTCATGTGGGATCTTGTTTGATTCGTTTTTACGGGTACATAATTAAAATCTAACTTTCATATATTTGTAAAAACGTAGATAACGATATTTACCGCGTAAGACCCGCGTTCGCAAATGTGCAAAAAGAAAGTGGTAGTGTGGCTTTGAATGGAGGGAGTAGAAGGTAGATGTGGGGATTAATAGTGGAAAAAAAAAAAAAAAAAAGAAAAAAAAAAACACAATGTAATTAGGGGTACTAGTTATCTTCCCCATCCCCACCCCCCATAGTTAATGGATTACCCTCATTTGGGGCCTGATTATTACCTTCTTATCTTCAATGTACAACTCCTTTACTCCCTAACACTACCACCGTTTCCTTCTTATTCTGCTTCATATTGGGTTCGATTAGCCCATAACCAATCATGTGATAAGCCAGCCCTTATTTGTAAGAAATAATGTGAAAGGGAAAGAGAAGGGTGATAATTCCACCCCAAAATTGTTAGCATTACTTGTTTTTCTATTTTAAGTACCACCCACCCACATTTGTCAATACTTGTGTAAAAGCAAATAGATATACTCAACTAAATTACACCATAGACGTTTAGCAATTATGAAGCTAACTCTCGTACATGACCAAACTTGTGGCTAACATGGGTTTTGCATGGGAAACTCAATAAACAATTATCGAAACAAGTTCATAGACACAAGCATCAAATTTGCAAAGTAAATGAAACAGAAATGTTCGAAAGAAGAAAACAATATGAAACACCTTACAGATAGAGAGGTTCAATGACTTACACTTGGTCGACCACTCTTGTCAAAGTGGACAGCGTAACGTTTCAGCTCCCCAATCTCGGAGAAAAGTTCCTAAGTCCAAGCTCAAAATTCAGATCCAAAAATAACCAGTAGAACGGTCTTTTTTAATTTAAAATTAATGGATCAAGCAGTACCCTTATATCATCGTTACTAACTCCAGAATCCAAGTTGGATATGTACAGCTTTGTGCCACTTTCTATCCCAGGCAATCCTACGGCTGCAAGGCTATCTTCCAACAAATTTCGCTGCCATGGTAAGTTACTGCTTCTGCGAAAAGTCTGGTGATAGGAAAACCATAACCCCAGATGCAGGAAAACTTGATGTCAGCATACAAATGAGGATCACTTTCCACTCTCGAGGTGTCAATGATAGATCACGTCATAACTGTAAAATAACTATCAAGGATCGATCCAAATATAATTAAGGGTTCCACCACGGTCGAGCATAATGTACTGATTCATCATTTATATATGGTTAATAGACGAAACTGGGAAGAGAAAGCAGGATAGAAGAAGCACGACATAGTACACATGTGTTCAACACATTGAAAACACTATAAATAAATCCCTCAGCACAGTATGCAAATAACAACTTCCACCAAACCACCCCAAAATGCAGCAGTTTAGCCCATTATTCCCCTGCCTTCAAAATATATTAACAGCAAGGTCGAAACATATGAAATGTTTTTCGGGCGCTTGAACCGTGATCAGTAAAGTGGATGTTTCTCCAACAAGCACTTCATTTTAAAACAGCTGATAGTCCTTCGCAAGTACAAGGAGAAGGGAGTTAATAGACGACTACGCAAAAAAAGTTTTGTGTGGTAGACCATTGGACGTCCCTTGTAATGATACCGCAAGAATGTTAGTAGCATTACAAGGACCATGCAGGGGATACATCCGATGTCAATGATGCTAGGTTGAATACACACAAGTAAGCCCTCGGTGAATACAGAACAAGATCATGGACTGATTACTTGTTTAGATGTTCTATAGCAAAACGGTCAGCATTCACCAATGTCTAGACCGCAAACCATACTCTAAAGAGAATGCATAAAACGTCCGAAGTTCGAGCTTGCCTTGGCTATAGCAGAAGAAGACGAACGAATATTAATTCCAAGAGGTGCCTGTCGACCGGACCCTCTCCTTCTCCCTCCGCCTCCGCCGCCTCCTCCTCGTCCTCCTCTAATCTTTCCACCGCTGAAAGATCCTCCTCTGGCTCCATGCCCTCGAGGAGCACTGCCTCGTCCTTTACCTCTACTAGAACTCTTTCTGCTCTTTATGATATCCTCCAACGACATATCCAACGACTTATCCATTTTTTATAGTAAGTAAACAGAACAGGAAGCTTCCTCGATTGATGAAATATGATCTGAAGAAATTAAAACACCCCAAAAAAGTTTAGTAACAGTTTGTCAAACTACGAAGCCAACAATCCAGTTATAAAATAAAGTTGCTATCTACCGACACCAATGCTATAATGAGAAATTTTAATGAATGCGAAATTACAAATTTCATACATGAAGTCAGGGATTTTAGGCTCATGAATATCTATTTGCTTTAGCTTTGTCATTATTTAGTTATTTTCCTGTTCTCAATTTTTCTTTTCATTTTAAAATTCGAAACACCAATATCCTTTGATATGGGTTTCGGGTGTGATTGATGGCTTAAATTTTCAATCACTCTATGGTTCGCTCTTTCTTTAGTGTCCAGGTGGCGGGTTAGAAATGTTTTCTAACTAATTTCATATAAGCACATCCCAAAATTGTCGTATCAAAATCAAACTCGCAATGACAATGTTCTAGATCCGCTATAATATAAATAACGATTAAACTTTCTACACTTATCATATTCTACGAGCGTTAACATTACTACATCTCATTTGTATAGTCAACCCACTTTCAATTATTTTACATCACAATTAGTTATCAGATCTAAAGAATACTATAGAGTACTGAGCCATACTACCAAACACAGGGAAAGAAAAAGAAACCGAGTGCATACTATATCAAATCGTTTCTTGTACTCGTGTTTTACTAAAAATTGAATACTTTTTATATGGTCAGAAAATTTAAAAAGCATCTTCTCGATTCTCGCTAATGTGACATCAACAGAGCTCGCATCAGATTGATTTTTCATAAAACGTGACCGCTTTATCGTCTACTGTAGTTTTCTTTCAGTAAAATGAGACACTGTTGAATCTCAAAACTGCAAGTATTAATAAAGTGCTCTTGTTTATGTACTAAATTACACGTCAAACCGTCTAAGAATAAAATTTTAAGTCATAATACTTAAAGAATCTAACAAAACAATTGAAACAAAGAAATCTGAGAGTAGATAATTACTTCAGAACATCAAAAATGTAACATCGAAATTCAAAAGGCCTAAAACAGATCACTTGAAGTGCAAAGTTCGATTGATTTTATTACGAGCAAAGTAGATCATATAGGAACTCATTAAACTCAAATTCACAGACAGAAAAGGCAAGGCACCTTAAGTAGACCTAAATATATGTTTGTAAAAATTGAAACCCTAATCATTAATTTCTTATGAAAACCCTAATTTAAGAAGCTCCAAAAAAATAATTAGGGTTTCAATGATCCACAAAAGAAACGATTTGTTCAAAGTAGAAATCAAATTAATGGTCAAAACAAACAGAAACAAGAGAAGGAATGCAAAAAAACAAATTAGAGATCTGGAAAATGAAGATGATGAAAATGCAAAAAAAAAAAAACAAGAGTAAGAATTGGGGGAGAGGAAATTACCAGACAAAAAATTGAGATGAGAAGTGATTGGAGTGAAAGAAATTGAGATGTACTCGTAGTAGTCAATGTTTTGGGACAATAATTAATACCAAAATATATATAGAAGGGGGACGATTCAGATGAGAAGCCCACAACGAGCGTTCCAAATTAGAGACGACAAATTCGGGTGAAGAAAAAAAAAAAAAAAAATCGGGTTTTTTTCAAATTCGGGTTCTGAATTCGAATATCCAGTTCAAAATCGGAGCGCTTATGGATATTAAAATTTGTAAAACAGGTAACCGATTTTAAACCGGTTTTTATCAGGTGTACATTGTTTGTGGTGATGTACAATTATACATAGTACTTACTACTTAGACAGTAGACTACTCTACTACTGACCTTGAATTAAGTAATTTGCTACGTCTACTCACCGTTGGCCTCTACTCTTGTACTACCATTTTTATTTTTCCAATTGCCTTTACCAAAACTCAAACCCTAAATTATTTTTTTTCACTTCCATTTCTAATTAGCTTTACCAAAACTCAAACCCTCTTTATCATTTAATCATCTTCATCACTTAATCATTCTTTAAGACTTCAACATCATACATCAAACATTTATCATAGTTGTAATTTTTAAACTTTTGGTGTACTTTTGAACTTCTATATTTAGACATTGTTTGTCAATTAGATTGTGAACTATTTTTTTTTTTTTTTTTCCTTTTGGTGTACTATGGACGATTTATAAGAATATTTAAAATCGCAATTTTTTTCTTATATCACCACCCATATTTAAGTATAATCGTTCTATCTTACGAGTGATTTTGTGATGTTATAATCGTTTTGCAGTAATGTTGACATGAAGTATTTAGCTTTCTAGTTTTTCCTTTTATATGATTACAGACACACAAAGGGTTTCCAAGGAGTATACGTCGCATAGGAGGCCAGTTACTGATGAAGAGAAAGAGGTCATGCGTTGGCGAGCAAGCAAGCATTGGTGAAGGAGGTTTTCATGTCGTGATGCAGCCTACTAGTGTTTACAAGAGATTTTACTTGGTACATAATCTTAGCAACCTTCTTAATCATCATCACTGTCGTGACTCGTGATTGTTATTATCATTATCGTTACCGGACTTGCGAAACATGTTGTATAGCTATTTAATATCTGTCTCGTTCCCGTTTATCTGTCAACAGTGTATTCCAGAAGAGTGGGTGGATAAACACCTTTCGTGTAATCAACAAAAAGTTGTCCTTCGTGCGAGGGAGAAAATATGGGTGGTGATGTTCCACAACTATGGTTCTGACGGACCTTCAGCTGAGTTTGCGACAGGATGGAAGAGCTTTGCTCTCGAAAACAATTTGGAAGACTCGGATGTTTGCGTCTTTAAGCCCGCCACCCAGAACGACAATGTATGCTCGCATCTTTGACGTCGAGATCTTTCGAGTTGTGCCGGAGATCACTCTACTTACACCTGTGGTGTGTTCCATATGATGAGACCTACTTATCGTCTCGAAGCCAAGATGCAACGATTCTAACTATGAATTTGATGTATCTTGTGACTTTATTGTGATTATCTAGGTTAACTACGTATTTAGGTATGGAATTAGGGGAGAGGATCCTATTCTCCTTGCGTAGCTATGACTTTATGGCAGGTCTTAGTTTAACGATAGTGAAGGTGTTCCGCACCATTAGTAAGTAGTGTTCTGTTCTCGTCTTTATATTCTGTTCAGATTAAACTACAAACTGTACACAAGTGCAGCAATTATCCTGCAAAAACTCTTATGACTTCAAGTTCAATTGTGCTCAACTAGTCCATTCAGTTCAGAAATTCATAAGTCATCATAACTGAGCGTAAGTTTGTCACAAACTGTGTGAAACAGTGGTTGGTATGTTGGGGTTAGTGTCCTCCACAGTTAGGGCGATAACATAAATAAATCTCTAAAGGTACACAGGGTACATTTTGTATTTAATCAGTTGATTAACGTTTATCAATAACGGTTGGCTTGCTAGATAAGTTTGACGTTATTGTCATACGGATAAGCGGTGATCAACCTGGTCCCTAAGAGTCACACCTAAAGGATGTGTTTGAAAGATGTGATTATTTGAGAAAATGACCATATCGATGCCTTATTTAATGACTAAAAGGTTAGTCAGTGTTGTTGACTAAAAGGTTAGTCAAATGTGACTAAAAGGTTAGTCCAATATGACTAAGAGGTTAGTCAAATGTGATAATGAATATTATTTAATAATGATTAAATAATGTCAGATGAGAGGAATTAGCTGTAATTCGGAAGTTGAATATAAAAGGTTATATTTAATCATTGCGTATAATGTTGGCTAATTAATTTTAATCAGTTATAATTAATTAGTAAATTATAAATATAAGGATATTTATGATTTGTTATAATATAAGGATGTTATAATTACATTATATATTTAAAGCTAAATTAAACTAATTAAATGGGTTAAACTTTTAATTAGTTTTGGGCTTAAAATTTAGAAGTGGAAAAGTCCACTCCTACCACTATTTGGACGTGTGATCTAGGGTGGGAGAGGGAGTGGTTTTCTTCCTCTCTACTTAACCTAATCACTCTCCTAATTCTCATCTAATTAATTCATTCATTCACATATACTACAACACAAAAACCTAGAGAGAAAATTAGTTTTCTCCTCTACAATTCTCTAGCAAATTCAAAGGTATTTCTCAATAACATCTTGGGTGAGATTATTAGGAGATACCATAATTTTGGTATTGTTCTTAGGCCAAATTCTTAAGGATTAAAAGGTTAATTCTAAATCTTTATACCATGTTTTGCAATTTCAATTTATGACTATAAATCTTGTAAAAGTTTTCATTATAATCCTGTGAATTTTTAAGGTCTATATACGGATATAAACCTACAAGTGGTATCAGAGACTTAGGGCGCATGAAATTTTTATAAGGTTTTCATAAAAGTCGATTTTGTATAAATTTTAATCAAATTTTTCATATGGCCGAATTGATGCTCATGAGTATGCCGTATAGTTTTAATTAATTATATTGATCTTGCATGTGTTTTGGCCGTATGTGTTTTAATTGGATTAATTGGATTTTTGGCCGTGTGTTTTGTTGTATGGCCGTGTGTCTTTATTAATTTTTGGTCCATTTGATTCATACTTATCGATGTTTTAAGATGTTAAAATTATCTCATATGAATTTGTATAAGTTTTGTTTCAATAATGATTGAATTAAAACATAAAAGGATCAAAATTTTATATGTTAATGAACATATTGCATGCTAATCTTTAGATCTATCAATTTTAAGTTGTTTAATTTAAAAAGTTAAATTGAATCTCTTAAGTCAATGTTTTATACGGATTAAAATTGAGTTAGAACGATCTAATTATTACCATAATTGAATTAAAGCAGTTTAATTCACTTTTAATGTAATGGCCGAATTAAATTATTTTTGGTAATTTTTGTTTTGATTTGGCCGTGAATTTCTAAATTAAAAAAAAAAATTAATTAATTTCGTTTTTTTTTGGTCGAAAGGTTTTATTATTTTTTGGATTTTTTTTTTTTTTGGGAAAGTTAGTTTATTATATTATAAAGATAATATCTTTTGTGTTATTGTGAAGCAGTTCATAATAATAATAATGATACCTAATATTTTAAAGAGGTTTAAGATATTTTAAGATCTAATTTATGTTATAATGATAATATAAATTGATTTTGGATTATATTTTTGATTAAAAGATATTATGAACAATTAAGGAATTGTTGCATAATTTTAATCATTTAAAGGGTGGTTTGGATTTAATCAATTGAATGCATTGGTTTTATTTATGTTTAGTTGATGCTATTTTTGTGAATGAATGTTTTTTGAATGGTTTAATTTACGCATTAAAAATGTACAATCGGTTGTAATTTACTAGTGTGGCCTTAGGAGATTATGTTTTCGTAATGAAAGGAAACATAATTTTGGTTGTATTTTGAGATCTCGAATCTCCAATTTTGTAATATTTTAATTTTGGCATATTTTGAATTAGAATGTAAATAGGTTTATTTTTGTAATTCAAATATGTAATTTTGAGAAGATTCAAGATGAAGATTCAAGACGGAGAGCCCAACTCCCACTTAAAGCCCAAGATGAAGAATGAAGACAAGCTTAGGGTCCATGGATGGATTCCACTTTGTAATTGTCTTTATTTTCATAGGGATAGGCCACACTAGGTGTTTTTCCTTTTTGCGTTTTCTTTACTGTTTTCATTGCATTCACGTTAGCTAGTAGCATCATATTCCGCCTAAACTAAACCAAACCACCTAATATGCATGAAAATGGATCATATAGTTGCATCCTAGATCATAGACATACGGATGTCATTTGTTTAGAGCTATCACCTCAATTTAATCATTCACGATAATGCTAGATATTAGTTCACTTAAAATGAATTAAAATGAGTTGATGGGATCTTCCTCTAAAACTGAAATTGAGAATTAGTCTTTATGAGTCGTACCACTATGAATCCCTTCTTCGTCGGTAGGCATAATATGACCCCTTCTACGTTGGGTAAATAGTGGCTGTCGACTTAGTTTATCTCAACATTATGGTTCGAGTAATATCTCGAAGGTATGGTGGACTAATAGATAGGATTTACTGAAATCTATCGACCAAGAATTCTAACAGTAGAATTAGCTAAGCAGTTAGCTTATCATTTTAAAGAAATTGAGTCTTGGGATCGCTTATATAATTCTCGAGGGAGGTCAATTATATGAGTGCATAAGTCATTGCATTAAAATGTTATTGTTTTGACTTAAATTTTTAAAACAATGATTTCTTATCTTCTCTCTTCTTCTTCTTTCTTTTCACAGTTTCGAATACGTTATATACAGATATAACTACTATAACAAATGGCTATTCGTATTGAAGGCCCAATGCCGAGTGTCACACTTGAACGTGAATCATGGCTGAGAATTTTTATGGACAGCATGAATCAGTCCACTCGACTGAAGAATGATGGGTCCAATTTTACTGATTGGGAGGCCGCATTACGGAATGCCGCCATAGCTGACGGCAAGCTCAAGTACTTGGCGAGCCACTGCCGTAGAACCGACTCCCGCAGAGGCGGATGAAGTCGTAGCTTATAGTGATTTCATGATGGAGGCGGGTGCGTTCACGGGCGTGCTCATCTATGCAATGGAATCCAATTTGCAAAGGCGATTCATTACCCAGGGTGCAAACAAGATTTTCACCACCGCTTACAAAGGAATTCTCAAAGCTCAGAAATTAAGAGTTCTGAGTATACTACTCGTTTCTTTGAAGCTAGACTCCAAAGGGCCAACCGGTTGGTCCACACCTTCTCGCCATGATCGAGCGTTGAGAAATTGGAGGAGCTTGGTTGAACGATCGATGAGAAGATCATCATTGATCGCGTGCTCCACTCTCTTCATGATGGGTATGCCCTCTTTAGGGCAAACTATTACATGAATGACATGTAGAAAAGTCTGCATGAATCGCATTCACTCCTCGCATGCATCGGGAGTGATCGAAGTTGAGTGGGAGTACGAAGCAAGATGTTCTCATGATGGGGAACAAGAAGGGTAAGGGTAAGGCTCCGGCTAACCTAGCTGTAGGTAAGCCAAAATTCAAGAGCCCAGTGGTTGCTAAGTGTGGGCCTGGTGAGTCTAGCGGTAGCTCACAAGGCAAGGCGAAAGCAAAGCGGACCATGGAGTGCCACCATTGCCACAAGCCTGGCATTGGAGGCGTAATCGTCCGTGTATCTTTGAGGACATTAAAGCGCCGCGTCGCCTCTGTTGGTATATGCGCTTTTATTCATATGATTGAGATTAACCATGCAAGTTTGGAACTTGGGTACTTGATCTTTGGTTGTGGTTCTCATCTGTGCAATCATTTGCGGGGCCTAAGAAGCATCAAAACTACGGCAAGAGGTGATGTAGACTGCGAGTGGGGAATGGAAGCGAGAGTTCTTCTTGCCGTTTGATGAGGACATATGTAATCCAACTCCCAAGTGGATTTGAGTTATTTCTGAATAACTGTTACTATGTATCTAGTTTATCTAAAAACATTATTTCAGTATCCGTTCTTGATAAAGAAGGATTTTCATTTTCAATTAAGAATAATAGCTGTATTTTCTCATTGAACGATATGATTTATGGTAAAGCTGTTTCCATGAACGGAATTTATGTTTTAGATCAAACTACAGAAATCATGCATGTGAGTAACAAAAAAGCAAAGGTTGGTGACAAAGATCAAACCTATCTGTGGCATTGCCGTATGGGACACATAAATGAGAAACGCGTGAAAAAGCTCATTGATAATGGGACAATCGCCCCATTTGACTATGAAACTTTTGGCACGTGTGAATCATGTCTTATAGGCAAAATGTCTCGAATTTCTTTCAAAGGTGTTGGAATGCGCGCTGCTGACCTATTAGGACTCAAACATACTGATGTGTGCGGACCTATGTCAATCAACGCTAGAGATGGCTATAGGTATTTCATCACTTTCACGGACGATTTGAGTAGATATGGACATGTCTACTTAATGAAGCATAAAAGTGAGTCCTTTGACAAGTTCAAGGAATTGCAGAATAAGGTTGAGAACCAACTGGATAGAAAGATAAAAGCACTACGTTCAGATCGTGGTGGCGAATATCTTTCAACTGAGTTTGATCGACACCTGAAAGACTGCGGAATAGTATTACGATTAACTCCACTGGAACACCACAATCGAATGGTGTGTCCGAACGCAGAATCGAACATTACTTGATATGGTTCGATCCATGATGAAGTCACACGGTTGTACTGACTCATTATGGGGCTATGCTCTTTTGTCATTTGCTCTTATACTTAACCAAGTCCGTCTAAAGTCAGAGACAAGACTCCATACGAGTTATGGAAGGAACGGTCCCTAACTTGTCCTTTATTCGGGTTTGGGGTGCGAAGCTTATGTCAAGTGGAGACACGAGGATAAGCTCGGCGCGATTGGTCATGACATACTTTATTGGTTATCCAAAAGGAATGTTTGGTCATTACTTCTATTCGCCACCGAACGCGTTTTTGTTGCGGCTAGTGCGACGTTCTTAGAGAAAGAGTTTCTCGAAGACAAGAGAGGTAATAGAACCTTCGATCTGTCGGAGATTCCTGAACCAACAACCGAGCAACCAATGGAGGAAGCTGTTCCTTCTACGTCTGCTGCGGTTAATGTCCCTTTGGAACCCAGGAGGTCGGGTAGACTCTCCATTCCTCCAGATCAATATATCGGTATAGTCGAGGAGAATGGGAGAGACGACGTTTTACTCCTTGAGAGTAACGAACCCGTAACCTATAAAGGTGCCATGACGTGTTCTGACTCAAAGTTATGGCAAGAAGCCATGCAATCCGAGATGGACTCAATGTATGAGAACAATGTATGGGATCTGGTTGACTTACCTGATAAGGCTAGGCCTCTTCAGTGCAAATGGCTTTACAAGATAAAGCGATCTGTAGAAGGACAACCAGATATATACAAGGCACGACTAGTGGCAAAGGGTTTCACTCAAGTGCAAGGGTTGCACTATGATGAGATCTTTGCACCCGTAGTCATGCTTCGTTCCATTCGGATTCTCTTAGCGATCGCCGCATTTCATGACTATGAAATTTGGCAAATGGATGTAAAAACCGCCTTCTTAAACGGTTATTTGGAGGAGGAGTTGTAAATGGTACAACCCGAAGGTTACACTGATCCTGAAAATCCTAAGAAGGTTTGCAAGCTTAAGCGTTCCATTTATGGACTTAAGCAAGCTTCACGGAGTTGGAATCATCGCTTCGACCAAGTGATAAAGGAGAATGGATTCACTCGATAGTCGAGGAACCATGCTTATATATCAAGTCGAGTGGGAGCAAGATTGTCTTCCTAATACTGTACGTCGATGACATACTCTTGATTGGGAATGACATACCTCTCTTAACTTCGGTAAAAGTATGGTTAAAGAACCATTTCCGGATGAAAGATCTGGGTGAGGCACACAGTATTTTGGGGCTCGTATCTATAGAGATAGATCACGACGGATGTTATCCCTCGATCAGAGTCTTATATAGATAAGATTCTTGAGAGGTTCAAAGATGACCAACTCCAAGAAGGGGAACCTGCCAATGATCTCAGGGGTGCACTTGAGTAAAGCTCAAGCACCAAAGACATCGGAAAAGGTCGAGCGTATGAGTCGGATTCCATATGCTTCGGCAATAGGATCGATCATGTATGCCATGATATGCACACGTCCGGACGTGGCATATGCATTAGTATGACGAGTCGATACGAGGCAATCCAGGTGAAGCACAATCGATGGCCGTAAAGAACATTCTTAAGTACCTACGGAGGACTAAAGATTGGGTATTGACTTATGGAGGAGACAATCGAGCTATCTTGCGCAATCGGTTCTGCCAGGATGCTAGTTTCCAAGCGGATCGAGATGACTCAAGTCTCAATCTGGATTCGTTTTACTCTTAATAGTATTTGCGATCGATTTGGAAAAGCTCCAAACAAAGCGTTATAGCAGATTCAACGATCGAGTCCGAGTACTATCTTTGCTTGAGGTCGCGAAGGAAGCTATATGGATGCGTCGATTCTTACAAGGACTAATCGTAGTTCCTAGTTCGAATGACCCGATCACCATCTATTGTGACAATAGTGGTGCCATCTTCCATGCGAAGGAGCCTAAGTCCAAAGAACAAGTCCTCGACGCAGCAAAAAGGAAGGCTCACATGATCCGGGATTACGTGGAGCAGAAGGAGATAGTGATTGACAAGATTACTACGGATGATAACATAGCAGATCCTCTCACTAAGCCGTTGAGACAAGACAAGCATGAAGGGCACGTTAAATCCATGGGAATTAAGCGTGTTCCTGAGTTGTATTAGTTGTTTGTATGGATTTGACACTTGTATTTCCTAAAACTTCTAATAAAATCATCGTTTTGTTATATATACTCCCTCCATTCAACTCCATTCTGTGCACTTTCCTTTTTAGGCAATTCAATTCCATCTTGTGCATTACTATTTTGGGTCATATATTAACACTACTAAACTAACCTACCCATCCACTTGCAAGCTTATTTATTTGTTAATTGTAATCAACTACCTATCCACTTGCAAGCTTATCCACTTGTCTTACTAATTTAAGGTTTTTAATTCATTAAAGCACTCACTTAACCTACTAATTCGCATGACATCACCTCTCCTAAAATCTTGTGCATTGACATCATGCACAAGATGGAGTTGAATGGAGGGAGTATTGTTTTTCATGAGGGTTGTGCAGACAACGTTGAACACCTCAAAGTGAACTGAATTGCTTTATATTTTTGTTTTGGTCCGTGATCGCCTACACGAGCTGATAACTCTGGCAATCATTTTGTGACGTCGATTGATGGTGGGTTCAACGAGCCATAAGTCAAACCGCTGATCGATCGATCACAGAATGCGGGCTTCTTGAAATCGCGCGGGACATGTTTGTGGACGACAACATGGAGTCCTAAATGTTTGAGAACATTAGGTGCCTGGTCGTGGATAGGACATCCATAGTGTTCCTAGAGTCGATTCTTTTGACTATCGACCGCCTCTTGAGATTAAGCGCATTTTGGGTGACTTTGGTTTCTTTCTCACGATCGGCCGTAACAGAGGCCAAGCATTTTCACTGGTCATTTCATGCTGCGCTTACATCTGCGAGGATTCGAGTTGCGGAAATATCCAAACTTCTATCGAGTTATACTATTTATTCTCGTGGCCACTCGAGGAGTCAGAATCGAAAATGCATGGCCATGCTCGAATATTGATTCGTTTATCAGTTAAGTTACTCTCTAGTCGGGGAAACCACTCTTGATTCTGATCACTTGTGAACTACGACCTTTGGAAGTACGGACTTTGCAAATTGGTTTACATTGAGTGGGAGAAATTTATTATGGATATGAGAATCGGTTATCGCACCTACACTTGTACGGACAAGTGGGAGATTGTTGGGGTTAGTGTCATCCACAGTTAGGGCGATAATATAAATAAATCTCTAAAGGTACACAGGGTACATTTTGTATTTAATCAGTTGATTAACGTTTATCAATAACGGTTGGCTTGCTAGATAAGTTTGACGTTATTGTCATACAGATGGCGGTGATCAACTGGTCCCTAAGAGTCACACCTAAAGGATGTGTTTGAGAGATGTGATTATTTGAGAAAATGATCATATCGATGCCTTATTTAATGACTAAAAGGTTAGTCAGTGTTGTTGACTAAAAGGTTAGTCAAATGTGACTAAAAGGTTAGTCCAATATGACTAAGAGGTTAGTCAAATATGATAATGAATATTATTTAATAATGATTAAATAATGTCAGATGAGAGGAATTAGCTGTAATTCGGAAGTTGAATATAAAAGGTTATATTTAATCATTGCGTATAATGTTGGCTAATTAATTTTAATCAGTTATAATTAATTAGTAAATTATAAATATAAGGATATTTATGATTTGTTATAATATAAGGATGTTATAATTACATTATATATTTAAAGCTAAATTAAACTAATTAAATGGGTTAAACTTTTAATTAGTTTTGGGCTTAAAATTTAGAAGTGGAAAAGTCCACTCCTACCACTATTTGGACGTGTGATCTAGGGTGGGAGAGGGAGTGGTTTTCTTCCTCTCTACTTAACCTAATCACTCTCCTAATTCTCATCTAATTAATTCATTCATTCACATATACTACAACACAAAAACCTAGAGAGAAAATTAGTTTTCTCCTCTACAATTCTCTAGCAAATTCAAAGGTATTTCTCAATAACATCTTGGGTGAGATTATTAGGAGATACCATAATTTTGGTATTGTTCTTAGGCCAAATTCTTAAGGATTAAAAGGTTAATTCTAAATCTTTATACCATGTTTTGCAATTTCAATTTATGACTATAAATCTTGTAAAAGTTTTCATTATAATCCTGTGAATTTTTAAGGTCTATATACGGATATAAACCTACATGGTATTATAATTAAATTTGTATAGTCTGATGCAGAGATTATACTATAGTTGTGGCTGTGTGCTACCTGCAATCAATTGAATTTGAGAAACATTCATGTGATAAATCATTCATTACTTTGGTATTCTGTTTTCTTTGAAACTCCTTGCCAAAGTCAGCTAACATATTTGTATTTTGTGCTTATAGGAGATTAGTGCGAAGGCTTGGGCGTCTCAATTAATGAATGAGCATCCACATTATATGGGGAGAGACGGATATGTCGGTAGGAAGGAAAAATGGTACAAAGAAGAAATTGCGCAAGAACTTGCGCGCCAGGAAATGAATGACCAAGATCCAAATCTCACCTTAACAGAAGAGTCAATTAGTTCAATTGTTAGTCGGCTTAATGATCGTGCTGTTTTATGGGTTAAGGGCCATACTCCTTCGTCCGGTAGTCCTCCACCTCAAACACAGAAAGTGATCTGAAATATTGTAAGCTAATTTTATTAATAATTAATTTATACGAATTATGAATGCTGACATTGATTATGTTATTTTTAATCATTTTTGAGGTCTTCATTAATTTCTTATGTGACGTCTTTGTGTATAGAATCAATGGCGGTTATCTAAGGAAAAAGGAGATTACGTTCCTTCTAGTAAATTTGAAGATCCATTGGTAAAAGCAATTGGCAAACCCGAACGTGGGGGTAGAACAAGAGGAGTTGGAAGTCTTGTTGGCCTCCAAACATATTTTGGAAAACCAAATCGAGCTGGAAAGATATATACCGAAGAGGATTTATGTTTGATTGTAGAGAAGGTTAAAAAAGAAACCAAGGAGGAGGTAAAAAGAGAAACGATGGCGGAGATAAATGTGATGATGGATAAGAAATGGGCAGAAATGACGGGAAATTTTTCGAGATTAATTGGTGATGGTAATACTGAAGGCATGTGTAAGGTACTGTTACCGCGTGGACAGGATCCGAGTAGCTGTCATTCTACCCCACCGGATGACCCTTTTGTTGGATTAAAGGTAATGTGAACAGTTCTCTTATTTCATGAACTTTTGCTACTTTAATTTATCCAACTGTTGCAATCAAAGTTTTTACGCTTTATGATTTTAGGAACCCGCTTCTTGTCGTCTTGCTGTAATTTTGAACAACAATTTAGTTGCTGCGGCAGAAGGAACGGTTTCACCATGGGTAGAAGGTGCTATGGTACACCACAAACCTTTAACCTTGGAAAATGCCCGTGTTTGCATTGAAAATGTTATTCGAGCCGATGTACCACTTCCTTTGCCATGGATGGATTAAATCAGCAGATTGGAGATCTTCTTTGGTAGTTTTGCGCAATGGCCTAAATCATTGATTACATTACTTGACAATGAGGTATATACTTACAAATTTTCTGCTCTATTGTGTCGTATGTATTTTGGTGCTACTCTTATTGTATATATTCATTTCAGAATGACTTAAGAGTCCCGAATAGAAAAGAAAAGTCGAAAGAGACAATGGAGTCTGCTACTAAAGTTGCAAAGAAAGTAAGTGTCTTAAGTTAGTGTATTACAAATGCTTTTAAACTTCACTTTTGTAACTTATGTTTTATTTGAAGGCCAAGTCTATTGAAACAACGAACAGAAATGATAAGGCTAAAGAAGATCACGACGGTCGACCTTTAAGCGTGGGAGAGGTTTACACGTTTTTCTTTTTACAGCAGAAAGTTTAACACGTTTCTTTTTTTACCGCAGAAAGTTTGACAGCAGAAAGTTTGACAGGCTGCTCTATTTTTTTACAGCAGAAAGTTTTACACGTTTTTTTTTTTATTTTGTTGTTGTGTTGTGTTGTTGCGTTGCTCTATCCAGCTGCAGTTCTGCTGATTTGTATTGTTGTCATTCTGTTATTTTAATTGATGCTACTTTACCATTCAATAGATACTTGACATGCTCTATTGTGTCGTAGGTATTACGGTGCTACTCTTATTGTATATATTTGTTTCAGACTAACATTG
The DNA here is from genome assembly GCA_023091065.1 of Dianthus caryophyllus. Taxonomy (NCBI): domain Eukaryota; kingdom Viridiplantae; phylum Streptophyta; class Magnoliopsida; order Caryophyllales; family Caryophyllaceae; genus Dianthus; species Dianthus caryophyllus. The sequence continues at coordinate 10,249,018 of JALGRB010000016.1, forward strand.
GAGAGCGGAATAGAAAAGAAAAGTCAAAGGAGACGGAGGAATCCGCTAATACAGTTGCAAAGAAGGTAAGTGTCATAAGTTATTGTATTTCAAAATGTTTTTAAACTTCTCTGTTATTACTTATGTTTAATTTGAAGGCCAAGTCTATTGAAACGACGAAGGGAAATGATAAAGCTAAAGAAGAGAAGAGCGCGACAGTCGACCATTGAGCGTTGAAGAGGTTTCAAAATTGGGTCATTATTGCCGTCTTTTAGAAGAAAAATTGTGTTCATTTTCAAAAGATGATACAATCAAGATAGTGATCGATAAGTCCGTTTATAATTACATTGATGAAGAAGGTACAGCTGAGAGTTTCGAGAGTTTATTGACCATTGTCGAAATTAGACAAATGTTTAGAAATCAATGGCTTAATGTCGTTACACTTCAAACTTGGGGAAGGTACGTAAATATATAAATAGTTATGAATTTATCTTAACACGTATATTTTAATTCATTGTTACCAAAAATAATATGTTGCAAAAATGTAGTTTCTTATATCAGTATGCCAGTCAAATGAAAGTAACAAAAGAAGTTGGATTCATGTGTCCATTGAAACTTTCGGAGTACATGCATAATCCGCCACAATGTGAAGAATACATAGCACATGTACTGAAGACCGAAGAAACGAAGAAATTTATTATGGGTCCTATTTTTGAGGGGTACGTAATAATTTAGTTTGTTTCAATTTATTATACAATTAAATTACCATTTTGATTGTTGTTTGTTGTTTGTCTTGTATATTTTGAATGTTGACTTATGTTGACTTAACTATGAATTACATGCATGCGTAGCAACCATTGGATGTTGCTTGTTGTTTGTCTCGGTGTAAACACTGTATACATTTTGGACTCGCAACAAAGGATATCGAGGAAATTTCCTATCAAAGCAAGATTACAAGGAGCTTGGGCGCTACATTGCATTCGTGCAAAGGCGTAATTTTGCTAAGCCGCCAAAACTTGAAATTAAACCGAAAATCAAGGTAAGTTAAACATTTAATATTTTTATGTTTTAACACATATCCACTCGTTATACGTATAATATCTTTATCTTATACAACTTGTAGTGTGCCCAACAACTAGGAAGTTACGAGTGCGGTTATTATGTTATGAAGTGGATGTATAACATCACTATTTACTACTCTAGTGGTAATGAAGAAGATTTTGAGAAGGTGTTTCTTATTTTCATTGTTACGTTAATGTACTTTCATATGATGTATTTCTCAACATTTCTATGATAGTTTATTATTTTGACTTATTAATCTAATTTTCTTATAATAATATTAATTTCTTAAATGTAGTTCATAGGAGATTTAACTTTGTCAGATGATACTATCAACGAGATGAAAGAGATATGGGCTAACAAATGTTTAGCCAACATGTAGAGCAGGTTTGTTACTTATTCACTACACTTATATATTCTTTCTTGACTTATAGGAAAGTCGATTACTTGGTATCATACTCGATTACTTGGTATCATAACTAGTAGCCTTTTATGTAACTAGTAGGTGCATACTCGATTACTTCGTATCATAACTAGTAGCCTTTTATGTAACTAGTAAAATTCAATTGAAAATGACAGCTCGTTTGTATTTGTTAACATAGTCGATTACTTGGTATCATATTTGTTGGGTTTGATTGTTTACGAGTAGGAGCATACTTTGTCATGTTATTTATTAACTCTAATCTTTTAACTATATAGACAAGTAGTGCTGTTAATTATGGAAATGCTCATATCAGTTTTGTTTGTCTCAAAGTTTCAGTATTTAATTTACCTGATCTGCACGATTTATGCCTTATCGTGCTATTGTGTTGTTCTATTGTTCATGTACTGCTGCTGTTGGGTTTTGAGCTGCTGTCCACGTGGGTAATTGTGGACTGCTGCTGTCCTTTTTTCTCACACTATGGGTCTTTGTTTCGGGTGGATTCTTCTTGAGTCGTTAATGTAATTTCAAGAGCTACTACGTATTGGGTGTTGTATGTATGGGCGAGGAACGCTTGGACTCACTTGAGGTTATGAATACCTGTTAAACTTGGTGTGTAATTGCATATGTTTTGTTCAATTGTGTGTGTGTGATCATAAGTCTATTAACCATGTTCCTTGCCATATCCATGTCGCGAAGTACAATTATGTGTGTAATTGCATATGTTTTTCGACCTTGAAGCTGTAAATTTTACGTTAGTGTTATGACTCATGACATTCTGAAACTAACTAAATTTTATTGGATATCTTTGAAATGTCGTGGTTTTGACAGTTTGACATGCTATCAAGTTTTGCTGGCGAATTTGCAACAGCTTGATAAGCAACAATCTTTGCTGGCTAATACCTTAACATTTTATTTTATTTTCGCACTAACATTTCATTTGTTGCTTGGTCAGGAAATTAGTACATACTTTAAAGCGGCACAAGGATGAAGATGTTGTTAAGGGTCAAGCTATTAAGAATCAAAAGGTATCAATCACGGAGTATTTTGTTTGCTGTTTTCTCAAACATGCGCTGTTCTCTGCTATGTCTTTGCGGCTAGTATCTCATGATTAAGACCATCTGTATCAACAATTATCTACCATTAATCATCTTACTCTCTCTCATCACCTTCTCTCATCCACCTCAATAAAATTTTACTCATCAACTTTTACCAAAATAACACCTTTAACCATGATTAATCATCTTTTACCTCTCTCTTACTTTATCCTACCCCACACTTTTTTACTTATTTAATTTTTCACTTTTCTATTTTAATTTATCACCCATTACTTATATTATTTTATAAATAAAATTACACACATATTTTCTCTATAAAATACCACTTCCTCACCAACAAAATTCACACAACATATCCTCACAATAATTTACATATATCTATTTTTTTTCCCAAAATGACTTATTAGGATGATGAAGTTAGAAGGTTTCAAAGGGATATCGATATGATAAAAAATCATGCTCCGCAATTTGTTGCTCGCTTGAATTTGATATTTCCTGAAACGGTGTACATGAACATGTTGAACTGCACACCGTCATTAACAATGTTGAACTCCATCATTTCTGGAAATGCAAACGATGTGCTAACTCCACCGATTTTGAACAATGCAACAATAGGTAAATATACTATACTCCTCAAATATAATTTATATATTGAATGTAGTTACTAATTTATTTAAAATAATTGCAGAGACATATCTTTCAAAAGGTGAGGAGCGTCGTACATTGAGGAAAGAAGTCGTAGAAATTATTCGTAGATTGTTCAATGTCATGAAATATGAACCATTATACGATCTATTGTCTGGGAGCGGTAGATTTTTCATTCCCCGTGAGAGGGTTCATTATTGGGACGTGTATAATGAAGTGACTATGGAGGAGGAATTAGATTATTTATATCATAGTTCAATAACTCCAGATCGCCTTAATTACTCTTCTAATGAAGATGATGATGAATGAAGATGAAGATGGTGGGTAGGTATAATTAAGAGACTTTATTTTAAATAATTATGTTAAGTAAGCTATGTTTATTTGTCTTAATTTTAGTGCCTTGTATTTCATTATTGTATCAATGTGTTAAATTAATAAAATTGTTGTGTTTTAAACAAGTTAATATTTTGTTCTTAACAATGTAATTCTAAATCGTTGAATTTATTTATTATTTACAAACATCAATTATTTTTCTAGATAAAATTCTTTCAAACTTAATGAGAAATACAACCTGACAAATCAACTGAAAGTACAAATACATGATATTTCATGTAACAACATTAATTATTAGCACCAAATTTTTGCCAAATATGTTCAACTAAATCTCGTTTTAAAGACACATGCTTGTTTGTATCACGTGCTCGATTCCGATTAGCAACATATGTATCAATTCCAGCAATATACCCAGGTTGAAATAGAGGCTCCTCGATACTTGTCTCACCTTCATACTCATTAAAGTCGTTTGGATCTTGATAATTACCATATGAATCTCGTTCATCTTCCACGATCATATTATGCAATATAATGCAACAAGTAATTATCTTATTCATCAACCCTTCATCCCAACTTAAAGCCGGTCTTCGAATTACTGCAAATCTAGCCTGTAACACACCTAATGCTCGTTCCAAATCTTTTCTAGTAGACTCTTGGCGTTCAGAAAATAGTTTATCCTTAGGTGTCTGTGGAAGAGGGATAGACGGTATAAAGGTTGACCATTTGGGATATATACCATCTGTAAGGTAATATCCCATATCATATTGTTGATTGTTTAACACAAAATTCACACGAGGTGCTCGACCATTTAATAGATCATCAAATAGAGGAGATCGTTGAAGTACAGTAATATCATTACATGTTCCCGGTATACCAAAAAAAGAGTGCCATATCCAAAGGTCTTGTGAAGCAACAGCTTCTAAAACAACAGTAGCCTTACCACTTCTTCCTTGAAATTGTCCTTTCCAAGCAACCGGACAATTTTTCCATTGCCAATGCATACAGTCTATACTCCCCATCATTCCGGGAAAACCTCTTTGTTCCCCAATATGTAAAAGTCGCTGAAGATCATCAACTGTTGGACTTCTCATATACTCACTTCCAAAAATTTCAACTATCCCGTTAGTGAATTTCTGAAGGGATAATCTTGCAGTGGATTCAGAAAGTCTCAAATATTCATCAACTCTATCAGAAGCTTCACCATATGCTAGCATACGTAATGCAGCTGTGCATTTTTGCAAAGCTGAAATTCCCATTCTACCGGTGGCATCAACTCTTTGTTGAAAATATGGGTCTCTAGCCTCCAACGCTTGTACTAGTCGAAGAAAAACATGACGCCTCATTCGAAATCTACGACGAAACATGTACTCTGGGTAAACAGGGTTATCACAGAAGTAGTCGTTCATTAGTTGGGCATGACCCATTTCTCTATTACGTTCATAGTATCTTCTATTGTCGACAATTCGTGGAATAGGATTTTGAGTTGCATAATTTATTAAATATTCCATCGATGTGTCAACCACAATATCCATATAGGTGTCATCCTCAGAACTTGAAGATGATGAAGATGAAAACATTTTTTGGGAAATATGGTTGTTCATATTTTGATGTTATTTTTGTGCGTAAAATATGTTATAGCAAAATTTTATAAAGATTACAAATATAATGTCGTCAAACATGTTATAGCAAAATATGGGATTTGACAATACAATAATTACAAAATTTTCTCTGCAAAATATGGGATTTGACAATACAATAAATACAATAATGATATGACAATACAATGTAGAACTTCATAAAAATCAATTCTTTCAAAATAAATACAAGACCTTTGCAGAACTTCATAAAAATCAATTATTTGACAATACAATACAATAAATAAATACAATAAATACAATAATTACAAAATTTTCTCTGCAAAATATTTTACCTTTGCAAAACTTCATAAAAATCAATTATTTTGATTTGACAATACAATGTAGTACACTATTTTTCTTTGCAGAACTTCATCAATTTTTCTGCAAACTTCATCAATTTTTTCAAAACATAATGATAAAGTGATATGACAATACAATAATGCTTTGGCGGGAGAAAAGTGATATGACTATACACTGTATGATAAACTTCATCAATTATTTTCATATGGCTGTACACTATATTAATACAATAAAAATAAGTGTTGTACGATTAAAATCAAATTTATTATTAATAACACATAAATATATTTCATTTAATTAGACAAATAAATATTACAAACTTTCATCAAATATTACAATAATATGACCCATTATTCAAGTAACCAACATAAAGAGAAATTATTTCTTACATACTGACCCTTAATTAAAAACAAATCAAAGTAGTACTGACTAAACAAATAAACATAAAAACAAAGACAATCTAATTAACAAACCTCAATCATATTAATTTTAGGTCCTTAAGCAATGTTATTTTTAATTCTTCCTCCTGAGAATTTAAGTCATTTCTTTGTAGTAAAGTCTGAACAACATTCCATTTCCTAGCATTTTCTCCATCTTGTTGACGTTTTTCCTCTAACTCAAGCCTCCTTAATTCTAACTCCATTTGTTTCTCCTTTCTAGCTTCCTTCCGCTTTGTCATTTCCAATCTTTCCCTATGAACTTCAGAAAATCCTTGAATGGTTTCAGCTAGAAACTCTACCGGGATGACATTTGACTTGCTCTTACCCTTACTCTTGATCATTTTAGCAGCCTTGATACCCATTGGGCGTTTGGTAACTGAACCTTCTCCATCTTCACTTAAAAATTGATCTCGACTGCCACTACCCTGAGAATCAGGGGTTTGACTAGTAGGTGTAGCTGGGTCAAGATCAATATTTTGCGAGACGTTGTTTTTATAGCCTTTGCAATTATCAACTAAGTAGTCATTAACAGTGTTCTCCCACTTTCTAAAACTCTTCAACATCAGCCATTGACGCTCAAACAGAAATGTGCCATGGAGTTTTAAGGCTTCGCTTATGACATCGTCTTCACTCATGCCACTCTTCCTTCTCCTGCCAGCTTCTTCATAGTTACCTACAAATTTCATCACTCCAGCTGCAATTCTTCTCCATCTACTTCCTAACATTCCTGCTGTTCTTTCTCTAAGGGCTCCTGGATTTACCTCTCGAGCTTTATCGTACAACGCTTTCAGCTTAACCCACATATATCTTTTTCTTTGATTTGTGCCTATAGTAGGGTCCTGCGAGTGTTGCATGAAAGATGATATCAATGCTTCATCTTCAGCCGGTGAGAACACTTTTTTGCCCAATACTCTTTTATTTGAGGTTTCACCTCCAACTCCACCTTCTTCCTCCCCATCTTCATTTTCATCATCATTATTGTTCGGGGTGATTTTCTCACACGGTTCGTTTAAGTGATTGTGGATCTACTAGTACTATCCTTTAAGTTGTTTTTGGTGGCGATTTATGTGATTGAGTTTAAGCGTATAAAAATGACAAAAATAGAACAAGACACACGATGTGTTACGTGGGAAAAACCCTTAAATGTTAAGGGAAAAACCACGGGCGCCAAGCCAGGAGAGGATCTTCACTAGTTCAGGAAAATTAGGTACAGAGTCTGGACCAAGTGGTACAGGATACAAAAATGGCGAGAAAAATATAAAGTGTTTGGTTGCTTGTCAATTGCTTAGAGTGTTGAGTGCTTTTGATGTATGATAGTTTCTCCTCTTCTTCTCTTCTGAGTTCTCTTGCTTTTATAGTCCCTTGAGCCCAACGTTCGCTTCCCAAAATGTAGGTAACTTCTTCCTCTGATTTCTCCAGTAGTTGCTATTTCCATGGCCCTATTTCTGCTGCCTTGACTTGGTCTCTACAACGTGTTTCTCTAGGGTTGCTGCTGGGTCCTGGGCTTTCTTCTTTGTTTGTTTATTTCTTTCGTTGGGCTTGGCCCACCTTGGGTTTTCCTCTCCTGACCTGCACCTTTGTTTTGTCTGTACTGGCTGGTACTGACTGCACATTCTGGTGCTGACTATGGACCCTGCATCCGTCTTGGCCTGGCCCAGGGTTCTGGACCAGCCTGGGTTTTTGGTCCCAACAGTTTGTCCCCCATCTCCTTGCCCTACAGTCCTGAACTGGGGGGTAAGGAGATGCTTCTGTCCTTGATCCTGGTCCAGGGCTGAACCTGGCCCAGGCTCCTCCTGTTTTGCTGTGCCTTTGGTCCTGAGACCTGAACTTTGTAATTAATGAGGTAGTTGGTTTTTCGTGGGGGAGTGCGCCCTATTTTGGCGCTCAATGTACTGCATATCAGTCATGGGTCACATCAAGTCACTTCGCGCGTTTATTTTTGTAAAAAACCATCTAACTTCTTTTTTGTGCCACTATATACCCTAGTTTTTGTTTTGTTTCTCTCTCTCTCTCTTCCCCATTCACTCTGATTTTATTTGTTGTGCACCTAAGAATTTCCGAAAAATCTCCAAACCGATTTGTTAGGAAATCCTAGCTTTCTTTTTTCTTCTTCAACTTTGATTATGGCTCACAACGACGTTGGCCCTTCTAGTGCTGTTCCTCACTCCCGCGGTGGTTCCATCTCCTGTTCATCTCCTTTCGTATGTGCTTTTTCGTTTTTTGACTTTTGTTACGGGTTTGTTTTGCGCTCAGATGGGACCTCCGCTCGATGACATCGAAGTCGGGAGGAGAGTTAATATGTTCTCGAGTTGCCTTAGGAAGAGAGACCGGCCCAAGTGTACGAACCCCGGTGACGATGACGATGTTTTTGAGGTTGTTCCTTCCCCTGGAGAGGAAGGGTATGTCGGTGAAGACGAAGAGAATAACGACAGGAAAACTTCCCTATCCTTTGAGACTATCACGGATGTGATTGATCGGGCTCGAGAAGCCTTGAGGAACGAAGATAGGAAGGCACCAGGAATAATCTTGACCAGATCCACCAAAACAGCTGATGACCCTCCTGCACGTAGCTCCGACCAGGAGAAGAAGATGGTAAGGGAGTTGCCCCAAATAAATCCGGTGCTCTCAATACCTCTGCGCGCCCAAAGTCAATCTGAATACGTTCCTTTGGGGAAGTCCCTGAGCGAAAGATTTGCTGTATTGTCTCCTGCACCTGCTGCCTCGGACCCTACATGGCTAGCGCATAAGATGGTGGGCTGTTGCGCTCAGGTTTGTGCCTTTAGTTTTGTTCTGGCTTGCTCTTTAGCATGATTCTGACTCTCTACTCTGTCATTTTGTGTTGTAGTTGTTAACCATGTCGGCTAGCTTTGGCTCTACTGTGCCAGTCTTGGTCGGTAATAGAGTTAAGACCGAGGCTGAGAACGAAGCACTTCGTTCTTCCCTCAAGATTACCAAATGGGAACTTGAGAACGAGAGGTACCGCTGTGAGAAGCTGACTACCATGGACAAGATCCACTTCCGAAGGATCCAGCAGCAGGACAATCTCATTGCCAGGCAGGACAAAGAGCTTGAAGAGTTGAGGGAAGATGCACGTAGACACAATGCTGATGTAGCAGACCTGCGTGCGTACTGGACCCAGCGCACTCGAGTGGAGATGATAAGTGCTGGTCCAGAGGAACGCGCTACCTGGGACCTGTCTGCTGAGACTGCCATCTTTAAACGGATGTTCCCTGGGGAGGCAATCCTGGAGCGGGCTGAAGTCATCTCAATTTGTCTTGGCAGTGCGAGGTACCACCGTCCAGTCTTGAGGTTAATCTTTGTTGGTCCATCCAATGCTTTGTTCTCTGGAAGAACATCTTTGAATGAACTGGTGAGTCAGTTGGTGGAGATAGTTGAACTCTTGGTCTTGTTGGTATTTTTTGAACAAACTCCTAAATTTGCCAGGGGGGGAATGTCCCCTGTAGACATTTGGACTGTAAGTATTTAAACTTTGTCTTTTTGGTTTGAACTTTGTTTCTGAATTCTGTTATCCATGCATAGGCATGGTTTGACTTTTGTCAACTTTTTGCTAGTTATGCTAGGCCACGTTATGCTGTGTTTTGCTTATGTTATGTTTTGTTATGTCTTTTGTTATGATGCGCATATAATTTGTTGTGAATTCTGTAAAGTAGCATGCATGCGTTTGATAATTTAGGCGACTTACACTTTGGGGCTCCCTTAACGGACATTACTCCCTGTCCCGTTGTTGCAGTCGTACTGGGGCTGGAGCCCAAGGTTTTGTCTTTGTCTTTGGTTCTGGGCTGGACCAGATTTACGATTACGCTTTGTGCGCACAAAAGAGGGTCAGGCTTGGCCAGTTGGCGTTAATAGCGGCCTCCGCCGCTCATGTCAGCATAGTTGACTTGGATAATTTGTAAAGGAAAAGTTTTGAGTTTTGTGGATTACCAGATGTCTTGGTCCAGGACACTTTACATGTGATAGAGCTTGAGGTGGAGTGTATTCCAAGGTCTTGGGATCATGTCTCCTTCGAGTTTGTAGTCCGTAAGAGCCTTTCCCGATTCTTTGAATCAATAAGGTATGGGCCTTCCCAGTTGGGGCTAACTTGCCTGCAAACCTTGTCTTTTGTGTTCGAAATACCTTCCTCGTGACCGGATCTCCCGTCTGAACATTCGTACTCTCACATTCTTGTTGTAACTTCGCCACCGATTGTTGGTATCTTTGCCAACCTTATCGCCGCTAAGTCCACGAGCTCTCTGAGGTCGTGTCCGGTACATCCTGCAGTAGTTCATTATTCTCGGAAAATGTATTGAGCCCATACCGACCGGTTGGAACGCACTTATTGGTAGTACGACCACATCCATAAACCATTGAGTATGGAGTTTGTCCTGTTGCTCTCTTTGGCGTGGTCCTGTGCGCCCATAGTACCGTGGCGCCTCTTGACCCATCTCCTTGTTTCTCCATCGCCTTCTTCTTGATGCAATTGATTACAATCTTGTTACTGGACTCAGCCTGTCCATTTGCTTGAGGATATCGTGGTGCAGCAGTGACCAAGTTGATGGTCCACTTTGTACAGAAATCTCTGGTCTTGTTTCCCACGAATGGAAGTCCATTGTCACATATGCTTTCTGAGGGGATCCCATACCTGCTGATGATGTTCTTCTTTATGAAGGCTATAACTTCTTTTTCTCGTGGACGTTTTTGTATGCATCTGCCTCTATCCTCTTAGAGAAGGAGTCTGTCATTGCTATCATAAACCCGTTCTGCCCTGGAGCCATTGGTAATTTGCCAACTAAGTCCATGCCCCATTTCATGAATGGCCAGGGTGCAGATATCGAGTCACGCAGGTTAATGCGGTGATGTATCTCTCGGACCATGCCTCGACAGCGTCACATTTTGTGGCATACTGGATGCTATCTGTTTTAATTGTGGGCCAGTAGTAGCCCATGCGTAGAATTTTGTTAACCATGCTTCTACCACCTGTGTGATTTCCACAATGTCCATCGTGTATTTCGACAAGATCTTGTCTGACCTGGTCGGAGTTCTAAGCGTACAAAGGTCAGATTAAAGGACCTTCTGAATAGTATACCCTGTATGATTGTGTATCTGGATGCCTTGATTCTGAATGCTCTTGCCTCAACCTTGTCTTGTGGTAATTTGCCCTGGACTAGCCATTCGTAATATGGTTTGGTCCAGGTCTGGGTAGCTTGGACTGCGTTCTGTAGGACTGGTTGAACTTTCTGGACTGCTGGTTCCAAGATGTGTATAATAGGTATACTGTCCAGCGTACCAGGTTCAAATGCTGATCCTATGTTGGCCAAAGCATCTGCCTGCACATTCTGATCTCTAGGGACTTGCTCAACCTCAACGTTAGTAAACTTTTGAAAAAGATTTTTAACCAAATCAAGATATGCAATCATCTTAGAATCTTTAGCAACAGACGTATTCATTCGATTTGGTTTGCAACCAACAAAGAGTCTATCTTTACCTTTAGATTCTGAACCTTCATGTCCAGACACACATTCAGTCCTGCTATCAGTGCCTCATACTCAGCTTCATTGTTGGTAGTCCTGAACTCACAGGATACAGCCTGTACTATCTTGTCCCCCTGTGGCGACTTCAGGATCACACCTAGTCCAAGACACGATGTTGGTGAACCATCCGGCCCGTAGTTCCTGTGTCCTGCTGCTTTCTCGGTCCAGATGGAAGATTTCTTTTGTTACCTGCTCTTCTAGTGTGGGAGTGAAGTCAGCCACAAAGTCTGCTAGTGCTTGAGATTTGATTGCTGTTCTGGGCTCATAGGACAGATCATAGGTGCTCAACTTTACTGACCATTTTGACATACGACCTGAAAGTTCTGGTCTAGACAAAGACTGATCTCACAGAACATTAAGATTTAATGATAATATGATGCGCCTCAAAATAAGGGCGTAACTTGGTACAAACAGCAATCATAAAGCCAAAACAAATTTTTCCAATACAGAATACCTGGTCTCAAAGATCCGTAAGACTCTTACTTACATAATACACCTGGATGTTCTTTGTCCATCTGGTTCTCTCACCAGGATCGCACTTACGTAGCTTTGCATTACAGGCAGTGCGAGGACCCGGTGACTCCCTGGTTCAAGGCTTGGATAAGAGTGAGGTGATGATAGAGTGCGCTTTCCAGGTCTGGGCACGCTTTCTCATGCTCGTCCCCAGGTTGAACTGTTTGTTCTTTCTCGAGAAGATCATAGAATGGCTTGCACCTTTCGTGAGGACACGGAGATGAATCTGCTCGGCCGCTACTCTTCCACTCGGGCCGGACATCTTTCGGGTTCTGGGGGGACTGCAAGTTGATTATTGCTGAGATCTGCTCTGGACTAGCCTCTATGCCTATTTTTGTCACCATATAGCCTAAGAACTTCCCTGCAGTGACACCAAAGGTGCATTTAGTAGGGTTTAATTTCATATTATACTTTTCCAGAATCTCGAATGCCTTTTCCAGGTCCTGGATGTGATCCTCAGCTTTCTTTGACTTCACCACCATATCATCAATGTAGACCTCCATCAGGTCTCCAATCTGGTCCTTGAACATCATGTTCACCACCTTTGATATGTTGCACTGCATTCTTTAGTCCAAAAGGCATAGCCTTGTAGCAATATATTCCTCTCACGGGTCATGAGCGGCTGTATGCTCTGGTCCGAGGGTGCATCCCGATCTGGTTGAATCCGCTACCGCATCCATGAATGTCAAGACCTCATGTCCTGGCAGCGGGCATCTACCATAGCATCTATGTGTGGTAGTGGAAATGAATCCTTTGGGCACGCCTTGTTCAGTCTGTATAATCCACACATACTCTCCATTTGCCATTCTTCTTCCGGACCACAACTACATTCTTGCTTGCCTGGGTACATCACTTCTTTGATCATGTCCATGTCCAAGAATTTCGTACCTCTTGGTTCACAATCTCATTACGCTCGTGCAAACTTCAAGCGTTCGCTTTCACGTGCTTAAAACTTGGGTCAATGTTTAACTTGTGTGTAATAACATCGTAACTTATACCACCATATCAAAATGGGACCAGGCAAAACAATGCTCTTTCTTCCTCGTAAAGTCAATTAAGCAGTCCGATTACCTGCAGCGTCGTAACCAACCGTAACCTTCTGTCCAGGTCTTTCTTCACCAAAACAATTTCATCCGCTCCATGCGTGACAGATTCTCAACCGCACTGACAGTCGCTTTAATTGCTATGCGAGGGACTTACCTGGCTAGGAGGTTTCGTGGTCGCCCCAGTAACACTCTCTGTCTTTGCTTGTTGCTCTCCTCGGACCGCCGGTCGCCCCCACTTTGTTGGTATCTTTATGCACCGGTGGTACGTTGAAGGTACAGACCTTGAGGTTGTGGATCCGTGGTCGCCCCAGGATGACGTTGTATGAGGACAGCGTCTATCACGCAGAACTTCTCGAAAGAGGTGACTCTTCCACATAGGTTGGTAGGGTGATCTCTCCCAAGTCGTGCTTTGTTTCTCCACCGAATCCTACCAGACGCCGACTTCTTTGTTACATCGGACTCTTTCACCCATAGCTTCCGAGCGCCTCCATCATGATGATGTTGGTGACCGCCTCCATCTACCAGGACTCTTACGACCATGCAGGTTCCAACTGGATCTTGATTACCACCCATCGTGGTGTGGCCCATGCACTCCTTGTAGGTCCGACTCATCAAACACAATCTCCGGTGGACTCGCTGTTCCTGCCGTGGTCGCTGGTCGTTTCTCCGTGAGCCACACGCTGCGGCGAATATGTTAGTCCACAAATATCTGAACCACCAGAAATAAATTTTACCTCATGTGTTGGCGGTGGTGGTGGAAGATCTCTGGGCTCATCTCTTTCATCTTTGTTCCTCCTGTTCCTGGGCAGGATATCCTTCAGGTGACCATTCTTTAGTAGATGAGCTATCTCCCTTCTGAGGGCTATGCAATCCTCCGTGGTGTGTCCAATATCATAATGGTACTCACACCATTTGGTCGTGTCTCGCCTTGGATTAGGCTTCTCACTTGCTTTTGGCCATCTAACTGCTGAGCCCAACTTGTCCAGCTTGTTGATCAGGCCTGGCAGGTCTACAGAAAAGCAATACTCTGAAACTGGAGGTGGAACTCTGGGTTCGTCGGCTGTTCATCCACTGCCGCTTGCCTCCTCTGTTTGGCCTCTGATATGGACCAGGCCTGTTGTTGCTGTGCTTCTGGGTGGTAACTTCGATACCGCCTGGTCCCGATATCGTGCCCTGATCTGCCGTCCTCCTACTGCGATGCGGGCGAGCCTTAGCTCGCACATCCTCAAAAGTAGAACAAGGGTAGCGAAGTTAGTTCAACATAAAGATCGTAATCTCTAACCAAACCTTGCCTGAAGGCCTGAATGGCGTCACGATGTCACATCCTGGGGATGGACACTTTCTCCTTGTTGAAGCGGTGCAGAAGTCCCTTAGAGACTCGTTCGCTCGATGACCCGCATGTATCACCGGTCCGCTTCTCCAACGATCTGCTTCTTGTGAATCGGATGTTGAAAAGGTTGATCGACCCGCAGCGACTTGATGGTCTTGATGGGCAAAGTTGATATACCATCGAGTGGTCGACTACCAAGGTTGAACCAAAGCTTTGCACATGCAAGCCTCCCTCTTCTCTCTTTGGGATAGGAACGTTGAACATCCTCTGCTGTATTGTGCAACATGTTCCGGAGGATCTGTTTGTCCCGTCATAGAGCTTAAGGTTGAGGTCTTGAGTATTTCTTTGGCATCTCCACCATTGCAATGTCACGATCGTCGAAAGGGGAATCGGCATAACTCCCTGGTGTCTTTGCCTCTTCAATGGGTGGTGGAAGTCCTGGAACCTTTCGTACTAACTCGAGAGTTTCTGCATCTCCATCATCATGTATTCCATGACTCGCCTCGCACTTACTCCCCTCTGGTGTCTTTGGTTCACCGCTTCCTCTCGTACTCATTGTTCTCTTGATCTTCCTCCACATGGAGTGGATCACCTTTTGTACCTTTTGACCCTGCAGAAGAGAAAGTAGAGAAGTCAAGTTGTTTGATCACATCAGAGAATGGTGTACCTGGTGGGATCCTGGATCCTGAGGCTTGTTTCTCGATCGAGGACTCCACCGCTTCTTTAAAGCGATCTCTGTCTCCTTGATTTCTTTGCCTCAGCTTTGGCATCCTCTGCCGCTTTCTGGGCCTGCGCTGCAATCTGCTTGGCTTGTTGCAATTCCTCCTGGAGCTTGAGCATGGCTTCTGTGCTTGCACTTGGGTCTGCCATCTTTCACGCTGGTTGATCTTGTTGATATGGAGAACTTTGTAGGATTAATAAACTAGTATCCCCACAGACGGCGCCAATCTGTTCGGGGTGATTTTCTCACACGGTTCGTTTAAGTGATTGTGGATCTACTAGTACTATCCTTTAAGTTGTTTTTGGTGGCGATTTATGTGATTGAGTTTAAGCGTATAAAAATGACAAAAATAGAACAAGACACACGATGTGTTACGTGGGAAAAACCCTTAAATGTTAAGGGAAAAACCACTACGCCAAGCCGAGAGAGGATCTTCACTAGTTCAGAAAATTAGGTACGTGCAGTCCGACCAAGTGAGTACGTGATACAAAAATGGCGAGAAAAATATAAAGTGTTTGGTTGCTTGTCAATTGCTTAGAGTGTTGAGTGCTTTTGATGTATGATAGTTTCTCCTCTTCTTCTCTTCTGAGTTCTCTTGCTTTTATAGTCCCTTGAGCCCAACGTTCGCTTCCCAAAATGTAGGTAACTTCTTCCTCTGATTTCTCCAGTAGTTGCTATTTCCATGGCCCTATTTACGCCTTGACTTGGTCTCTACAACGTGTTTCTCTAGGGTTGTTGCTGGGTCTTGGGCTTTCTTCTTTGTTTGTTTATTTCTTTCGTTGGGCTTGGCCCACCTTGGGTTTTCCTCTCCCGACCTGCACCTTTGTTTTGTCTGTCTTGGTGCCGTCTTGTTGCACCGCATCTAGTCTTGTTATGGACCTACTGCATCCAGTCTTGGCCTGTGAGTTACGGACCACCGGGTTTTTGGTCCCAACAATTATCATCATTTTCCGTACAATTCGGGGAGTTGGGAACATTGGAAGGAACTTGCGAAGAATATTGCGGATAATTTTCTTGCATTGGGGAAAAATATTGGGTATTAGTCATCAAATTTTGAGGCGGATATTGTAAATTTTCCCCTACAGTATGACGATAACTGTAATTTTGGGAAGGATGTGGGGGTTGTATTATGACATTTGGGGACGACTGTTGGGTTGGAAAAAAATTTTGAGCCCATTGTGATTGCGGTATAAGATTTTCATTCCGTGACATATTTTGTGATAATTGAGCATTCATCCTTTGAAATTCAGCCCACATTTGTTTTCGAAAATTATCTGAATAAATTTTTGGATTATTAGAATTAGGATCCATGAAATATTAAGTTGATATTACAATAAATATTTGGAAAGAGTGATATGTAAAAAATGAAGAGAAATGAGAAGTGTTCGGGGTGATTTTCTCACACGGTTCGTTTATGTAATTGTGGATCTACTAGTACTATCCTTTAGGTTAAGTTTTATGTTGTTCGTGATTTAGGGATTAGAATGCGTGAAAGGTAACGAAAAAATGGAAACAAGACACACGATATGGTTACGTGGGAAAAACCCTTAAATGTTAAGGGAAAACCACGGGCGCCAAGCCAGGAGAGGTTATGCACTAGTTCTGGTTCAGGAAGTACAGTCCGACCAACCGGGCACAGATACAATAAAGGCGTAAAATAATTATAAAGTGTTTGAGAGCTGCGTAGAGTGTAGTATGCTTGAGTTGTATTATAATTCTGATGCCTTTCTCTTCTGAATTCTACTCCTTTTATAGTACTGCTAGGGTCCAACGTCTCTTTCCTTAGTTGTAGGTAACTTCTTCCCCTTTCTTCTCCAGTACTCCTATCTTTCGGGCTTGATTCGTCACTTCTTGACCAAGTCTTCCAACGACTCCCTGTGGTTCTTTGCTAGTCTTTGGGCTTTCTTCTTTGGTGTTTACTTCTTTTGTTGGGCCTGGCCCATCTTGGGTTTTCCTCTCCTGACCTGCACCTTTGTTTTATGCAGACCGTCTTTGCAGTCTTTGGTATGCGTTCTGGACTGCTATGGATCCTGCATCTGCCTAGGCCTGGCCGAGGTTACGGACCGCCGGGTTTTTGGTCCCAACAGTTTGTCCCCCATCTCCTTGCCTTTCACCTGCATCTTTGGAGGGTAAGGAGATGTCTTATCCTCATCCTGGTCCAGGACTGAGCCTGGTCCAGGCTCCTTTTGTTTTGCTGTGCCTTTGGTTCTGCGACCTGAACCTTGTAATTAATGAAGTAGTTGGCTTTTCGTGGGGGAGTGCGCCCTATTTTGGCTCTCAATGTACTGCGCACGTCTCATCATGGGTCTTGTCACATCTCTTCGCGCGCTTATTTTTGTAAAAACCATCCAACTTTTTTTTTTTTGCCTCACTATAAATACCCTAATTTTTTGTTTTGCTTCTCTCTCTAGCTCATCCCTTTGATTTCTTTTTGTTTTGTATCTAAAAACCCACGAAGAAAAAACCCCCAAATTGATTTTGCAAAAAACCCTAACTTTCTTCCTTCTCTTTCATCTCTGATCATGGCGCGTAACGATACCGGTCCTTCTACGGCGGTCTCTTTTTCCCACGGCGACTCTATCTTTCAATCAACAGACTTGATAAAAGACGTCAACATCTTCCCAAACTTGCTTGCCCAAGTGGCTGTGGCAAGGCTCAAAAGGGAAGGAAAAATCCCTGAGAACGCTGAAGTCTGGGCCCCAGACACCAAGGATGTTAGGGTGGATTGGGTGAGCCCCGGTTGGTTTTCAATTTTTGAATCATCCTTCAAGTTTGGTGCATCTTTCCCGCTCTGTCCACTGATGAGCGCTTTCTTGGGCACCGTACAAGTGCCGCCTTGTCAGGTCATGCCTTCTGTCTGGCGATTGATCCACGGGATTGACTCCCTTTGCCGGAGGTATGGGGTAGAGATCCAGCTTGCTGATATAAGGAATACTTACCGTTTGCGTATGTATAAGAAAAAGAGAGTCCACTTTCGCTTGAGGGATAAATGCTTGCCTCTCTTGACCCGTTCGGACGCGGGTGATGAGAGTAACTGGACCAGTTACTACATGTTCATCAGGAGCAGCACTTTGGGCCCACATGTCTGGGCGCCTGAGTTTTCTTTGAAGGGGACTGGTATGTCCTTTGAACTTTCGAGTTTCTGTCTACTTTGTTTTTGCATGTGTCTTTTGTTCAGGTTTGTTGTGGATTTGTTTTGCAGTTTCCGACTGGGTCCCCACTTTTGATGATCCTGCATCAAAAAGGAGAATTGAGGCGTTTCTGAAGCTGCCTGCTGACAAGAGGGCCTGGCCCAAGTGTATGCGCCCCGATGACGATGATGATGATGTTGTTGTTGTGCCTCCCCCTGAGGAGGAAGGAGATGATGAAGATGAAGATGGAGATAGTGATGACGAGGAAAGGATTGAGGAGAACGTGGCTGGCCTGGAGACTGCGCCTGATCTAGGTGAGAGGCCTGTAGGTGAGGTCGCTGGTAGGAGTGGTGTAGGTGCTCTGGATCAGACGCCCATTCATGTGACTCCACTGAATTCTATACTGCCTGGGACTGGTGGCCATTCTACTCTGCCTCATTTGCGAATTCCTGGCGTAGGCCAGAGTTCTGTGCCTAGCGCTGCTACTGGTACTGATATATTCTCTTTGGTTCATGAATTGACTCATCTCCCGTTCCTTCGTAAATTGTTCCCTATTGTTTTGGTAAAAACTCTACAAGGGTGAAAAAGAGCTAAGATGGGTCAACTAGTATTGTTTGCGAAACAGAACAGAACAGAATATTCTCCGAACAGAACTGACGACTACAAGATTGATGAAATAGAGCAGAACATAACCTTCTCCGAGCAGAATTGATGGGACAACGAGATTGATGACGCAGAAACCCCGAGAAGAAGATGGGGAAAACTGCGGGCTACCAAGCCAGGACTTCTTTTATTAATCTCATGGTGATTACAAGGCTTTTGGTTACAATTGAATGATTTTCGTAGGAAGAGCTAGCGAATAATGCTAATACATTGATTATGTGTAATTCTATGTGAAAGCATAAGGAAAACCTATGAGAAAACTTATCTAAAAGCCCCTCAAAATGACTAAGTGAGCCTCTATATATAGGTAGAATGCTCACAATACAACTCCTAAAATCTAGGGCCACTATCTCATGAACTTAGGTAGTTGGATAACTACCCACTATGCATGACTTGTAACTTCCCATTATGACTTCTATTCAGATCTGCAGAACTGCATGCCAATAACTACCCATGATCTTAGGTAGTTAAATAACTTCCATTGACTCCACTTCTGCTCAGCTATGATATCTTCCATTATCCCATGATCTTTGTAACCGCTATAGTTGACCTCTGCTGACCACAACTGCCATGCCCCTTCTGACCTGTTCTGGGCGATAACTGCCATACCTCTTCTGACCTGTTCTGGGCGATAACTGCCATACCTCTTCTGACCTGTTCTGGGCTATAACTGCCATACCTCTTCTGACTTGTTCTGTACCATATTCGCAACGTCTATCCAGAACTGCCAATTCTGGGTAGTGTAAAATCTGGTCATAACAAATGCCCCTTGTTTTCTCAAGAGCAGCTGTTCAAAGAATCTTGAGGAAACAATCCTGTACAAACACTTCTATACAGAACAGACTAGAGTAGAAACAACGGCTATGAAATTTTGAACAACTATGCATCTGGCAAGACTTGTGTACCACATTCAAAGAGACAACGTTTAAATCAGAAGTAGGAGAGAATTAAAACCTGATTGACTGCTTCACGGTAGCGATGACTAGTAAATCGTAAGTATAATTTAGACATACAACGAATAGATAATCGGGAGGCTTACCGAGGGCTTATACCTTGCTTTGAAACATTAGAGTTTGAACCTTGATATGGCTTGTTGGACAAGAGATATTCCCTTAGTATACACGAGCTTTGGACTTTCCTTAACCTTAAAAAAGGAAGGCTAGCCACATGTTGTGCAATCTGGGGATAGCTGAGACCCATTAGATTGTGCAACACTTGCGGTGACTTGATCTGTAGAATACTTCGTTTGACTTTTGATAATGCGCCGTATGAACTATTATTTAACCTTCTCGAGGATGGTTAAACACCTTGTGCCTTGTCTTTCAAAGGGCTTTACGCGTGTATGCCTTATCTTTCAAAGGGCTTCTTCGTATGTGTGCCTTATGTCATTCCAAAGGGCTTAACCGCATTTACTCTGTGGTCCTTTTGCTTAGTCTGCAGAGCAAGACATTTTTCTAGTCTGCTCTGGCAAACGATTGCTAAGTAATTAGCCTTGGTGGTCCAAGGACTTAATCACTATTGTCGCTATTGCTTCTATTGCTTCTATTGTTCTCGTGAATGCACTAACCTCGCGGTGTACACCCCGGACTTATGTACGCATGATCATGGCTAACCTTGAGGGATATTATAGGACTCTCTTAAGCGGCTAAGCCCTGGTCCGTCAATCCGAGGACGCATCCTCTACAAGCGGGATCGCCGCTCTGCAGATCGGGCCGCACCGTGGTCTGGAGGAAGATCTCCACTTTGCAGGGGCCGCTCAAGGCCGAGGACTAAGCTCAAATCTGGAAGACAAGTTCCATCCTTACAGAATCGAGGGGTAACTCCAAAAATGTCGAGGACAAAGCTTCAAGCTGGAGGTTAAGCTCCAAACTAAAAGCGGAGGTTAAGCTCCAAAGCGTAATCGAGGATAGACTCCTTTATTTGTAATATGTGACATACTAGGCTTTTAGTGAGTTATTTGTGATAGATAAAAATATTTAATATTTATACTGTATTGGAAATTTAATTTGCAAAACTAGAAATAAGAGTTAGATTATACCGCTGAAGACTAGCTCCACTTTTGCATGACTGGAGGTCTAGGCTCCAAGACTGACGATATGCTCAAGACTTAGAACTAGGCTCAATCTTTGGAGGGCAAGCTCCAAAGATGCCGAGGACGAGCTCAAAACTATAGATATGCTCAAGATTGAGAACTATACTCAAGATTAGAAAACCAGCCTCCAAGAGTGTCAAGATCCGCCAGGATGAAGGGTAGAACTCCAATATTAAGATTGCATAGAATAAGCTCCAAAAATAGTAGAATAAGATATATGGTAGAACTTGATGCAATTAGGATCGAAATAAGGTGCTTCCATATTTATATAATTCAAGAGGCAAAGAAGATAAGGTTGCAAGAGCGCTAGGATGAATCCCAAGGTTGGCCACATAGTGCTTGAGACTGTAATAAATAGAAAATATTCTTCAAGGTTTGTAGCATAAGACCTTAAAAATAAGATAATATGCTCAGAGATAATATATGCTCCAAGATAATATATGCTCAGAGATAATATATGCTCAGAGATTCTTGGTATAATATTATGAAGAAACATTTGATATATAATAAACAAGATTGAGAATACTTTGAGGTTTTGGAAAAGTCTTTGTAAAATGCAAAAACTTGGTTAGTACAACCATTGATGTATTCAATGGTTTTTCTCATAATAAAATAATATAAAGTAAAGCGATTATGAAAAAATAAATTAATTGAAAATAAATAAATAGAGTTTGAGTTTGGTTGATTTCCAAGCTTTGGAATCAACTTTCCTCAAGAGTTACCAATTCATGTGCCCCTTGACCGATGATGGAGTCAACGAGGTAAGGACCTCTCCACACTTGAGCAAACTTGTATGAACTACATCTCTTGCATTTTTGAATGTGCTTCTCTAGAATAATTCTCCTTTACCAAGGGCTCTCGCTTTGACATTCTTGTTGAATCTTCTCACCATAACACCTTGATACGAGGTCGACGTAATCTTTAATGCATTTCACACTCGTTCAAAGTTTTCAAGGTTAGTGAACAAAGAATAATTTTAGAATCTAGAATACATAGAACATACCTTGGTGTTTGAATAACCAATTCGAAAGATAACTTCTCTTTCACAAACATAAACAAGTTAGAAAGAAAGAAAGAAAAATGTCTTATAAAAACTATAATGAGCTATAAAACTATAAAGGTTGATGCAACTAACTTAACGTCCAACTTGTTATTAATAACAAGAAGCGATGAATTGGCGTACCTTTAGATTTTGCTCTCCTTAATAACGAAATTACCTCTTTCACTTTGTTTCAAATATGTACGGCTTCTATTCTCGAGCAAACGACATCTTCTCGTCTTGGAGCGGATGACTTCTTCTCGCTCTAGGGCGAATGACAAGCCGCCGCTCTAGGGCAAACGACAACGCCTGCGTTTCCGGAGCGAACAACAGCGTCTGTTCTGGAGCGAACGACAGCGTCTCTTCTGGAGCGAACGACAACGTGCGCTCTGGAGCGAACGACAACGTCTGTTCGGAGCGAACGACAACGTCTGTTACGGAGCGAATGACAACTTTCTAGTGTCATCGATTGCCCACTTTGTAGTTTAGAAAACAAGGACAACAATCTTCTATACAAAAGCTCTATCTTGACATTATTTCGTCATCTCTAACACCGTGAATTTTCACCGCCACATACTTCTCAAAAACATGTGAGCTCGCGTAAAAATTATAACCTTCACCCTTTCTTAAAACAACTCGTCAACCTTGAGCAATAAGAATATGAGACCGCTCGTAAAGTTCGATCACGTTGGTATAAGGTTGAAAACATTCCCGCAAAAATAAACTCAAAAAGCAACGGCTACAAAGACAACATAAAAATCATGCCGGACACGTGCGGATCGTGGATTAAAATTCGGGATCGAATCGAGCGAAAATTCAAACCTGTTCGACAATCACTTCTGTGAATGTCTTGCCGACCACGTACCAATGAATCCATCACCCTCATACTACTTGTTGGGTTGACTTGCTTTGACCCGGCCGACTTGCGAATCTTGACTTTGTCAAGATTACTAGTGACTTGCTAAAACCTCAGAGTCGACAGTCTTGAAAGAAGAGAATTCAAGACACAAAAGATGCCCCTAGTTTTCTCAAGGGAAACGTTTAGTAAACTCAAGGAAACAATTCTGAAAAGATAATTCAGAACACAACGAGCAGAAGATAAACAACCAGAAAATATAACGGGTAGGAAATAAAAAGGGTCAAGATTCAAAAGATAAGCATCAAGACTTATATATAGACGTCAGACCAGAATTGGTAAAAATTCAAACCTGATCTGGCTGCTCATTGTAACAATGATAAACTTCTGTAAAGTTTGAAATTCTTCCAACGGAAGAGTCCTGAAGACTATAGGATTGATTCTTGCTCAAAGCCGTTTGCGAGCAAATTTGAAAAAATACCTCATGCAAAATCAATCATCTTCAAACGTTTGAAAAACTCAGGTTTGATAAAAATAATTAATCACTTACAAAATTTAAAAAGATAATAGAAATAAAATAATAACACATGAGAAAATTAATCACAAGATCAAGACAAGACTGAAAATCAGATCTGTAGCAAGTTTCACACTTACAACCTTGGCTACTCTGCCCCTTTGTGGCGATTTCAGGACTATGTCAATCCTGGTCCTCTGACATTAGCAACTCTACCAGTGTGGAAGGTCTAAGCTTTCATTATTCTCTCTTGACCAAAATCCCAAGGCCGAAGTCTCCTTCCAGACCAGAACTGAAATTCGCCACAAAATCTGCCAAGGATTCTGACCTGATGGCAGTCTTGGCCTGCAACTGATGTTATACATAATAATCTGCACAAAACCATTTAACCATTCTCCCGGACAGTTCAGACTTTCTCAAGACTGACTTGACTGAAAAGTTAGTCCAGACAATCATATGATAATTCTAAAAATAAGATTAAACTTTGTAATATACATTAATTAAGTAAAAATGTATATTTCTCGAAGAGTATACCTTATTCCGGCATCCAAGAGGTTCTTACTTGCACAATATATGGGGTATCGTAGATTATCCTTTTCATCGATCAGAACTGGATAATCGGTATGATCTGCACAGAACTGAATAACAGTTCTGACCTGCACAGCAATGGATAATATGATCATCACTGGAGAGTATGATCCGCACAGAACTGACTTCATATCTACTCTTGCCAACAATGTGCCCTTAGAACTGTCTTGGTGAAACGCCAAATGAGTGCTTGACATGTTTGAACTCCATGTTATATCTCTCCAAGAATACAAAAGGATGCTTGCACGCGTCAAATGTGATTTTTGACACTCTTGGACTTCATCACCAAATCATACGTGTACACCTTCGTTGTGTCCCCAATAAAAATACTCCAACATCGTGCTAATTACCACCTTGGTAGGTTGCCCCTACATCTCTCAAAGCGTAAGGCGTAACAAATTAAAAATATATTATGCAAAAAATAAAATTCATCTTCTGATGAGTAGGATACACTTCGATTCGATTGGACTTGATGAAACCATCCACAATTGTAAGTTACTTGTATCCTGAAATCTTGGCAAGCACAACATTAGTATTGGGTAGATGAAAAGAATCTATGTGCAAACTTTATCTTAAATAAACATAATCAACACTTGAAACATACCATGTTTTTGTCGGATGATTACTACGATGGTTAACCAATCAAGATACATTACCTCTCTTACCATTTCATGTCTAGAAGCTTTTGAACCTCGTCGTTAATTATTTCCTTTGTAGAGGAAATCTCTTGCGTCTCCACTGTACATACTTGGACTTTGGGCCAACATCAGACTTGTGAGCGATCAGACCAGGACATGACTTATACCAGTCCTGTCAAAGCGAGTGTACGCAAAATAGGATACTTTGGACTGTAAAAAGATTAATCATACCTGATTCTGGTCGGTACATCACCTACCAGTAGTTTCTCACCAGAACAGGAGTGGTCGAGGATGTCTCTGTTCTGTCTTGTCTGATATTTAAGGAGACTTGTTTCTTTGATTTCTACATGTTGGATTTCTGTACTGAATGACAGTTCTAAGGCTACTCCATAGCACTCTTGTGTATTCTGCCATTCTCCATTGATCATCAGTATTCCCTACTTGATAGACATTTTGACATATTAGTGGTATGTTGAAGGCACGAGCATTATATTATGAATTAAAACATACCAAGCAAGATATACAACGTCATCAAATTAAATCAATGAAATAATTAAGAGAAGAGACTCCCTTTGTAGGTAGAGAAATTTTGCCCAAAGTATGTTGGCCTAGGTCTCTCCGTAGAATCCACAAGCATGTTAAAATTTGTAGTGAGTTTATCATGGTTGATCCTCATTTCTTCCAAGACACCAAGCATAACCATTCGTAATCGCCTTGACGATCTCCGTGACCAAGAGTCACTAGTTTCCGCTATGTTTAGTTCTGTTGGGGACGACATCATTTCTTCTTAAGTTATCATTTACGCATCGTGACACAAGTCAAACCACAAATATTAGAACCGTCATTAGCATAATCAACTTTATGAGTGTAAGGAGAAAAAGGTGGAGATTGATTTGGCTCTTGTGATTGTGGTTGTTCAGTCTTGCTCGTATTCCTCCGTGCAGGACTGGTTGTGTCCTTCAAGCGTCCAGAACTGAAACATCTATAACAAGACTCTCAAGCTTGGAAATCAATCCTGAAAAATCTATAACAAGACTGTTAATGTCACAATTGTCAATCCAGAATTGAAAATGAGACCGTTAATATCGAGATTATCAGTCTAGAACAAGACTGTTAACATCGAGTTTACCCGTCCAAAACCGAAAATAAGATTGTTAATATCGAGATTACCAGCCCAGAGCTGAAAACAAGACTGCTAATATCGAGATTATCAACCCAGAACTGAAACAAGACTGCTAATATCGAGATTACCAGTCCAGAACTGAAAACAAGACTGCTAATATCAACATTATCAGTCCAGAACTGAAAACAAGACTGCTAATATTAAGAGAGTTTTTAGAATCTTATGTCTTAGGGCTGGATGAGTGGACGTGTGTTCATCTTGTCTCTTGTATGAACCAGTTCTGTTCTGCTGACGACCACTTCCAGCTTTCTTGTTAGGCCTGTTCTGATACAAACTCCGTTGTTCTGTTTGTTGAAGGCATCTTCTTCAAGTATGACGACCCTTGCTTGTAAGTACGAACTGTCCCAGAACTGTCACTGTTCAGAATTGAGAACATTTCTTTGTTCAACTCTGCACTACTCCAGCAAACGACAGAAGCTATTCTGGCTGGTAGTTCTGACGTGAAACCTCCATCCATTCCAAGTAGAGTTATCACACCTACTCCAGGGTTCCAGGAGTTGAGAGCTAAGGAGCAGAACAAACTGGAGGTCCTACCCAGGACATCACTGTCTAACATGCCATCTACAGGCGTGGTGAAAATTGTCCAGAACATGGCGGAAAAGATCAGTCCAGAAATGCTCAGGACTGACATTACAGAATTGGAGCCTTTGCACATGCAAGTCTCCGTCGAATCTTTGGGAATAAGAATTGTGAGCATCGTGTGTTTGTATTGCGCAACGTGGTCTTGAGGATGTTCTGTTCTATAGCACAACTTCAATTGATGGAACGTTGAATTTTTTCGGAACATCCTTCGAAGCCGCAAAATTGTCGAAGGGGATGGTCCTTCATTTTCTTAGGAGAAGCTTCTGGTTCCTAGGAGAGTCCTCTTTGGGCTGATCTTCAAAGACTTTGTCCCCATCATGATAGGAAAAAACTTTTCTTTTTGTGATGAAAGATAAGGACAATTCTGGCCTGATTCTTGAGTTGTAACCACTAATCTCGCTGGAGTTCTGTTCCGATTCAAGACTGACTCAATCTCTTTGAGTCTTGTATTTTCTTGTAAAATTGAGGCAATCCTCGAGCGAGATTCCTCCAACTATTGTGCTAGTTATTCAAGGATCTTGTCAACCATGTGGTCATGACAAGAGTGTGTTTTTTTGTGGAATTTTGAGAAGAGAGTTTCACAAACTAATAAACTAGATGCCCCACGGTGGGCGCCAATTTGTTTTGGTAAAAACTCTACAAGGGTGAAAAAGAGCTAAGATGGGTCAACTAGTATTGTTTGCGAAACAGAACAGAACAGAATATTCTCCGAACAGAACTGACGACTACAAGATTGATGAAATAGAGCAGAACATAACCTTCTCCGAGCAGAATTGATGGGACAACGAGATTGATGACGCAGAAACCCCGAGAAGAAGATGGGGAAAAGCTGGGCTACCAAGCCAGACTTCTTTATTAATCTCATGGTGATTACAAGGCTTTTGGTTACAATTGAATGATTTTCGTAGGAAGAGCTAGCGAATAATGCTAATACATTGATTATGTGTAATTCTATGTGAAAGCATAAGGAAAACCTATGAGAAAACTTATCAAAAAGCCCCCTCAAAATGACTAAGTGAGCCTCTATATATAGGTAGAATGCTCACAATACAACTCCTAAAATCTAGGGCCACTATCTCATGAACTTAGGTAGTTGGATAACTACCCACTATGCATGACTTGTAACTTCCCATTATGACTTCTATTCAGATCTGCAGAACTGCATGCCAATAACTACCCATGATCTTAGGTAGTTAAATAACTTCCATTGACTCCACTTCTGCTCAGCTATGATATCTTCCATTATCCCATGATCTTTGTAACCGCTATAGTTGACCTCTGCTGACCACAACTGCCATGCCTCTTCTGACCTGTTCTGGGCGATAACTGCCATACCTCTTCTGACCTGTTCTGGGCGATAACTGCCATACCTCTTCTGACCTGTTCTGGGCTATAACTGCCATACCTCTTCTGACTTGTTCTGTACCATATTCGCAACGTCTATCCAGAACTGCCAATTCTGGGTAGTGTAAAATCTGGTCATAACACCTATGATGTCTCCAGCTTCTGGGTCCGGCAAGAAGACTTTCCTGCCCATGGACGCCATCGCTGCTCGGATTGCTCAGGCACGTGAGGCTGCGAAGTCTGGTGGTGGCTCTGGTCCTGCTGTGAGTATGATGGCTCCCACCTCTGAGTCCTCCAAGAGGAAGGCACCAGAGGGGGTTCAGACCAGGTCCACCAAAGTGGTTGCGGAGTCTCCTGAAGCTACTCCTGATCAGAAGAGGAGGAAGAAGATGAAGCTACCTCAAATGAATCCTGTGCTGTCTATTCCTCTGCACTCTCAGAGCCAGTCTGAGTATGTTTCTTTGGGGAAGTCCTTGAGCGAGAGCTTTGCTACTCTGTCCTCTGCTCCTGCTGCCCTAGATCCTACGCGCTTGGCGCACAAGATGGTGGGCTGTTGTGCTCAGGTTTGTATTCTTTCTTTCGCTTTTGTTTTTGTCCAGATTTGCTTTTGATATGGATTTGATTTTCTGCTCTGTATCTGTAGTTGCTGGTCATGTCTACCAGTCTTGGTTCTACGGTGCCAGTTCTGGAGAGTGGTAGAGGTAAGGCTGAGGCTGAGAATGAAGCACTTCGTTCTTCCCTCGAGACTAGCAAAAAGGAGCTTGAGAGTGTGAATCTTCGTTGTGAGAGGATGGCCACTCTGAGCAAGACCCGACTCAGGAAGGGTCCTGATCAGATACCCTTATTGCAAAGTCGACCCAGAAATCGGGGACTCGGGTGAGGTTAGTCGGCCAAGATAATACTGACTTTGGCGGACTCGAGTGTATTTTATACACTTCGTACCCGTGTCGAAATGATGAATGCCAGCCCTGAAGAACGTGCTGCTTGGGATTTTTCTGCAGAGCTTGCTACCTTTAAACAGCTATTTCCTGGGCAGCCTATTCTGGAACAAAGTGAAGTTACTTCAATTTGCTCGGCTGGTCCAGGAGATGCAGCTGGGCCCAATGCCGGCCGATGTTCTTTGGGACATCTCGCGGCCGATCCTCGCTAAGAAAACGTTGAGAGGACAGGTGAATCTGACGATGGCACCAACTGAACTTGTTTATGAGGGTTGCTTATGTTTTCTGAACAATATTTTGAATTTGCTAGGGGGAATGTCCCCTTTTGATATTTGGCCTGTAAATATTTGCACTTTGTTTATTTGTTTTTGAACTTTTGGTACTGTACCCATGCACAGGCATGGGCTGACTTTTTAGATCCTGACTTTTGATATCTTTTTGCTATGCTATGTTATGCTATATTATGGTATGTTTTGTTTTTGTTATGCTGTTTGTTATGATGCGCATATAATTTGTTGTGAATTTGTAAAGTAGCATGCATGCGTTTGATAATTTAGGCGACTTACACTTTGGGGCTCCTTAATCTGACATTACTCCCTGTCCGTTAGTGCGATCGTCTTGAAATTTGGAGCCACTAAGATTTTGTCTTTGTCTTTGCATTTGTCTTTGGTTCTGGTCTGGTCTGGTCCAGATGTCTGTACTGCTTTGTCTGCACAAAAAGAGGGTCAGGGCTTGACCGTTGGCGTTAGCCAACGGCCCTCCGACGCTCAAGTCAGTACAATTGTTTAGGATAAATTGCAAAGGAAAAGTTTTGAGTTTTGTACATTACCAGATGTGCTAGTCCAGGAGACTTTACATGTGATAGAGCTTGAGGTGGAGTGTATTCCAGGGTCTTGGGATCATGTCTCCTTCCAGAGTCTGTAGTCTGTAGGAACCCTTCCCTACTGCTGAATTAATAAGGTATGGGCCTTCCCAGGTTGGGGCCAACTTGCTCACCTTGTCCCTTGTGTTCGAAATACCTTTCGGGACCCGGATCTCCATCCTGAACATCCGTGCTCTCACATTCTTGTTGTAACCACGGCCCACAGATTGTTGGTATCTTTGCCAACCTTACTGCCGCTAGATCTCCGAGCTCCTGGAAATGTATCTAGTCATCCTGAGCGATTCATTATTCTCGTAAAATGTATTGAGTCCATACCTGACTGTTGGAACGTGTACTTCTATTGGTAGTACAGCTTCACATCCATAAACCATTGAGTATGGAGTTTGTCCTGTTGCTCTCTTTGGTGTGGTCCTGTCTGCCCATAGTACCAGTGGCAACTCTTCAACCCATCTTCCTTGTTTCTCCATTAGCTTCTTATTGCTGCAACCAATTACAATTTTGTTCTTTGGACTCACCGCCCATTTGCCTGAGGATATCTTGGTGCAGAGGTGACCAAGTTGATATTCCACTTTGCACAGAAATCTCTGGTCTTGTTTCCCACGAATGCAAGTCCATTGTCACATATGATTTCTGAAGGGATTCCATACCTGCTGATGATGTTTTTCTTTATGAAGGCTATAACTTCTTTTTCTGTGACGCTTTTGTATGCATCTGCCTCTATCCATTTGGAGAAATAATCTGTCATTGCTAGCGTGAACACCTTCTGCCCTGGAGCCATTGGTAGTTTGCCAACTAAGTCCATCCCCCATTTCATGAACGGCCATGGTGCTGATATCGAGTGCAGGTTCTGTGCAGGTTGATGTATTTCTGGACCGTGCCTCTGACAAGCGTCACACTTTGTGGCATACTGGATGCTATCTGTTTTCATTGTGGGCCAGTAATACCCCATTCGCAAAATTTTGTTGACCATGCTTCTACCACCTGTGTGGTTTCCACAGTGTCCATCGTGTATTTCTGATAGTATTGTCTGACCGTCAGGTTCTAGGCCCGTAGCAGTCTGACCCATTGAAGGACCTTCTGAATAGTATGCCTTGTATGATTGTATATCTGGACGCCTTGATTCTGAATGCTCTTGCTTCCATTCTGTCCTGCGGTAGTTTGCCCTGGACCAGCCATTCGTAATATGGTTTGGTCCAGGTCTGGGTAGCTTGGACTGCGTTCTGTAGGACTGGTTGAACTTTCTGGATCGCTGGTTCCAAGATGTGTACAATAGGTATACTGTCCAGCGTACCAGGTTCAAATGCTGATCCTATGTTAGCCAGCGTGCACTGCACATTCTGATCTCTAGGGACTTGCTCAACCTCAACGTTAGTAAACTTTTGAAAAAGATTTTTGACCAAATCAAGATATGCAATCATCTTAGAATCTTTAGCAGCGTACGTACCGTTGATTTGGTTTGCTACCAGCAAAGAGTCTATTTTTACCTTTAGATTCTGGATCCGCATGTCCAGACATACGTTTAGTCCTGCTATTAGTGCCTCATATTCAGCTTCATTGTTGGTAGTCTTGAATTCACAGGATACAGCCTGTACTATCTTGTCCCCCTGTGGCGACTTCAAGACCACACCTAGTCCAGTACCCCTGATGTTGGCTGAACCATCTGTCCAGAGTTCCCAGGTCATCAAGCTTCGTCCAGATGGAAGATCTCCTTTGTTACCTGCTCTTCTAGTGTGGGAGTGAAGTCAGCCACAAAGTCTGCTAGAGCTTGAGATTTGATTGCTGTTCTGGGCTCATAGGATAGATTATAGGTGCTCAACTTTACTGACCATTTTGACATACGACCTGAAAGTTCTGGTCTAGACAGCACTGATCTCACAGGAACATTAGTACGAATAATAATATGATGCGCCTCAAAATATGGGCCTTGATTTGAGTACAACAATTAAAGCCAAAACAAATTTCTCCAATACTGCAATACCTGGTCTCGGCGTCAGGAAGGCTCTTACTTACATAATACACAGATGTTCTTTGTCCATCTGCTCTCTTACCGACCGCATTCTGAAGCTTGATTCTGAGATAGGTACAAGACCGGTGATTCCCTGGTTCGAGGTTTGAAACAGGAGTGGGGCGATGATAGGTATGCTTTGAGGTCCTGGAATGCTTTCTCATGCTCGCCCCCGGTTGAATCGCTGTTCTTTCTCGTAAGATCATAGAATGGCTTGCACCTTTCGTAAGATCTCGAGATGAATCTGCTCTTTACTCTTCCGGCCGCTGGACATCTTTCGGGTTCTGGGGGGACTGCAAGTTGACTATTGCTGAGATCTGCTCTGGACTAGCCTCTATGCCTCTTTTTGTCACCATATAGCCTAAGAACTTTCCTGCAGTGACACCAAAGGTGCATTTAGGAGGGATTAATCTCATATTATACTTTTCCAGAATCTCAAACGCCTTTTCCAGTCCTGGATGTGATCCTCGGCTTTCTTTGACTTCACCACCATATCATCGATGTAGACCTCCATTGTATCTCCAATCTGATCCTTGAACATCATGTTCACCAGCCTTTGATATGTTGCACCTGCATTCTTTAGTCCAAAAGGCATTGCCTTGTAGCAATAGATTCCTCTGCTTGTCATGAATGCTGTATGCTCCTGGTCCGAGGGTGCATCCCGATGCAGTTGAATCCCCTACCGCATCCATGAATGTCAAGACTCACGTATCTGCGGTGGCATCCACCATGGCATCTATGTGTGGTAGTGGAAATGAATCTTTTGGGCACGCCTTGTTCAGTCTCAGATAGTCCACGATACTCTCCTGCCATTCTTTTACGGACCACAACTACATTTGCCAACCAACTGGGTACATCACTTCTTTAATCATGTCCATGTCCAAAGAATTTCGCACTCTCCTGGTTCACAATCTCATTACGCTCGTGCAAACTTCTGCGTTTACGCTAAAACTTGGGTCAATATTTAACTTGTGTGTAATAACATCGAACTTATACGGTCATATCAAAATGGGACCAGCAAAACAATGCTCTTTCTTCCTCGTAAAGTCAATTAGAGCAGTCCGATTACCTGGAGCGTCGTAACCAACCGTGAACCTTCTGTCGAGTCTCTCTTCACCAAAACAATTTCATCTGTCTCCATGCGTGGGACAGATTCTCAACAGACTGACAGTCGCTTTAATTGCTATGCGAGGGACTTACCTCGACTAGGAGGTTTCAGTGGTCAGCCCCAGAACACTCCTGCAGGCCGCTTGTCGCTCTCCTCTCGACCGCTGTCGCCCCCACTTTGTTGGTATCTTTATGCACCGTGGTACGTTGAAGGTACAACCTTGAGGTTGTGGATCCGTGGTCGCCCTAGGATTACATTGTATGAGGACAGCGCCTATCACGAGAACTTCTCGAAAGAGGTGACTCTTCCACATAGGTTGGTAGGGTGATCTCTCCCAAGTCGTGCTTTGTCTCCCATCAACCCTACCAGGACGCCGACTTCTTTGTTACATCGGACTCTTTCGGCCCATAGCTTCCAGCGCCTCCATCATGATGATGTTGACTGAACTGCCTCCATCTACCAAGACTCTTCTGACCATGCAGGTTCCAATCTGGATCTTGATCACCAGTCCATCGTGGTGTGGCCCATGCACTCCTTGTAGGTCTGACTCATCAAACACGATCTCCTGGACTGGACCTGCTTGTCCTGCTGGTGGCTGTTGCCTGTTCTCCAGAGCTACACGCTTTGCAGCAGAATATGTTAGTCCACAAATATCTGATCCACCAGAGATGAATTTTACCTCATGGGTTGGTGGTGGTGGAGGAAGATCTCTGGGCTCATCTCGTTCATCTCTGTTCCTTCTGTTTCTGGGCAGGATATCCTTCAGGTGACCATTCTTTAGCAGATGAGCTATTTCCCTCCTGAGAGCTATGCAGTCCTCTGTGGTGTGCCCAATATCAGAATGGTACTCACACCACTTGGTTGTGTCTCGCCTTGGATTTGGCTTCTCACTCGCTTTTGGCCATCATTCTTTGAGCCCAACTTGTCCAACTTGTTGATCGGGCTGGAAGATCTACTGAGAAGCGATCGTGGAATCGGATCGGACCCAACTCGGCGTCTTGCTTAAGGGCGGATTTTAAAGTTAAAAAGATTAAGTTGGAAAAACCTTTAAGAACTGTTATGGAGTCGCCACCTATTTATCGCGGAAAATAGGAACCTGCTACCATGTTCTAAGCTAAAAACATGTCCTAGATTTTGGAGCACGCCGACACCCCTAGATCTAAGGCTTGTGAAACCAGATTGGATTCGGGGCGAGGGTACTTTAGAAAAAGAGTTAATTCAAATAATGATTTATGAAAACCTTTTAGAAAAGCCTATGTAAAAATAGCCTCTACTGACCTAGAACAATCCTTGTAAGATGATATTTGAGCTAATGTTATCGCTACGTACAAGTGCGATAAGGATGTAAAAGAATGCAGACGCAGATGCAAAAAGATTGATTAAAACCCTCAGTTTAGCATGTTTAACTTGTTAACGAATACGGTTCAGTTAAAGGTCGAATTCATTGTTTAAGTTGATTTTAATGCAAAATAAGAAGGGTGCAAGATGCATGCAAATAAAATAAAGTTCAATTGTCCATTGGTTTATTTTATAAGGGTCGGTTGCTTATGCGACTTTGGCGTGTCATCGGATATGGAGTGTACCCGAAGTAAATAGAACACTTGGAGTGCAAGCGCTACTGGGTGCCAAAGCCTGGGGCTAAAGTGTAGACCCCTTTGTTAGTCCATAGAAAATAAGAAAAAGCTTTGATCCAAGTGGATCGGTACCTACCTTGTCCTGACGCTTCAGATCTGGGCAGAGCTTCGCTTCTTGAACTTAAAAGGAGGATGAATTCAACACGGGATGGTGTGTTGAACTCAAGGATTTGAGTGCGTGAGGCTTTTGTGAGTGTAAAAGTGTAAGATAAGAGAATTTGTGGTGTAAAGGATGTATTCTGGTTGTAAATTCTGTTTTCGAGGTCAGGGTATAGGGGTGTATATATACTAAAAACCTCGGAGAAATTAGGAAATCGGGGATAAAACCAGGCCTAGAAACCGCATAGCCTTATGCGGTTGCTTGGGCAAACCGCATAGCCTTATGCGGTTGCCTCCCCAAACCGCATAGGCTTATGCGGTTTGAGGGTCTGGTTTTTGTGTAGTTTCCAAGTTTCGGTTGCATAAAATCTTCGAAAGATGCAGTATAATTTTGTGCGTGTGTGCCAAGAAAAGAGCTGAGATATTTTATGATGTGCAGGGCTTTGGAGTGCGGGCCAAAGGCTTGGGTTTGGGCTTGGTTTTGGGCCCGAGACCCGGAAAAATGAAAAAGGGTGTATTTGCATAGATTTGTGAAATAAGCTAAGACATGAAGCCGTATTTTGTGTAAGAGGGGGCTAAATAGCGGTTTTAGCTACCGGGCCTAAATTTAGGAATTTTGGAATGCTGAATTAGACCTTGTTAATGTAAAAGGGCCAATTGTAGTGCAAATGCGAAGCTCATGCCAAATGAAGCAGGACAAGGACCTAGCTAGACTCCAGATGGACAAAATGAACGTTTATTTGAGTGTGATGTGAAGCGACCTAAACCATTTAACATTTAAAACGACTCAAAATGAATTCGACATTAGTTAGAACCGTATAAGTCAACGTTAAAGCATGCGTAATAAAAGTCCGTGATACATCACAGGGTTTTGTTTGGGAGGGTACGGATATGGGTATCCACAGAGCCCGGCTTGATCGAGCTCGGACTAGAGCGCTAGTCAAACTCCTACGACCATATCCGGACCATTACAGTCTCGATATAGTCAGCGGTATGAAGCATGTGTCCATGGGTGAGACGAGGACTTCGAACCGGGCTAAACGGGGAGGGGCGTGCGCATTTTAAGGACTTGGCGGTCCGTGCATGCTATAAGGGCCTGCCGGCCTGCTGAATGTCTTCGTCGTGCTTGTTGTCGTTTGTTGGTGCCTTTGCGTGTGCTTGTAATGTCAACTGTTGATGCTGGTGCTTGTGCTTGTAATGTCTTCGTATTGCATGTGTTGGATGTAAAAAGGGCTAGAGTGCAGGGTGCATATGCCTGTAAGATGTTTGGGTAAGTGCTAGTGTAGGCCTCGTGAAAGAGCGTCTGTGTAATGCTTGTGCTTGAACTCGCCGAGGAGCGTCTATGTAGAGTGAAATGCTTGGAGTTAGGTGTATATTGCAGAGTGCTTGTGCTTGGGCTCGCCGAGGAGTGTCTATGTAGTTGGGGTTGCATATGGTTGCCTTCCGTGGTGGAGAAAATGATGTAATGCTCGTGAAGAGCGCTCGCGGCTTCGCTGCTTCGCATCGTATATTAAATGCTTGATATACGCGTATGGCGGACTGTAGGTGACGCCCTGACCCAAGCACGGGACGTACTTGGAATTGCATTGGGGCTAAAATGAATTAGGAATCGAAAAGTAGGCGTAAAACGAGAAAAACCCGAGAAAAACCAGGGGCATGAACCGCATAGCCTTATGCGGTTCGTGGGGCAAACCGCATAAGGTTATGCGGTTTCCCTAGTTGGCTGCTGGGGCTTATATAACACGAGTGAGGCCGTGAGCATGCTTCATTGTTCATTTACGGTTTCTTCACTCTAAAAACGTCATTTTTCGATTTCTCAACCGTTTTTGCTCATTTTTCTTGCGTTGCTTTGCTATGGAACGAGGTAATGCTCCATTTTAACTTGCTTTTACGTTATTTGTCGTTGTAATTAGCTAGTTTTGCCTTGAAATGTTGAAAAGACGGGTTTTGAATGAAAACCCGAGTTTTGCTTGAAATTTGCCGTTTGAATGCTTGAAATTGACGTCATTGTGTTGCATTATGCCATGTGAACGTGTATGTGTGAATTGATTGTGATTTAGACCGTCTTTGTGTGAAAAACGTCCAAATTAGGTTTCGGGCCCGAAAACGAACCCGGAATTTCCGACCCGGAATTTCAATTAAACTTCGGTGTAGGATGCCCATAGCGTGTATAGCATGCCTATAACGTTAGTTTTGCGAAAATGTCGAGCTAAGGCTTTCAAATCGCCGTCTTAAGTCGTAGTTATACGGAGTAATTAAGGCGAATTGGGGATTTTTGATCGGGGTGACCAAAATGCAATTGCTTATAATGGGTTGTTGTTGGGGGCTATTATGGCGCGTAGAAACCATAAAGTTGTGATTTTGAAATGTAGAGAACGGTTTTTGGCTTAATTGTGAATTAGGCCTAAAAATGCTCTGTAGGGCGTATAGTACAATGTGTTAAAGGGATGTATATGTATTATGTGCGTATTATTTGTGTGTATTTGTGTGTATGTATGCCAAGTTGTATACTTGCATGTATTATAGCTGTATGTAATGGTTGTGTTTGGTTGCAGGGGAAGGTTCTAGTCGTATTACGCGGTCAAAATCCCGCAGGAGTGCTAGCTCGAGGACTGAGGGAGCCTCTAGCTCGAGCGGCTTAAGGCGTACTCGTAGTGAGAGGGATGCTGACCCTCGTGATCTGCCCACGAGACGTGGTCAGTCACGAGGTAGGGGCCGTGGGAGAAATGTTCCTGTGCGCGATCCTCAGGAGTTTGTGGAGGAGCTGGAGGCTGAGATGGATGCTGCTGAGGAGCAGGCTGAGGAGGTCGAGGAGGTCGCGCCTAGGGCGAGTAGCTCTAGGCCGCGAAAATCACGCGCGAACAGGGCTTTCGCGAAGGGTTGGGATGGCCACAACCTTCTGCTTGCTCCGGAGAGACATGTTTCCTATCGAGCGACGATGGGTTGGGATAAGGGTCGCGACTGTCCTTAGTCGCGCCTGGCTTCTTGATGGAGGTACGTATTGATTTTGTTTTTGTCTTAGGTGCATTGTTGTTCATTTTTGTTGTCTTTTGTCCTTGTAACATGTTTTTGTTTCTTGTGTGCAGTCGTGGATTCTTAGCCACTTTCCTTTTCTGCTCCCCACGTCTTTGTGCGGATCGTGAGGAGTACCGTGATGCGTGCATTGGGGCATGTAACCGTGTCTTTGCATTTAATTGGTCGTATGATGATGTTAGGGATCGTCTGAACCGAATGCGATTTGATGAGGTTTGTGCTTGAACCATTTTAAATAAAGTGTACTTAAAATGATTGTATTGTATCTGTATTTGTGAGCGTGTTTGTCTTGTCTTTGTTTGTAGTTCGTGCCATTCCCGTGGGGCCAGTACAGGGATATTCCTGAGGGCATTGGGGCTAGGTTTGCGGTGCGAGAGACCCAGCGCCTATACATAGCGACGCCGTATGGATCGGTTTGGTACCTTGGAGAGCGTTTGGTCTTTCAGGCAGGGTGGCCAGCTCCGGTGGTGCCTAAGGATCCGCCGAGGGTCCTGTTTGAGCGAGGGGTTTCTGCTCAGGATCGTGTGGCGTTGTATGGAGAGGGAGAGTCAGTGAGCCTCCTCTGTCCTGGGGAAGACTATGCCCATTTTGCTCAGTCTCGGCTTGCTTGTGGGCCGATTGAGGTATGTGTGCTTCGGTGTTTGGGGGTGCGTAAGGTAATTTTTGCGAAAAATTTCCCTGACGTGTGCGTTTTGTATTTGTTTTGCAGGAGTTTGATCCCGAGATGGCAGAGCAGCCTGATGACTTCCCTACTACTATCGAGTATGATGACTCGGGCGTGCGTCGTACCTTTGTTCTGCCGACGTACTTGCCGGTGACTACTGACGCGGGCATGGACAGCTGGACGAGCAAGGTGAAGAAGGTATGTACTTGTGTGATTGTATGTATGTGTATAAGCCCCCAGTTTGATCGAGGTATGAAGTATATCGATGATCAAACTTGTGAGAGTCGTTTTTTGTGTTACCCCCTCCAGTTTGGTTTAATTTGGGTGAAATTAAGGTAAAGTGGGGATGGGCGTTGTTAATTTGAAATTTCCCCCCTAAGTTTGACGTAATTTGAGTGAAATTAAGGCAAGATGGGGAAAAGTGTGAACTGTGTTTGTGTTGTGTTTCACAGGTGGCTAAAGAGGCGCATAAGAAGCTATGGCGTATAGCCAACAGGTGGAGGATGGCTTGGGCCGACGGCAGCTCGGTTGTGTCGAGCCGAGACGGCCTCGGCGTGAGTTCGAGTATCGGCCACACCCCGAGTGAATTTGTGTATTTAAAGATTGTATGAACCTTTATGTACATGTCGTTGTAGCTTGAACTTTGAACTTTGTTGTTGTAGCTTGAACTTCGTGAAACTTTGTTTGGTGGGCTTGGTTGAAGAAATGATATGATTCCCGAGTGGGATGCGTTGATGTTCATTTTAGATTGTGAAAATGTTTTGCAAAAAGTTCATTTTAAATGCGAAATGAGCTCGTGTGAATGCGAAAAATGTTATGCGTTGACTCGTGGTAAGAATCGGAATTGCTAAAGTGAAGCGTGATGTTGATGTATGGGGAACAACGAAAGAACGTCGTAGCCCAAAGTAGGTTGTAGTGTTTTAGGAAAGACGAAATTAGGAAAATTTTGAGAAAAACCAGCCCCTGAAACCGCATAGGCTTATGCGGTTCGTGGGTTAAACCGCATAAGCTTATGCGGTTTGGACAGTAAACCGCATAGAGTCATGCGGTTTGTTGGCTTGGATGTAGCGCTGTATTTCCATATTTCGGACATTGTTTTCCTATATAAGGAGAGGGGGTGCGTGCCATAATAGTCATTCACAACTACTCCTCTTCTCTTTTTTTTTGCTTTCACAAATATATTGGGTATATTTATAAAAGTTTTTTTTTGTGTCCAAGAAAATGGAGGAGCATTTTGATGCTCTTTTGAAGAGGTGGACGTCTTCCTTGAGTTCGGCAATGAAGAAGGCGGTGTATGATGACTGCGGGTGTATTTTTTGGCTATCGCCAAATGAAAGTCGATCTAGACTTCCTTGATTCGTGCTTAGATTATTGGGATCCTAGCTTGCATGTTTTTAGGTTTCCCGGGGGAGAGGTGTGCCCTTTGATGGAGGAGTTCTCGGCCATTGCTGGATGGTCGAAACGGACTACTCCTGTGGTCGTGAGGAGTGAGCTTTGTTACAACGGGATGTTGCGAAACTTCCTTGGGATGACAAACGCCATGCCGCAGTTTGTTTGAGGGAGGCAAGGTAAACATGCTTCTCTTGTGTCAACGATATATGAATAAAGGCGATACTAGTATTTCGGACCGCTCTAGGCGGAGGGCCCTTGCTTTTGTTTGGTTCATCGTTATGCTTTGCGGGGTCCATGCCAGGCGGGGTGTTCGGAACGCGAGGTATGCTCGTGTTGTCGAAGAGATGGAGAGAGGACATGATCCTTCTGCGTTGATCCTAGCGGAGACTATACCGGGCTTAGACGACCGCTATGCTAATCGTCGAGCTCGCACAGGTTGCGCTAGGATTCTCAACGCTTGGCTCATGGAGAGGCCGAGTGTGTATAAAGCTCTTCCCCTTGGAAGTGTCTTCAAGGCGGCGAGGACGGCGTCGCGGAAGATGGAATGGTCGATCCTCGGGAGCGTTCGCTAAACTACTACCTAGGTGCTTTGTGAAGGAGAGCACCATTCGTTGAATGCGTGTCTTGGTGGGGTATTACGGCTTCTGGCTACCGCCTATTGCAAATGCGTCTCGTGGGTTGATGTTGTGCGGGTTTGAGCGAGGAGTGTGGATTCATCCTCTTCGCTAAAGAGGCAAATCGGGCTTGCTCAAACCATACCCGGCGGGATACTCGGGTTGGAGGGTTGTTGTCCTAAACAACCAAACGATTGATGCTTGGATCCGAGGATGGTCGGACCGTGTTACTTGGGTCAGGTCTTGGAGCATATAGAGTCTAGCCGTGTTACGGACTTCTATACACGGTGGTATCGTTCCAATGATCCTAAGGAACGTGAGAATCAAAGGAGGAGGGAAAAGAATGGGCCAAGGCCCTCCTTGGCGTATGAGGCGGTGCGCGAAAGGAGGGACTATGGTGATCTTTGTACTGTTGGTGCAGGTGTTTCTACTTCGAGACCGGCGCGGGAAAGGCTTGGACCGAAGGTGACCGTTAAAGATCGCCTAGGGCCAAGGATCGAGGAGCCCCCAGTTGAGCAGGATGAGGATCCGATCGAGCCCCCAGGTTTTGAGAGATCTACTCCCGTCCTTAGGTCGAAAGTTGTGGCGGATCGGCCTCTTGAAGATGAAGAGGCTAATCCGAAGCGTCAGAAGATGACTTGAGTAGTTTGCTTTGTTTTGTTTAGAAAATTTCCTTTATTTAAATACATGTTTTAGATTTGAATAAAGGGCTAAGGAGGCTTGTTCCTAGCTCCTTTCTAAATTGCGAAAAATTCTAAATAAAGTAATAAAATATAATTAATTTGCTTTTGTCTTGTCTCGTTGTTTTCTCTTGTTTGTTTTTAAATGTTCACGACCTTTTTAAGCTTCGAACATTCGCATTAAATCCTCGACCTTTTTAAGCTTTGGATTCGCCTGTTTGACTTGTTCCGTTTTTAAGTCCTCGACCTTTTTAAGCTTTGGACTTGGATTTGTGTTTTGTTTTGTGTTGACTGTGCTCTTGACCTTTTTGAGCTTTGAGCGTGTCTTTTTGTGAGTGCAACGCCCTTGACCTTTTTAAGCTTTGGGCATGCGTGCTAGAAAAGTTCGGTTGTACTTGTGACAAGCTGCCTACGTATCTGCTTTTGAATCTGAGAATCAAACCGCGTAGTTCGTGTGATTCGGTTGAGCTCTTTGCAAAGTCGCCTCACGTATCCACAAAGTCGTGGAATCAAACCGAGCGTAGTTCACCCATGCGAGAGTGAGTTTTGTTTTGAAATTTTGCAGAAGCGTTTGTGTTTTAGGGGTAGTATTTCTTGAGTTGATCAAGATTTGTTGTGTCTAAGTCTGGCCAGTCAAGGTCGATTAGTTTCACGGCTCCTCAGGGAAGGATTTCCTTGACCAAATGCGGTCCGCCCAATTGGGTTTGAATTTTCCTCTTGGGTCGACCGTAATGGTGCTCGGGTGATTTGAGTACTAGGTCGCCCACTTTAATGTTTCGTGGCTTGACCCGCTTGTTGTAGGCGCGTTGTAGGCGAGATTGATACATTCTGACCGTGCTTAGTGAATGTAACCGTCTTTCGTCTAAGAGGATGAGTTGTTCGTATTGTTCGCGTGCGTTCGGCCTCGGGAATGTCCGTTCCATGAGAATTGGCGATTGCATCTCGATTTCTACAGTTGAACGGCTTCCATCCCGTAGGTTAGGAAATAAGTGTCATGCCTGTGGGTGTGCGGATGGTTGTCGCGGTATCCCCATAATGCAAATGGGATTTTGTTGGGCGATCGTGGCGGTGTCGATCATCTTTTTGAGGATTGATACGACGGTTTTGTTCTTTGCCTCGACCGCCGTTAGTTTGTGGTCGGTAGGGTGATGATTTGTGTCGTTGTATCTTGTATTTGAGGAGGAGTGGTTCGACCTCTCCTTGGAAGTGTGTGCCTTGGTCATTGATGAATTCGTGGGGTATCTTAGAACGACAAATGATGTTGTTTTGTATGAATTTCGCGAACTTCTTTCGTGCCTAGCGCATTGGTATGATGCGCGCTTCGACCCATTTGGTGAAATAGTCGATGGCCACGAGGATGAAGCAGTGTCCTCCTGCTCCCACGGGTTGTACTTTGCCAATGACGTCAATTCCCCATGTGGAGAAGGGCCATGGCGAGGTTAAACTGTATAGTGGTGAAGGAGGTGTGTGTTGTACGTTTGCAAAGATTTGACAATTATGGCAATGTTTGACATA
The DNA here is from genome assembly GCA_023091065.1 of Dianthus caryophyllus. NCBI lineage: Eukaryota > Viridiplantae > Streptophyta > Magnoliopsida > Caryophyllales > Caryophyllaceae > Dianthus > Dianthus caryophyllus. The sequence goes on from JALGRB010000016.1 coordinate 10,291,226, forward strand.
TTTTGCGCAGTCGGCTTCCATGGTTGTCCAGTACCATCCTAGCCTTATGATTTGTTTGCACATGGCTCGTGCGTTCATGTGTGGTCCGCACTCGCCATCGTGTACTTGGGACTTAATATCGTGTCCCTTTTTGTGATCGACACATAAGAGTAGTGTGCCTTGGGGTGTCTTTTTGAGTAGTTTACCCATTTCCATCACGAATTGTGATGATAACAGGCGTAGGGCGCGCTTGGCTCGTTTGTCAATGTTTGGTGGGTATTCACCGTTTGTTTTGTAGTTGATGATTGCTTGGTACCAAGGGTCTGTTTGTTCTTCCTCGGTTTCAATGTCACAGATGTAGGCGGGTTCGTTCCGTCGTTCCACGACAATGGGTAGCGTTTCCATCCCCGGGGGTATGTTGATTAGTGATGCGAGTTTGGATAATGCGTCGGCGAATTGGTTTTCTTCGCGTGGGAGGTGTATGAATTCTACGTGATAGAATTCGTTTATGAGCTCTTGTATTTTGCTTTGGTATAGTGCCAGGTTTTCATTAAGTATCTTCCATGCTCCGGATATTTGGTTGATTATGAGGGAGGAGTCCCCATAGACTCTTATATTGCGGGCGTTGAGTACAAGCGCTGCTTGGAGACCGTGCAAGCATGCTTCGTATTCCGCGGCGTTGTTTGTAACGTCAAAGTCCAGTTTGATTGATAAAGGTGTGTGTTCGCCATTCGGGGATATGAGAAGTATTCCTACTCCACATCCTCGATAGTTGGAGGAGCCATCAAGTATAACTCCCATTGTTCTTGGTTGATGTTGTAGATTCCATCGTGCGGAAGGGATGTTGTGTCGATGATTGGTTCTTCGTTGATTGCATTTTCGGCTAGGAAATCGGAGGCGCCGTCCCTTGATTGCTTTGAGGGTGCGTGCCTTAAGATCGAATTCGGCCAGAGCAATGTCCATCGGCCATTCGTCCGTTAGGCACGAGGTTTCTCGAAGAGGTACTTTCTGGGGTCTATTTTGGAATAGACCTTCGTTTGGTGTGCTAGCATATAATGACGGAGCTTCTTGGATGACCACACTAAGGCTAGACAACTCTTCTCGACGGGTGAATATCGAGTTTCGTAATCGAGAAATTTCTTGCTTATGTAGTAGATTGCGTGTTCTTCGCCGTTTATTTCTTGAGCGAGCATGGCGCCCATGGCGGTAGATGTGGTTGTAAGGTATAAGGATAGCGGTAAATCCGCTTGGGGTGGTCGTAGAACTGGGGGGTTAGTTAGCAATTCCTTGACCTTGTCAAATGCTTTTTGACATTCTTCGTCCCATTCAACGTGGTCGGTTTTCTTGAGTTTCTTGAAAACTGGTTCACATATCATGGTGAGTTTGCTAATAAAGCGCGAGATGTATTGGATTTGGCCCAAGAAACTTCGAATTTCGTCGAGGTTCTCCGGTCGCGATTTCAAGGATTGCTTTGACTTTCGAGGGTCGACCTCGATGCCTCTTTGGCTCACTACATGTCCTAGTAGTTTCTGGATTTAACTCCAAAAGTACATTTTGGGGTTGGCGCATTTTGTATTATCGTAGACGAGTGAAGAACTTGCGGAGGTTAGTGATGTGACCACTTTCCTTTGACTTTACGATCATATCGTCGGCGTAAACTTCGACTTCTTTGTGCATCATGTCGTGTAAAGGGTTGTAGCGGTGCGTTGGTATGTAAGCGCCCGGCATTGATTAGGCCGAAGGGCATAAGCGTATGTGATATGTCCCGCGGTGTAATGAAGGCTGTTTTTGCCATGTCTTCGAAAGTGACATTTTGATTTGATTGTAACTGCGTGGCCCAGTCCATGAAGGATAGGAGGCGTGGTCGGCGGTGTTAGTCGACTAGGGCGTCCACATGGGGTAATGGAAAGTCATCTTTAGGACTAGCTTTGTTCAAGTCGCGAAAGTCAACGATACTCGAATTTTGCCATTCTTTTTCAGGATCGGGACCATGTTTGAGACCCATTCAGGATACTCGATGACTTGGATGAAACCAGCTTGTAGTTGTTTTTCGATTTCTTCCTTGACCATAAGAGACCATTCGGGACGTAGTCTTCTTAGCTTTTGCTTGATGGGTTTGTAACCGGGTTTGATGGGGATGCGGTGCTCGGCGATGCTTCGTTCGATGCCGGGCATGTCTTTGTATGACCAAGCGAATACGTCCTTGAATTCGCTTAGGAGTTGTGTAAATTGGGTGCGCTCGTGTTCGTCTAGTGAGGCTCCTAGTTGTAGTTCCCTTGGTTCTTCGGGGGTTCCCACGTTTATGGTTATGGTTTCCTCGATGATTGGGTCTTGTGTTTTTGGGTGTACAAGGTTTGCAATGTATTTGTTTAATGATTCACTTTCGCATGAGTTAGTGTCTTTTGTATTTTGTGTGTTGTTTGTTGCTTGTTGATTTTTGTTTGTTTGTATTTTGTTATTTTGAGACAAGACGTAAGCAAATTTATTCATTTCATTATTTTGAAGAGAATTATTAAATAATCGAGAAAATTGCTTGGAGCTAGCCTCAGTAAATAGAAAATCTAAACTAAAGCTAGAGTCTAGGATAGATGGGTCGACAGATGACCCGACACTAAGAGCATTAGAATCTAAAAAGAATTTCTTCTTCTTCTTCGTAGTCTTACGTGTCGTTGGAGGTGCTTGAGTCGCTTGAGTGCTTGAGTTGCTTGAGTTGCGATGTAAATTGCGTCGTTCTTTGGAGGAAGGTGTGGTTTTCCTCAGGGTTTCTTGATCCTTCCTTGATCGATAAGATCTTGAATGACATGTTTGAGTTTGTGACAACTCTGAGTGCTATGTCCCATGCCCCGATGGTATGCACAGTAGGCGTTGGGATCCCATGATTTTGATTTCTTATTCATGGGTGGCTCGTTAATAGGTCAGATGGGTGTGAGGTAGTCCTTTCGATTAGTTTTTGTAATGCCACAGCGTAGGGCATATAGAGTTTGTCAAAGTTCCTTGCGGAGCCATGCGAGTTGTGTATTCTTCGCCCTTTAAGAGTGTGTCCCCGAAGGGTGTTTCGGTAGGTGGGATCCTCATAGCTAGATGTGAGATCCTTTTCGATGCGAGTGCCAATTTCGATGAGATGTTCGAAGTTCCGGAGCGTGGCGTGGTGAAAGTAGTATCGCCAGCGGTCGTGGTCAAGAGGAAAGTGGACATGAGTTCATCTTCGTGTGGGTGATTCGGTACTTGCGGGAAAGTAATTTCCTCCATCGTGTAAGGTGTTTGTGAAGCCTTCGTTGTCTTTCTGACGAAATGCTTCGAGGGTGTCGAGCGAGACTGGGTTGCTAAGTTCTTTTTGGAGACGACGTTCCAAACGTTCGGCTGCGGTGCGATGTAGAGCTTTTAGGTGATCGATGTCTTTTGCAAGTTGATTGATGTGACTTATCACTTTCGATGAGGTAGCCGATGTTAAATCGTCTTCGTCATCAGAAGAGTAGACTGCATTAACTTGGTCGTCGGAGGGTGTGATTAGGTAGGAGCAGTCTAGAATAGGGATTGACCCCACGAAGATTGCATGGTTTCCAAGCGGGTTTTCGTTGTTTGAAGGCTTGGCGGGTTGAGATGGGTTTGCTGAGCTTTCCTTGATCGATTAGATCTTGGATAGCGTTCTTGAGCCTAAAGCGGTTCTCGGTGTCATGCCCTTGCCTCGGTGGTATGCCTGTAAGGCATTGGGGTTCCAAGATTTAGGCTTCTTGTCTTGAGCGGCTCGCTAGTAGGCCCGATCGGTTGTAGGTAGTTTTCTCGACCAACCTTTGAAATGCCTTGGAGTAGGACATAAAGAGAGGGTCGAAGTTTCTCTTGGCCTTAGGAGGCGGCGAGAAGGTAGTTGCGAAGGCGTCGAGGGTGTCATCATCAAGGTTCACAAGCGAGTGCGATTTTAAATCGTTCTTGGCCGTGGGAGGACTTAGAGGAGCTCCTTGATATGCATGGCCGGTGTATTTAGCCATGGTGCCGATCCTAAGGTCATCTTCGATTTGAGTGCCGACCTTAGTTAGTTCTTTGAAGTTCAATGTTCTTTGTACCTCATGTAAAATTGATACGGGTCGCGGGTTATTTATGAACTTGATGCGAGCTGCGTCCTCGCGAGGGCGGTTGGGGATTTGTCTTCAGCTTCTTCCAACGAGTAAGATAGTCGGTAAAGCCTTCATTGTCCTTTTGAGATAGGACTTCTAAGGTGCGAATTGAGACTTGAGTGTCTTCATTGTCTCGATACTGTCGGTCGAACTCGACTGTGAGTTCTTCAAAAGTAGGGACCCGTTGTGGGTCAAGTGAGTAGAACCATGTCTTGGGCACTCCTGCTAGAGAGTGAGGAAGAGAGTTAGCCAATGCTTAGCGTCGACTCCTTTGATGGCCATTTGGGACTTGAAAGCTCGGATGTGGATGATCGGGCTCTCATGTCCTTGGAAGACAGGAAGGTCACTAAGGGCGAGCTTGTTAGGGAGCTCGTCCTTGATGCTAGTAGGCACGTTTTCATTCTCCTTGTGGATGGAGTAGGTGCTCGAGACGTAGAGCCTTTCTTCCATGGCTTGGAGTTTCTTGGCGTGCCTATCGGCCTCTTCCTTGATCTTGGTTTCCATACGATCCACCTCAGTGGTGTGGGTGGCAGGAGCACTGTCAAGGTCGTGATCGACTTTGTGACTTGGTCACGCAGTCGCGGTAACCGTCATTCTTGCCGGCCATTTTTCGGGTGTAGGTTCGTTTCTTGTAAGGGATTACTAAGCGGTTCTTAGTACGACGAGTATCCAGCTGAGGCCTGCATTTCACTTTGTACATTAGCGACACGACTCGACCCACTAGACTCACATTCATTTTAGGCATTCATTTTAGCTCATTTCTTTGTTTAGAAAGACATTTTAAGCTTGCAAGTGGAGGTTTTCGATAAGGCTTTCCTAAGGGAAGCTTTTGAGGAGAGGATGCGTCTTGCACATCTCGTCTCGATGTTAAAAGATTTTGCTTTGCATCCGTCGAATCGATATCGGTGATTTCTTAGAGGTGAGCTCAGTCGGATGTGTAAAAGAAGAGGATTCGGCTCGAGAGCGATTAGCAAGTCGAGTCGAGGATGTTAAATGTAGAGACTAGGCCGTATGACCTAGAAGATTGAAATCCACGAGCTCGGGTTTTATTCCTTGCTCGGGTTTTTGCTTGTTAGTGAAAAAGGAAGTTTTGAAAAAGTTTATTTCAAAAATTCGCGATAGTTTTGTTTGAAAAGTGTTAGTTTGTTAGATGTTAGGTTCATTTATCTTTGAAACGTTTAAGCGAGTTTTCGAAGATATGAATGCAAATGCTCGTTTTGAAAAAGACTATGGGGTGCATAGCCTCGAACTTATGCGTATGACTCAAAAGGGTGAAAATGAGTCGGTCGGGTACACCTCCAACTACCTCGAGTGCGCTTTGGCGGATACTTAACCCCTTCATTTCCTTACGCCGGCGATAGGTTTCGAAGGGAGCACCTTTGAGGCGGTCGAGATAGCCGTTCTGGCAAGCCGTGGAGGCGAGAGGAAAGCTAGTCGGCATGTGCTTTATCGAGTGGACAAGCTGCATGTGGGAACCACCTCTCGAGGGTGCAAAGGGTGCCTAGATTCCAAAAGGAATGGACTCTAAACGAATGTGCATAGCTCAAATATGTATACTTGGATCGTTCAAGGCTTTGAGTTTCACCTCTTTATTTTTAAAAAGAAAAAGCTAGTTTTAAGTTTTTTTAAAAGATCTCCCAATGAGTCGCCAAACCGTGGAACCCGGATCGGACCCAACTCGGCGTCTTGCTTAAGGGCGGATTTTAAAGTTAAAAAGATTAAGTTGGAAAAACCTTTAAGAATCGTTATGGAGTCGCCACCTATTTATCGCGGAAAATAGGAACCTGCTACCATGTTCTAAGCTAAAAACATGTCCTAGATTTTGGAGCACGCAGACACCCCTAGATCTAAGGCTTGTGAAACCAGTTGGATTGAGGCGAGGTACTTTAGAAAAAGAGTTAATTCAAATAATGATTTATGAAAACCTTTTAGAAAAGCCTATGTAAAAATAGCCTCTACTGACCTAGAACAATCCTTGTAAGATGATATTTGAGCTAATGTTATCGCTACGTACAAGTGCGATAAGGATGTAAAAGAATGCAGATCTGAGATGCAATAAGATTGATTAAAACCCTCAGTTTAGCATGTTTAACTTGTTAACGAATACGGTTCAGTTAAAGGTCGAATTCATTGTTTAAGTTGATTTTAATGCAAAATAAGAAGGGTGCAAGATGCATGCAAATAAAATAAAGTTCAATTGTCCATTGGTTTATTTTATAAAGTCGATTCTTATGCGACTTTGGCGTGTCATCGGATATGGAGTGTACCAAGTAAATAGAACACTTGGAGTGCAAGCGTATTTGGGTGCCAAAGCCGGCGCCAAAGTGTAGACCCCTTTGTTAGTCCATAGAAAATAAGAAAAAGCTTTGATCCAAGTGGATCGGTACCTACCTTGTCCTGGCGCTTCAGATCTGGGCAGAGCTTCGCTTCTTGAACTTAAAAGGAGGATGAATTCAAAACGGGATGGTGTGTTGAACTCAAGGATTTGAGTGCGTGAGGCTTTTGTGAGTGTAAAAGTGTAAGATAAGAGAATTTGTGGTGTAAAGGAAGTATTCTGGTTGTAAATTGTGTTTTCGAGGTCAGGGTATAGGGGTGTATATATACTAAAAACCTCGGAGAAATTAGGAAATCGGGGATAAAACCAGGCCTAGAAACCGCATAGCCTTATGCGGTTGCTTGGGCAAACCGCATAGCCTTATGCGGTTGCCTCCCCAAACCGCATAGGCTTATGCGGTTTGAGGGTCTGGTTTTTGTGTAGTTTCCAAGTTTCGGTTGCATAAAATCTTCGAAAGATGCAGTATAATTTTGTGCGTGTGTGCCAAGAAAAGAGCTGAGATATTTTATGATGTGCAGGGCTTTGGAGTGCGGGCCAAAGGCTTGGGTTTGGGCTTGGTTTTGGGCCCGAGACCCGGAAAAATGAAAAAGGGTGTATTTGCATAGATTTGTGAAATAAGCTAAGACGTGAAGCTGTATTTTGTGTAAGAGGGGGCTAAATAGCGGTTTTAGCTACCGGGTCTAAATTTAGGAATTTAGGAATGCTGAATTAGACCTTGTTAATGTAAAAGGGCCAATTGTAGTGCAAATGCGAAGCTCATGCCAAATGAAGCAGGACAAGGACCTAGCTAGACTCCAGATGGACAAAATGAACGTTTATTTGAGTGTGATGTGAAGCGACCTAAACCATTTAACATTTAAAACGACTCAAAATGAATTCGACATTAGTTAGAACCGTATAAGTCAACGTTAAAGCATGCGTAATAAAAGTCCGTGATACATCACAGGGTTTTGTTTGGGAGGGTACGGATATGGGTATCCACAAGTACTCTGAAAATGGAGGTGGAACCCTGGGTGCATCAGTCTGTTCATCCACGGCGTTTGCCTCCCTTTTGCTTGGTCTCTGATATGGACCAGGCCTGCTGTTGTTGTGCCTCTGGGTGGTGACTTTACGTTCCGCCAGTCTGATAACGTGCCACTGAGCTGGCGATCCTCCTCTGCCTCGATGCGGGCGGAGCCTTAGCCTGCACATCCCCAAAAGTAGAACAAGGGTAGCGAGTTAGTTCAACATAAAGATCAGAATCTCTAACCAAACCTTGCCTGAAGGCCTCAATGGCCGTGCCGATGTCACATCTGGGGATAGACACTTTCTCCTTGTTGAAGCGGTGCAGGAAGTCCCTTAGAGACTCGTTCTCGCTCGATAACCCGGCATGATCAGTCCGCTTTTCCAACAATCTGCCATCGCGAATCGATGTTGAAAAGGTTGATCACTCATGAAGGACTTGATGGTCTTGATTGGCGAGTTGATATACCATGAAGAAATTTGGACGATCAAGGTTGAACCAAAGCTTTTGCACATGCAGCTCTCTCTTTTCTGGCTGGGATAGGAACGTTGAACATCCTTCACTGTCTTGTGCAACATGTTCCAGAGGATCCGCTGTCCCATCATAGAGCTTTAGGTTGGGTGCTGAGTATTTCTTTGGCATCTCCACCATTGCAATGCAGTCGTCAAAGGGGGAATCTGCATAAATCCCTGGTGCTGCCTCTTCAATGGGTGGTGGAAGTCCTGGAACCTTTCGTACTCAACTCACGAGAGTTTCTGCATCTCCATCATCATGTATTCCATGACCTGGCCTGCACTTACTCCCTCTGGTGTCTTTGGTTCACCGCCTCCTCCTGCACCATTGTTCTCTTGATCTTCCTCTACATGGAGTGGATCGCCTTTTGTGCCTTCGACCTGCGAGAAGAAAGTAGAGAAGTCAAGTTGTTTGATCACGTCAGAAAATGGTGTACCTGGTGGGATCCTGGATCCTGAGGCTTTCTTCTGTGCAGAGGCCTCCAACTGCTTCTTTAGGGCAGTCTCTGCCTCCTTCAGCCTTGCAGCCTCAGCCTTAGCATCCTCTGCAGCTTTCTTGGCCTGTTCTGCAACTTGCTTGGCTTGTTGCAACTCTTCCTGGAGCTTCAGCATGGCTTCTGCACTTGTACCTTCCATCTTTCGCGTTGGTTGATCTCGTTGATTGGGAAAATGTTATAGGATTAATAAACTAGTATCCCCACAGACGGCGCCAAACTGTTCGGGGTGATTTTCTCACACGGTTCGTTTATGTAATTGTGGATCTACTAGTACTATCCTTTAGGTTAAGTTTTATGTTGTTCGTGATTTAGGGATTAGAATGCGTGAAAGGTAACGAAAAAATGGAAACAAGACACACGATATGGTTACGTGGGAAAAACCCTTAAATGTTAAGGGAAAACCACGGGCGCCAAGCCAGGAGAGGTTATGCACTAGTTCTGGTTCAGGAAGTACAGAGTCTGGACCAACTGGTACAGGATACAATAAAGGCGTAAAATAATTATAAAGTGTTTGAGAGCTGCGTAGAGTGTAGTATGCTTGAGTTGTATTATAATTCTGATGCCTTCCTCTTCTGAATTCTACTCCTTTTATAGTACTGCTAGGGTCCAACGTCTCTTTCCTTAGTTGTAGGTAACTTCTTCCCCTTTCTTCTCCAGTAGTCCTATCTTTCAGGCTTCAGTTCAGCTTCTTGACCAAGTCTTCCAACGACTCCCTCTAGGGTTGCTGCCTAGTCTTTGGGCTTTCTTCTTTGGTGTTTACTTCTTTTGTTGGGCCTGGCCCATCTTGGGTTTTCTCTCTGACTGCACCTTTGTTTTGTGCATGCCTGGTGCAGTCTTTGGTATGCGTTCTGGACCTGGCTATGGATCCTGTACCCGTCTAGGCCTGGCTGAGGGTTCTGGACCAGCCTGGGTTTTTGGTCCCAACAAGAAGGGTGAATTGTGTGAGTTTTAGGTTGTAAATCAAACCACTATTTATAAACTTTTTTTACTATTTTATTTTATTTTTTAATTTTTTACAATAAACTTTTTGTTTTGTTCTAAATATTATAAAATAATAATTTTTTAATATTTACAAAAACTTGTAATTTTTATTTGAATAACTAAAAAATAATGATGATGAATTAATAAATGTTGGAAATAAATAAAATAAAAAACACAAACTATTGAAATAATGAATAAAAAAATGGAGGAAATAATTAAAAAATGTGAAGGACCCACACATTACTCCTCATGGTGCAACTCGTGGGGATGAGTTTTTCTAACAAACTCATGAGATGAGTGAAGTACTCCTCATTGTTGAACACCACATGATTACTCATCATTGTGGGACCCCCCTCATGAGCAATGAATTGCTCATTGATACAGATGGTCTAATGTCTGTTTTGAGCTCATCAATGATGGTTCTGTGAAGTCGACATGCTACGTGGATGGATCATGAAGGAACTGCTTACTCATGTAATTGCCTGGGTACGAAATTACGCTCTTTGAAGGCTCAGTTGTTGAGGGCTAACATCATCTTGTATATACACGTAATATTAGTTATGTGTATTTAATCTATATTGAGCATTGACTTTAACTTATCATTTATATTAGTACTTTTGAAGATTGTGGTTATATATGTTGCATTTTTTTTTGTTTGGATATTGTGTTGATGTTTGTAGGAATTACGAATATTGGCAACGAAATAATTAAATATATTTTTTAAAAAAAAAAAAAACCTTGTGGCGGTTGTAAGCAAAAGCGACACAATAGACAAACATTTTTAACTGAAATAGGCATTTTATTTGACCTTTTTGGTGTCGGTTTTTAACAAAACCGCCATTGTATGTTGAATCTATAGTGGCGGTTCTAACTGAAACAGCCATTTAATTTTACCTTTTTGGTGTCGGTTTTTAACAAAACCGCCATTGTATGTTGACTCTATAGTGGCGGTTCTAACTGAAACAGCCATTTTATTTTACCTTTTTGGTGTCGGTTTTAAACAAAACCGCCATTGTATGTTGACTCTATAGTGGCGGTTCTAACTGAAACAGCCATTTTATTTTACATTTTTGGTGTCGGTTCTTACTAAAACCGCTATTGTATGTTCAGCATATAGTGTCGGTTCTAGCTGAAACCGCCATTGTATGTTGTGTATATAGTGTCGTTTGTAGCTGAAACCGCCACAATATGTATATTTATGGTGTCGGTTTTCGAACCGACACGAATAATATACATGTCCCCCTATATACGTCATACCATAACCGCCACTATAGGGTCCTTTGAACCGCCACTATAGGGGTTTTTTTTCCACTAGTGATGCTCGCATCTTTGACGTCGAGATCTTTCGAGTTGTGCCGGAGATCACTCTACTTACACCTGTGGTGTGTTCCATATGATGAGACCTACTTATCGTCTCGAAGCCAAGATGCAACGATTCTAACTATGAATTTGATGTATCTTGTGACTTTATTGTGATTATCTAGGTTAACTACGTATTTAGGTATGGAATTAGGGGAGAGGATCCTATTCTCCTTGCGTAGCTATGACTTTATGGCAGGTCTTAGTTTAACGATAATGAAGGTGTTCCGCACCATTAGTAAGTAGTGTTCTGTTCTCGTCTTTATATTCGTGAAATTATTGATTCAAATGGCATGTATTGTGATGAGAGGAAGCGCCAAATGTAGGTATTGAGAATCTGGGGCTCCCTTTTGGGTTTGGTAGAACGAAAAATCACACAAAATTGCTTCCATGCGATCTACGATAAAAACAGCTTTGAAGTATCTCCTTCTATTTCGAGTTTCCCATTAAATATTCTTGTCTTGTATAAAGTACATCTTCGAATTCGGATATCAAAAAAAAAAATACATTATTATACTTTCCTATAAGAATAGATAATTAGATACTCCACACAAGTGTAGAAAGTGTTGTAATTTGAGGCTGATCACCAAAAATTCAGCCACCAGGGACACCGTATTTCAATCTTCTGAAAACGCAATAAATCGCGGAATCTTTTGGAGTAGAGCTTAGACAGACATTAGAAATGGAAGAGGATTTGAAATATCTCGACATTATGAAAAGCCAAGGATTTGCAGCAGATGTTATTGTTGTTGTTATTCTTGTTAAAGACTTGGGCAGTTTGTAAGGAAGTCAACTAGCAATTTGACGACATCTGATACTTTCTGTGGTTTTGGACAATTTTCCAATTTTCCATTGTCAATAGTGTTGCCAGTAGTTGGCTTTGTAGCTTTTCTCTGGTGGACGAAACAAGATATTGTACAAAGCGCTGTAAGATTCCGTAACTCTCTGCTATTTTTCTCCTATGTTAGATTGCTGCTGGCTTCTTAAGATATAATCTGCTTTTGGTGCCTGGTGAATTATCAGTTGCTTATGGTTTATATTCGTGCTTGTCGATTTCAGTCATAGTTGGTTAATGTAAATACTCTCGTTTTGGCTGATTATTTTCTTCTTTCTCCTTGGTATGCCTGCAGTGTCCGAACTGTGGTAACGATTTCCAGGATTTCAAGTAAGGAACATTTATCGAGTATTAAAATACAAAGATCACTGAAACCCTTTTAAAGCGTTATTCTTTGTCGTTTACGTTCTTACTTGATGTGTTCGGATCTTCTCTCAACGATGAGGTTCAATCGTGCCCTTCTGCGATCGACCCTTTGCGGTGTGTTTTCAGCGATCCATCGGCTTGATGTTCCTACTGTTTGTAGACATTCCGCTCTTTGTCGGGCCACAAAGCTCTAATTTAGGGCATGCTCTTCATTTTTTTTATTCTTAAACTTATCAATCACTTTAGACAACTTCAGAAAATTCCGGGATAAAGACTAATGCGAACACTAAACTTCTGAATATTTAAGACTACAGAAATTTTCTGGTGTACTTTTGAACTTCTATATTTAGACATTGTTTGTCAATTAGATTGTGAACTATTTTTTTTTTTTTTTTACATTGGTGTACTATGGACGATTTATAAGAATATTTAAAATCGCAATTTTTTTTTTGTAAATTTAACCAAAAAAATCATATTTGACAATAAAGTGGATATATGGTTATCCGAATTTTGGATACCGATTTTTTCGGATACCGAAAACCGAATAACTGAATTAACCGGGTTGGATATGGAATGACAATTTCACTCATTTTAAAACCGAGTAACCGAACCGAACTTGAAAACTGGACCAGGTAACCGGTTTTGCTCACCCCTAACTGCTACGGAGCGGTGGTGGATATAGGTTTTTTTTTTTTTTTTTTTTTTTTTTTTAACAATTTTAGTGTCTTATGCTCTTATCTATCAAACAAAACTTGTATTTTAGGTTCGCCCTATTATTATGACGGGTATAAGTTTTTAAACACGTATGGTCTTACTATCTATGGTCGGTTAGATTATTAAATTATTATACTCTCTCTATTTTACTCAATTAGCTCTAATTTCCTTTTTCGACAAATTCGCTCATTTATCTCCATTACTAATTAGGATAACTTTATACAATCAGAATAACATTTTTACCCCTACTAATATATTCATTTAACCAAAATTCCACACATTTTATGCTCTAAAATGGACCTTACTCAACCAAACTACCAATATTACCCTTAATTTTTCAATTCCCTTAAAATTTGTGCAGAAGCTTATGGGGCTTATTCGATGAAATAGAGAGAGTAATATAGAATTATTATAGAATATACTCTCTTCCATTTTGAATGATCTTTTTAATTTTCGTTTTGAAACCATTTCATTTGTTCTTTTCATTTCTATTTTGATCTAAATCTAATGATTACTATACTTTTTTACCCCCCCTTATTTTCTTTACTTCCTTTTTACACCCCCCTTATTTTCTTTCTTAATTTCTACCCCAAAAGTAAGTGGGAAGAACTTAAAAAATGGGTGGAAGTATTTGATTAAGCCAATAATTTAAGATTATTGTAACACCCCGACTCTTTTCATTCTTATTATATATTTTTTTTTTATTATCTCATTTTCGTCTCGAGAAAGTCGTTCTTTAAGCGTATATATCGGGTTAGTAAGTCGGGTGTTACGTTGACCAAGGCATGAGTCGAGTTAGAGGAACTTAGTAGGTGTTTAAAAGGGGTTTAATAGCTAATTGATGAGTTTATGAGAGGTAGGCGCGAGCTAGGGGTTGCCAGAGGGTCGCTTGAAGGAGAAGAGTGAAGCCGAGGGAAAACAGGTCAAAAGCGCGAGCCACACGCGGGCCATGTAAAAACCCGGATTATTTAAACATAATAAAATACGAAATGAGAAGTTTTATAAAGAAAATCAAAATAAAAGCGACCCACGGTGGCGGAAACACCGTGAAATCCGGATCGCCACTCACTAAAAACAAGCAAACAGTCTAGATTTCAAAGTCTAAACAAGCGGGATTAAATACCTGTACAAAGTATACCGAAACATGGGTTTAAAAGTAAACTGAAACAAGTCTAATGTCAACAAAGTCTAAACATCATCTGTGCTAACTACGGGGTCATCCTCACATGACTTCTCACTTGGCAACCCATCCCCGCACATACCTGTCGCAAAACATTGCAACAGCCGCAGTCAGTGGGGAGTAACTAGGTGCTCCAGTCATATTTCAACATAACCGACATGAACAACCACATAACTTATAACTCACCTGGCCTACGGCCTATGATCAGAGTATAAACGACCAACTGACTTATAACTCACGTCATCCATAGCTAAGTCAATTCGTTCTAGTTATTTAAGCTCAACTATCATCAACAAGGGTAACCATAACATCAAACAAATGCAAGAGTAAGCACAGAGCAATGGGTGAAGCAACAAGAATCACCCCGGACGAAACAACAAGAATCATCCAAACCCTATGGCGGAACAACAACAACAACAACAACAACAACAACAACAACAACAACAACAACAACAACAACAAGTCCCAAAACAATTGTCTAAATTTGGCCAAATCCCACCGAACAACAAGAATGGTGAAGACATAATAATCAATATAACCATAGTCTCTAACTGAGCAACAAGAACGTTGAGAACCCATAGGAGCTCTAATCCTGAACAATAAGAACAGCTGAGGGTCCAAAGGGAGGTATTCGTCCAAGAAGGACGTCGTAGCTCCTCACGTACGTGTGTGGATACCCATATCCGTACCCTCCCAAACAAAACCCTGTGATGTAACACGGACTTTTATTACGCATGCTTTAATGTTGACTTAAACGGTTCTAACTAATGTCGAATTCATTTTGAGTCGTTTTGAAATGTTAAAATGATCTAGATCGCCTCACATCGCTTTAAATAAACGTTCATTTTGTCCATTGGAGTCTAGCTAGGTCCATGTCCTGTTTCATTTGGCATGAGCTTCGCATTTGCACTACAATTAGCCCTTTTACATTAACAAGGCCTAATTCAGCATTCCTAAATCCCTAAATTTAGGCCCGGTGGCTAGATCTTCCCTTTAGCCTCCTCTTACACAAAATACAACCTCACGTCTTACCTTATTTCACAAAATCTATGCAAATACACCCTTTTCATTTTTCCGGGTCTCGGGCCCGAAACCGAGCCCAAACCCAGCCTTTGGCCCGCACTCCAAAGCCCTGAACATCAAAATATCTCAGAAATATCCCAGGCCTTTTGCTTGACGTACAAGCAAGGATTATACTAAATCTTTTCGAGATATAATCAAACCGGAACTAGGAAACTACGCAAAAAACCACACCTTCAAACCGCATAGTCTTATGCGGTTTGGGGTGGCAACCGCATAAGCCTATGCGGTTTGCCCTGGCAACCGCATAAGGCTATGCGGTTTCCTGGCTTGTTTTTATCCCCGGGTTTCCTAATTTCTCCGAGGTTTTTAGTATATATACACCCCTATACCCTGACCTCGAAAACACAATTCACAACCAGTTTTCACAGCAAACACACTACAAAACTCTCTCAAAGCCTCACGCACTCAAATCCTTGAGTTCAACACACCATCCCGTGTTGAATTCATCCTCCTTTTAAGTTCAAGAAGCGAAGCTCTGCCCAGATCTGAAGCGTCAGGACAAGGTAGTGCGATCCACTTGGATCAAAGCTTTTTCTTATTTTCTATGGACTAACAAAGGGGACTACACTCTAGCGCCCCGGCTTTGGCACCAAATAGCGCTTGCACTCCAAGTGTTCTATTTACTTGGTGCACTCCATATCCGATGACACGCCAAAGTCGCATAAGCAAACCACTAATAAAATAAACCAGTGGACAATTGAACTTTATTTTATTTGCATGCATCTTGCACCGTTCTTATTTTGCGTTAAAATCAACTTAAACAACGAATTCGACCTTTAACTGAACCGTTTTCGTTAACAAGTTAAACATGCTAAATTGAGGGTTTTAATCAATCTTTTTGCATCTGCATCTGTATTCTTTTACAAACTTTTTCGCACTTGTACGTAGCGATAACATTAGCTCAATTATCATCTTATTTGGATTTGTTCTAGGTCAGTAGAGACTATTTTTACATAGGCTTTTCTAAAAGGTTTTCATAAATCATTAATTGAACTCTCTTTTTCTAAAGTACCCTCACCCCGAATCCAATCTGGTTTCACAAGCCTTAGATCTAGGGGTGTCGGCGTGCTCCAAAATCTAGGACATGTCTTTAGGCTTAGGACATGATAGCAGGTTCCTAATTTCCGCGATAATTAGGTGGCGACTCCAAAACAGTTTTAAAGGTTTTTGTAAATTAAACTTTTTTTAACTTTAAACGCGCCCTTAAGCAAGACGCCGAGTTGGGTCCCTCGTCTCGATCCCGGGTTCCACAGTTTGGCGACTCCGCTGGGGAGATTTTATTTTTAAAACTAAAACTAGCTTTTTCTTTTAAAAATAAAGAGGTGAAACTTGAAAGCCTTGAACAATCCAAGTATACATATTTGAGCTATGCACATTCGTTTAGAGTCCATTCCTTTTAGAATCTAGGCACCCTTTGCACCCTCGAGAGGTGGTTCCTACATGCAGGCTTGTCCACTCGATAAAGCACATGCCGGACTAGCTTTCCTCTCGCCCCTCCACGGCTTGCCGTAAACGGCTATCTCGACCGCCCCAGTGCTCCCTTCAGAAAACCTATCGCCCCGGCGTAAGGAAATGAAGGGGTTAAGTATCTGCCAAAGCGTACCTGAGGTAGTTGGAGGTGTACCCGACTGACTCATTTTCACCCTTTTTAAGTCATAGGTACAAGTTCGAGGCTATGCACTCCATAGTCTTTTCCAAAACAAGCATTTGCATTCATATCTTCGAAAACTCGCTTAAACGTTTCAAAGATAAATGAACCTAACATCTAACAAACTAACACTTTTCAAACAAAACTATCGCGAATTTTTGAAACAAACTTTCTCAAAATTCTCCTTTTTCACTAACAAGCAAAAACCCGAGCAAGGAATAAAACCCGAGCTCGCGGATTTCAATCCTCTAGGTCACACGGCCTAGACTCCACTTTTAACATCCTCGACTCGATTTGCTAACCATTCTCGAGTCGAATTCTCCCTCTTTTACACATCCGAACTCGAGCTCACCTCGGCAAATCACCGATATCAGTTCGACGGATGCAAAGCAAAACGTTTTAACATCGAGGCGAGATGCGCGCACACATCTTCGTCTCAAAAGCTTCCTTTAGCTTAAACCTTTTCGAAAATCTCCTCTTTTCAAAACATAAAAGGTCTTTCTAAACAAAGAAATGAGCTATAATGAATGCCTAAAAATGAATGTGAGTCTAGTGGGTCGAGTCGTGTCCCTAATATCCGAAGTGAAATGCAGGCCTCAGCTGGATACTCGACGCACTAAACAACGTGTAATAATCCCTTACAAGAAACGAACCTATACCCGCAAAATGGCCGGCAACAACGAAGAAGTCAACGCACTCCGTGACCAAGTTGCAAAGCTGACCGCTGACCTTGAGGGCCTTTTGACCCACCATACAGTCGAGGTGGAACGTATGGAACTCAAGATTAAGGAAGAAGCTGATAGGCATGCTAAGAAACTCCAAGCCATGGAGGAAAGGCTCCACGTCTCGAGCACTTACTCTATCCACAAGGAGAATGAGAACGTACCTACTAGCATTAAGGACGAGCTCCCAAACAAGCTCGCCCTTAGTGATCTTCCTATCTTTCGAGGACATGAGAGCCCGATCATTCACATCCGAGCTTTCAAGTCTCAAATGGCCATCAAGGGGGTCGACTCCAAACATTGGCTCACTCTCTTCCCGCACTCTCTAGCGGCAGTACCCAAGACATGGTTCTACTCACTCGACCCACAGCGGGTCCCCACCTTCGAGGAACTCACAGTCGAGTTCGACCGACAGTATCGAGACAACGAAGACACTCAAGTCTCAATTCGCACCCTAGAGGTCCTATCTCAAAAGGACAATGAAGGCTTCACCGACTATCTCACTCGTTGGAAGAAGCTAAGCGCTCAAATCCCCAACCGTCCCCGCGAGGACGAGCTCGTACCGAAGTTCATAAATAACCTGCAACCCGTGTACCAATTCTACATGAGGTACAGCAACATTCAGAACTTCAAAGAACTGACTAAGGTCGGCACTCAAATCGAAGATGACCTTAGGACTAACACCATGGCTAAATACACCGGCCACGCTTATCAAGGGAGCTCCTCTAAGTCCTCCCGCACGGTCAAGAACGACGAAAATCGCACCGTCGGTAACCTCGACGATGACACCCTCGACGCCTTTGCAACCACCTTCTCGCCGCCTCCTAAGGCCAAGAGAAACTTCGACCCTCTCTTTATGTCTTACTCCAAGGCATTTCAAAGGTTGGTCGAGAAAAACTACCTGCAACTAATCGGGCCTACTAGCGAGCCGCCCGAAGACAAGAAGCCTAAATCTTGGAACCCCAATGCCTTCTATGCATACCACCGAGGCAAGGGGCATGACACCGAGAACTGCTTTAGGATCAAAAACGCTATCCAAGATCTCATTGATCAAGGAAAGCTTAGCAAACCATCTCAACCCACCAAGCCTTCAAACAATGAAAACCCGCTTGGCAATCATGCAATGTTCGTGGGGTCAATCCCTATACTAGACTGCTCTTACCTCATCACACCCTCAGATGACCAAATCAATGCCGTTTGGTCTAGTGATAATGAAGACGACGAATACTGGCTACCCACCGACGAGGTGATAAGCCACATCAATCAACTTGCAAAAGGCATCAATCACCTAAAGGCTTTGCATCGAACCGAAGTCGAACGTTTGGAACGACGCATCAAGAAAGAACTAGCCAACCCAGCCTCTCTTGATGCCCTCGAAGCTCTTCATCAAAAGGATAACGAAGGCTTCGTCAAACATCTCGTCCGATGGAGGAAACTACTCGCCCGAGTGCCGGACCACCCACACGAGGACGAGCTCATACACACCTTCCTTTTCAGTCTACGACCCGCCTGGCGATATTACTTCCACTTCTGCAATGCTCGAAATTTTGAACATCTCGTCGAAATTTGCACTCACATCGAGAAGGATCTCACGTCTAGCTACGAAGATCCCGCTTATCGAGAACACGCCCACAGGATCAAAAGCCGAAACAGACTCTACTCGAACGACTCCACAAGGAATTTTGACAAACTCTACATGCCTTACGCCGTAGCACTACAAAAACTGGTCGAAAAGGACTACCTTCAACCGGTCGGACCTATCAATGAACCGCCCATGAAGAAGAAATCGAAATCATGGAACCCCAACGCCTTCTGTGCATACCATCAGGGCATGGGGCATAGCACTGAGAGCTGTCTTAAACTCAAACACGCCATCCAAGATCTCATCGATCAAGGAAGAATCAAGAAACCTCGGAGGAAAACCACACTTTCCTCCAGCAACGACGCAATCTACATCACAGCTCAAGCAACTCAAGCAGCTCAAGCAGTTCCAACGGCACAGAAGACGACGAAGAAGAAGAAGAGATTCTTTTAGCTTCTAATGCTCTTAGTGTCGGGTCATCTGTCGACCCATCTATCCTAGACTCTAGCTTTAGTTTAGATTTCCTTTTTACGGAGGCTAGCTCCAAGCAATTTTCCGATTTGTCGAATAATTCTCTTCAAAATAATGAAATGAATAAATTTGCTTACGTCTTGTCTCAAGTTAAAACAAACAACAAAATACAAACAATCAAAAATCAACAAGTAACAAACAAAACGCAAAATACAAAAGACATTAACTCATGCGATGAAAATGAACAAACAAATGAATCATTAAACAAATACATTGCAAACATTGTTTACCCAAAAACACAAGACCCAATCATCGAGGAAACCATAACCATAAACGTGGGAACCCCCGAAGAGCCAAGAGAACTACAACTAGGTGCCTCACTAGACGAACGCGAGCGCACCCAATTCACACAACTCCTGAGCGAATTCAAGGACGTATTCGCTTGGTCGTACAAAGATATGCCCTAATCGAGCGAGCATAGCCGAGCACCGCGTCCCCATTAAACCCAAGCATAAACCCATCAAACAAAAGCTAAGGAGACTACGCCCGAATGGTCCGTATGGTTAAGGAAGAAATCGAGAAGCAACTTCTGGCGGTTTCATCCAAGTCATCGAGTATCCTGAATGGGTCTCAAACATGGTCCCAGTCTTGAAAAAGAATGGCAAAATTCGAGTATGCGTTGACTTTCGCGACTTGAACAAAGCTAGTCCCAAAGATGACTTTCCATTACCCCATGTGGACGTCCTAGTCGACAATACCGCCGATCACGCCCTCCTATCCTTCATGGGCCGGCTAAGCGTGCTATAATCAAATCAAAATGTCCTGCGAAGACATGGCAAAAGCGGCCTTCATTACAATCGTGGGGCACATCTTTGCTACACGGTCATGCCTTTCGGCCTAATCAATGCCGGTGCTACATACCAACGCACCGCCACAACCATTTTACATGACATGATGCACAAAGAAGTCGAAGTCTACGTCGACGATATGATCGTGAAGTCAAAGGAGAGGAGTGGTCACATCACTAACCTCCGCAAGTTCTTCACTCGCTTACGACAATACAAAATGCGCCTCAATCCCCAAAAATGTACTTTCGGAGTCAAGTCCGGTAAACTACTAGGACATGTAGTGAGCCAAAGAGGCGTCGAGGTCGACCCCTCGAAAGTCAAAGCAATTCTAGAAATGCAACCCCCGAAGAACCTCGACGAAATTTGAAGTTTCTTGGGCCAAATCCAATACATCTCGCGCTTCATTAGCAAACTCACCATGATATGTGAACCAGTTTTCAAGAAACTCAAGAAAACCGACCACGTTGAATGGGACGAAGAATGTCAAAAGGCATTTGACAAGGTCAAAGAATTACTAACCAACCCGCCAGTTCTACGACCACCCCAAAAGGATTTACCACTATCCTTGTACCTTACAACAACCCCTACCGCCATAGGCGCCATGCTCGCTCAAGAGATAAACGGCGAAGAACATACAATCTATTACATAAGCAAGAAATTTCTCGATTACGAAACTCGATATTCACCCGTCGAGAAGAGCTGTCTAGCATTGGTATGGTCATCCAAAAAACTCCGTCACTACATGCTAGCACACCAAACGAAGGTCTACTCAAAAATGGACCCCGTAAAGTACCTTTTCGAGAAACCTGTGCTTAACGGACGAATGGCCAGATGGACTCTGCTCCTAGCCGAATTCGACCTTAAGTACGTACCCCTCAAAGCAATCAAGGGACGAGCAGTCTCTGATTTCCTAGCCGAAAACGCAATCAACGAAGAGCCAATCATCGACACAACATCCCTTCCAGACGATGGGATTTACAATATCGACCAAGAACAATGGGAGTTATACTTCGACGGCTCCTCCAACTATCGAGGATGTGGAGTAGGAATACTTCTCATATCCCCGAATGGCGAACACACCCCCTTATCCATCAAATTGGATTTTGACGTAACAAACAACGCCGCAGAATACGAAGCGTGCTTGCACGGTCTCCAAGCAGCGCTTGTACTCAACGCCCGCAACATAAGAGTCTATGGGGACTCCTCCCTCATAATCAACCAAGTATCCGGAACATGAAAGATACTCAACGAGAACCTAGCACTATACCAAAGCAAAATACAAAAGCTCATAAGCGAATTCTATCACGTAGAATTCATACACCTCCCACGCGAAGAAAATCAATTCGCCGACGCGTTATCCAAGCTCGCGTCACTAATCAACATACCCCCGGGGATGGAAACACTACCCATTGTCGTGGAACGACGGAACGAACCCGCCTACACCTGTGACATTGAAACCGAGGAAGAACAAACCGACCCTTGGTACCAAGCAATCATCAAAACAAACGGCGAATACCCACCAAACATTGACAAACGAGCCAAAGAGCCCTACGCCTATTATCATCACAATTCG
Source organism: Dianthus caryophyllus (assembly GCA_023091065.1). Lineage (NCBI taxonomy): Eukaryota > Viridiplantae > Streptophyta > Magnoliopsida > Caryophyllales > Caryophyllaceae > Dianthus > Dianthus caryophyllus. The sequence goes on from JALGRB010000016.1 coordinate 10,313,026, forward strand.
TAATGGAAATGGGCAAACTACTCAAAAAGACACCTCAAGGCACACTACTCTTGTGCGTCGACAACAAAAAAGGACACGAAATCATGTCCCAAGTACACGACGGCGAGTGCGGACCACACATGAACGCACGAGCCATGTGCAAACAAATCATAAGGCTAGGATGGTACTGGACCACCATGGAAGCCGATTGCGCAAAATATGTCAAACATTGCCATAATTGCCAAATTTTTGCAAATGTGCAACACATACCCCCTTCACCACTATACAGCCTAACCTCGCCGTGGCCATTCTCAACTTGGGAAATTGACGTCATCGGCAAAGTTCAACCCGTAGGAGCAGGAGGACACTGCTTCATCCTCGTGGCCATCGACTATTTTACCAAATGGGTCGAAGCCGCATCGTACCGTACGCGAGGAACAAAAGAAGTTGCGAAATTCATACAAAACAACATCATTTGTCGCTACGGCATACCCCACGAGTTTATAAGCGACCAAGGCACACACTTCCAAGGCGTAGTCGAACCACTTCTTCTCAAATACAAGATACAACGACATAAATCATCACCCTATCGACCACAAACTAACGGCGCGGTCGAGGCAGCAAACAAAACCGTCGTATCAATCCTTAAAAAGATGATCGAAACCTGCCACGACTGGCCCAACAAAATCCCATTCGCATTATGGGGATACCGCACCACCATCCGCACACCCACAGGCATGACACCCTACTTCTTAACCTACGGGATGGAAGCCGTTCAACCCGTAGAAATCGAAATGCAATCCCTTCGAATTCTCATGGAAGCAGACATTCCTGAAGCCGAATGGGCACGCGAACGATACGAGCAACTCATCCTTTTAGACGAAAGACGGTTACATTCACTAAGTACAGTCCGAACGTACCAATCTCGCCTACAACGCGCCTACAACAAACGGGTCAAGCCACGAAATATCAAAGTGGGTGACCTCGTTCTCAAATCAGTCCGAGCACCATTACCAGTCGACCCAAGAGGAAAATTCAAACCCAATTGGGCCGGACCGTACTTGGTCAAGGAAATCCTCCCTGGAGGAGCCGTGAAGTTAACTGACCTTGACGGCCAGGACTTCCGATTGCCAACAAATCTTGATCAACTCAAGAAATACTACCCCTAAATACAAACAGCAATGTATTTCAAAACAAAACTCACTCTCGCATGGGTGAACTACGCTCGGTTTGATTCTACGCACTGTGGATACGTAGGCAGCTTTGCAAAGAGCTCAACCGAATCACACGAACTACGCCGGTTTGATTCCGTGAAACGCGGATACGTAGGCAGCTTGTCAAAAGCACAACCGAACTTCCTAGCACGCAAGCCCAAAGCTTAAAAAGGTCAAGGGCGATGCACTCACAAAAAGACACGCTCAAAGCTTAAAAAGGTCGAGAGCACAGTCAACACAAAACAATAATCCAAGTCCGAAGCTTAAAAAGGTCGAGGGTTTAAGAACAAACAAATCAAAACAAAAATCCAAGTCCAAAGCTTAAAAAGGTCGAGGATTTCAAGACAAAATACGAATGTTCAAAGCTTAAAAAGGTCGAGAACATTTCAAAGCAAACAAAAGAAAGCAACGAGACAAGGCAAAAGCAAATTAATTCTATTTTATTACTTTATTTAGAATTTTTCGCAATTTAGAAATGAGTTAGGAACCAGCCTCCTTAACCCTTTATTCGAATCTAGAACATGTATTTGAATAAAGAAAATTTTTCTAAACAAAGCAAAACAAACTAAGCCATCTTCTGTCGCTTCGGATTAACCTCTTCATCTTCAAGACGCCGATCCGCCACAATCTTCGAACTGATCACGGGAACGGTCCTCTCAAATCCTGGGGGCTCGATCGGATCCTCGTCCTGCTCGACTGGGGCTCCTCGATCCTTGACCCTAGACGATCTCTAACGGTCACCCTTGCTCCAAGCCTTTCCCGCGCAGGCCTCGAAGCAGACACATCCACATTAACAGCACAAAGATCACCATAGTCTCTCCTTTCGGGCACCACCTCATACGCCAAGGAGGGTTTTGGCCCATTCTTTTCTTTCCTCCTCTGATTCTCCCGTTCCTGAGGATCATTGGAACGATACCACCGCGTGTAGAAGTCCGTAACACAAGTAGACGCTATATGCTCCGGAACAACCCAAGTAACACGGTCCGACCATCCTCGGATCCAAGCATCAATCATCTGGTTGTTTAGGACAACAACCCCTCCAACCTGAGTATCCTGCTCGGGTATGGTCTGAGCAAGCCCGATTTGCCTCTTCAAGCGAAGAAGATGAATCCACACCCCTCGTTCAAACCCGCACAACATCAACCCACGAGCCGCATTCGCAAATGCACGGCTAGCGAATCGCCGTAATATGCCACCATGACACATACCAACGAATAGTGCTCTCCTTCACGAACCCCCGGAAGTAGTTTGGTGAACGCTCCCGAGGGTTAGCCCACTCCATCTTTCGCGACGTCGTCGCCGCAGCCTTGAAGACACCACCAAGGGGAAGAGCTTTATAAACACTTAGCCTCTCCATGAGCCAAATGTTGAGAATCCTAGCGCAACCCCTGTACGAGCTCAGACGGTTAGCACAACGGTCGTCTAAGCCCAGTCTGGTCTCCGCTAGAATCAAGGCAGAAGGATCACATCCCCTTTCCATCTCTTCAACAACGCGAGCATACCTCGCGCTCCCGAACACCCCATCTGGCATGGACCCCTTTAAAGGCATAACGATGAACCAAACAAAAAGCAAGGGCCCTCCGCCTAGAACGGTCCAAAATACTGGTGTCTACCTTATTCATGTAACGTTGACACAAAAGAAGCATATTCACCTTACCTCCTTCAAACAAACCTGCAGCATGAGCATTTGTCATCCCAAGGAAGTTTCGCAACATCCCGTTATAGCAAAGCTCACTCCTCACAACCACAGGAGTAGTCCGTTTCGACCACCCCGCAATGGCCGCAAACTCCTCCATCAAAGGGCACACCTCTCCCCCGGGAAACCTAAACACGTGCAAGCTAGGATCCCAATAATCTAAGCACGCATCCAGGAAGTCTAGATCGACTTTCATTTGGCGAAAGCCAATGAAAACACCCGCACCATCATCATACACCGCCCTCTTCATCGCCGGACTTAGTGAAGAAGTCCACCTCTTCAAAAGAGCGTCAAAATGCTCAACCATTTTCTTAAAAAGCAAAAAACTTTTGTAAATATGCCTAAAATATTTATGAGAGCAAAAACTTGTACTAAAAGAAAAGAAAAGAAGTGATTGTGAATGAAGATTATGGCACGCACCCCCCCTCCTTATATACGAAAACATAATACGAAATATGGAAATACAGCGTTACCAGCCAAACCACCAAACCGCATAGCCCAATGCGGTTTGCACCCCAAACCGCATAAGCTTATGCGGTTTGACCCCTAAACCGCATAAGGCTATGCGGTTCAAGGGGCGGGTTTTCTCGCAACTTTCCTAATTTCGCCTTTCCTAAACACTACAATCTACATTAGGCTACGACATTCTTTTGTTGTTCCCCACGCAGCGACATTACATTTCGCTTTAGCAACCACGATTCCTACCACAAGTCAAAACATAACATTTTCGACATTCACGCAAGCTCATTTCGCATTTAAAATGAACTTTTTGCAAACACATTTTCACAATCTAAAATCGACATCAATGCATCCCACTCGGGAATCATTCATCTTTCAAACAAGCTTACCAAACAGGTTCACAACAACAATCAAGTTCAAGTTCAAGCTACAACGACATGTACACAAAGGTTCATACAATCTATATTACACAAATTCACTCAGGATGACGACGACGATACTCGTCAAACTCACGCCGACCGAGCCGCCTCAAACCGGCTCGACATTAACCGAAAGCGACTCGCCAAATTTGCCATCCTCCACTGTTGGTATCCGCCATAGCTTCTTATGAGCTTCCTTAGCCACCTGCGATACACAACACATAAACATTTCACATTCTTCTCCATTTTGCCTTAATTTCACTTAAATTAAGCCAAACTTAGGGGGAAATTTCAAAAACAAAGCGCATTTCCTCCATTTTGCCTTAATTTCACTCAAATTAAGTCAAACTTCGGGGGAAAATTTCAAACAAAAGCAGTCAACCCCACTTTGCCTTAATTTCACTTAAATTAGGTCAAACTCGAGGGGGTAACACAAAAACACAACTCTCACAAGTTTGATCCTCGCTATAACTCATACCTCGATCAAACTGGGGGCTCACTCACATATACAAAGACAAAGATACATACCTTCTTCACCCTCGCCTGGCCCAATTGTCCATACCGTCGGTAGTCACAAGCAAATACGCTTCAAGAAAGTGAAGGTACGACGGACACCCGACTCGTCATACTCAACAGTGGTAGGAAAGTCGCCAGGCTGCTCCGCCATCTCGGGATCAAACAACTACAAAAAGCACACGTCAGGGAAATTTTTCGCTCTTTCGCAAAAATTACCTTACACACCCTCAAAAGAAGCAAGCATACCTCAATCGGCCCACAAGCAAGCCGAGATCGAGCAACCGCCATAATCTTCCCCGGAGACGAGAGAAGACTCACCGACTCTCCTTCCCGCATAACGCCATCCGATCCTGGCGGAAACCCTCGCCGAACAGACCCTCGGCGGATCCTTAGCACCACCGAGCCGCCACCGCCTGAAAGACCAAACGCTCTCCAAGGTACCAAACCGCCCATACGGCGTCGCTGGCACAGACGCTGGTATCTCGCAATCAACCGCCCGATGCCTTCAGGAATGCCCGCATACTGGCCCCACGGGAACGGCACGAACTACAAACAAAAACAAACACTCATAAATACAATCATTTTAAGTACACTCTATTTAAAATGGTTCAAACACAAACCTGATCAAACTGCATCCGGTTCAGACGGTCCCGAACCTCGTCATACGACCAGTCAAAAGCCGCACGGTTGCACGTGCCCCAAGTACGCACCGCCGGATACACCCGCGGAATCGTCACAGCATGCGGAGGCAGCAGAAAAGGGAAGTGACTGAAGATCCACGACTGCACATACAAAAACACATTACAAGACAACAAAGACGAATAACAATGCATCTAAAACAAAAACAAAATCAATACATACCTCCATCACAAACCCAGGCGAGACTAAGGACAGTCTCGATCCTCCATTCATGACCCGCGGCCTCACCGCGTCCATGCAGAATCGAATGCATAAACCCAAGGATGGCGACACCCAGTCAAGTGTCCCGATCGCACCCCAGTCTACGAGATGCATCAGGACCGACGTCGTCGCCCTCTCGCCCTTATCGCTGGCAGTACGGCGCTTAACGAACCACCACAACCACAAACGGCGTTACGCTGCGTCGATCCACTCAGAGGGGCCCCGCTCGGTCTTCCCCTCAAAGTACTCCAAGATGAAGCTAGTCTTGATCACATAAGGTGGGTTACCCTCGTACTCCACCTCCAAACCACCGCCAATCGCGGCAGTCACCACCTCGTCCTCGATGGGCGGCGCGCAAATCAAAGCTCATATCACGGTCCCGAATCCAAGCCGTCATGACCGCGTGCCACGACAAAGTAATACCGCCTCAAACCGGGCATGTGAAGCGTCGTCGTGGTATCCCAATACACTGGCATTAAGGCCTGACAGATCGACGCCGGGTTCGCGTCGGCCGATCTCGCAATCGCCCTCCGATTGCTCAAATAGAGGACCCAAAGCAACTGAACACCCGAAGCTTGCGCACCCTCAAAGCTTCTTCTCGAAGCATACATCACGGACGACGCTCGAGAAAGTCCTCATCGGACCTTTCCGCCAACCCATCGTCGCCCGATAGAAACGATCTCTCCGGAGCAAGTAGAAGGTCATGGCCATCCCTTGGCGAGCATACGCCTGCTCGCACGTGATTTTCGCGCCTAGAGCTACTCGCCCTAGAATGCCTCCTCGGCCTCCTCGGCCTCCTCTCAACAACATCCATCTCACCTCCCATTTCTTCCACTACTCTTGAGCAAGCTCATCCTCGGGATCAGCCGCGAGGTCACGCCGCACGGCCACGACTTCTACCTCGTGGATCGACCACGTCTCGTGGGCAGGTCCCGAGGGTCAGCATCCCTCTCACTACGCGAACGCCTCAAACTACTCGAACTAGAGGCTCCCTCAGTCCTCGAGCTAGTACTCTTACGAGATTTTGACCTCGTAATACGACCAGAACCCTCTCCTGCAACCAAACACAACCAATACATACAGCTATAATACATGCAAGCATACAAACTTGGCATACACATACACAAATACACACAAATAATACGCACATAATACATATACATCCCTTAACACATTGCACTATACGCCCCACAGAGCATTTTTAGGCCTAATTCATAATGAAGCCGAAAACCGTTCTCTACACCTCAAAATTACAACTTTATGGTTTCTACGCACCATAATAGTCCCCAACAACAAACCATTACAAGCAATTGCATTTTGGTCACCCTGATCAAAAAACCCCAATTCGCCTTAATTACTCCGTATAACTACGGCTTAAGACGGCGATTTGAAAGCCTTAGCTCGACATTTTCGCAAAATTAACGCTATAGGCATGCTATACACACTATGGGCATCCTACACCGAAGTTTAATTGAAATTCCGGGTCGGAAAATCCGGGTTCGTTTTCGGGTCGGAAACCTAATTTGGACGTTTTTCACACAAAGACGGTCCAAATCACAATCAATTCACACATACATGTTCACATGGCATAATGCAACACAATGACGTCAATTTCAAGCATTCAAACGGCAAATTTCAAGCAAAAATCGGGTTTTCATTCAAAACCCGTCTTTTCAACATTTCAAGGCAAAACTAGCTAATTACAACGACAAATAACGCAAAAGCAAGTTAAAATGGAGCATTACCTGATTCCATAGCAAGGCAACGCAACAAAAACGAGCAAAAACGGTTGAGAAATCGAAAAATGGTGTTTTTAGAGTATGAAAATCGAAATGAGTATAATGAGCAACAACACGGTGTAACTCGTGTTATATAAGCCCCCTACAGCCAGCATGCCAAACCGCATAGCCTTATGCGGTTTGCACCACGAACCGCATAAGGTTATGCGGTTTCTGCCTATGGTTTTTTTCGGATTTTTCTCGTTTTACGCCTACTTTTCGATTCCTAATTCATCTTGGCCCAAATACAACTCCAAGTACGTCCCATGCTTGGGTCAAGGCGTCACCTACAGTCCGCCATACGCGTATATTAAGCATTTAATACACTGCATGTATAAAGCGGACGAACGCTCTTCACGAGCATTACATCATTTTCTCCTCAACGGAAGGCAATCATATGCAATTACGACTACATAGACACTCCTCGGCGAGCCCAAGCATAAGCACTCACGATATACACCCAACTCCAAGCATTTCACTCTACATAGACGCTCCTCGGCGAGTTCAAGCACAAGTATTTCACGAAACACATTCAAGCACAAGCATTACACGGACGCTCTTCCACGAGACCTACACTAACACCTACATAAACACCCCTACTCAATTATACACCTCACGCATACCCAAACATCTTACAAGCAGCAGCACCAGGCATCCGACGACACCAAGCATATACAACGGCATTACACAGCAGTACAACAAGCACGACGAAGACATCCAGCAGGCCGGCAGGCCCTTATAGCATGCACGGACCGCCAAGTCCTTAAAATGCGCACGCCCCTCCCCGTTTAGCTCGGTTCGAAGTCCTTGTCTCACCCATGAACACATGCTCCGTTCCGCTGACTGTATCGAGACTGTAATGGTCCGGATATGGTCGTGGAGTTTGACTAGCGCTCTAGTCCGAGCTCAGTCAAACTGGGGGCTCTGTGGATACCCATATCCGTACCCTCCCAAACAAAATCCTGTGATGTAACACGGACTTTTATTACGCATGCTTTAATGTTGACTTAAACGGTTCTAACTAATGTCGAATTCATTTTGAGTCGTTTTGAAATGTTAAAATGATCTAGGTCGCCTCACATCGCTTTAAATAAACGTTCATTTTGTCCATTTGGAGTCTAGCTAGGTCCTTGTCCTGTTTCATTTGGCATGAGCTTCGCATTTGCACTACAATTAGCCCTTTTACATTAACAAGGCCTAATTCAGCACTCCTAAATCCCTAAATTTAGGCCCGGTGGCTAGATCTTCCCTTTAGCCTCCTCTTACACAAAATACAACCTCACGTCTTACCTTATTTCACAAAATCTATGCAAATACACCCTTTTCATTTTTCCGGGTCTCGGGCGGCAAACTGAAGCCCAAACCCAGCCGTTGGCCCGCTCTACAAAGCCCTGAACATCAAAATATCTCAGAAATATCCCAGACCTTTTGCTTGACGTACAAGCAAGGATTATACTAAATCTTTTCGAGATATAATCAAACCGGAACTAGAAAACTACGCAAAAAACCACACCTTCAAACCGCATAGTCTTATGCGGTTTGGGGTGGCAACCGCATAAGCCTATGCGGTTTGCCCTGGCAACCGCATAAGGCTATGCGGTTTCCTGGCTTGTTTTTATCCCCGGGTTTCCTAATTTCTCCGAGGTTTTTAGTATATATACACCCCTATACCCTGACCTCGAAAACACAATTCACAACCAGTTTTCACAGCAAACACACTACAAAACTCTCTCAAAGCCTCACGCACTCAAATCCTTGAGTTCAACACACCATCCCGTGTTGAATTCATCCTCCTTTTAAGTTCAAGAAGCGGCTCGCCCAGATCCAAGCGTCGGACAAGGTAGGTCTGATCCACTTGGATCAAAGCTTTTTCTTATTTTCTATGAACTAACAAAGGCCCCGGCTTTGGCACCCAGCGCGCTTGCACTCCAAGTGTTCTATTTACTTCGGGTACACTCCATATCCGATGACACGCCAAAGTCGCATAAGCAACCGATCCTTATAAAATAAACCAATGGACAATTGAACTTTATTTTATTTGCATGCATCTTGCACCTTCTTATTTTGCATTAAAATCAACTTAAACAATGAATTCGACCTTTAACTGAACCGTTTTCGTTAACAAGTTAAACATGCTAAACTGAGGGTTTTAATCAATCTTTTTGCATCTGCATCTGCATTCTTTTACAAACTTTTTCGCACTTGTACGTAGCGATAACATTAGCTCAATTATCATCTTATTTGGATTTGTTCTAGGTCAGTAGAGACTATTTTTACATAGGCTTTTCTAAAAGGTTTTCATAAATCATTAATTGAACTCTCTTTTTCTAAAGTACCCTCACCCCGAATCCAATCTGGTTTCACAAGCCTTAGATCTAGGGGTGTCGGCGTGCTCCAAAATCTAGGACATGTCTTTAGGCTTAGGACATGATAGCAGGTTCCTAATTTCCGTTATAATTAGGTGGCGACTCTAAAACAGTTTTAAAGGTTTTTGTAAATTAATCTTTTTTTTAACTTTAAACGCGCCCTTAAGCAAGATGCCGAGTTGGGTCCCTCGTCTCGATCCCGGGTTCCACAACGTGTCAAACAGTACCCGTACGCACACTTATCTCAAGCATACAAACAAGTCAATTTAACATGAACCAACTCATAACCATCATTATATTAATCATCCTTTTACTCAATAACATTACAACAAACCATTTTATTTCCATTCTCAACATTAAATATAGTCAACAGTGTAGTAACAAGCTTAACACGGAGTATTATCATATATCTCATAAGTAACCTTAACCAAGCTATTAAACCAACTCAAGCCAACAGCTTTAGGCACTTTAACATCACAACAAACATAACACAGGTGATCAAACAGCCTAAAACATGCTTCTAAACTCCAAGGTATGAGGCCGACTCCAAATTCAATCACAAACAATCATAAACCAACCAAACAAGCCAAAGTTCGCATCTTTACATCCATACAATCAATAACAACAACCTAAACGAACCCTAAGGCCTCATACAAGTCAAAATATGGCTAGGGCTACATCTAGTTACCTTTTAAAGCACAACAACGAATTATTCTTCTTCTTCCTCGATGTAAATCGTGTCCTCCTCGTTGAGATCACCTTCTCCTTTGATTAAGCACATAAACATACATAAAATATAAACATGCAAATACTAACACATAAAATAATAACTATACTATCAAACTATATAGAAAACAAGCAAAAACGAAGGATTACCAAGAGGATTATGAAAGGAATTGAATTTAAGGTTGAAAGGATGAAACTTGGATGATTTTGATGGAGAATTATGAGAGAATCAATGGAGAATTGAGAGAGAGAAGAGAGAGTTTTAGTTTAGGGTGAGGATATTAGGAAGATTATGAGTAATTAGGGCTTAATTAGACTCATTAAAGTTGATAAACCTGATAAACCAAGTCCTAAGCAATCACGAAAAGCGCACGAAAATCACAGGCATTGCCCGCGCCCTGGTAGCTCCCTGAGCGCCTATTGCTCGCGCCTTGGGGGCCCCTTGGCCGCTTGTTGCTCGCGGATTTGTCTCTGACCCGCGGACGCCTATTTTTCTCCCTGCTCGCGCACTTATACTCGCCCCTAGCTCGCCTACACCCTCTAAACTACCTCCAAACATCTACTAACTATCCCCAAACCTCTCCTCACACTTACTAACTCAATTATAACCTCGGTAAACGCAACACCCGACTACACACACGACACATAAGCTTAGGAAATGACTTTCTCGAGGTAAAAATGAGAAAATCGCATGAAACAAAATATGAATATACGTGAAATTAGATATAAAATATATGAAACGAGTCGTGGTGTTACAGTCTCACCCCCTAAAAAGAAGTGTCGTCCTCGAAACTTGAGAACAAGAGAATTACCTGAAACGAAAAGGAACGGATACTTATCACGCATAGACGTCTCGGTCTCCTATGTAGCTTCCTCGTACTTTTGACTTCTCCCACAACACCTTAACCAACGAACCACCTTATTTTTTATCCTTTTCTCCTTCCTATCAAGGATACGAACATACTTCTCCTCATACGTCAAGTTCAGTTCCACTCCCAACACATCGGCTTGAACTACATGAGAAGGATCACTATGATACTTCCTCAACTGGGACCATGAAACACGTCATGTACCTTAGACAAGTTCGGTGGTAAAGCCAACTTGTAAGTCACCTCACCTATCATCTCTAACACTTCATAAGGTCCAACATACTTAGGACTCAACTTGCCTTTAATCCCGAACCGTTTAACACCCTTCATCGGTGACACCTTCACGAACACCTTATCACCCATCTCAAACTCGATCGGCCTACGACGCAATTCAGCATAAGACTTCTGTCGATCTTGTACAACATTCAGCTTCTCACAAAATGATTCTCACTTGTTTAATAGACTCTTGAACCATCTCAAGACCAAGCACTGCGGCCTTAGATATATCCGTCCCAACACATAGGAATTCAGCATTTCCTACCATACAACGCCCCAAAAGGAGCCATCTTTATACTTGTTCGGAAACTATTGTTGTAGGAAAAATCCACCAACGGTAAGCTCTTCTCCCAACCAACATGAAACTCAAAAACACAAGCCCTTAGCATATCCTCTAAGGTCTGAATGGTTCTCTCGGTCTGACCATCAGTAGCCGCATGAAACGTCGTACTCATCTTAAGCTTACTACCCAAAGCAACTTGCAGCTTCTTCCAAAAGTGAGAAAGTGTCGTTAATATTATCATATGGCCTTGATTATTGTAGTTAAAGTGTCGTTAATTTGTTTGATATTTTAATCATTGCATGGAATGTTGGACTTTTTCATAAGATATTGAGATTTTATTCTGATATTATTATTCTGATAAAATAATATCTTTTATATCTTATTCAGTAATCTTATGAGTTTGTATGTGGTCCAATTTTTGGTAAGAATCAGTTTCTTCTGATCAAAGAAACTAACTCCTAAAAGATCTCGGTCTAATATTTTATTGTGTTCACACTCATTGTTTCCATAATCACCTACTACTCTTTGATGGCAAGACTAGTATATATATGAGGGTGATTTATTTGTTTTGGTCACTGAACCTACTCTCCATTAAGTAATATTATACACCATCTATATTGTGAGTACGAGGGTTTGGAACTGTAAAATTACAAGGGTTACAAATTGGGGTTTAAAGCTGTTCAGGAATCTATTAGCAATGGCTGGAGGTTATTTCTCGATCCTTAAATCGCTTCCGCATATTAATCTCATGAATTATGTTGTTTTATATGAGATTAAATTTATAACTCTAATAGTTGGTATCAGAGCGAGTAATCGCCTCTGTCTTGTTCATAATGGATCTGTTTGTTTTACTTCGTAATATGCATCTGTCGTTTGCTTTTGCTCATGTTTTGTGTATAATACTACATACGGAGTTTTTAGGTTCTGTGATGAGTAATGCTTGTTGAGATTTTGATTGCTTGACACATATGCTTAATGATTCTATTGTGCCATGATTATAATATTGTTGCAACTTTATTATTCGTGACTCATTGTTTGGTAATATGATTGCATATTAAGTTAATTAAATAATATTTAATGATGACGATGAGTTGTTTTCTTCCCTTGCCTCTAATTTTATTCCACGTTGCTGCAACTTTGTATTTGCACCTTTTTTTTCGTTGGTGTTGTTAGAGACTTGGAGTTACGTTTTGCTGAGTATTCCGTCTGAAAGCCTACTTGGGTGTTTCGGTGTTGTGGGTTTATGTATATATGGTGATCTATTCATGTATGAGGCTTTAAATCTTGATGTACTTGCTGGTGTATACTTGTATCCTTGGGCTTCTTTGTCTTACATGTCTTCTGAGAATTCTTGTAATTATGGCGTTTTTTTATTTTATTCATCACACCACTTTCTTATTCAAGTAACATATTGCCATGTGTGTACTTTTACTGAGTATACTTCCGTTGTATATATCTTTCTTGGAGCCTAATTAATTGATACACTTGATATGCTATATACGTCTATGTGTGATGATTATGGGTATTAGTTACGTAACCTTTGTTTTTATTTACTCCGTTTATAAAAAGATTCACATGATATTTTTGGCTAATATATTTTGAGCATGTGATTGTGATTATTATTTTGTTGCACTAATATTTTGTGCTTCTTATGATCTTATATTGGAGTATATAAATATGATTTCTATGTACATTATGATCTTGGTACATAGACTAAAGTTGTTATGTACATTATGACTCGAGTACATAAACTAAAATAATTAATTATATGTCAAGTTAGTGGTTCAAAATTATTTTATTAATTGGGGAGTAGCCACAGCACCTCCGGTTGATTTAAATTTTATTTTGGGAACCACATTCACAACTACACATATTGTCTTATTTTGGAATATATATTTTATGGATTTTATGTACATTATGATTTCAGTACATATCTATAATTTCTATGTACATTATGAAATAGTACATAGGCTATGGTTACTATGTGCATTATGTTTTGAGTACATAGGCTAAAATTATTAAATGTCACGTGATTAAAATTTTTATTAATTGGGGAGTAGCCACAGCATCTCTAATTAATTAAAATTTTATTTTTGGAATCACATTTTGATACTAGACATATATATTGTACTGCCATTAATATTCTATATACATAATGTTGAGTATATGGACTTAAATAATTAAATGTCTAAGTAATTTAAAATTTATTAATGAGAGAATAGCCAAAGCATCTCTAATTAATTTAATTTTATTTTGAAATTACATATGGATATAAGACATTGTTTGTGATTGATTATACATTATATGGTGAGACTTACCCATAGGAATCTCATTATATATTTGTTTGATTACTCAGGATAAAATATTAAATCACGGTTCTTAATCTACCCACAGGAATTAAGAATACAGAATTGATTTGATAGTTTTATCATTCAGTAATTACGAATTTAATTTGAGTAGAACTTTAGCCCACAGGCAAGTTTTATGTCACTAAATTTGGTTTGCATGGTTTACGTTGGTAAAACGTGATTTTGTTTGAATCTCAAATTTTTGCAATGAGCATGTTGTTTTAAATCTTTGCATTAAGTTTGTCTGAAAATTTTTCTGATATGACATTTGGTATTCCTAAATTAAGGGATGATAACAATAAGGTATAGAAAAGAGAGGTATTACTGCATTATGGGCTGGATGGATATTGACTATGCTATTAAAATATGGACCTTTTAATTGAGACTAGCAATTGTGATACGGTTGATCTTTATGAAAGTGGGAGAGATTTAACCGTCTTTCTATTATGTTCATAAAGACCAACATTTGTGCTAGTTCTGAGGTTCTTTTGAGCAGTGTTTTTTAAAGTCAAAGACCTCCTTAAAGCCATTGATGAGCAGTTTGCCGCTTCAGATAAGACTCTTGCTATTACCTTAATTATGTAGTTTTCATCCATGAGCCACATTGAGACTAAAGGAGCGCGTGATTATATCATGCGCATAAGGAATATTGCGGTCCGACTTAAGCTTTAAGAAGTTACCATATCTGATGATTTCCTTGTCCATTTTATTTTGTACACTCTTCCTCCGCAAGATGCTCCATTTAAGATCTCTTATAATACACATAAAGATAAATGGTCAATTAACGAGCTCATGCCCATGTGTATTTAAGATGAGGAGCAATTATTGATGAAAGAGGTGTGAAAGTGAATCTTACTACGGTTTCTTCTTTAAAGAAGAAAAAGAGGTCACAATAAAGGAAAAGGAAACATTTTGCTGAGTCAACCATTTAAAAGGATCATAAGTGTCATTTCTCTTAAAAGAAGAGACACATTCAGAAGGATTGTCCTAGTTTTAAGGTTTGACTTATGAATAAAGGTAATTTTCTTGCGTTTATTTGTTATGAATCTAAAACGGTTAATGTTAATCATAATACATGGTGGATTGATCTTGGTACCACAATCCATGTGTCGGATATCCTACAGCTTTGCAATGGTATGACAAGCCTAAGGAAACCAGTGGCAAGTGAATGCTTCATCTATTTAGTAAACGAGATGAGTTCACATGTGGAGGCCACTAGAACATGCAATTTAGATCTATTTAGTAGTTTTATTTTGCCTTTGGAAAGACATTTACGTACCAAATTTCACTAGAAATTTGATTTCCATTTTGAGACTTATACCTTTTGTATAATCCTTCAATTTTGAGATTATGAGTTCAGTATTTTCAGAATTTTAAATGCTGTTGGAAATGGTATTTTGTCTAATGGTTTATGTTGTCTTTGTTTGCAAAATAATATTATGAAAATGCATGTTAAGGCTGGTTAAAAGATGTATTATGAATGTAAATTCCTCTATTTTGTGGCACCGGAGATTGTGACAAATCTCCACTGAAAGAGCAAAGAGATTAGTAAAAGATGAAGTACTTGTTACTTTAGATTTTACTGATTTTATACATGTGTTTTGTTGCATAAAGGGAAAGCAAACAAACAAAACTCTGAATGGTGTAAAGAGGTGCTCAAAGCTATTAGATTTCATACATACAGACGTATATTGTCTAGTCTGAAACGCGATTAGTCTAAAATGCTTTATCACCTTCATTGACGATTATTCACGATATATGATTCTCTACTTATTTCGTTCTATATACGAGACTATCGATGCTTTAAAATTGTTTAAGGCAGAAGTTGAGAATAAATGCGGTATGCGCATTAAAATCGTGAGATCACATCGAGGTGGTAAGTACTGTTGTAGATATATGGAGGACAAAATGTACGCAATCCATTTTGCTATATTTCTTCAGGAATGACTTGATCAGTGGGAGTGATCAATTTCAGGATGAAGGTATACCTGAAAAATGATCATCGTGAGTTTTACTCTCTAATTGATCAAGGCTGTGGATTGGTTGTTATTCATGTTCCTTAAGTTGATCAACAAGTTCAACAACCAAATGTAGAAACTCCACGAAAGTTGATAAAATTATGATAGATCATAATGTAAGTGATGACCTAGATCATCATGAGTTGGAGGAACAAGTTCACCGTGAGGCTGAATAAGTTCCCTTAAAGAGATCTATCAAATTATAAAGGTCAATTGTTCCTGATAATTATGAGGTGTATCTACAAAATTGGATTGTCATTTTGGGGCCGACAATAATTTGACTACGTTTTCACAAGCCACAAGTTTTAATGGTTCTGACTTGTGAATTAGTGCTACGAAAAAAAAAAAAATGTGGTGAACTCTATGACATCTAATCGAGTTTGTGATCTCATTGAATTGCCTAATAACGTAAAGGCCCTTTGGTGCAGGCTCACTAGGCAATATCGAGATACATAAAGTAAAACCCGTAGCCATATAGTTCACGCAGATGGAGAGAATTGATACGCGGAGATTTTGTTTTCTCTTATACTACATAAATATTCTCTCTAAATAGTCATAGCACTAGTAGCTCATTTTGATCTCGAGCTACATTATATTGATGTGAAAATGGTATTTCTCAATGGTGACTTAGAGGAAGAAGTTATATTAAATAACCTAAAGATTTTCCTCTAAGGATGGTGAGCATTTTGTTTACAAGCTCAATAAGTTCATATACGTTTTGAAATAAATTTCCCGCAAATGACGTATGAATTTCCATAAATTAATTACTTCATTTGGTTTAGAAGTGAATGTTATGGATCAATGTACATACCTTAAGGTCAGTGGGAGTTAAGTTTATTTCCTGTTTTGTATGTGGATGATAACTGAGGAATTTCATCGAGAGGGAACAAATGAAAATGTTCCATATGCTTCATATTTTGGTAGCATCATAAATATTCAGGTTTATATAAGACTTGATATTGTGTATGTTTTTGAAGTATAAGAAAATATATCAGAGGCACCCAGGAATCGATCACTATAAGGGTGCAAAGAAAGTCCTAGCGTACTTTCAGAGTACTAAGGATTACATGCTTATGTATAGATGAACTAATGGTGTTGAATTGGTTGGCTATTTTGACTCTAGTACGGTGGCTGTGTAGACACAAGAAAATACACTACAGGATTTGTGTTTTGCTAGCTGATGGTTCCGTATTTTGGATGAGTATAAGGCATATTTTTACAACCAATTCTACTATGAAAATTGAGTTCGTCTATTGTTTTGAGATTACCTCACATGGTGTATGATTGAAGAGTTTCATATTTGGATATAGAGTCGTTGTACTCTAATTTTCGGCCGATTAGAATGTATTTGTGATAATTCAGTTGCTATTTAGAACGTGTTCAAGAAAGAAGTGATCATCGAACACATGAGCACTGAGTTTGCTTAATCGCGGAATCCTTGACTAATGGCATGCAAATTAAGAATTTCAAGGATCATTTAGTGCGATTGGGACTTGATCCTCTATGGAAATACATTCATTATGTTTTTGTTGAAACTCTTATTGTGTTTAATTGGATATTTTCTCATTTTGAGTTTATGTGCACATTTTCGAGAAATATCATTTTGTTTTCGACCAAGAGTAAACATAGGGTTTGCTCATTCAGTTTAAGTGTGTGTGTGGTTGAGTGACTAAGTATATCGTAATACATGGAAGATTAATTCTCGCTCTAAGGGAATTCGTCGCTATGATTCGTATATTTTGGTTCTCATTAAATTGGACCAAGTGGGAGAATGTTGGACTTTTTCATAAGATATTGAGATTTTATTCTGATATTATTATTCTGATAAAATAATATCTTTTATATCTTATTCAGTAATCTTATGAGTTTGTATGTGGTCCAATTTTTGGTAAGAATCAGTTTCTTCTGATCAAAGAAACTAACTCCTAAAAGATCTCGGTCTAATATTTTATTGTGTTCACACTCATTGTTTCCATAATCACCTACTACTCTTTGATGGCAAGACTAGTATATATATGAGGGTGATTTATTTGTTTTGGTCACTGAACCTACTCTCCATTAAGTAATATTATACACCATCTATATTGTGAGTGCGAGGGTTTGGAACCGTAAAATTACAAGGGTTACAAATTGGGGTTTAAAGCTGTTCAGGAATCTATTAGCAATGGCTGGAGGTTATTTAATTTCTCGATCCTTAAATCGCTTCCGCATATTAATCTCATGAATTATGTTGTTTTATATGAGATTAAATTTATAACTCTTATATGGAATTGTTGAACCAAACTTCAATCTTAGCTAATAAATATGTTCTGCTACTGTTATGTAGGTATTATTTGCATCAGGTGTCACGATAACTTGTTGTTGTTATAATGTCGATGCTGCCACCGTGGCCTACTATACTACAAATCCTTATGTGTGACTCTTTCGTTATTTAGGAGCTGTTGTGCATTTGGTGCTAGCCATTTACCCCGCGTGGTCTAGCGTTGTTGTTGAAATTATTGTTGTTGCTAGCAATTGTATTCTGTTGCAGATGTATTACTTTTGTCGCAGTACTCTTACTTATATGAGGGGAAAATGTCACCGAATATGTAAAATGTTATTGTTGGTGGTACAATTATATGCTGCTATTGCATCGCTAAAAAGTCGGTACTGTAATTCATATTCGTAATTGGTTTAAATGTAAGGAGTATGATATATTTGTAAATAGAAGCATTGGTTTAAATTGGTTGATATTAAATTTTATTATTATTATTATTTTTGAAATAAAAAACTACAAATGGCTGCGGTTGTTTGAATGGAATGTACTTATGGCTACGGTAAATGGAAAGAACCGAAGCCAAATGTTTACTTACGGCTACGGTTCACACAAACAACAGCATCCCTTTCTTGACTTATGGCTATGGTTCACCGAAAAAACCGTAGCCTTTTATATTTTTGTCTACGGTTGAACAACCGTTGCCTTAAGTCCTTGACTTATGGCTACACCTTGATTTACTATGGTTGTACAACCGTAGCCATATGGCCTTTTTAACCGTAGCCGTAAGTACTTTTTGCACTAGTAACGTCACCTAATAAATAAGCAATAGACATTAACTAATCGACACACAATACCTAAGCCTTACATAATAACAAACCGATACTAATTATTTGTACAAGAAATCAAATATTTGTCGCCAACAACGCATCCGTTCACAGTGCGTATTCTCCCAGCCCTCCACAGAAATGTTTATACATTGTCCCCAAAGTGTACATAACAGTGGCATAGGCATGTCATTATGAACGTGTATTCTAACGTAATGGTTGCCGATATGTAAAATCCACAAAACACCGTTAGGACGAGTCACACCTTCTTCCGCTCTTAAGAGAGGCAAGTGAAAGACGAATCCCATACAAAATACACCTGGGTATCTCTCTCAACAAGGAACTATGCAAAGATTCCAATTATTGATGGCTGCGAATCCGAAACAATCATATGACGACATAATGACCGGAACCACAGCCACAATCATGAGCAAACATAATGCGCCTCACAACTGATCCAGTCTCGTAATCACCGTGATAGATCGTCAGATATATAATATCACTCACCTCACGAAGAAACACAAGTCTCATTGTCCTCAAATTCATTTTGGTCTTTTCTCATAGCATGTGCAAAAATTCTAAAACCATAAAGGCCATCGGAAATTAGGTCAAACCAATCGACCAAATACTCTCGAATCAACGGAGACAATAGAAAATTATAATGGAATTCATTCCCCTCAGTATCTACGTAGTCGCAATCCCACGGTCCACCAACGTTTTTTGATGATGATGCATTTTCGGTTTTGTCTCTTTTTTCAGCAACACCCGGGAACATAAATGTGTGTGCTCAAACTGCGGTGGATTCCTCTTCGTGGACTTGTCAACCTTAGGTATTCCCTTTGGTCTCTCCTTTCTCATAGGATTACTGATATTGCTCACTTCGGGATGCAGTATTTGATTAGCAGTTTCTATAATCAATCTTCTAATTGGAGAAGGCTGACATCTGGCCGCCTCAAATGTCGCGTTGAAAAGGTCAACGTCGGTGCACACTGAAGACAACCAATTGCTTACACTGTAATCCAATGTTCTCCAAAAGTGATAAATAACAAATACTTTGCCGTTATACGCACTAATTGCGTGACAAGCACAAGCACACGAAAGACCGTGGGTTGTAGCAAACGTACAACCATAGCCACTGGAAATACCAATACTCAGCTGTAATAACCCTTGTAAAATTTATAGAAATAAAACTATTATAATTAAGAAAGTCTACTTAATTTTTTAAAAAAAAAAAAAAAAAAAAAAAAACCACTATTGTAATAAGAATTTTAAGTCCAATGTAGGGTTTAAAATACCTGATTTTTTTTATTGTAAACAAACTACTAAGCTTAAAAGTATATTTTGCCTTAGCTTATTTTAAAAAAAAAAAAAAAAAAGAATTTTTTTAAAAAAA
Organism: Dianthus caryophyllus; assembly: GCA_023091065.1. NCBI lineage: Eukaryota > Viridiplantae > Streptophyta > Magnoliopsida > Caryophyllales > Caryophyllaceae > Dianthus > Dianthus caryophyllus. The sequence continues at coordinate 10,333,347 of JALGRB010000016.1, forward strand.
TGACAAAATATTACGTTACAAACAGACTATGTTGTGGACCCGCGGTAAAAAAATATCTTAGATATTTTTACTGTATTTAAATAAAATAATAATTATAAAAAAATCTAGGATATTATTTTTACCCCTTGACCCTTAGAGAGGTCAAAAGGGTAAAAAAAAAAAAAAAGTGTGGTAATAAATGTGGCACGTGTCTCCAATGTTTGACAGATGGAAAAAGGGAATTTGACTTGTGTTTGTAAATAACCGACATAAACAAGTATAAAAAGGGGAAGGGGGCGGGGGAGGGGGCGGGGGGGGAGGGGGACCAAAGGCACAAGTACAACAAAAACATTAACATCAACAATAATAACAATAATAATAATAATAATAATAGTAAATTAAGAAGAAGGGTGGGTAGTGTAATCTTGTGGTACGTACAAGAAGGGGAGGTAAAGAAACTAAGTGTCATACCGGAGTCATTGTATAGTAAGCCAATTATAAAGGGTATGGGTCTTATTCTTTTTCTAAAATTTATGTCGTAATAAATAATAATAATATATTTGTATATAATAAATTGTCTTAATGCTCACATTTTGTTTAATAATACTTCCTCCATTCCATTAGATTCTTTACGTTTCACTTTTTTGACACTATTCATACGTATGTAGAATCTTCGATAAAACTTCTAAAATACAAAATAAAAAATAGTCATGTGTGATCTTGTTTTAATTGTCTTAACGAGGACATTATTAATATCAAAATTTTAAAATTTTCGAGAATACGAATCCAAAGATATGAACGAAACAAAACGAGTATTGATGTACGTGCATAAAGCAAACGTAAAGAATCTATTGGAATGGAGGAAGTATAAAATAATGTGTCGTTATAATGCCCTTTTGTTCTGTTATATTGTTATGATATTGTTGTATTTATATCATTTTTATAGCTTAAACTAGTGATGCGGCCCGTGAAATTCACGGGACATCTTGAAGTTATGTTTATATTTTAACGGATCATCTGTGTTGCTTATATTTGGTAGTGTGCACGTGCTATTCATCGGTAAATTCCATAAGCTAGCATTGGTAAATGCAAAAAATGAGCATTACAATTGAAAAATATACACCATAACATAACCTTAATTCGAATAATTCCAATGAAGAGTAGTGACTTCGACAAATCTTGAGACATGACTGACTTGAAAGTTGAAACCCATATCATTAAGGCGGTCAACCAACTAATTAACTTTTTTAGAACACCAAAACGATTCATTTTGAAGCATGGGCGATTGTGCGTTGTTGAGTAATACTCCGAAGGAATTTGTAACTAACAATAGCTATTACATGACCATCATAATAATACATCATCCTATAAAAAATACTCACATATTTTCAATCAACATTGATCATTTATCTCGTCCTCAAACTATTCATACATTTATAAATACATATATTCACATTTTAAAGATCTAATTAAAGTCATGATGTTTCAACTGAAAACAATTTTAGAAATATTATGTAGCTCAAATTCTGTGTAAACCAAGTCACTTTGTTTTCTTCTGTGTATTGTTTAACACTTGATACCTAGCACAGTTGAATTCTTTAAATAGAGTATTTTTTGCCAATCTCGTCACTGATATCTAAATGGGTATTGACTCTATCTCCCTATAAAAACAGTAAAAGAAAATTAATTCGAGCAAGACAACATATCACCCACGTATAAAGAATAGCGGGAACCTTCACATGTCTAAGGTGATAACGATTTTTGACTAACTACTTATAACAAAGTGATGCACTATATTTCACATAATTTAAAAACACGAAAGAATGTAAAACTAAAAGATTGGGTGGTGCAAGAGCTTTCCTTATGATATGTGTACATGGTTAAAACAGAAAAAAACTGAAAGAGCTCTATTACCCACAAACAAATAAGATTCAAAATTCCCAAAACAGAGAGTACCTAAGCAATCAACGACGAAGGTGTGGTGGAATTTGTTTGAAGTAGCCCAGCAAGGCCCAATGAAGGACGGTACAGTGTTTTCTAAATTGAACCAGTAAGACATGGCCTAGGTCTTGATTAGGTAAATCGTGTAGCAGCTAAACGCTAATCGAATGAAGCTGGAAATATAAACTATACGGAGTACAATGTAAGCCATCGATTTAAACTCAAGTATGATATGTGAAGTCTTGACGTTATAATTTATTACATCCTAGCTAAAGCATATTGTATCATAGCACATAACATCTAACATGTTTACACTTTTAAAACTTAGCAGCAAAATCACATCCAAGTTTCCTAGTATAGTTTTGGTAAATACTTTGCATTACTGCATTACTTCTCAAGCACCTCACTGAACTTTATTGAAACAATGCATCACATGCCCTAATCACATAAATATCGGAAATCTCAAAATAAATCAAACCACTGAATACATATTAGGATAATATAAATGATAAGAATTACCTCCTGAGGGTTACCGTAGTTGACATAGCCGTAACCAAAAGAACATGAGTGGTCAAATCATGACGAAACCCTAACACAAGCAATTAGACCAATCTAGTTACACATATCATACAATTGGGTAGCATTAACATTAAAATTAAAATCACCAACGTATGTAAATTGACATCATTGCGAGCGCATTAGAGCCCGTACCTCTATCACTCACACTAACCGCACCAGCTTCTTGACACAGAAAATGCACGTGTGAGCCATCCCCTATCAATCTCTTCTTTTGTCTCAAAAAGTGATGCAAAATAGAATTCAAATATGAGAGGGATTATTTGTTAGAGGTTAAAAAATTGCAAGAATACAAATATGTGTTAATGATACTGGAAAAAAGAGAGAAAGCGACAATTTTTTTGTTGTCATTACCTAGGTCTTGGAGGGATCAAGTAGAAAGAAATCATGAGCATGAAATTCCATGATTAGTGCATTGTTTGCCTATATGACTGAATTAACTTCGATATACAAACGAAAATAGTACCCTTTAACAAAATAACAAACCGTAAACATTACTGTGGTATTTTCTTTATTCGAACTTTGAGAATGGGCTTACATCTATATCCCGGAACCACTGGGATTAACCTATGACTGGCATTGTAAGCGCCACGATATTTACTTAGACATGAAAATTATATTTTCATATTACCTAAATAACAAATTTAATTCACAAAGTAAACAATTTACCCCAAATATGTAGCAAACCTTAGGCGTAACTCCGCTGGCTGTAGCAGCGGCAACTTTGATTTCTGTAGCAGAAAGTGGGTCTAAAAAGGTGACCTGTAGAGCCCTCACAAGCAGCAAAATCTCTCCTAAAGATTCAAAAATTAAGGCGAGAGACCAACTATGAGAAATCGATCATACTTATTCTAGAAGGGACCAAATAAATTTTTTATATTCTTATTATGGTAAACGGATCAACTTGTAATCCACAACGGTGTATATATTTTTCGTTTACACAACTGACGACTACAATGACATGTTTCTATACCTTGAATTAGACTACCAAACATCCACAACAATTATGAATTACGCCACTGAACATGATATCATTAACTTATTCAGACAAAATAGATTAACACAAGAATCAATAAATCTACCACAAAGTGAGTATCAAAGCAGACAAATGTGATTATGTGAACATTCAAAAGGAAGAAGTTTGCACAATCCATTCCAAAGTCAGCATATATAGTTACAAAATAAACATTTTTCCACATAATAATTGAAAACAATAGAGTAAAATACTCCCACAGTTGCACTATGTAAGTTGTTTAATTTATAAATACGAAAATGTCACAGCAAAGTACATAAAAATGCTATTTTATAAATATGAAAATGACTTGCTCTGTTAACCAGGAAATATGGTAAACATCTGTGTTTATTATTCCATCTCAGTGTGCAATATATAGAATACAGGAATAAGAATATTAGGGTTGGAGATAGGTCCAAGCCCAATACTACAAGAGTGTAAGAGTCTCATAACTAAATACGGGCTTAGGCTAATACCCCCCCTCAAGAGGGAGCGTACAGATTACAAACGCCCATCTTGGTAACCAGTAATTGAAACGGAGCGGCCGCAAGGGCCTTTGTAAGCACATCCGCGAGTTGAGTATCCGTACGAACATAAGACGGAGATATAAGTCCGTCTTTAATAGCGTCACGCACAAAGTGGCAGTCAATCTCAATGTGTTTAAATGCGCTCGTGGAAGACGAGATTCGAGCAATGTGAAGAGCGGCCGACTATCGCCGCAATGTAAAATGGGCGAGGGGCAAGGGACACCGAGACACTGAAGGAGGCCGACAAGCCACTTGAGTTCGCAAGTAAGGGCCGCCAAGGAGCGATACTCAGCTTCAGCCGAAGACCGAGAGACAGTGGGCTGCTTTTTAGTCTTCCAAGACACCGGAGTAGAGCCCAGAAACACAAGCCACCCAGTAAGGGAGCGACGAGTATCAGGACACGCAGCCCAGTCCGAATCACACCATCCAGAGAGCACTAAAGGGGCATCAGAGCGAAAGAGGAGCCCTTGACCAGGGGCAGCTTTTAAGTAACGGACAACACGCAGAGCAGCAGCCCAGTGGCATTCACGAGGAGCATGCATAAATTGAGACAAGATGTGAACGGAGTACGCAAGATCAGGACGGGTCACAACAAGATATACGAGCCGTCCCACCAAACGACGATACCTCTCCGGGTCTGAAAATAAGGGGCTGGTGGTCGTGCTGAGCCGGTGATTCTGTTCCATGGGAGTATGCGTCGGTTTGCAGCCAAGGTAGCCCACTTCGGAAAGGATGTCAAGAGTATATTTACGCTGGCAGACAAAAATGCCCGATTTGTTGCGCGCCACCTCCAAGCCCAAAAAATACTTTAAATCGCCGAGATCTTTCATATGAAAACAAGAATGTAGATATTCCTTGAATATGGAGATAGCAGTAGCATCATTTCCGGAGATAAGTAAATCATCAACATAGATAAGTACGTGTAGACGAACATTACCCTTGAGATAAGTAAAGAGAGAGTAATCAGACACACTCTGAGTAAAACCATACCGCTTTAAGGCAATACCAAGCTTGGCAAACCAACACCGAGGGGCCTGTTTTAGGCCATAGAGGGACTTTCGCAGTCGACAAACAAGAGTAGGGTCCTGTGATTCAAAACCAGGAGGGAGACGCATATAGACTTCTTCATCCAAATCGCCATGTAAAAACGCGTTGTGGACGTCCATTTGATGTATGTGCCAATTTCGAGTGGCAGCGACAGCAAGGAAGACACGTACAGTCGTCATCTTGGCTACAGGCGCAAAAGTTTCATCGTAGTCAAGGCCCTCGGTTTGGTGATTACCAAAAACAACAAGGCGTGCTTTTAGACGCTCTATGGTGGAGTCAGATTTATACTTGATCTTGTAGAGCCATTTACTGCCAAGGGCTTTCTTGCCGGGGGGAAGTGGCTCCATCGTCCATGTATTGTTCGAAATCAGAGCAGCCATTTCATTCTCCATGGCCTTACGCCAACCTTCATCTTGAACAGCCTCTTTGAAAGAGCGCGGTTCTTTATTTACTGTCACAGCCGCAAGAAACGCACGATAATCGGAAGAAAAAACGGCTGAGTCAACATAGTTATCAACCAACTCAACCATGTTAAGAACCAGGATTGTGTTTCTGGGCTGCAAAAACTTGATACGTTTTAAATTTATACCGCAAGCGTACGGGTTATTGTAGCATACGGGTCGGTCACAGGGAGGTCAAGGACTGAGTACTAGTTTGTCTCAAACTACGAGTTATCTACGCAAATCAATAATGGGTGTGATAAAAAGCTAAACAGACTAATCTAACTATACTAATAAAAATAATCATATACTAAAGAAGACAAATCAACAACTATAAAAGAAGACAAGGGTTCATATCATCGCTAGACAAGCTCAAAAATAACGACACGATTGCTTAATTGTTATTCAAGTGAGACTACTACAACTCCGGAATATTAACGCTCTCTCCCGAGTAACGATAATTCTTCCAAAACAAGTCTAACTCTCGCTCCCGCATGTAAATTAGACTTTAGATAAATCTCAATTATACAAACTCGCACTCCCATGAAAACTCGTATAACATCGATTAGATTGTGTCCTAAATTAAATCTCAGCTTCCGCATTTTGAATTAATTATAACCGTATTAGACGACTCAAACTGATCAATTTAACACTCAACCAAATTATCGCCCAACTTCCGTTGATAGCTACAAATAATCTCATACCAAACTCAATCAAAAATCATCATCTAATAATCACGATAAAATCCAATCAAACTCGAACAAACAATTTCGCAATCGAATCAATTAACAATTAAAACATGCTTGTACAATTAGCGACGATATAGAACCCTAAAATCAACTACTCATAAATTATGGGGAAAACACAAATAACAATAACAATAAACATAATCAAAATAAAATAGAGAGAAAGGAATAAGAAAACTTAATCTTGAATTAATCTGGAAGGGAAAACCATTGATCTTGCAAAGTATAGAACTTGAATCAAAACTGTGTTTTTCCTAAACCTAATATAACGTACTTTAAACTTGATGTAAAACTGAAGTCAAAACTAAAACTAAAACTAAAACTAGCAGTAAAACTAAAGTGTCTGCTTCTTTTATTTATTCTAATCTAATTACAAGTTGGGCTTGAATCCAATACAAGTCTTTCTAGCCCACTTATTTATTTAACTGCTTCCGGTCCATAATGTTCCGTCTTGCTCATGTCTCTTAATTAAGCTTCTCATTATTGCATAATTAACGATCATTTAACGATCCGGTATGACTCCACGACAATTTCAGCTCATAAATCTCCATCCTGCAAATAAATTAATAAACTCGTAGTAAAACGCAAAAGGAAAAAATATCATACAAAACGTGTTAAAAATGTCGTGATAAGTGTAAAGTAACGGGGAATAAATATATAAAATATCGGTAAAATATACCCTTATCAAACTCCCCCATGCTTAACCTTTACTCGTCCTCGAGTAAACTCAAGAGGAATACAACAATGAAAATCACAAAAGGTCAAGCAAGTGGCAAACTCATGGGATAAAGCAATCATTCGATCAAGTTTGTTCGAAAAGAAATTGAAACATGAGTTCAAAATCATTTTAATTTCGAAAAATAAAGTAGAGATCACAATGTAAGAAAGTAAGAACAATCACCGAATCAAACCCGCTAGAAATCATGTCATGTCATGTGCACAAGTGACCATTCAATCTTACCGCCAACCATCTAGACTAGTGACTAACCGGTGGACCTCACTTTAGGGAATGTAAAAGCGGAAGAATCACTCACTCTCATGTGTCCAAGTGATGGGGACACGCGTCACTCATATAAACTAAGCTTAAACTTGCCGTCTACAACATGTCAAGAGGACTTTCAAGGGTTGTAACGGGGCTAGGGGGTAAAGGGTGAGGATCATTTTGGGAATGTAGTGCTAATAATAAGAGCAAGTAAAATAGAGTGAATTTCTCGAATCCCGGCCGAAGACACAAGAAAGCAAAAACTCCAAACAACCGCTCATTATACTATCAAACTCCACTTATTCTTCAAACTTCAATACATACAAGATCACCTTATTGACAAAATCGTATTCAAACCCCTTATTACTCCGAATAAAAGAACACTTATTTATGTACAAACGCATATTTTTGTATTTTTGATTTTTCGATTTTTTTTTTTTGATTTTTTTTCTTTTTGCCTTTTTTTTGGATTTTTCTGCTTTTTGAATTTTTGATTTTTTTTACTTTTTTGATTTTTTTGTTGAAAAGAATATACGGAGTATACAATAATTCAACCCTTCTCAAATGATCACAAATGTTCACCAAACGCCAACGACAAGTACCCCCATGCTTAGCTTTCATAATATCTCCAACCAAAACCGAGAAAAACAAACATTTCACTAGCCCTAAAAGGGTAGGATAATGTGGGGAAACGGCTTGTAATGTCGGGTTAACAACGAAAATAGGCTAAGGCTATGCGGGGTTTCAAAATGGGAAGTATATTAATCGGGTAGGCTATTTGGCTAATGTAGCTCATGAAAATAAAACAGTGCCTCTATCATTCATGTACCTATGGCAAGTACTAATCAAAGTAATCATATGACACTCATGAAAGAATGAAGATTGGCATGGATGTCCCAATCTTATAGGCCAAAAATTCTCACCGGCTTTGTGTCCACACGGTCATACATCACATAGTCTAGTCAAACCATCTTACCACAAACCATGTCACAAGTAGCACAATTCAATCATTCTATTGAATTATCAAAGGCGAAAACGTCTCACAAACCACAAGTGATCAAAATAGAAAAACAATTTGCAAGAAAATGCTTTCAAGATAATGTAACTTGATCAAAAGAAGCTCAAAATCCACGAGAAATCTGCCACAATCATACAGCATACTTTAGGTGACACGTTTTAAATTTGATACGCTTTAGGTGACACGTTCCATTGACTGTAGAGTGTGTTAGAGTATATAATCGATCTTGGGCCTCGAACCATCAGCTTAAGCTTTTGGTTGAGTTGGTTCCTGACATGGTATCAGAGCCTTGTGACTAAAAAGGTCACGGGTTCGAATCTCACCACCCCTCACTTTCAAAGTGGTATATTTCGCACCAGGTAGGCGGGCCTGTAGTTGCGTCCACGCTTCAAGCCCAAAGAGTATTCGCGTGAGGGGGCGTGTTAGAGTATATAATCGATCTTGGGCCTCCAACCATCAGCTTAAGCTTTTGGTTGAGTTGGTTCCTGACACGGGCTTAGGCTAATATGCTCTATCTCGTATTCTCGAAATATTTTTTATTCACGTACCAGCGACTTCTCGACGGCAGCGGTGGTGGACTGATGTGGCAATCATTTGGAATTAATAACATAGACTATGTTAGTAGTTGTTGCCTGTCCACCCTCCCGACCCCCGTCACCGTACAGTTGCCCCAATCCATCTAAGTTCTATGCAGCATATGTTTCAAAATGGCCTCCTTGGAAACCACAATTTAAAAATCCAATAATGTAGCTGTTGTTTGAAAACAACCCACGTCGATCAGCATACTGGTTGTGCAAATAGAGCCTCACGTGTTTCCTAATAAGGGGAAAAGACTACATTCATCCAAACCCATACATTGTTACCAGGAACCGGAAAAAACTGGGGTATTCCTGCATTAACAAATCGCTATTATCTGCAGTTGCTTGTCTTGCCAACAGAAACAATACTACATGAGTATCCAAGTCACGAGTAGTTACTAACTACTTCTAAACGTTTAAAACGGGAAATATGTAAAGTATGTCAACTTCGAAGAATTAATAAATCTGTCAACTTAGTCAGCCAAACCTTTGTTCCACAGAGGAGGACATCAAAAACAATACCTTTAAAGCAATAAGAAGTAGAAAAGTCCCGACATAGTAAAATCCTCTGTCCACGAAATCTCCAAGAAACAGGTAGTTTGTCTTCAGACAATCCCCACCTACTTTGAATAGTTCTTTTACATCATAAAATTGCCCATGTATATCGCCACATATCTGTGGAAGATGACAAAGTAAACATCACATTAATATTAATATTTCATACACGATGTTGAAGTAGAACAACCATACCATGTTTTAAAGATAAAAACAGCTCAAAAGCAGAATGACAGCTAAGGCACATGTTCACTTCAAGCAAGATATAATGAGTAAGACTCCTAAAGTAAGGAACATTATCAGATTCAACACAAATAATCAAAAATTCTTCCACATAAAACTAATATAAATCCAACAATATACTAAAATAGCATAAAAAAAGAGCAAATACCCACTAAAATTAAAACCAAGATAAACAAAGATAAGCAAGACCCACAAAAAATAAACCCCAAAAAATGGCAGAAAAAGGGGAGAAAACTAACAGTAACAGGGGCATCAACACGCTGAACATTGCTCTTTTCGACCAAAATTTCAAGGGCTTTAAGACAAACAACTTTGAGTTCAGATTCTTTCAAGGGTCCAAACGAATTCAATTAAATTGAAGAATTACTTTCAAACTGGTTTCAATTGATTGTAGAAATCAAAATAATTCGCATCAATAGATTGCTGAAGTACAGAAATAATCGACGACATCGCAACGATACCATCGACATTTCAGATTCAAATTGCAATTCAATTTAACGACGAATTTGCCACAGCTTTCAAATAGCTTTTCATTTTTAATGATTTTGGCGAGGAAGTTGATGTTGATACGAGGAAGAGGATTAACAGAAGACAAACCCGCAAAATCAATTGATTGTCGCCATTATGGATTTTGATGTTTCATATACCTTAATGTGGTAGGTTTTAAAACTTTAAACCGCTAAAATGAAAAGGGAACGACCGCCTTTATGACTTCTCAACATCATTACAAAGCATTAATGAGTTCGAAAGGAGAGGAATGGGGAAGGTCAGGTTGACGTGGCATCTAAATATGACGTGGAAGGAGGAGAATTTTTTTTTGGGTGTTTTTTCATAATTTTTTAGGTGGCATTGTTTGAGGATTTCTTTTTAATAATATATATAGATTATGTACGAGATCGTTAATGAATACGATTATATAAATTTTATTTAAAAACCTGTGTACATGGAGGAGGGCTTAGCCCGGCAGGGAATTGAAATTCCATAATTTATCCGGCATGCGCCGAGGTGGGTCTTAGACCTGGCAGATATTATTTTATATATCCTATGTACACAGGGGAAGGTTTGACTCTAAAATGTAAAAATAAGTATTGTGATCCTCATTTATTAATAATACATGAATTTTGGTAAAAAGATAATTCTCATACTCAGTCAGTGGTAGACTGACCCTGTTTGTGTTAAATCTTTTCAGGTACTGACTCTATAGAAGGGCGGGAATGAGAGATAATCGCATTTAAATTATCTTATTGCCAGTATTATTTAAAATAGACAACGTTTGTAATAGTACTTTTAATTCTTTAAGGATACTGTTAGCCTTGTATATTCCCTGTTAGGGAATACGGCGGTAACGCTCGTTATTTCCGTTGTTTTAAATAAATAAAGGATACGTTTTCGTACTGAGATACACAGGGCGTTACATCAGCTTAATACCTTGGCCATCAATTAATGGCGTACACGGAAACGAAGGCTCTGAGTAGAGAAAACAACCCGGAATAACAATCATGATGATGTTTCTTACTTGATGCTTCAAGTGCTGAATTGATGTGAATACGTTGATTGTTCATTACTACATCAAATGCTCTCCAAAGGCTATCACAAGCACGAATGCACTACCCAACATTTTCTTCAACAATCCGTGAGCCGACTCTATGTGAGATGTCGCTGTTGTGCCCAAATGTAACAAGGCATTCGTGAAACATTTTTCGAACCTTTTGTTCAAGGGAATCCAAGTAGAGCTCAAATACTCCACCAACCGAGAGTCTGACTCTGCCTTCAAACGATTCCAATTAAATGTATACGAATCTTCAGTTGAGTTCACCAATTTCCTCCATTTGTAATCAACGTATTGCTTTCCTCAAATCCGTCTTTGAAGATTTTCGTAGCATTATTTTCCACGACACTGTTTATATGTCACACACAAAACAAGTGAGGAACTGTAGGAAAAAACAAGACAAAGGGCAGCAATCAAACTCAATTCCCGATCTGTCACAATAGCACTTAGATTAACATTTGAACCCAACACTTAATATCCAAACTTAACTTTTCATCTTCTTAATATTCATCATGACCCAAGCAATCAAAAATGATTTTTCAACTAGAGTAACTCCAAAAATTTGAACGACGGCATAATCATACGAGTTAGTGTTATAGGTGAAGTCAATGCCAATAATGCAATAATAAGACTTCAACAACTTCAATGACACAGGATGCGCCATAAACACAAGCGATAAGGTCTCATCGTTTGCGTCAATATCATCATAATAATAATAATAACTACTCGTTTCCGCTAAATGAATCATCTGTTGCACATGGCTTCGACCTCTCATCTCTTCCAATCTAACCTTCACAACCACTGAATCGAATTGATGTTTATTGGGTTGAGGTTGATCGGGATACATCTCCTGAAATCCAAGTCTAATTTTTGCCGTTCGAACTTCAGCAACCACGTTAACTCCCACATAATCTTTTTGCTCATTCGAGAAAAAAGTCATTTGACGATGACTGTCAAAATACTTCAACAGTTGGTGGTTATGAAAACCATACATGGGAATCACCGCGCATTTTCCGTTCACGCCAGCTTGAATGCACAATTACACTTCTTAGTTGTCGTCTTTTTCCTCAACGAAACCCTTTCAGGATCTTCGAACAGACCCTTATACTTTCTGCCTCGTTTACATTGAATTAGATGATACTGTTTAGTTCCCCTCGGCTTCTTACTCGTTCTGCTCAACCCAAAACCTATGGCCGTGAGAGATAGACTGAGCCCAACTGTAAGCCGTAGTCAACTTATCAAAGCTAAGTGTATTGACAAAGTGACTAATTTAATCGATTCCGTCGCCGATTAATTCTTCAACCTACGATAACCGAAAAATCAAAATTAAACGTAAAATTCAAAATAATCAATAAATTCAAAATAACTAATTTTCTTTTTGATCATAATTAAATTTAAATTAAAAAAAAAAAATAGAACAAATTTTCGAATGGAACCACTTTTATTCGAACATTTCACACTAATTAAGCATGCTCGTTCAAAAATAGAATTGAATGGAGGCTCCATTTGAGTAAACTATGCAAATGACCAGCTTTCATACGCGTTTCCAGCGCAAATGGAACAAGCATTCGAGTAAATATTTTGAATGAACACTGTTGACTCGTGATTTTAATTCGAATGGGGGAGGCTCATTTTTTCCTAATATAAAAGTTTACAAACAATAATTTTGACCCGTCATTTACAATAATTATTTAAAAACATAACACGAAAAACGACATTGAAAGGTGGATTATTGACACATATCGTTATATTATCGTCACCTAAACCATTCCCATCATTCTCCTCATAGTTAGCGTAATAAAATTCATCGTCTCCAATAGACGACATTTTTTTAGAGAATTTTGTAGTTGGCAAAATTGAAAAAAAAAAAAATCTGAAAAAAACGACACTCTAAGCCATTAATCGAACTAACTAACAAGGATAAATTTGGAAATTGCTATTATCTTGCGGTATATAAGCAAAATTGCTGTGGTATATTGTACCCTCCTGTAAAACCCCTAATATAGAAACCTCAATCGCCCGTAGCATCGATGAAATCAGCTCAAGATTAGGGTTCATCACTACTGTTGGGGGTCGAATACCCGAATACGCTCACGGGAACAAAACGACAACTATTAGGAACCTAAGGCTCAAAAGGCCAAAAGGCCTATAAAAGCCCCTCTTAGGGGCAAGGTAAAGGGACCTCTCCTCATTTTCTCCCACCCTCTACACTCTACACTCTCTCTCTATACTCTTACATACATACACATACATATACATACTTATACATTTATACCCTTGTATCGATACTAACTAGGGCGTCAGAGGCTCTCCTCAAGGGCGAACCCTCGGGCTCAGACTTTTTTGTAGGTCCACCCACGAAGCACGCCTAGCCGGCCTAAGCGGCTTTCCACGTGTCCCAAAGACCCGAGTTATCACCCGAAACAATTGGCACCGTCTGTGAGGAAGAAAAACTATCCCACGGTGTAGATACCCGTATCCGTACCCCCCTAAAGCAACCCGATGATGAAAATGGACTTTTATGCATGTTTTATAAATAGACGAAACAGTACAAAGTGTCTAAAACATTTTAGTCGTTTTTAACGTATTTATTTAAAATTGCATATTTCGTAAGATGAACATTAATTTTGTCGTTCTATTTTAAGCCGAGAAGCACGACATGATTATTCAAGCCCACAAAAGCAACCTACAAAAAAACAACCCACAAAAAGCAACCCACAAAAACGGCCTCACAAAAATAGCCCGCAAACCCGCAAAATACGCGCCCAAAACGAGTCAACACGACTCTCGGGTCATATTTTCGTAAAACCAAATTTTACGATATTACAAAATAATACAAAACAAGACGATTTTATTTCGAGCCAAAATCGAAAAACACGACAAAAACCGAGACGCAAAACACGAAGACGCAAATTCAGCCCAAAAGGGATCAAAACCCCTTGGACCAAAGGGTGCCGCCCT